>JAQPPZ010017024.1:1200000-1800000 GCA_028583015.1 Wollemia nobilis | reverse complement strand
CTATTCAAAAGATACCACTGCGGTGGTGACGGCTCTGCCCAATATTGTTGCCCAAGAGTTGCACCTGCGAGCATACAACGAACCATTTCCATGATAGAACGGTTCCTTCTCTCAGCAACTCCATTCTGTTGAGGAGTATAGGCAGTTGTTAACTGTCTCTTGATCCCATGTTTATCTAGGAATGCAGAAAATTCATTAGAGGTAAACTCTCCCCCTCGATCTGAGCGGAGGGTTTTAATAGAAGCCCACGACTCCTTCTCAGCGGATTTCTTGAGCTGTTGGAAGAATGCGAAAGCTTCAGATTTCGGTTTGAGAAAGAAAACCCACATCTTTCGTGAGTAGTCATCTACGAATAGCTGAAAGTACCTCTTCCCTCCACAACTTGTTGGGTGTGAAAGGACCGCATAGATCGGTGTGAATTAGCTCCGAGAGGTTTTCGTGCTCTTGTAGAGCTCTTCTCAAATGGTACTCTATCTTTGCTTTCACGCTAGCGGTCGAGCACAGCTGGCAATGTGGCGAAAGGGAAGGAAGACCCTTTACCATCTCATACTTGCTGAGCTCAAGTAAGTAGCAGAACTAAGATGCCCATATCTCTTGTGCCATAGGGAAGTTGCCTCCTTGGTAGAGGCAGTCATGGCAACATGTGGAGTAGAGATAGCATCTAGTGCAAATAAGCCATGCTTATATGAAGCTGTTGCAATCTGCTTACCCTTCCTAGTAATTGTACAACACTTCTTTCCATTCTCAACACGAAAGTTGACAACCATATTTCTGTCTGGGATTTGTGTCACTGACAACAAATTGTTGGCCAATCCCGGAACATAGAGGACCTTGTCAATCGACACTTGCCATCGGGAAGAGTGGCTGAAGCCGTACCCTCTCCCTGAACCCTGTAGGTTTTATCATCAGCAATGGTGACGGGTTTGCCCTCCTTGGCCACAAATGATTCAAACCACGATCTATCGCCAGTCATATGTTTACTAGCTCCAGAATCGACATACCAAATAGGATCCCTCCGAGTGGAATCTGTGGTAGTCATGAGCACCTTGTGTGCCCATTCAGAATACGAGTCAGATTCTTCAACAGCAACATTCGCCTGGGGTTGCTTGTTTTTATTTTGTGGTTTGTTTTGGCCTTTTTGCTTGTTCTTATGCCAACTCTGTTGGTGTCATGGTTGTCTTTCTCACGGATCTTGCACCACCTCTTCTTACGTTGAGGTTGCTTGCCTTTTCCTTTCGTATCCTGTTGAGAATTTCCTCCTTTCCGAAAGTTGCCTCCTTTTTGCCCATTACCTTTCTTCCTAGAACCACTGCTGTTGGTGTATAGGGCTGTATTGGAAGAATCATCCTTGTGAAGTTGGCGTGCCTCCTGTTGTTGGACCAGATTGACCAACTCGATGTAGGTAATTTGTCGTTGGGACACCTGGATGGAGGTTATCAACATGTCAAATGAAGAAGGTAAAGCTCTCATCACAAGTGAAATGAGAAGCTTTTCATCCACGGTATCTCCTAGAGAACTCAATTTCTCTTTCAACTCGGACACTCTGCCGAGAAAGAGTTCAAGCTGTTTCACCTGTCTCAAACTCAGGTTATGAAGTTGTTGTTGAAGATGAAGAATGGTGGATTCATTCTTCCCCTCATAGATGGTTCTAAGGGCATCCCATGCCTCTTTACCACTTGCTTTATCAGCTATATGAGGTTGCACTTCATCGAAAACAGCAAACAAAATGAGCACCTTTGCTCTCTTGTCTTTCTTGTCAAAAGCAATCTGATCTGTTTGAAGGACACTGTGGATCCTGCTTTGTTGGTGAAGGCCTTGTTGCTACTCCGGTAACAATATCCCACAAATCTTCCATTTGGAGAATAGCCTTCATCTTATGTTTCCATGGTGTATAATTTGGACCTTTCAATAACTGATGCGGATCAGTCATCAATTTTGCAACAGTGGCCATAGTGAAGGTTCCTTATATCACCAAATTGGTCCCCCTTTCGATATACCTTTTGCTAGGCCAATATACCGTACAAAATACCCGCCCTTACGTGAGGGAAACTATAGGTATTTAGAAAGATCAACAAAAATCACCCGCCCTTACGTGAGGGAGACTATAGGTGAATTTTAGAGATCATACGATACGTGGAACATAAGCGGTCCTGAAAGGGAATCGCCTTGTTGATGGCACCTACCATAGAAGATTCTTCTCATGCGTGGGGCGTAACTTCCCCTAAACACTATGAAGAATACTTCGTCGGGATTTACGCCTAAACACAAGTGCGATAAAGGGTAGTGGATGGAGTAAAAAATGCAAAAATGGCGTACTTATTCCTCCCAGACGATTTATAGAGAACAAGCTCGGACGTCGTTATAGCGGCTATATTAGGCGGCGGATACGGTAGCCAAATCACGACGACTTTACATGTAAGTGCTGGCGGAGGTATCGCAAATACCGAACGCTGCAGTGCAAATAAATTGCACAGATGGGTTTTATATTCAGGGGACTTTAGGGAGTGTTTGATTTTAATTTTTAATGTTATAGTGCAAAAATGAAATATGCAACATACAACAAAAAAAATGCCCACTAGAATAACCCACTAGGTGTCGGTCCACGGCCGAAAATGCACCTTTTACAATGCCAAATTGCTATTTTTCATAAAAATTACTCTCAATCCCCCTTTGATTTTTTTGAAAAAAAATCCCCCCTTAAAAGGCTTTCTTTAACAAAGCATTTTTATAATTATTATCAATTTTAAAATTAAAATAAATAATTTTAATTTCTATAGTTTTAAAACTTTAGAAAAAATAAATTAAAATTAAATTTTAATTTATTAAAGTTTAAAAACTATATTAAAAAAAAATTAAAATTAAAAATTTTAATTAAAAATAATAATAATAAAAAAATAACTTTGACAAAAAAAAATTATACCTTGGGGGAGTCGGCGGGATTCGAACCCCCGACCTGTGGGCTCCACGAGCCTTACCGCACGGCTCACGACCACGTGAGCCAGCGGGCTGATCCGAAAAGATCAGCAAGTCACCTCCCTTTTCAACACCCTCTGCAGCAGCCTCCGGCTCGGCTTCCTCTCTGCAAGTCGCAGCGAGAAATTTTTTTTTTTTTTTTTTTTTTTTATAAAAATCCCAGGGCCAGCCCTGCGCGCGGATTCGGGCTAGAGGGCCCTCGGCCCTTCTGCGCAATCACTGCGTCTCACGGACCTGCGATCCCGCGGGGGGGTGCTGCAAACCCGCGTCTCACGGACGCGGTCCCGCGGGGGGTGCGGCGGGGGCAACCGCTCTCCGGACGCGATCCCGCGAGGGGGGTTTATACCCCCTCGGATTTCCAGCGCGGGCGGGAATTTGAATTCCCGCTCCGCGGGCGGCGAGGGGGGGCGGGCGGGCGGGGGGAGGGGGCCTCCTCGGGGAGCGCGCGCGCAAGGTGCGCGTCGCGCGTGGGTGGGGGCGGGCGCGCGTAGATCGCGCGTCGCGCGAGGGTGGGGGGGGAGGGGGCGGGGCCACCTCGGGGAGCGCGCGCGTCCGTGTGACGCGTGGCGCGACCTCCCTCCAACGCGCAACGTTTGCGCTGCGCGGGGGGTTCTCCCCTCCTCGACTGCCGCGCGCGGCTCCTCTGTCGTGCGTTCGGCTCCTCCCCGCTCTGCGCGACGTCCTGCACGTCCTTTTTTTTTTTTTTTTTTTTTTTTAAACGCACGGACTGCGAGAAAAAAAAAACGCGTCCGAATCAAAAAATCGCGCTCTGCTCCTCACCTCGCCCCTGGCTCTGGTGCCATGTAAATGTGCGAACTAGAAAATATTATTCAGAGTGCAGTTTAAATAATAGTTACAATGCCGGGAATAGCACACCGGCGTAAACGAGCTCATTACAGGAGTTGTAACAGTGAGCTAAATAATGAAATAGAGACAAAATATGTTAAGTACGCTAACACAATAGACCAGTGAGGGTCTTGTAAAAGAGAAGGCATTTTTATGTCAATCTATTATTCAAAATAGAAATCCAAGTTGGTGCTTGGTATAAGGGGTTGGTGCTCCTATCTGTTGTTGTAGATAAATCAGGGGTTGGTGCTCCTTTCAGTGGGTGCTGGTAAACTATTTGTAAAGATTGAATCCTTGCAAAGACTAGATTTGGATTGTAGTCCAAACAGTCATTATTTGAGGAGTAGCCAAATCGATGAACCTCGTTAAATCTTGTGTTGTGTGATGCTCTTTTGTTATACTTGCCATATCTATTTTTAAGCTTACATTTTTAAGCATTAAGAGTTGCAGATTCAAATTTTAAATAGTTACACAGATTCACCCCCCCTCTTAGTGTCATTGTGAGAATATCAGGTTGCAGCAGGATGTGCCACTAGTACCATTTTTGTATAGGCGCATTAAAGTGGAAAGAGACCTCCCTCCTCGATAGGTTACAAAGCTAGCTGATGAGAAGGATGCCCCAGCTATTGACTTGGAGTAGCTGGTGGAGTCATAGAGACATTTGCATGGTGGTGGGGTGACCTAATGTGATATGGTGATGGTATTCTGGGCTGAGAGGATGATCAAGGAGATGGGGCAGACCTAGTGGGGTGCAGGGTCCGTGCTAGGACTACAGCATTGGGCCAGCACGTAGAGCAAGTGGCAATGAAGGATCAAGAGGCTCCTGAGGATATGGAGGAGTAGATGGAGCATGAGGAGAGAGATTCTCATTTTAGGGCACAACTACATGATGTAGAGGTTGAGCTCCAGTAGACCAAGATACAAGTACAGCAGCACGATGCCACCATAGCACAGAGGGATACTACTATAGCTCAGTTGTTAGACTAGATACGGGCTTTGCAGGCCACTCTAGGAGGAGCTACCCAGATGCATGTTTTTTTGCTCCTCCTACTCTTGAGGATCCTTTGAGGGTAGCCCTTGAGACTAAGATCAATTTTTTACAAGGTTTGCTGGATGAGAGTGATGTACAGATTATTGAGGATGTAGCCCAAATTGCCACTCTCTCAAGGTAGATTAGGAGGCTAGGAGCCATCCTTAGGGAGAGAGGATCCACAAGTGGATCACAATTTAGTAGGAGCTCTACATCAGGGTAATCTTCCATCTGACCTAGTCATGGGGCCCGGCCTTGCATAGAGAGACCAACAGGGTCTAGCTCGCACCATTCGCCTAGAGATCCGACCATAAGGAGCGGTGCTACAGGGGGCATAGACCCAATACTTGATTGATGATACTCTTGGTTTTGATTCATTTTTGAGGTCAGGATGACCTATATGACTATCGCCCACGGGTATTTTTGTACATACATGGACTTGACACACATACTTTTATGATATCTTTGCATTATGACTCATTACGTATATTGTTTATTGCTCATGTTTTTGTTGTTATTTTGTTTTATGATGTGATGCGATGATGGCATTATGATGATTTGATGTACATGTTAGATGATAGATGATATTTTAGATGCTTATATGGATGTGTAAATTCTTATATGATTTGATGATGTGATGTGATGTATTTTGATGATGAATGATGAATTCATGATTGTATGCAAATGGATATTGCCTATGTGTTTTATGATGTGCTTTATGATGATTTGATGGATGATTCATGACTTGTGTTTGTGGATGCAATGTTATTGTTAAATGCATGTCTAATTTTTCTTTAATCGTATGCATCTAACTTATATGATGGAATGGTATAAATGAATATGTATGCTCTAATCACTTAAAACATAAGGAATGCATATGGCATTGAAAATCTTAATGGGTGATACCACAAAAAAGTAAAAAAATAATCATGAATATAAATAATCACTCTTATCTTAAGAATTGATTAAGTATTCATATATGAGATGTAATGGTGTGTAATGTGTTTTCTTAATAAGTTTCTGTAAATTAAAAGATATAAAGTAGTCAATGGTCGTCTATATACTATTTCTAATATATATGCGGTATATGTCCTACTATGTTGATACCCCCTAATTTATAGAATCTTATAAAGCAAGTGATGGTATGAATGATGTTATGATTTGTTGCTATTTAAGAATTTTTGGGGCTTTCTGGAGATTCAAACACTCTAGTTACCCTATCAACAGCTATCTATTAACCACTCTAGACTTTTGAAAAGTAAGGCTTTAACCATGGACCTAGTTTTTCATGATCTCTGTGTGTGCAAGTGATTGTATATTTTGATATAGAACTCAAGCATTTCCTTCGATGTCAAGCGGGATTCTTTCAACCCATTGCTAAGATCAGGGATCCTCAAGTGTTCATCTCATCCTTATGTTGGACTTAGTTGGACTATACCACTAGGAAATATTGGGTTACCTAATGTAGCTCATCCCCATTCAAACATTGGTCTACACAAATGCATGAAGCAATTGTAATAGACATATTGTCAAGCGTAAGGATTTCTCCTTCCAATTTTGTACAATGCTGAAAATTCCAGGGATTCAATATTTATTCCCTTTTGGATTATTTTTTTGGCTTTGGATATTTGCTCATATGTAGTGATGAAAATAACTGTTTATTTATTGATTTTTTTTTGAGTGAGGATTTTGTAGTGATGATAATCATTGTTTATTTTGCTCATATGTAGTGATGAAAATCACTATTTTTTTTTTAGACTTTTATTTGAGCTATGATTTTTTTTATTTTATAATTTGTGTATCGGATCTTTGTTATGAAATCTGGACTGTATGCTTGGCCTTTTGAATATGTACTTTTCTTTGGGATTTTGATTATTTTGATTTAAGCAAGGGATTTGGATAGGGTAAAGTTTGTACTTTTGCCAATTCTCAACACCTTTAAATCGGTTGCATAGGGGGATAAGTAAGGAAGATCCTTTTTGCTTAAGGTAACCTAGACCAGTTTGTAGCTTTCATCTTTTCCTTGTACCAGCTAGGATGTTAGTGTTTCAATTAGTGACGGAATCTTGAATATACAAGGCATTATCATAGCTAGACCTTACCTTCTACTAATCAAAGTTTTTTTCCTTAAAATTTGATAAGATCACTAGGTGTGGTTGATTAACCGAAAAACCTTAGTATATTATTTATAGCAACAAATAATGGTTGTGTTGAAAAACACAATTACACGCATGTGTTAATGGAGGTATGGATTTGAATGATTTATGTGAAAAACGGTGGTATCACTTTTAAGGCTCTCATGCCATATGCAATTGTAGTGGATATGAAAATGCAATGCGATTATGTGGATGCAAGATATGAAGTGCAATTGTTTTTGTATTTTTTATTTTTATGTTGTTTTTGTACTTTTGTTTGATTTGACCAAAGGGCTTACTATGCCTTTGGGGCTTTTTGATTTTTGACCATGTAGCATGAAGTACCCTTGGAGATTTTGATTTTGACCAAGTGGCATGAACCACCCTTGGAGCATTTTGATTGAAGTTTACCAAGCGGTTTGAATACCCTTGGAGCATTTTGATTTTGACCAAGTGGCATGAAGCACCCTTGGAGCATTTTGATTGAAGTTGACCAAGCGGTTTGAATACCCTTGGAGCATTTTTATTTGAAGTTGACCAAGTGGTTTGAATACCCTTGGAGCTTTTTGAATTGATTTTGACCAAGCGGCTTGAATACCCTTGGAGCCTTTGATTGTATTTTTGAAATTTTATGTTTTTATGATTTGTTTTTGCGTTTTTGACTTATTTGAATGTTTTTGTGTTTTATGACATATTTGATTTTTTTTTTTTATGACATATTTGAATGTTTTGTTTTTTTATGACATATTTGAATGTTTTTGTGTTTTATGTCTAGAATACCTTTAAGTGAATGATATTAAGAGATTCAGGCTCCTCAACACCATCTAATGATATAAGGCAATATGCTCCAGGCCCAACTCTATGTGAAATCATGTATGGGCCTATCCAGTTTACCTCAAACTTATCTCGTAGATGTGGTGGTAGATTCAAATTCTATTGGTTTTCTTTGAGCACTAGATCTCCAACCTTGAATTCTCTTAGGTGGATTTTACTATTGTAAGCTCGTGCAAGGTGATCCTAGTAAATGCAAAGATGCTCTAAAGCATTGACTTAGCGTTCAACAAGAAGCATCAACTGATCAAGGTGGCCTTGTCGTGCAGGATCATCATCTATGAAGTAATTTAATGCTATGCGTAGAGTCAAAATTTCCAACTCTAGTGGCATGATGGCCTCAGTGCCATAAACTGAAAACAGTATTTCCCCAGTGGACATTCGTATACTAGTCTTGTATGCCCATAGTGCAAGAGGCAACTGCATGTTCCAATCTTTGTGATTTTCTTACATTGTATTCTTCAAATGGAGACTATTGTTTTGTTTAAGGCTTCTGCTTTCCTATTTTCTTATGCATAATAAGGCATCAAAAAATTGTGTTGAATATGGTATTTGTTCATCAAAGCCCGCACATTTTTGTTTTTGAAATATGGTCCATTATTCGATATTATGTTAGAAGGGACCCCAAAATGACTTATGATATTGTGGAGTATAAACTCCACAATCCTTGGTCCATTTTTTGATGTTAAGGGGATCACTTCTACCCATTTAGTGAAGTACTTTGTGGCTATTATGATGAATGTGTGTTGGCCTAAGTATGGAGGTGAGGACCAATCCTGATCTGGCTCGATGTTGATCATGTTGACTAATTCTTGATTGTCAAAAGCTTCATGGTGTATTGCTGAGTGCAAAAGCATTTTTATATGAACAGTTGTAAAATTAGCAGATGAACTCTAAGGGATTAAGGATCCCAAAGAGGCCATGGTGTCTGCAAATCTATTTTATGTATGAGGAATTGCCTCAATGTCGTACCATTCCAATCAGGCTAGGTATGTGTCAGCAAGCTCCTTGTATGTTTTTAGGAGTGGGCACCTGCATTGGAATAGTCCTTTGACCTGGTTTACTATGAGCAAGGAGTCACTAAAGAAATTTAATCTTTTAATACCCATTAATATGGTTGTTTGGAATCCCAGGATCAATGCTTCATATTATGTATTGTTGTTTGTGTACAGGAAGTCTAGTTTGAATGATAAGGGTAATGGAGCACCCTGTGGTGTGATAAAGACAATTCCTACTCTACCCCCTGGTTCACACTTCAAACCATCGAAGAACAATGACATGTATCTTTATTTCTTAGGTTATTCGATCTCTTGCAGATCTGATAATGCAAAGACCGCATCATTAGGCAATTCTATGGTGAGAGGCTTGTTATCCTAAAGAGGTGCCTCTACTAATTGATCTTATATGACTTATCCCTTGATGGGCTTTTGACTTATGAACTCTAGATCGAATTATGTCAATAGCATGATCCACTTTACGGTACATGTATTGTGATGTCTTGCTCATTATGTACTATAGAGGATTTTATTTTGATATGATGTAGGTCGTATGGCTCAACATGTAGTGTTGTAACTTTCGAGTTGCAAAGACCACTGCTAAACACAAATTTTTGACATATGCATATCCTAGCTCATAGCTCACCAAGGTGCAACTAATGTAATATATGGCTTGCTCTTTATCTTGTGCATTCTTTTGGGCTAACATGGTGCCCAATGCAAAATCAATAGTCGATATATATAGTAAAAATTGTATGTTTGGCCTTGGTGGATCCAATACTGGTGGTGTTGCTAGATAAGTTTTGATCTCTGCAAAGGCTTGATGGCATTCTTCATCCCAATGAAAGGGGGCCTCCTTGCACAGCAATCAATTCCTAGGTTGGCATTTGTATAATAATTACATGATGAATATTTTGATGGATGCCATCTTGCCTTGTAGGCTCCTCAACTCCCTAATGTTGGTAGGGGTGGCCATTTCTAGTATAGCCTTTACCTTTTTAGGATCGACTTCAATGCCTCTCTTGGATACAATGAATCCCATAAGCTTACCAAAAGTTTTGCCAAATAAGCACTTCTTAGGATTTAATCAGACATTGTGTTCTATGAGGTGATCAAAGTCTTGTCTAAGGACTTCAGCATGCTCTTGCCACAATAGGGACTTGGCCAGTAAGTCATCCATGTAATCCTCTAAGATATTATGCATATAGTCATAGAATATGTATGTCATGGCCCACTGATATGTGGCACCAACATTTTTTAGATTGAATGGCATCACTTTGTAATAGAATTTTTCCCATGGATTAATGAAAGTAGTTTTATATTGATCTTCGAGCTTAATCCGGATCTGGTTGTATCCAGAAAAACCATCCATTAGGGAGAGCATCTCATGACCTGCAGTTGCATCTACAAGAGCATCTATGTTTGGCAATGGGAATGAATCCTTTGGTGTTGCCCTATTTAAATCTTTGAAATTTGTGCAAATATAGACTCTTTTGTCAGGTTTCCCCATGGGTACCATGTTTGACACCCACTCAGGGTAGTCGATAGGAACTATGAATACTGCATCCAGTTGTTTTTGCAATTCATTCTTCACAATCAAAGCGACAGTTGGATGCATTTTCCTTAGCTTTTTCTTGATTAGCTTCTTCATGGGATCCAATGAAAGGTTGTGAATGGCTAATTTTGGATCTATCCCTGGCATGTATTTGTAAGTCCAAGTAAAAATATTTGGCCTCTCTTTGAGGAGAGGAATTAGGATGGCTTGTTCCTCTGGAGATAGACTTTCTCCAAACTTGACTTTTCTTGGTTGGGTAGGATCATCACTGATGTCCACTTCGAAAGTTGCTTCTATAGCCATATGTGATCCATCCTCTAGTTGATGAGGCATGGGTATCAAATGAATGTCATCGATGGGATTCATAGGACCTACTGACTCAGGTTTTAAACCAACATGGAATACATCATATGCAGAACCTCATGCAAAATGGAATGACTGTAACATCTCTTCATTGGGAAATATGTCTTTAGGCTCAACGGGTGAATTAGCATGATCCCAATCAATAGCTTTTACATCAAGATGCAATTATTTGGTAGGATTTTTTGGATTGTGAAGTGGAGGGGTCAAATCAATGGAGATCATGTTGATGGATGGAATGAAGTCTCTAGGACCACATGGGGTGAAATCTTATCTTAGGGGTTTCCCTTCCATACTCACGATGAGGTTCTGGAGGAATGGAAATTTCTAGATCTGGCCCATGAGTAGGGTGGACAATAGGATCATTGGGCTCTAATCGCTCTTTGAATGTAGGCAAAGGTGGATTGACCATTCGATGAATGGCATCTAGCTCAATAGATTTCCCCAAGATTTGTAGATGAGGTTCTATGGTATGGAGCTCCACCTCTCTCTCTACTAGCTCGTTGACTTGTCATAAGTGGTGAGGTCTAAGATAAGCCATCTCGGTCTCATCCTCAAAGTCATCATCGCTTATCTAGAAACCGTTAGCATTGGTACGTGATCCTAATATGAGGGTCTCATGTCTTAGCCCTAAGTAGACCATCTCTGTTTCATCTTCATATTCTTCATCACTTATGAAGAATCCATTTGCATTTGTCTCTTACCCCAAAGTTAGGGGTTGATGGCTTAGGCCTAAGTAGGTTCTTTCTGTTGAGTCTTTTGATTCATAGTCACTTTCATCTGATGTATACCCATTCTCATCATGGATGGACCATGTAAATATTTGTAAATAGTGAGGCCCTTGATATACTAAACCAAGTTGCACCTCATCATCACTTGCTTCATATCCATTCTCATCATCCCACGAGTTGTACCCTTTTGGGGTGGAATCAATTGAGATGTTTGGATGATAAATTTTTGGTGGTGGTATTTTTACTATGGCCACTTGTTTGTTACTAAAATTTCCAATTATTAGGAGGCGATAAGGAATTAAATCAATGTCTTATCCTAACCCTAAGCTTAATCTATCCAATGTCACTACAAGAGAGTCATCACGACCTTAGATATAATAACCTAAGCCAAATCTATTGGAGGGAAGTTGATATTGTGGATCGTATGGTTGCCTGTGCCCCTGTTCATATATACCAAGGCCATAACCATGCCAATGGAAATGCTCAAAGTAGCTTAGAGCAAAATTAGGGTTAGAGAGGTAACAAACATTGACCATGAATAATTCGTCACTATCCTCTTCTATGTCTGAAGACTTATGGGCATAGTCCAGGATGGCATAGATAAAATTGGTTTGGTTGGGAGGGATTCCAATTGGAACCACTATTCCCACTAGTAGCCTCAAGTCCTTAGGCCTTCCCATGTCTTGTGCAAACTCAATGATAGGCATTTGACCTAGAATTCATTTCACAAAAATCCATTAAGGGGTAGGTCATCACAAAGGTCTCGCTACCCGGCAATCACCCTCTTATAATCCAACTCCCTGATGATTTTATTTTCAATATCATAGAACCCAAAGAATATGTTGAACATGAGATAACTACCGACTTAACACTCTTATTCGATGGTTCCCACTGTACACACGTTGGGGGTGCAGGCATTATATTTTTCACACTATATTGAGAGCCTCTTCCATTCTCATTCAAATTAGGGTTACCTTGCACAAACAAAAATACAGAGTATGAAGCCCTTATTCTTGGTTTAAAATAGGTGCATTCCATGCACATTCGACATCTTCACATCATTGAAGATTCTCTCCTTATTGTAAATCAAGTCCAAGAGATATGGCAATGTTACTGTCCCATTCTCCAATAATATAAACAAATTGCTCAACAACTCCTCTCCCAGTTTGAGTGGTATGCTATCGAAGCTACTCCACATTCCTTGAATTATTTCACTGACCCAATGGCCTCCTTAGGTTCATTAATACCACAAAATCTCCTCTTTGATATGACGCATGTGTCCATTCATACGCTCACCAAATAAATTATCTCATATTCACCTCATACAGATAATGATGGCATTCATGTTATCCAAACTAAAGCACATGATCCTTGGTTCATACAAATTAAGTATTACATCAAATTAGGTTTCCTAGCTGTAGGCAACAAATCCACCTCCCAAAAGAAGAAGTAACAAGAGGATTTGCCTAGTTTTATAATTTTGAAAAGTTTTGTAAACTATACAAGTAGGAGAAAACTGTACAAGTAGGAGCAAACCGTACAAGCAGGAGGTAAACCGTATAGAGTGAAGGGAAAATCCTACAATATGCAATGAAATGAAATAAAATGAAATGCACAAGAAAATAAATATGAGTTATAATTGCGCATGAATTTGATAAATTATATGTTTAGACTTAGTAAAAGTCATAATTATGCATTTTTTTATGCATAGGCAGTTGTGAATAATGAATTGTGTTAGGAAATGCTTTGAAATGACCTAGGCAATGTTATATTAGGCTCCCTTTTCATTTTTTATAGTCTAGTTAGTCTGGGAAATACTTTTAAGTTTTAGCTATGTTATGGTCTGAATAGTATGAAGTATTGATGCATTGTTGAGTACCTTTTTAGTGATTGTATGAAATTTTTGATAGTTAATGGATAAGAATCACAATTCATAGTTTTCTCTCACATACTGTATAATCCTAGAATTGTAGAATAGTGTTTTGCAATTTATCTTGTTGCATGTACTTCCTTATTATTGTTGTTGATTCTTAATGCATTGTTATAGAAGAATTATATTAAACCAGCACTAGTGTAAACCTGATGGATGATATATGATAAGCATGATATCAAGAAAGACATATTTAAGGTTGTTGTATGATTTTTGGATGTTGCCATTGGAGATAAAACTCTATCAAACCCTATTGATGTAACTTATTATGTTGGAACAAAATCTGCCTTCGGTTAATAGTGTTGCGCCTTAGACTTTGCCAACATTGAATAGACAGATCTTGCTTGAGATCATCTGTCTAGTCTCCAGAGAAGGCTGGTTCCTTTGAGTTTTTTAGAGAAAAGGGGAACAAGAGATAAGGGAAATATAGCCTAAGCTAGAACTTTTCTCATGGTACAGATTAGACAACAACAAACATTGATAATGCAGATTACTACTTTCAGAGTTTTCTTTATATCTTCTTATAGAAAACATGAATTCTTGAGTGCGACTTTTAGATATTCGTCTAAAAGCATGTAACTATATTTTAATGTTCAACTCTAGAAACAAGATTTATACGTGCACAGTCCAGATTTTAGAATAGATACATTATAAAACTTAGAGTGAATAAAAGTTAAAACACCAGATACATACACTTGCACACAGAAGTTTCGAAAGCCAGAAGAAGAAATCTTTTATTGCTTGTAATCCAGTACATGTACATCAAGCTTGTAAACGTCCAAGAGCCGACCTTTTTTCATGGTCGACTCACTCCTATTTATACCCTAAAAAGAGTATCTTCTACTATGTACATTTAATTTCTTCAATCAATTACAAGTAATTGTCTGCAGTTTCTAAGAATATACAACGGATTTCTCATAGATTGGATAGATTTCCTTCTGGCTAAATTTAGATGAGCCTATTATTCTGCAATCATCCAATGGACCTGCCAGGTTATAATCAATTGACCATTCTTCAAAAATCAGCACCTGATGTCAGTGCATGTCCCAGTTGCCAAAAATATACTCTGTTTCCTTGGCAAAAATTGGACATGTCACGAAATCATGACACTCTTGCTTCTCTGCCTGCCTCCCTTTTTGAGTCATAAAAATGCAACATGTCATGAAATCATGACATTTTTATGTCTTCAGCTTGATTCTTCTTCTTGCATCATGAAAATGCGACATGTCATGAAATCGTGACACTTTTGCCTCTTTGTTCTCTTTTGTCGCTTTTGGCCATGAAAATGCAACATGTCATGATATCGTGACACTTTTTCCTTCTTGCTCTTTCTCTTCTCTTTTGGCCATGAAAATGCAACATGTCATGATATCGTGACACTTTTCCTCCTTGCTCTTTTTTCTCTTAGCCAAAAAATGTAACATGTCATGATATCGTGACACTTTTCCTCCTTGCTCTTTTTCTTTACTTAGCAAAACATGTCAGATATCGTGACACTTTTCCTCCTTGCTCCTTTTGTTGCTCTTAGCCACGAAAATACAACATGTCACGATATCGCGACACTTTTCCTCCTTGCTCCTTTTGTTGCTCTTAGCCGTGAAAATGCAACATGTCGCGATATCATGACACTTTTACCTCCTTGCTCCCTTTTGTTGCTCTTAGCCGTGAAAATGCAACATGTCACGATATCGCGACACTTTTGCCTCCTTGCTCCTTTTTGTTGCTCTTAGCCACGAAAATGACAAATGTCGCGATATCGTGACACTTTTACCTCCTTGCTCCCTTTTTGTGCTCTTAGCTAAAATGAACAATGTCGCGATATCGTGACACTTTTACCTCCTTGCTCCCTTTTGTTGCTCTTAGCCAAAAAAATGTCGCGATATCGCGACACTTTTCCTCCTTGCTCCCTTTTGTTGCTCTTAGCCTAAAATACAACATGTCGCGATATCGCGACACTTTTACCTCCTTGCTCCCTTTTGTTGCTCTTAGCCGTAAAATACAACATGTCGCGATATCGCGACACTTTTACCTCCTTGCTCTTTCTCTTTGCTTTTTCCCATGAAAATGCAACATGTCGCGATATCGCGACACTTTTACCTCCTTGCGGTATTTTGCTTTTTCTTTGATCTTTAGCATATGGGCCACTTCGGTCTTCTTGGAAAATATGCAAAAAGGTGCATCAACTATTTTTCTGTAGTTAGTCACTTTTTGACTAACATTCTTGGCGCCTTTCGAGGGAATTTTTGCTCGCAAAAATAGAGACCAGGCCTTCATCCATTGGGAAACGGAGTCACCAACACAGTTGCGAAAAGTAAAATTTCGAGCAGAAAAACAAAGATAAAAGAAAAAGAATGCACTTTGGAATATAAGTGATCTTTACCTTATCAGAACCTTTCTTTTACCACTTAGGTATTTAACCTTTGTCTGAAGAACACAAAAATTCAATTCTGGGAGCTGGTCCCAGCTCTGGCTGCTGGGATTTCTCAGGTGGCTGGGACACTTTGGGAGCAGAAGAATGACCACTTCCTATGCTTGGAGGGATTCTAACAGGGAAACTTCCTCCCCAGGAGTGAGTGCCAGTTCTTCTTATTGTCCTCTGGAAATATTAGGCCGTAAAAAGGGAAATATTTACAAAACTTCAAACTTATAATATACTGTACATATAATGGTGATCTGTAGCTTTTACTGGAAATACAATTTTAGGTGAAAAGCGTTCACCGTGATGGGTAGAACCCATCCATCTTGATATTTTAACTGGAAGGCATTGAATTGCTTTTCTGAAACAATTTCGAATGGCCCCTCCCAGAATGCATCAAACTTGTCATGGTGTCCTGGCTTTGCTTTCTTGACATTCCATTTTAATACCAGGTCACCTGTTTTAAATTTCTTGAAAGTGGTTTTCTTATCGAACCACCCGACTATTTTTACCATATGCTTTTGATGATGATCGTAGGCCTGTTCCCTAGATTCTTCAAGCTACAGAAGTTGCATCAGTCGGGCATCCATTGGATGACCTTCATCTTCGTTAACTTGGTTTAGCATCCTCAACGTGGGTATCTCCATATGAATCGGTAGAACAACTTCTTTGCCATAAACCAAAGCATATGGCGATGTATTGATTGATTTTTTGATTGAGATTCTGTCGACCCACAGGGCTTGATTCAGGAGTGAGTGCCAGTTCTTCTTATTGTCCTCTAATGTTCTTTTCAGAATTCTTAGAAGATTCTTATTAGTAGACTCAGCTAATCCATTACCTTGTGGGTAATAATTAGAGGAAGTCTTCAGGTAAATTCCATATCTACTGACGAATTCGATCATCTTTGCACTGGTGAAAGGGGATCCATTGTCTGTAATCAAAGAATCTGGTATGCCAAACCTTGTGATTAGACTTTCGACAAATTCTATCACCACTTTCGAATCAGCTTTCTTCGTAGGCACTGCTTCTGCCCACTTGGTGAAGTAGTCCGTGGCAGTGAGAATGTATTTGTGGCCTGATGATGAATTTGGCTCTATTATCCCTACGAAATCCAACCCCCACTGCTGGAATGGTTCCTCGACTTGAATAGCTTTTAAGGGCATAGGTGCATTCCTGTTTCTCCCCACATACCTCTGACACTGTTCACACCTCTGGGTCACTTTGTACGCATCTAGGAAGATGGAAGGCCAATAACATCCAGCTCTAAGGATCTTCAAAGCTGTAGTTCGGCCTGCATAATGTCCCCCTGAAAAACCTCGATGAAATTCATCTAACACTTTCTGCTTTTCATTATCGGGAACGCATCTTAACAATACACCATCGATGTTAATCCTGTACAACCCCTCTGTTCGAAGGGTATATTTCAATGCTTGGGTTCTGAATCTCCTTCTCTGGGAAGCGTTCATATCTTCAGGACATGACCCAGTCTAAAAATACCTCACAAAGTCATCGATCCAACTTGAACCTACTCTGTCTTGGTGTTGCTCTGTGTTTGCCATGACGGGGTGGCTCTCCCCATATCCACTTGCAGCTTGCTTGGCCAATTCTTGGCACAAAGCTCTCCCTCTGACTATTTTAGTAGGATGTATTTCTACATCATACTCTTGGATGCGAGTCACCCATCCAGCTCTTTTTTCACCCAATTCTCCTTGAATTATGAAGTTCCTTACATCGGGATGAATAACATACACCATCGTCCGACTCTGGGATAAGAAATGTTTTAGCTTATTCAAGGATTTCATAATTGCATATACTTGTTTTTCTATGAAGTTGTACCTTTCCTCATGTTTGTGCATGGTGGAACTTAGAAAGGCTATGGGTCTTTCTTCATCATCTGCTCCTTTCTGAGTGAGAACTGTAGCATAACTACCTTGTTCTCCGACAGCATATAGTATGAAACCTCGAGAATAGTCAGGGTTAACTAGCACAGGAGCTTGAGCGATGGCTTCTAGAATTTTTTGGAAAGCTTCTTTCCTTGGCTCTGTCCATTTGAAAGGAGCGTCCTTTTTCAATAATTCAGTCATTGGTTTAACTGTTTGGGCAAAGTCCGCAATGAATTTTTTGACAAAATTTATTTGCCCAAAGAAGGACTGCAAACCTTTCTTGTTAACTGGAAGCGACAACTCAAGAAGTGCCTTCACTCTATCAGGGTCAATTGACAGCCCAACTTTAGAAATAACATGCCCAAGGAGTATTCCTTCTTCCACAGCAAAAATAGATTTTTTTGGATTTAGTGATATTCCAAATTCTCTACATTTCTCAAACACTTGTTGCAGATGAGTGGCATGGTCCTTTTTGTTGTGAGAAAAAATCGTCATGTCATCTAAATAGACGACAATAATTTTGTTCGCAAGCTCCCCAAAAGCTACGTCCATGGCTCTTTGGAAAGTTGCTCCTGCGTTGGATAATCCAAAGGGCATCCTTTGGTATGCAAATGTTCCCCACTTAGTGGTGAACGCAGTCTTGTATTGATCTTCATTTCTCACCCAAACTTGATTGTAACCAGAGAAGCCATCTAACAGAGAAAACCTTTCTGCTCCCACCACAGTATGAAGGATTGGGTCAATCTGGGGTAAAGGATAGTGATCCTTTAAAGAGGCTCTGTTCAAATTTTTGAAATCGATGCATAGTCGTATTTCTCCATTTTTCTTGCGGACTGGAACTAAATTTGCCACCCAGGTAGAGTGCTTGATTGGGTATATTATCTTAGCCTGTAGGAGTTTTAACAACTCCTGTTTCATTAAGGCTTCAATTTTAGGATTCACAGGCCTCTGCCTCTGCCTAAAAGGTTTAGCTCCTTCCTCTAGTTCGATGGTATGCTGAATGACCTCTTTCCTGTACACTTTCAGATCACTATAAGTCCAGGCTATTATATCTGGATACTCTCTACATAACTATTTTATTTTCTCTAGTTCTACTTCTGTACAATCTGTCCCTACTTTGATCATTTTTCTCGGTTCTAGTTCTATTTCTTTATACCGACGTTCATCTACCTTGATCCTTCGACCTACAGCTCTGTCGCTATTGTCAAAAAGGCTCTCCAGGGTGATCAGTCCCTTGGGGATATGATTATTTTTTAGTTGAATAAGGCTCTCTTCGTCCTCTTCTTGTAATGCTCTTTTTGTAGAGCAATTCATCTCATGAATCAAAAAATCCAGGATCTGCTCGTCGTTTTCAAATACCTGCCAAAAAATGTCCTTGTCGGGCACAGAAGGCCTGTATATAAGTCTAACTATTTTAGACTTCTGAATAACATTGCTGACTGGGCAAAAATTTGATCCTACTGATGCTAACAGGTCTGCATGTGTGTTTTTCTCTCTGGAAATGGATTTTATGTTTAGTGCTTCAAAATTTTCCAATAGATCCAACACTTTGTTTTTGTAAGCCTTTAGGTAATGCTGCTTACAAATGCATTTACCAGTAACCTGTTTAACAATCAGCTCTGAATCTCCATAGATCAGCAGTTGTTTTGCACCCAATTTTTTAGCTTTCTTAAGTCCCAAACACAAAGCTTCATATTCAGCCGCGTTGTTGGTGCAACTCCATGTCAACCTATATGAAAAAACCTTTTCTTTTCCAGTAGGTGAAATCAGAACAATTCCAGCTCCTGCTCCATTTTTGCACCTTGACCCATCAAAGTACAATTTCCATAACTGGTTGGTTGAATCACCTGTTTTAGGGACAACAACAGGAAGCTTTTTTGGTTTCTCAATGGAATAGCTTCCCATTTCTGTCTCTATCATAGCATTGAAATCTTCCATTGAAAACTGATCTTCAGATTGGAGTTCCTCCATGGTTTCTTCCATTAGATCAATATTCTCCAATTCCTCGGACATCATGTTGATGGTAGCTGTTTCCTCTAGTCTTTCCACATGAAAAGTAGATGGTTTTTCATTGTAGATCTTGACTCTTTTACCTTTGAAAGGTACCTCCAAATGAGAATAATCTAGTGACAGATAACCTCCCATTTTGGCCATGAACTCTCTGGATAAACACATACCGAAATATGGTTCTAAGTCTACAACGACTTCTTGTATGACGACTACTTCTGGCATTCTGTGGAGTTGAATAGGGATATCTTTGATCACCCCGATAGTTTTTACTGGAGTACCATCTAATTGCAACACACCAGGATGACTTCGAGTATATTCCATCCCCATTATGTCACATACGGCTTTCGGCATCACCGTAGTTGCGGCCCCTGAATCAATCATGCAATTGTGAACTATCCACCCCTCCATTTGCAAGGATAGATAGAATGGGGGCGGTCTATTTTTCCCGAGAGGTTGGCACCACATTTTCTTGTATGACATTTGAGGAAGAGGTATCATTCTTTAAATTTAGGGACTCTTGGAGGAGGTCAATCTGACCAGGAATTTGCAGTGCATCATACATGCTTATCTTGGAAGGAGTCCTCTTCATTTCTTCTGCAATGTTGAACTAAAGGGTTGCAGTTGGGGATACCTCAACACTCTTTTCCCTTCCACTAGTAGATGCATCGTATCTGTCTCTATAGACCTGCGTGGCTTCTGTTCTTTGCCTTTTTGTCAATGAAGGAAATCTGAGTCTTTCCTTCGCTTGCTCTTGAGCCTCGCTCCCTTTTCTAGGAGGAAATTCTTTTCTTGGTGTAGCCGTAGAAGTCTGAGGAGGGTCAGAACGTCCTTTCTCATTGGACTGGTTTTTTTGTGGAGTTGCCCTGGGGGCAGGAGGAAAACCTAGTGGTTGGAGTTCCTTAGGGTCGACTTGTAATGACTTTTTTCCCGACCTTGTCAGGACTGAGACTTGTTCCACGGATGGCATTGCCAAATTGTGGTGGACTTCTCTGATTATGTTCACCTGTCCCTTGCCGGTTTCTTTGGCTCTCTCATTAATAACCGCTTGCACATGATGTTGATGAATCATGCATGAATCTTCTCCATGAGGATCATTGCAAGTGGTACACCAATAGTCAGAATTAGTGGGTTCTCCATTATCTCCTATCTCATTTGCATACACCACATTTTTTCTATCTTGTCCTCTTCCACTTGTTGAAGCACCTTCCTTTTGTATCTGTGGAAATCTTCTTGCTTGGATATTCCATTCCGCCTCTCTCTTTTTCATGGATGCCATTTCATTTGACAATGTCTTCATTGTATCAATTATGGTCGTGTATTGATCATTGGGGGGAGCTGATGCAAGGGGTGTGGCTGGTAATGCAAGGAATGTAGGAGGTGCGGCTATAGCTGGGAGGGCCTGCGTTGATGGGAGTACAGGCAGTTTAGAAATTGATGCTTGGGAAAGCTCTGGTACAATTGGCAATAGACTCTTTGATGGATATCTTTTTGTAGCGATGAGATCAGCTTCGCCCTTTGCTTGCCTCTAGATAGATCCCAGGAAAAGTGGTTACACGGGATTGCCTTATTATCATACTGAGATCTGAATCAAAAGCCCTTAAATAATAGCATATAGCTTGTTCTTCCATGGGTTTTAGGCCTTGCGGTACTCTATCACGAGTTCTGGTAAATCTGATGTTGAAATCTTGGATTTCTTCTTGTGGATGCCTCTCAATGATAGTGAATTGATTCAGCAATGTGAAAGGATCCGCATGTATATTAAATTCATCGACCAGACGATCGGCAAGTACTGCCCAAGAAGTAATGGATCCAGCGGGAAGCGCTCTATACCAATAGAGCATCTTTCCTTTCAAAGATATAACCAACAATCTGACCATTACATCTTCCTGAGTGATGTTGTAAATAGATGCTAGCGATGATACATCTAAACAATGCTCATCTATTATTTTGCCTATTCCGTCAAAGGTTGGTAATGCTTTTAGTGCAGCTTGTGGAATTTGGTGGTGTGCTCCCAAGTTCAAAGGGCCAGTTTGATTCCACACAAGATGGGCTAGGGTAGGGGTGGCTGCCATGATTGCTAAAGGAGTTACAACTACTATGGGATTGCTTGCAGATGCTCCTACAATGGGTGTTAAAGAGGTGCTAATGGTGTCGGGCGGATTTGATCGTGCGGCTAGCACAGGGTGTGCTTTTAGGCTTCCGAGATGTAGTTCAAAGAACTCGATAGGTTCTTCAGAGTTTCTAGCTCGGGATCTGGTTATCATATGGCTATATAACTAGAAGGTTTCTAGACAAGGTCTTTCTTTTATGGTCTAAATTGCAACGGAGTCGCCAGGTGGTTTTTCTTGAGATTTTCAAACAAAAAGGCTCTTAAGGTAAAACACCAAAACTTATACAATACTGTGGGATTGCTTGTCCCACCGGGCGTGCCAAAAACTATTGGAACAAAATCTGCCTTCGGTTAATAGTGTTGCGCCTTAGACTTTGCCAACATTGAATAGACAGATCTTGCTTGAGATCATCTGTCTAGTCTCCAGAGAAGGCTGGTTCCTTTGAGTTTTTTAGAGAAAATGGGAACAAGAGATAAGGGAAATATAGCCTAAGCTAGAAATTTTCTCATGGTACATATTAGACAACAACAAACATTGATGATGCAGATTACTACTTTCAGAGTTTTCTTTATATCTTCTTATAGAAAACATGAATTCCTGAGTGCGACTTTTAGATATTCATCTAAAAGCATGTAAATATATTTTAATGTTCAACTCTAGAAACAAGATTTATACATGCACAATCCAGATTTCAGAATAGATACATTATAAAACTTAGAATGAATAAAAGTTAAAACACCAGATACATACACTTGCACACAGAAGTTTCGGAAGCCAGAAGAAGAAATCTTTTATTGCTTGTAATCCAATACATGTACATCAAGCTTGTAAACGTCCAAGAGCCGACCCTTTTCATGGTCGACTCACTCCTATTTATACCCTAAAAAGAGTATCTTCTACTATGTACATTTAATTTCTTCAATCAATTACAAGTAATTGTCTGCAGTTTCTAATAATATACAATGGATTTCTCGTAGATTGGATAGATTTCCTTCTGGCTAATTTTAGATGAGCCTATTATTCTGCAATCATCCAACGGACCTGCCAAGTTATAATCAACTGACCATTCTTCAAAAATCAGCACCTAATGTCATTGCATGTCCCAGTTGCCAAAAATATACTTTGTTTCCTTGGAAAATTGGACATGTCATGAAATCATGACACTCTTGCTTCTCTCCTGCCTCCCTTTTTGAGTCATGAAAATGCAACATGTCATGAAATCATGACATTTTTATATCTTCTTGATTCTTGTTCTTCCATGAAAATGTGACATGTCGTGAAATCGTGACATTCTCCTCTTTGTTCTCTTTTGTCGCTTTTGGCCATGAAAATGCAACATGTCACGATATCGCGACACTTTTTCCTTCTTGCTCTTTCTCTTCTCTTTTGCCGTGAAAATGCAACATGTCATGATATCGTGACACTTTTCCTCCTTGCTCTTTTGTTGCTCTTAGCCGTGAAAATGTAACATGTCACGATATCGCGACACTTTTGCCTCCTTGCTCCTTTTGTTGCTCTTAGCCGTGAAAATACAACATGTCGCGATATCGCGACACTTTTCCTCCTTGCTCCCTTTTGTTGCTCTTAGCCACGAAAATACAACATGTCGCGATATCGCGACACTTTTCCTCCTTGCTCCCTTTTGTTGCTCTTAGCCGTGAAAATGCAACATGTCACGATATCGCGACACTTTTCCTCCTTGCTCCCTTTTGTTGCTCTTAGCCGTGAAAATACAACATGTCACGATATCGCGACACTTTTCCTCCTTGCTCCCTTTTGTTGCTCTTAGCCATAAAAATACAACATGTCACGATATCGCGACACTTTTTCCTCCTTGCTCCCTTTTGTTGCTCTTAGCCACGAAAATACAACATGTCGCGATATCGCGACACTTTTTCCTCCTTGCTCCCTTTTGTTGCTCTTAGCCATGAAAATGCAACATGTCGCGATATCGCGACACTTTTTCCTCCTTGCTCCCTTTTGTTGCTCTTAGCCACGAAAATGCAACATGTCGCGATATCGCGACACTTTTACCTCCTTGCTCCCTTTTGTTGCTCTTAGCCGTGAAAATACAACATGTCGCGATATCGCGACACTTTTTCCTCCTTGCTCTTTCTCTTTGCTTTTTCCGTGAAAATGCAACATGTCGCGATATCGCGACACTTTTACCTCCTTGCGGTATTTTTGCTTTTTCTTTGATCTTTAGCATATGGGCCACTTCGGTCTTCTTGGAAAATATGCAAAAAGGTGCATCAGCTATTTTTCTGTAGTTAGTCACTTTTTGACTAACACTTACATGTTGGTAGAAATGGATTAATTGCCATGTCAAACCTTTATAAAACTTAGCTTAGAGATATTGATCTAAAATAATATCCAATTTTACAATCTATTGCACTTTCGTTTCGTACAAATCGTACACCAGAGCTCTTACAAACCGTACAGAAGAAACTTACCCGATTTGGCAGAATTGGGAAATCGAAATATCTTTCATATTTGTAACTATATTATTGATCTTGAGGCCATAATTACAACACTATTTATGGCAACTTGCAAAACCGAATATGAAGGATTGGCTAAGTGTGAAATAATACAAGCTCTATCACTATATGATTTGGGATCGTATAGTGGTATGATTTGGGTTTCGTACAAGTTGTTCTTTTGTCACAAATTGGTAGTTGTAAAGACTATATGATTGTATGATTTGGTTCATTGATTGGGAATAGCAAATTGATCATTCTAATACTTTTGAAACCACCTCCCCACTAAGAACACTGCACTCATGTGCTACATTTGACACCATTGCCTTATCGAACTTGGCATTTTTGTTAAAACTGGTCAAATTGACAAGAATACTACAAAATTGGAGGTGAATGACAGACACCAATTTGCAAAGGTGTAGGAGATGGGAAGTGTGGGAAAAAATTCTAGTAAGAAGGAGTACGAGAATTTCTCAAAGAGAGAATGCACGTAACTCAGACCAGAGTACATTTAAACCAGAAAAAGAGCAAGTTTGGGCATCTAAAGAAGGGGATTTTGAAGCACTATTGATAGAGATAGAAGTGGAGGTACCAAATCCACCTAGCATAGAGGATAAATTTGATATAGAATTAGTGCATGAGAAATGAGAGTGGACAGTGACACCTGAGAAAGCAATAGAAGGATCGCAAGGGAGTGTAGAGGATGGGAGTCGGGCACCAGGGTAACAGGGCACGAGGTCTCAGGAAGAAGTACCAAGACCATCTCTATAACATCAACGAAGGAAATCACGGAGTGAAGATGCACATGAGTTTGTTCAATGATTGGTGGGATATAATAAGATACCTTAGATAGAAACTTCTAATGATGAGGGTAGTAAAACACCCTGAAGGAGGAATTAGACAGAGATTCCACGTGATACCTCAAGTGATGAGGATGATTCTTCGAAATATTTCTCACAAGGCAACCAAGTAGAGATGTCCACATTTGATAGGTGAGGGTAAGTAATACCCCACAAGACATATTTAAACCTATATAATCATTTGGATGGAAAATGGTGTAGACCAACCAGATGATTGGGTAACCTTATTTCCTGCTACCTTGAGAGGATTGGTGATGGATTGGTATCTGAAGAGGGAAAATATAGCAGATTTTTGGACTTGGAATCAAGTTAAGGATAAATTCATTGAATAATTTTACCCTTTGAAGGATGATGGAGACATTGTTATTGAAATTTACATGACAAATCAAAGCCTGACGAAGATGTAAAATCATACAACTATAGACTAAAGTAGTTGGTAGATAAGATGCATATGCCTTTGGCAGATGTATTGGTGAAGTGGTGGTTTGTATATGGATTGTTATCAAAATATAAGAAAAATATGAAGGTAGTACCATCAAAAACATATGAGGAAGTTGTAAAGCATACAAATAATTTTAAAAGTGAATCAAAACAGACGTACACAAGAATTTTATCTCCTTCTAAGTCCAATGATTTAGATAGTGGAAAATATGACACTATACGGAGAACAAAAGCATCATTTTGTTGATATTTCAACAAGATCATGAAATAACACAGAAGCAAGCCTGACAATAATGACATTTGATGCACAGAATGTAAAACTAAATGTCATACAAATATAAAATGTCCATGAAATTATTATTGTCATATATGTAATGTGATGGGATACAAGGTGATGCTATGTATGTATAATGCAAGAGTACGTCCATAAGTATTGACAATCCAGGAGCAGGAAGAGTAACCAAAGATCTTAGGAAATGAGCAACAAGCAACAAGTGGTGGTTATAGAAATAAACAACGAGGTGGAAGGCCAAACCATGGAAATTGGTAAGGAGGACAAAGGCATTTGTAGTATGATTCAAAAGGGAGGTTGATCATACAATGTCGCAATTACCAAGAATTGGGGTATGTCACCAAAAATTGTCCTTCACCTCAAAAACAAGAAACACAGCAAGTGAACAATACACATATGTGTAGGTGGTGTGGTCTAAGTAACCACAAGGAAGCAAATTGTCCCAAGTATGCGAGTTCAAGTAACCCGCATAATGTAAATTATTTAGATATCAAGGCTCCTCAAGTTAAAGAGGAAACCTAGGAAATTTTAGCCATGACAAGGAATAAGGCTAAAAAGGATAAGTATCCAGAGCCAACAAAGGAAAAGCAGTGCTAGAAATTAGCAAAGAAAATACTACAATGTGAATCACAAAAGGCTAAACAAGTGAAGTTAGCAAAAGAAAAGGAACTCAAAAACCATCAGAATAGAAGGTAATTGTGTATAGTCTGGCATAATAGGTTTTGAACACCACAGTAGAAATCAAAGTGGCTAACCTGTTGGAAGCTATCCCATCATTCCAGGAAGCAATGATGGAAGAGATACAACTGCATAAGGTGATGAAAGTGTAGATTCAATCCATTCAGGAAAAGAAACAGAAATACCAATTCATGGATCCTACTATACTGATGATTGATGTGGGAAATAAACTTGCATTAGTCCATATGAAGATCCTAGGGCACATATTGACACAAGTTATTATGGACAGTGAATCTAGCATCAATGTGCTACCTAAAAGTACCTGGATAGAACTGGCCACTCCATCCCTATGGGCATTGAGCTTTTGATTATATGGTTCTAACTAGTATGGTATCAAGACAAAGGGAGTCTTGATAGCACAATAAGTGGTGATAGGTGACCAAGATTTTGTCTTGGATTTCATTGTGATTACTATGTAGAAGACTACATACGATGCCCTATTGGGAAGAGGATGGCTACATGTAGCCAAATTTAATCATAATTGGGAAAATAATTATATCACTTTCAAGAAGGGACAACATAAATATATGATTAATCTAATTAATCAAAATATCAATAAGAATGTAGCCATGACCAACGAATTCTAAAATTCCTTAGGAGATGAAGGATATGAACAATATGGAGAAGGAATTTTGTACTTGGATGAATGTAGTGAAGATGAAGCTAGATCTGATAGTGGATTTCTTCATTGGAAAATGGAGAAGTACAAAAAAATTTAACCCGACTACCTCTGTATTGATCAGAGGAGATCAAGGAAAAACAAGACAAAACCAAAGTCAGCTAAGAACCTAAGAAGGATATGGAAGAGAAATGGAAATTTCCAAAATGATTTATGGAATATATAGTAGGAGATGTGTAAATTGATGCAAGATCGTGACAGCAAACGGATTTTGAGACAAACACGTGGCTAAACAATAATATGCATAGTAAATTTATAAAAAACAAAAATAGCATATAAACGTAGTCAGTATTAGTCATGCATATTAGTTGTCTTAGATAAGATCAGGAGAGCCTACATAAATAGGGGTTCCAGATGAATTCCCTAATGTGCAGTTATTTTCTATCAATATTTTTCCATAATGGTATAAGTTGATTGTCTAGTACCTTTCCACAAGAGAATTTCCACAAGAAATGATAGCAATCAAGAAAAATAAAGTGATTATGAAGTCAACACCCTTTCAGCTAATATTAGGATTGTTGTATAAAATGGGAAGTGATGGTATTTTATGAAGATGTGTGATGGAGGAATGAGTTAAAATGGCATTGAAAGAAGCTCATGAAGGCTTAGTAGGAGGGCACATGGGACTAGATGCGACTGCTATAAAAATATTACTAGCAGGATTATGGTGGACCACTATATAATGATGCAAAATAATATGTAAAAGAATGTGACACTTGTAAAAGGACAAGGAAACCCATAAAGAGGTACTTTATGCCATTTCATCCATAACAACCCCAAGAACTATTTGAAATATGGGGATTGGACTTTGTTGGACCATTGAAAACATCTCGAAGAAGGAAGTGCAGGTACATTGTGGTAGCAACAAAATACTTGAAAAAGTGGTTCGAAGCGAGAGCATTACTTGATAACTCAACAAAAAGTATAGCAATATTTTTGTATGAGAAATTAATTACAATATTTGTCATTCTGCTAAAGATAACTAGTGACCAAGGAGGGCACTTTATAAATTATATTATCAATATGTTGACAATAGAGTTTAGGATTTTAAATTCATTATCTAGTCTATACTATCCCAGAGCGAATGGGCAGGCAGAAGCAACAAACAAATTCATGGTATCTACTTTGTATAAAACCTATGGAATAGAAGGAGCGAACTGGGAGGAAAGGTTACCATATATTTATTGGGCATATAGAACAAATTTTAAACCAACAACAGATCATACACCTTTCTATTTGATGTATGGACAAGAGGCAATGGTGCCAATTGAATTTTTGATACCAATTTTGAGAGTCACAATAGAGCATTGCTTGGGTGATCGATAAACTTTGGAAGAGAAACTGATAACACTGATCAAGTTAGATGAAAGAAGAGCCATGGAAAAATGGGTGATTGAGGTAGTCTAGAAAAGAAGAAATTTGTGGCATGCCAAATATTTGAGGAAGTTAGAACTCAATCTGGGTGACTTGATTCTAAAATCTAATGTGAAGAGAGAAATCAAGTCTAGTAAGTTGAAGATATTATGGCTTGGTCCCTACAAAGTGGTAGAAGTAATTAATAATGGAGCATTCAAGTTGTAAAACTTGAATAGGACTAAGGTACCCAACACTATAAATGGCTCAAAGCTGAAGCCTTATAAAGTATAGTTCTTATTCATTTATTTGGAAGAGATCGAACGAAGAAGACGAGTAGAAGCTCAACGGAGGACTCAAGGTGAGAAAGGCCCATCATAGGAATAACCTAACATGGGACTCATACACTTATTCATATAAGGGGAAGATACAAGACCAACCATAGAATAATAAGCGTTGGCACCTCGACTTGGAGAAAGAAGAAGATTACGGGTGCATTTTATATTTGTGGATGGGACCAAATGTGTAACATAGGAATATGAAGAGTGGATTCCTCCAAATGAAAGAGGATATCAAGAGATAGTACTATTACCCAAAAATAGGGGAAGGCAAGAAAAAGTACCCCAAGTAAATAGGAATATGATGGATCCTTAGGTGTAGCATAGAGAACTACCCAAACAAGCTAAAGGATGAAGAAGGATACGATTAACAGTACAATATGAGGATAGAGTGGACACTTTTGAAGTGAAAGTTCTTGAAGAGAATAGGAATGAGACCATCAATGAAGAATTGGTTGGAATGAGTCCATTAGCTTAGATAGGGCTATTACAATAGAGAATTTTACTACAGACTCAATAATTGTAGGAGGAATATCAGACGTTGCAAGATCATAATGCAAGGTTGAAAGAATAAACCATCCAATAATTGGATAGCACAATACGAAGGCTGGATGAATAAAGAATAGCTAGGCTATAGGAACTAGAAGGGGAAGCTAAGGATAATGAGGAGATAACTCCAAGGATTGGTATAAGAAATTATGGTTCAAGCACATCTCACAAGTACCACCAAGTGATCCACCAATGATGAATTAAGATATAGAGATGCTTTAGAGACACATTGAGGAAGCAACCACTTCACCTGAATCACAACGTAATGCATGGGTGGATTTGAGTGACTTCAGTGATGAGGGAATTCCTTTTCTAGTAAGGGAAACTAGCACAAAAAGTAGTTATGATGATGATTGCCCAAGGAATCCCCATAATCCTCAAGATAATCATGATCCCATAGCATGTACAACAACACATAGGCAAATAGGGAGATCACAGGAGTGTCAAACCAACCTTGATTCGTAGGCATATAGAATAGCCCATCAACAATTAAAAGGAAAAAGGAGAGAAGTAAGGAGATTGGAGAGACTGATGAATTTACCAACATATTGGGTGGAACAAATAGAATATAATCAAAATGACTCAAGTTCTAAGATAGATTTTTTTGATGCATATAGAGAGATCTTGGCAAACTCATCTCCACAAATATGCTTCAAGGAAATAATATGGATACGTCACTTAGTGTGTGCATATCATAGAATCAAAGCACTATGATAATTTTCACCAAGTGTAATATGAAGTAGAAATCCACTAGCCAACATTGAGTTGGTATAGATAACTCCTGATAACCAACCAATGAGAGGAAGGAATAGACAAGGACTCCTAAGGCTTCAGCCAGGAAGGGGAGGAGGTATTCAACCATGGAATTAATGAGATCAAGGTGATATTACAACTAGAGGAGGAAGAGGACGAGGAAGGTTTTGACCCCCTACTCCTAGATGGCTAGGAGATGCATCCTTAGCATGTATGAACTAGATAAGGAATATGTAAGGTATACCAAGGATGAGAGGGATCTTATCTAATCCTATAGGGTAGTATCCATTGGGACAACCACCACTAATCTGATGAGGACATCGAGTAGTGGTAGGTGGCAAAGGATTACTCCAAGAAAGGGAGGAATCACCAATAGCATAGAGAAGCTCGATGTCAAGAGGAATAGGATGAGGAAGACACTCATGGTAGAGGCCTTACTGCTAGAGGAAGAGTATATTTCATAGATGAAAGAAACTAAGGACAACAAAGGATTCAATCACTAAGTCTAGAGACATGATTGATCTGATGAGATAGGCAAATAAGTCACTTGAATGACAGTATAGTAGTAAGGACACCACTACCAAGGGATCAATCACCTGCATGACAAGAGGAAAGGACACCAGGTGAAGAGACTCCATCTAACAATTATACAATTCTAAATTATACACATGGTAGTAGAAGGCCAGGGAACTCGATAACATCACAAGTGGAGATGAATCACCCTAGAGAGCAAGTGGCACCAGATGACACAATCACTCGGAATGTCATGGTCGAACCTCCAAGAGAAGAATCAGATGGGATCATACAAGTGAATGTCACTATGCAATTCTCACAACAGTAAGTGTAAATAGGTTAGGAAATGAAAAAAATAAAAAATAAAATAAAATAAAATGCCTTAATTGTGAAAATCCCTCGGGATGCAATTAAGAAGGAAGTGGATTGAAAACCAGAAACGATGACCTCTTTAAGAGATAAAATAAAAGAATTTCTCTAAGTGATAGATCATACAAGTCAATTTTAAAGCTAAAAAGAGTACAAGTGTGAGATCATACAAGAAAAATGGAAAAAGTACATGCAAAATTGTACAAGGAAGCATATTTTATGATTTAGATCATAGAGTGTACAATTTTAGGTGTAGTTGTATGATTTTCAACCATCGCATTTAATGTTCATATGTGTGGAATGATGTGTTGTCAAAAAAACATGGGAAAAAGATAAAATCACATGGGAAAGCGATGAGTTGTCAATCATCTGGGTAAGATAGACAAAAAGACATGCAAAGTGGTGCATTTTGAAAATTGGAGCGGTTAGGGTTTGATAACAATTTAAATACAAGGCTAACTTTAGCAATTTTACAAACCGTACAAGGAGGAATTTGAAATGTTTAGGAGAACAAATGTGGAAAGCATGCAACTGAATGGAATCTACTTCATGGGTGTTAAAGTTCATCATTGAACTACAATTTTGCATGATCCATTTCAAAATTTGCACCAAGGAGACTTTTTGCATTCAATAAAATTGAACCAGAGAAGAAAAGCAAGGGTTTCGACTCCATTAAAAGTAGATTTTAATTTCAGCTAAAGTTAAATGAGGGTTTGTAGTAGAAGGTATCCAAGCATGAACTAGATTGTGGAAAAATGTACACCAAGGTTTGAGGAAGTTGTGGATTGGAGCTAAAGTAGAGAAATTGCAGGAGAAAGAAGATTACAAGCCCTAATCTCATAAAAGTAACCAAAAAAAATTGGATAAGATAGATGGAAGGAAGAAGAATACTATACAACCCTGCAAAATAGCCAAGAAATTTTCTTTTTGGGGATAAATTGTGCTAAGTGAGGAAAAATATAAGAATTGCTCTGGAATGGCATTTAAAAGATAGATTGGGACATTTCGACAACTGGGTCAATGATAAATAATGGAGGAAAAGTGAAAAACATGATTTTCAAGTGAACAAGGGTTTCAAAGAATATTTTGTATGATTTTGAGGGTAGATTGTATGATCTCAGGAAAATATTACACAATTTCTAGCAAATTTGAGGCTATTTAAGCTTTTTGAGCAAATTGTACATAATTGTACGGAAGTGTACAGATTCGGTAAATGGGGGTAGTTAGACAAGGATATTGTATGGAATGGTATAGGCCCTATACATTTTGGTATAGTAAATTTATGATTTGTAGAATATTGAACAATTTGAAGCGCTTAAGGAGATTGTACAATCTAGAGGTGGTTGTTGGTTTGGAAACCATACAGGAGTAAGTTGAAGGGTGAATTGTATGATCTATACTAGACTATATGATTTCATGGCACTTTTAATTACAAAATATGTGATGCCCAAGTAGCAAGCTAATCGAAGGAATGGCAAGAAAATGATTTCGATCGAAGAGTTTGGATACCGATTAAGAAGAATTGCATCCAATAGAATGGAACGGTCACTAGGACCCCTACATGAGAGAGATTCACATCCATGGAAATACCAAGGATGATAGTTTCAATCCCATGGTTTGCATGGTAATCATCCTTGGAGGAGAGGAGGATACAGGCCATGGAGAGGGCAAAGGTATTGGAGGGCTGATCGGAGAAGGACACCACCAAGATTTTGAGAGGAGAAAATGGCACAGGAAAGAATTCTAAGGAGTGAATTATGCAGTGAAGTCCATTACCTAGATCTAGATGAGGATCTGAGTAGTGAATCTGAGGAGATCCAGGTTGGGATAACAAGTATATCATTCATATATCATGGAGGAGATACATGCAGGAAGTGGTGGAGTAACAAATAAAACAAGAGCCATACATGGATAAAATAGTTTGAGAATTTTGGTGTAGCTATAATAGCACAAGTTCCATCACACCAAAAGACCTTCTTCTATAACTATCTATTGCAGATGGTTCAAGTGTATAATCCTACAACCAAACTTTCTTATGTCAATGTGGGTAAGTAATCATTAAATATAGAAATCATAGCAGAGGCATTTAGAAAAATATTTGGATTTCTATAATATGGCACAAAAGTAGTTAAGAATTTGGTTGATACGATTGAGACATATTGCATCATCACTTCACTTACCAATGTGAAATCATCGATCGATATGAAGATCTCAATTGTAGGGACTCGAGGAATTAAATAGACTTAGTTGAGAGACAAATATTGACCATGTGCTATGAATACTATGATGGCTCAATTGTTAGGGGACACATGAGCCATAGAGATGCCAATATAGATGGTTCAATATGTGGAGGGTATCACCAAAGGAATAAAGTATGATTGGGGTACCTATCTAGAGAAAAATATGCATGAAGTACTGATAAAGAGGTCTAAGAATTTTAGGATGACTTTCCACGCTATTGGATTGTTATTAATGTTTTTACGAAGATAGAAATCCACTTTCTAGGTTTGATAGAACCTAGGAATGTTGAGTCAGGTTAGCCAACCATTTTGAGGTAGGAAAAGTTAGTACCAATTCAGAAGGAGACTCTAGATAAGTATCGAACAAATAAATCATAGTAGGATACTAGAGTACATGAGGATACTTCTTTGGATGAGGATGTACACCCTCAAATAAAAAGACCTAGATAGTTGGAACCTGGAGTGGAACAACAAGCACTTCAACAATGACAGCAGGAGCAACCATCAGTTTAGGAAAGGGAGGAAATTATGGGGAGGCAATCTAGCCTAGTATGAGTAATAACAAGAATTTAATGAGAAAGAATGGCAAATAATCCCATTTTGGAAAAATAAGCTAAGCCTATACAGAAGAATCAACAAGAGGAAGAATAGTCAGACTTGAAGAAGTTGGATTTGCATGACTAGAATTGGATAGAAGCAGAGGATATGTTGAAATATCCATAGATTTTCTAGCATGATGAATTTGAAATTTTGGACTCTTCAAAAATTTTGGAGGATACAGAAGTGAGTCAAATAGCATAGGAAGTAGAAACCACTACTTAGGAGGAAAAAGAGAAATTTGATACGAGAGTGAAAGCCTCAGAGGAATATTCTAGAGAAAAGAAGAAGCCTCACTTCAAATATGTTATGGGAGGAGGTAAAAATCAAAATAATCAAAGTCACATACAAGAAGAGATGAAGGCATCACAAAAATAAAAATATATTTTTAAAAAAATCACAATAATGGAAACCCAGTAGAATCAGGAAGAAGAGCATGTGATAGAAGAACAATAGGTGGGCTCAACTGAATAAAAAGAAGCCCAGGAATCGATAGGACAACAGTAATATCATCAAGATATTATGAAAGTGGAATAATATGTGGAGGTGGAGAGGATTGTGGAATAGACTCCACCATAGGAAAAGATAAACATAAAAAGAGCACTAATAGAGCTTGGGGGAAGCTCTGGTCACCACTTGGAAGAAGAGGAAGAACAATCTCCTAAAGAGGAAGAAATACAGAGGATGTAAACAAGTTACCTCTTGGAGGTACCACAATTCACAAAAGTTGAAACTAAGGAGGATGCAAAGAGGGTAGAAGACCAGGTGGAACACTTCTTCTCTCATATAGATAATATCATGGCTAGCACCAAATTACATTTTTGTATAGGATGCATGGGAGAGTTGAAGTTGTGGGAATAACAAGTGTTTATCGAGTTGGAAAAGATAACATAATGGGTGAGCAATGATGAGTGTATAAGAAAAATTGTAGATATTCATGTACAACACCCATGGAAGTTACCCAGGGAAGAGGTATCAATGATGTTGGGAAGAGATGACTTGCTAAAGAGAGTGAGAACCAATTACAGGTAGCATCCAAGGTTGTACCTAGATAGAGCCAATCATCCAACTTGTCCCATGAATACGACATATTTGGAACATAAGAGGGTCATTTGAGGATTGGCTATCACTCTGAGGAAGTTGAAATTCCTAACACATTGGATATAGGGTTGAACATACGATTGGAATAGATCTATCATCTCAAGAAATCTTGGAAAGAGGAGACAAATGCCACTTAAAATGAAATGGTGGTAATGGAGGAAGAATTGTAGAAAAGTAAGGCTATATCTAAAGAAAAATTAAAGAAATTGGAAAAAGAACTGTTAAGTAATAGGGCTGATTTTGAAGCCAAAATTAGTTTGCTTGAAGAGGAGAAGTGACAGGTCTCACAAATAGTAGAAGAAAAGATCAAGGAGTTCGAAGCTCAACTCAGAGCAAAGGATGAACAACTAAAAATATAGTTGGCAAAGAAATATGAGCAACTGGTCATGAAAGCTAAAAATATAGAAGAGCTCACGTAGGACAATAAACAATATAATTATATGGTCCTAGATAAGAAAGTGTAATTAAGTGCTAAGGAAGAGATTGTTCATGCTTTGGAGGTAGATATTAATCACCATTTGTAGATCATTATAGATAAGAATTAAGAGTTGAAGATAGCAGCTTGAACAGAAGTACATTTGTAGGAGAAGTTGAAGAAGAGTGCCATTGATCATAAAAAACAATTGAGAGAACTCCTGAAGACTGCCAAAGAGAAATCCAATTAGCATGGGATGAAAGTAGTAGAAATGGGCAACTTGCAACCAAGTTGAATAAATAATGTGTAATTATTCACACCTAGGTGGAAGACCTGGAATATGTATTCAAATATTATGAGATGCAACTAAAATAGAAAAATGAGTCGATGAGAACACCAACCAAAGTAAAGGGGAGGGCAGATGTAGGCAATAAATCCACCTCCTAGAAGAAGAAGAAGTGACAAGATGATTTACCTAGTTTAACAATTTTGACAAGTTTTGTAAACCATACAAGTAGGAGAAAACCATACAATAATGACGCAAATCATACAGAGTGAAGGGCAAACCATACAATGTGCAATGAAATGAAATGAAATGCATGGGAAATGCAATTCAAGTTGTAATTGCACATAAATTTGATAAATGATATGTTCAGACTTAGTAAAAGTTATAATTATGCATTCTGTTATGCATGGGTAGTTATGAATAATGAATTGCCTTAGGAACCACTTTGGAATAGCCTAGGAAACATTATATAAGGCCCCCTTTTCATTTTTGATAGTCTGGTTAGTCTGGGAAATGCTTGTGAGTTTTAGCTATGTTCTAGTCTAAATAGTATGAAGTATTAATGCATTTTTAAGCACCTTATTAGTGATTGTATGAAATTTTTGATAGTAATGAAGAAGAATCATAATTCATAGTTTTCTCTCACGTATTGTATGATCCTGGAATGGTAGAATAGTGTTTTGTAGTTTATCTTGTTGCATGTACTTCTTTATGGTTGTTGTTGATACTTAATGCATTGCTATGGAAGAATTGGATTAAACCAGCACTGGTGTGAACCTAATGAATGATCTATGATGAGGATGATATCAAGAAAGACATATTGAAGGTTGTTGTACAATTTTTAGATGTTGCCATTGGAGATATAACTCTCTCAAACCTTACTGATGTAACTTACATGTTGGTAGAAATGGATTAATTGCCATGTTAAACCTTTACAAAACTTAGTTGAGAGATATTTTTCCATAATAATATCCAATTTTGCAATTGGTTGCACTTTTCTTTTACAAATCGTACACCAAAGCTCTTACAAATCGTACAAGAGAAACTTACCCGATTTGGTAGTTTATGTGATTGAGGAAAACTTACCCGATTTGGTAGCATTGGGAAATTGAACAGTTTAGTTACAAAAATATGTACGATAGCTTGCAAAACCAAATCTAAAAGAGTGGTTGAGTGTGAAATTGTACAAGCTCTATCACTGTACAATTTGGGATCGTATAGTGGTATGATTTGGGTTATGTACAAGTTGTTCTGTTATCATAAATTGATAGTTGTAAAGATTGTATGATTGTATGATTTGGTCCATCAATTAGGAATAGAAATTTGATAATTCTAATCCTTTGGAAACCACCTCCCCACAAATATTACTATACCCTATGTTGCACTACGATGCGATATACCACATGCTCAACATCGAGCATTCAAACAATGTGCCATTCATTATACACTACTGGGGGACATCTTGTACCACCGTGGTTATGATGGTATTCTCCTACATTGCCTTGAACCACATGAATCTCAATGGGTAGTACAAGAAACCCATGATGGTACTTGTGGTGGCCACTTCAGTGGCATGGCTATCACCAAGCGTATCTTATGTATGGGCTACTACTGGCCCAAAATGGAGCATGATTGTTGTGAGTATGTCAAGTGATGCATCAAATGCCAACAACATGCCAACCTCACACATCTACCTTCACAAGCTCTCCAACCAATTCAATCCATGTGGCCTTTCTCACAATGGGGCCTCGATCTCATTGGACAGATCACACCTACTTCATCAAGCAATCACAAATTCATCATCACTGCTATAGAGTACTTCACAAAGTGGGTTGAAGCCATCCCACTTGTCCAAACCATAGGAGCCAATATTACGGTATTTATCATAGACCACATCATATGTCGCTTTGGTATTCCCTCTCAAATCATCTTTGATAATGGAAAGCCCTTCAAAAACAAAATTGTTAGTGCCTCTACACCAAATTTAATATCCACCATAGCTTCTCAACCCCATACTACCCATAGGGTAATGGCTAGGCCAAAGCTACCAACAAAACCATTTGCTCCATCCTTCAAAAAATGATTGTTGAATCCCATCATGATTGGCATAATCATATGCCTCTTGCCTTGTGGGCTTATCGTACGAGCATCCGTACGCCCACTGGGGCAACCTCCTTCTCCTTGGTCTATGGCACCAAAGCCATTATGCCCCTCGAGCTTGAGATACCTTCATTACGAGTCTCCATGAAAGACTTCATCGATGATGACACTACTCATCAAGCCCATCTTGATCAATTAACACTCTTGGATGAGCGTCGCATCCATGCCATCGAGCACACATGTGTCTATCAATACCACCTTCACCATGCCTACAACAATAAGGTACATCAACATGAATTCCAAATTGGTGACCTGGTTCTCAAGGAAAACCAATAAATCACAAGCCAACCCCGTCAATAGTGAGACAAGTTTGCTCCTAACTGGTTAGGCCCATACATCATTACACAAAAATTTGGCTTCGATGCCTATCGATTGGCAAACCTCGAAGGCTTTGCTGAACCCGAGCCTATCAACATCATTCACCTTCACACATTCAATGCCTAGCCTATCTAAGGTAGGCAACCACACGGATTGTATATAGGGTCATCACAACATAGTCCTGATTTACATCACACATACACTACACAACACTACACATACGATATTTCACTTTTTGTTACACAACAGAACCACTTATACTTTTTATGTCATTTATATGTTGTGGGTATTTTAGTTTTTGTAGGTCTTTCATCACCAAAAATGACATCTTCAGTGATAAGACCTGATTTTGGACACACACATCCAACATACATTCACCTCCATCATGTAGGACACCCAGATATTATCTTCCATACCAGTCACCCCAACCGATCTGGCTCAGCCACCCGACATGGTTCACATACACCAACACTCCACCTCATCACATTTCGATCATGACACCTCACCCCATCGTAGCTCACCCTACCATAGGTATGCTTCCTATTCTCCTCACTTAGGAGATAGTTAGATCTACTTATCTTCCTTTGCAGATAAGAAAGAGCACTCTCACCCATCAACTTCACACATGCATGAGTCATCCCCACCTCACCTAGTCAATCCTAGGGATTCGTATCTACCACCTTCCTTAGTTTTTCGACCTTCACCAGCATACTACCCCCCTAACAAGGTGCATCTTCTACAAGACTACCTCTACCCCTATTGATCAGGATGTCACCCTATGACTTATTCCTCCACTATCATGCCACCCATGTGATGTCCACTCACATTCCCCCATCTCGTAGTTTCACTTCCTACAGTCATCCCCTGCACCACCTATCCTTCAGACACCACCATCACCACTCCACTCTACAACCTCCCACTCTATTCTACCACACCACCAGTGTATTAGTTCCATTCTCCTCCCTCTTCATCTCATTCACTCCCTTCTTCACACCCATACCTCCATTCCATATACCCACCTAAATCTCGATCCCCACCTTCCTCGATTCCATCACCTCCCCCATTGACATTCAATATATCCTCTCCCACCTCGATAATATTGAGTTACACTTGAGCCATTATCACTGCCAATCCTCTTTGCATCATTCTACCATGGCCCAACCTACATCACCTTCTTCCAGGCTTACCCTTCATTCTCAGACCTGATCTACATCTGATTCTTATGTCCTAACTCGACCACCCATTCCTACCCCACTTCCTTCACACTCATCACCACCCGACCCATATATTTATCCTAGGCCAGTCTGGTCAGCACCATTATCTCAAACATTCCACCAACTATTTCACCAGGGCCTCCTTGCTTTACCCAAAATCTTCCCTATTGATCCCTCATGCCCTAAGCCACGTGATTACAATGAAAACCACTTTTGTGTCTACCATCATCAACCTAGGTATGACATCGATACCTACCATACATTTGAATCCATTGTTTAGGATATGCTTTCTGATGATGCTCACTCACATCCTGAACAAGCTCCCTCACCTACTCACCTCCAAATCCCCCCACATTGGCTAGTACATCACTCCACCCCATCACGAGATTCATTCACTCCTACACCATGCTACTTCCAACAACCATCCAACTATACCAACTACCAAAATCCAAGTCACCTTGCCACTTCACCAAGTCACTCATGACCCGATCCACATCATTTCACATAGTTCTTGTTTGATTCTGTGTTGTTTGTTTTCTTCCATTCCATCTCCTCACCTCCTTCCTCATTAGCATTTTTGAATGGTCATGCTTCGAGTGGCTACATTCCTATGTTGATTCTCCCCTCCTCTCCTCTCTTTTCCTTTCCTTTTCTCTACATTGTTGTTTCATCCCCTCATCTTTGTCACATTTCATCACTTTCATGTTCTTCTACATCTTTCATCAAGATTCTCTATCCGCACCCATCAATCCCACATGTACTTTCCCACTTATTTGCTTTTCTCCTATTTGCTACATCCCCCCACATGTTGGGGTAACCATTATCATGACTCTCTATTCTCGTCATCATCATCCTATACATCCATATTTCCATATGGTTTATAATATCCTCTAGTTACATCTCACATATTTCCTCTTGTAGATATTATTCTCTCATACTACATCTCTCACTACATTCATTGCACATATCCATCCTTCTTCTATGGTTTCATTCATGTTTGTATATTCCATCTATAGAAATGCACCCCTAGCAGGAATAACATATGCACTTGTTAGCATTACCACTTGGATGTCCACTCCCTTTCTCAGGATTACAGGGTCTATGGTGTCTTGCATTTTCTTGACCATTCACTAGTTCAATCAATCAAATGTCACCTCTAGCTGATAGGTTATTACACTTCTTATAGTTTTCTTTGGCTAGTTCAACTTCTCTCAAGGACCACTCACATAGGTCACATTTTAAACAAATTTTGAGTCTAGGGAAGATAACACCTTGCATAGATATCGCCATCTAGCGAATGGTTTCCCCTACTCATCCTATCATTTGCATGGTCAACATACAACCTAGGGATAAACAAAGGGATAAGCATAAGCAAAAATCATAAAAGGGTAGAAAATAAAAGCCAACGCCCATACAAAAAAAAAAGAGCACCACAAAAAGACAAGCAATAAATGAGGGGTAAAAAACAAAAGGAAAAGCCTCCAAATATCACAATTGTTATGCTTCATCACCTTTGGTCCTTAGGTTTAACATAACATCATGGGATGATTTCCATCACCAGCTATAGGCCCTAAGCATCTGCCTACCAGTGGAATAGTCTTACAAGTGGTGACACATCTATCACATTAGTGACCTTCTTTTGTACAGATCATTGTGCACTTGTGGATGAGCTAGCTACTTTGGCTATGTTTACAATGGGTTAGTCCTACCTCCCTCAAAATGGATAAATGAACATCACTTATTTGCACACATAGGTCCTTGATAGACTTTGACCTAGCCATGTTAGTTATGAGTTGTTGATAGATCTCACTCAATTTTTCATGAGGTTTGATTGCTACAACTATGATTATCAAAATTGTTGCATACACACTACACTTTCCTACATCCTTGAGATTATAGAATGGATCACATCACAACCAGTTATGCTATGATACAAGTGCTTCCTCTATGCATTTTAGCTTTCACATACATGCATCCTTGCATCTATTTTACATGCATTTATTTACATTACATTACCTATTATCACATCTATCTTAGATCATACATCATCACATCTATCTACATTCATTTCCACTGCATCACTTCACAGTATATCTACACTACAGTGATATCATTTTCTTACATACTACCATATGCACATATATTCATCCATGGTACATCTACTTACCAATATTTCACACAACAAAAACACAAGAAATCACACACACATTCAAATCAAATCACAACACATATATATAAGAGCCACAACACAATAGGTATCTATATATATCAAGATAAAAAATACCATCAGGCTACAAAATGGGTAAAAGTCCACAACCCATAATCATATCGACCTACAGGCTACAAAATCCAATAATACATCACCACAAACCAAAAGCATCAGCTCTACTAATCACTAGGAGTCTCTCCACTCCCCTCATGAGTCACCATAACCTGTGTTGCTATGTGCACCATTGCTACCCTACTAGACTCTACCTCTACCTCGGATGTCTGAGTCACCATAGGAGCAACACCTCCTCCCTAGAAATACCACTAGCACCTCTTTCCCCACCTCCCTTTGTGCCATCGAGGTTGTACTTTAATGACTCTATGAATGTGTCTATGCTCATGATCATGATCTTGACCATGATCATGACCTACCATAATTTGATAGTGGAATCCCATGCATCATCAAGAGGATCTCATAATCTGATTACATCACCATCTCCTCCCTCATCTAATCCCCCACCTCTTCACTACCCCTCCATAGCTACTCTATCTCTACTCTCAATGTATCCACATCCATAGGGACCTGCTCCATCACTCACACTTTCTCCACATCCTCTCATGCCTACCTTTATCACTCAACCTCGACATGTAACTTAATTATCTCTATCAAGTGGCCTACTCACTTCACATCCCTCATCTCTATCACATATATCATCTTATGTATCTCGACCTTCAACCTCTCTCTGACCTCCATAGTCTCTCTAGTTAGATGCTCCAAATTCACTACTATCTCTACATGCCTCACCTCCACCACCTCAAATCACTCGTATTTCTTAGCAACCTAAAGCTCCAACTCCTCCCTAGTGGCACTTACCACCTCTACAACCACCAATCTCTCCTCTAGGTCCCTATGCTCCTCACTCCATATCTATCGATCTACCACCCAACCCTCCTCACTTGTATAAAGCTACCCCTCTAGCTATCGTATCCTCTCATACAACATCAACAACTCCTCATCAACCTCTAACCTCTCCTACTCCTTAATGGGTATCTCTCCCATATCTCCAATATCACCAAGATCTCTCACATCAATCATATCATCGGTACCCATATCAACTCCAACATCCTCCCTCACCTCCTCCATCATCATAGGATCCTCCATAGGCTCCTCTCTACCACCTATCGATGCCTCTACTACTCTCTATAGTTGCACTAGATGTACTACCCAACCATCACCTCGATCGATGAAGAGGTACCTCAACCTCATCCCTCACCTCCCCTTGTACCCTAGATTGGGTAACTCTCATTGCTTGATCCTCTGGAGTAGGCACCCCACTACCTAGTTGTACCCATCGATCAATCACTCCCCTACCTACCTCCTAACTTTGAGTCACCCACCAAGCATCATACTCTGGTGTCGTACCCACATCCTCCACATCTAGAATGATCATCAATGGATCCCTCTCACTAGTCTAAGGTAATACTATAGGGTGACTCCCTCTATCACCCTACTACCTATAAATCATGATAGGTGCCTCTGGAACATCTTACTATAAACCAAACTACCGCATCACCCTACTAAACTAGAATAACTCAACCTATCGAGTATACCAACCCACCACCCATCACCCTCGATGAATAGCTCCTAGCTACTCCTCATCCTTTTCCCACACTACTCCACCTCTCTAGGACCTCCAAAAAATATCCTTAGCCTTCAACTCCCCAAACTTCACCCTCCAAAATAAAGGATCACCCTCATGTGGCCTCTTCATCCCCTTCTCCTCATCTATCCTCCATATTAGTGCATATGGCAAGTGAGTCTTCCCCTCCACATGAGCATTATAGGGCAACAATGATGGTCACTCTATCACTATATGCTCCCATGCCCACACCTATAGCAAAGGAGTCCAACTCAATCCCTTCTACCCTATGTGCACTACATCATGCAACTCCCTATACACCTAGGCCAATAGTGTAGGTGCCCATGCAAACACAACCTTATACTCCACCATGTCGCACACCACATCCAACATATTCTAGGTAAACAACACCCTAAAAGTATCTGGTAGCGCATAGGTAGAAATCATCATCATCATTGCACACTGATGATTAGACAACATGCCCTGATACCAAAGATACTCGTAATCCATCTTCTTGATATCTACCTCCCTCCATCGTGCACCAAATGCATACTCCATCACAACCTCCTGACTATCATCCATAGCTACCCTCACTAGAACACCCTCAATGGGCAACTTATAGATCCTATACACGTCTTCCAAGGTGATCATCATCTCACCCATCGAAAAGTGGAAGGTATTCCTATCCGGATCCCACCTCTCACATAATGCTGATATGTAAGCTCTATTAGCATGAATGCTTACACATTCCCAAACTCCTTTCAACCACACTACCTCCAACCACACCTGATCCTCATCATTCTTCATAACCTCCTCCAATTCAGCCTTCATCATCCACACACGATGTCACGACTCAATATTCTTCACCTATTTCATTCATAATAAAATTCATGTCAGTTCCACACACAAACTAAAAATTCCACTCATTCTAGTTAATTCAATTTCAATCAATTCACTAGAACACATTTAACAACTACAAAATCATTCATTTACTTTCTCATGCATTTCGAGATGCAAAATCATGTACAATTCACAAAACACGATAAAATAAAAACATAGTCATATATTTGGATACCCATTTTGCCATTTCATGGTAAAAGTCCAAACAAATTTGATAAACAGTGCATATCTGGCTCCCAATAGCCAATTCCATGTTTACTCAAATACACCTCATGGCACAAAATTCAAAAACACATCAAATGCCACAACACACAAAAACAAAATACACTTTTGAATACCCATTTCACCCTTTTACAATGAAAGTTTCAACAAATTTCAAAAATAGCACACCGATAATCACCAACATCAAAGTCAAGTTCAACCAACTTACACCCAAAAAGCACACATCAACATCACATGCCAAACGAGGGCAAAACAAAAATACAGTCACACATTTGGATACCCATTTACCACTTTTATAGATAAAATTCAATCACATCTCAAAAATAGTACACTATTTGCTCCCAACAACAAACCCAACTCACTCAACTACACTACCCACAAATCGGTCAAACTAACATAAAAATTGGTCAAAATTAACATCTGATCACACATTTAGATACCCATTTGGCTTGTTTAACACTTTGTATTTCAATTTTCATTAAATCTTGCATAAATTTCAAAAAATGATGCAAAAACCTCCCCCCTCATTTCACTTTTTTAAAACAACAAAATCCAACAAAATCAAGTTGCGACCACTTATCGGTGGGTCCCCGCATCGGCTGCCAGCACCAGTCTATCCCCTCACCATCATTGAGTCCAACTCCACAAACTACAAGTACTCCACATCACCAAATATCGCTCACTCCTCACTCTCCAACTCACACGCTACAAATGAACCCCCACACGCATCAAAAAGGCATAAAAACACCTAAAAACCCTAATTCACCCCCAACCTATGAATTCAAGTTCAATTCACCCCCACCATGCGAATTGAAGCTCCTGACTCCAAAATCACCAAATTTTCACTCCAACACCTAGATTACCTTTCCCTCTTCTTATCCATTTAATTTTTCATCCTTGTTATCATCCATTTTCTTCTATCAATCACCTCATCATCACTTCATCACATTTCATTCACCTCATTTTTGATTCCTCGTTTGAGGGGGTATTCATATCCAAAATCCACTTTGCATACAACCAAACAATCAAACATCCAAATCATGAATATCACATCTGTCTACAAAATATTTTGTTGAAGATTATCTCAAGATAAACTCCATCCCAAATCAGACATTTGTTAAGTCATGAGAGCCATGCACAATATTGGAGATGTCACTCTAGCATTCATGTATGTCACCCGATCACATACTGAATGGTACATTTGAATAATCCAATAATAGAGATGTCACTCTAGCATTCATGTATATCGGACCTGACCACATACTGAATGGTACATTTGAATAATCCATGCCACCAAACTCAAATGGTTTGACAAGTGTCACCTTGCACTCATCAATCAATCAGAAGCAAAAATTTGAATAGACATGTGTTCTATTCATATTTGGACCATCTTGCATTGGTCACAAAAGCAAAGTAGTCATAAGTTGCCCTCACAAGCAACCAGTATGACATTGCAAAATGTTGTACAAAATCAACAAATCATCACATTGCATCCATAGTCATCCACATGCATCCATTCACCTCCATCTCATCATTTGCATTCACCCATTCTTCCCTTCTTCTTTTTCCCTTCTTTTCTTGGCTATCGATCAATGTTGTATGGTCATGCTTCGAGTGGCTACATACCTTTGATTAGATCTCATTATTTTCCCTTCTTCTTCTTTTTTCCTTTCTTTCTTGGCTATCGATCAATGTTGTATGGTCATGCTTCGAGCGGCTACATACCTTTGATTAGATCCCATTATTTTCTCTTCTTCTTTTCCCTTTCTTCTCTTGGCTATCGATCAATGTTGTATGGTCACACTTCGAGCGGCTACATACCTTTTATTAGATTCCATTCTTCTCTTCCCTTCTTCCCCTCCAATTCAAAACATCTCATCACCTTCTCATATCATATTTTTGCACTAAATTGTGTTCCACACAACATAGTACAAAAGGGGTAAATGTAGACACCTAAAAGTCGCACATGCTCACTTCTAGATACTTGTACATCTACATACACACTTGTAGACTGACATAGGCTATCATAGGCCATCGTAGACCATCGTAGTCATCCGTAGGCTATCTTAGTCATCCGTAGGTTCCTAAACCTACAAAACTAGGTAAAACACCTCCAAAATGCCTCCTACCCACTAGGAGACCACCTCCCACCCCTACACCTAATTAGCCCTCATGGGACCTTATCCCTATCAAAAAGCCTAATTAGGTTGATTAGTGATCTAATTCATCATTGACTTTCACTTAAATGCACTTTTTCACTTAAGTGAGTTTAATTAGGGTCCTAAGTCAAATTAGCCCTAAACACACTTCCACACATGTGTGCACATGAGATTAGTTAGGATATTTCCAAATGCCCTAACTAAACCCTAACCTAACTAACCTAGGATCTAACTAACCTTAGTTAATCCTAACTCTTCCTCACACATGTGTGAGGAGGAGATATTTCTCTAAGGCATGAGGGTTTGACACCTATTCAAACCCTAACCTAACTCCAACATGGAGTAACTCTAAGGGTTGGTCTATCTAACCCCTTCTCCTGACCTCATATTTTTCTATAAATAGAGGGCTCCCCCTCCCATTTTACCTCTCTCTCCCTTTCAGTCACCATACAAAAACTCTGCCAAAATTAGTCTAGAATCACATCTAAGAATTCTACACCGTACAAACAGCAAAGGACAACTTCAGACATCCATCCGAATAGAAATTTTGGTCCCACAGTCAGTAGAAGTCCAATTCACCCCCTGACCTATGAATCTAGGTTCCAATTCACCCCCTACCATGTGAATTGACCGTGCAATAGATCCACCTCAACAAATTTAGCAGGTATGCTTTGTTTCATGCTTTTATAGTGTTTTATGCAATTTTTACCATGTTTCAGCACAATTTTCTTTCGTGTCTTTTTGTCTTTCATCAACAAGGGGCTTGACTAAGGCAGGCCCCCAAACCCTCTAACCATATTTTGTAGGCCTTCAAAAATAGGTGCAGGAGATCACAAAACCAACAAACTACCGGTGGTCCGCAAGCCCACCTTCACTGAGGAGTCTCGAAAGAAGTCATCGGTGTTACAAAAGGTAAGACAAGAATTATTATTGATTAATCTCATCAACTATAGCATAGGATAGCTATAGGATTAAGTAGGTTACAAAATAGAGTATTTAACAATAGATCCTATGTCTACGCTAACAACTAACACGCTATGAGATAAAAGCGCTTAACCTACTAACAACTAACCTATCTGCCGTCCAAAGGGAAATGACGGTAAGATAGACTACTAACCAAGGTAACTGGTAATAGTAACTACTAGTGGTAAAAAGTAAGAAATTACTTTTTACCATGTGGTAAATTATATCTACCTAGGTGAAACTTAAATATTACCTAAATGAGGTAATAATCATAGTTACTAACATAGTAACTCTAACATCCCCCCTTATTACATTATTTGGGTAATACATACATATCCCTCTATACAACAATATTTGGGTAAAGTATATAACTGCCCCAATACAGTGAAGAAGATGTTGATCTGTTGGTTCTTTGCTTTGTCACAGTGCTCTGGCTGCTCCTAAGCAAAAAGTGGGTCATTCCTCACTTTGTCTTCATGCCAACGAATGTCCTTATGGTAATCACATCATCCAACCGATTTGCATGGGTAACCAACCACTACAATCGCTAGGTGTAGTAGAATAGATCACTTCATACAAGGTTCATTCATTTACAATATGAATTTGCAAAATATAAGGTAGCTAAGGTGTCGGTCTCTGCCAAAAATGCACCCTTATAAGTTCCCCCCTTCTCGTTGCAAAACATAGTGTAATTAATTTTTGAAGGAAGTGTGACTAAGGTGTCGGTCAAAGCCGAAAATGCACCCTTATAAGTCATCTTCCCTATTTACAAAAATCAGTGAAGAAAAGAAATGGATATCCCCCCTCAATTGCAAAAAGTGTGCAACTCAAGAGTGTTGTGAAGGATTTTACAAATATTGCCTCCTAGACAATTGTACACCACAAAAAATCGCTCCTCTTGTTACAAGTACTTCAAACACCTAGAATTTGCTATTTATGAAGCCTAAAAGAGGTACAAGCACCCCTTATTGCAAGGTCTTCAAACAAAAAACTTATGCTATTTATGAAGCCTAAAAGAAGAGTGAGAGAAAATGGTGCTTTTGCCCAAGGGACACATGTGTTTTCCCTCTACAAAATTGTTTTAGCAATTTAGCACTCCTTGTGCTATCTTTGAACCAGAAACAGAATCGAGAATGAGACACTTCACAAGAAATATGGCTTCGTGTTGTGCCTTTGCCATTTTAGTTTTGCTTGTTTTGAAACCAACACTGAATGGTGTCTTGGTTTTCATTTTTACAATTTGTGCAAAACTATGCTTTCTAGGCAATTTGATCAAAAAAGTTCACCAATTTGTCCTTTCTTATTGCAAGTACTTCAAGCATGATTGCTATTATGAAGTCTAAAAGAAAAGGTTTAATGTTGATGACTTGGACTTTTCTGATTGCCTTTACAAGTTTTATTTTCCTCTTATCAAAATCTATGTTTGAAGGAAGAAAGGAATTATCCCCCCTTAGTGCAAAGGATTGCAACTTTTAAGGTTCCTTATTTTCAAAAAACTTGTTCTTTCTTTTGATTACCCTAAAAGAGTACCAAAATATAATTCACTCAAACAGATATTTAATGGCACCTGCCTTAACTCCCTTCAAGAAGGATGAAAAGTTTGAGGAAATTAAGCCAAACAAATAAGAGTGAATTAGGGGTTTTGTTGATTTAGGAGAGAATATCAAGTAATTTTGGCTTTAAATCTGTGCAAGGATTTACACAAATTTGTGAAATTTTGGGGTTTAGTGTGTTCTTGATTCTATGACTTATAATTGCAAAAGAAATAATGCAATAATCAAACAAGAATGCCCACAAAATTCTTATCACCTAGGTGTCGGATGCAACCGAAAATGCACCTAATTTGCCAATAAAGGTGTCGAGTAAAATCGAAAATGCACCTTTTAATTTTTGCAACAAAATGTGTGTTTTGTGTTGTGCAAAAAATGATATTTTTATGTCTCCTACTTTGTTTTCCAATTTTGCAAAAGAAGTACAATGTTGTCTTCTCCCCTGAATTTTGCAAAATTAACAATTTTGAGCACTCCTTCCAAGACAAGTCGACACACGACCCGCATTTGGAAGGCTTCCAGAACTAGTCGACACACGACTTAGTTTTTGATGGACCAAAGGTTACAATTTCTTCTCAAATTTTTGCAAAAAAGAATGTGCAATTTTATGTCTTATATCCCCCCTTGGAGAAAACAAATGCACACTTTGCCTTTGAATTTTACAAAAAAAATTGGGTCTCCTTGTGTTACAATTTGGCAAAAAAGAATTCATGTTTGAACCTTTATTGTATGCTAAATTAACAAGGTTGAGAAGAGTTTAGGGTTTTCTTATTTGCAAAAAAAATGAGGCTCTTATATGTCTTATATCTCCTTGTTTGTGAGAAAACAAAAGCACTCTAAAATTTGTAAATTTGCAAAAAAAATTCCCCCAAAATTGATTTTTAATATATTAATCTAATTAATTCTAGCTAATTTAAATTAATAATAAAATTAGTTTCATAAAAAAATCACTTAAAACAAATGTAAAATGATTTTCATATAAAAATAAATAAATTATTAATAAAATTAACTAAAAAATAATTAAAAAAATTAAAAAAATCTTACCTTTTTTTTTTTTGGTCCATTTCACCGCCCGCTTTTTTTTTTTTAGCAAAAAAATAGACGTTTTGGGGCCGACGGGAGTCGAACTCCCGACCTCCCATCGGCCAGCGCCTTAGCGCTAGCCCCTCCGCCGGTCGGGCTAGCTGGCCCGACGTGAAGGGAAGGGAAGGATATTCCCTTTCCCTTCACTCCTCATGCGGGTAGGGAAAACTGTGGGATTTATCCCACATCGCCCGCACGGGTGATTTTATGTTGCTTAAAAGCAATGGAGCACATAGTGCTCTTTGATTGTCTACAGGAAATCAGGGTCTATCGGACCCCTTTTGCTACCGCCCACGTGGCACGATCGGAGGGGTCCACGTGTCAGGTGGCACACGTGGTTGTCCGCCACATGGCCACCATGTGTCTAGTCCGTCATCCAATGGTTGTCCACCACATGTCCAGGTCGATCCCTCGTCCAGTGGTTTTCCACCATGTGTCTAGTTAGATCCCTCATCCAGTGGTTTTCTACCATGTCAGCACCTCAGGATCTATGCTCGATGTCTTGTCTAGCCGCCACATGTCGCCAGAGGAGTGGTCTAAGTTAGTGCCTCGAGATCTATGCTCGAGCACGTGTGGGTCCCAACTATGAGTGTCCTTAGGATTTGTACCCAAGATTTTGTTTGCAGGTGTAGGGTCTTTGATCTAATCATCGAAGATCGGAGGGCACTCCTACCCTCTCAGATCTTGATCACCGGATCTGTGTTGCCAGTCATCGAGGATTGAAGGGTGCGCCTACCCTCGTAGATCCTGATCATCGAATCTGTGTTGTCGATCGTGGTCATCGGGGATAGAAGGGCGCGCCTACCCTCATAGATCTCAATCGTTGGATCTGTGCTGCCTATCCGCTGTTGACCTATCAGGTCTGACATCAGAATATTGTTGGACCTACGGGCCTTCTCTCGATTTCATCGGTGATGTGGGCCTACGGGCCTTCCCCCATGGCCACCCGATGAGCTATCAGGCCTGCGGGCCCTCTTCCATGGCCGCTCGGTGATGGGGGGCCTATAGGCCCACCTAGGGATCCATGTAGGTCCTGAGGGCCAATAGGGCCCTCGAAGATCATGCCAGGTCCAGGTCGGGTGGAACGAGCGAAGCTCGTATTAGGCCACCCGGCTGCGATGATACCAATGTTACAAAAGGTAAGACAAGAATTATTATTGATTAATCTCATCAACTATAGCATAGGATAGCTATAGGATTAAGTAGGTTACAAAATAGATTATTTAATAATAGATCCTATGTCTACGCTAACAACCAACACGCTATGAGATAAAATTGCTTAACCTACTAACAACTAACCTATCTGTCGTCCAAAGGGAAATGACGGTAAGATAGACTACTAACCAAGGTAACTGGTAATAGTAACTACTAGTGATAAAAAGTAAAAATTTACTTTTTACCATGTGGTAAATTATATCTACCTAGGTGAAACTTAAATATTACCTAAATGAGGTAATAATCATAGTTACTAACATAGTAACTCTAACAATCAGAGTGTTTGAAATTCATAAATAAAGATTGGGAAAATCACTTTTGTAACTCATGAATATTTTGAATGAATAAAAAGCAAAATTTTGGGTATTATATGTGTTTATGTATTATGTTTGATCAAATGGTATCTTTCACTTGCTTCAATCGTAAAGTGACATGGTGAAGATAAAGATCAAACAAAAAAGTGACAATAGAGCTATGTGGTAAGGATAAATGTGGGATACAAAAAGGATACAAAAGTGTGCAAAAGGGAAATGTTTTTATTGATAAGATAAAAAAAGGTATGTACAAGGGGTATGATAGGTATAAATAGATATGAAAATTATGCATAAAAGGCTCACAGGTGTAAAATATTTATAGGCTTAGGCTCCTCATCTCCCTCAAGGGTAGCAAGTCTGTATGCTCCTGTATCAAATTTTTGTTTAATAATGTAAGGTCCCAACCAATTGGTTGCAAACGTATCCTACAAGTGAAGGGGGATGCGAGACTGTTGTTGATTTGCTTTTAGGACAATATCACCTACTCAAAATTCACAAGGATGAACCTTATGATCATAGGCTCATTTGATGCGATCATGATAAAATGTGGAGATGCTCTAGGTTATTAATCTGATGTTCATTTATAAGGGTTAATTGGTTAAACCTAGTTTGGTAAGGAGTATCATCATCCATAAATTCCTATAAAGAAATTTTAAGGGATGGTATTTCAAGCTTTAATGGCATAACTGCCTCAATGCCATAGACTAATGAAAAAATATTTGCCCAAGTAGGGGTGTGAATGCTAGTGCGATAGGCCTATAACGTGAGGGGTAACTAGAGGTACTAGTACCTATGATTTTCCTTAACTATATTCTTAAGTATGGAACAAATGGTTTTATTAGAGGCCTCAGCCTACTCATTGTCTTGTGGGTAGTAAGAGGTGGAGAAAATGTGGTGGATGTGGTATTTTTTATAGAGGTTGCGAACATCCTTATTTTTAAATGGGGGACCATTATCCAAAATAATCTTGGATGGTATCCCAAAATGACATATAATATGGTGAAGGATAAATTTTGTAATTTTAGCTCTAGTAGTAGAGGTAAGGGGGATGGCTTCCACCCACTTGGTAAAATATTCAGTGGCCATTATAATAAAGGTATGTTATCTAGAATAAGGGGGAGAAATTTTATCAATCAAGTCTAACCCCCATTTTGAAAAGGGCCAATAGGACTGTATGAGCTAAAGAGCTTACTAAGGCACATTGGTGAAGTGAGCATGAGTTTGGTATTTAACACATTGTTTAACATATTTGAAGCAGTCATGCTCCATGGTGGGCTAGTAATATCCCATTCATAAGATTTGTTTAGCAATAGCCAATCCACTAAAGTGGACCCCACATATACTTCCATGTGCTTGAGTGATTATCCATTGAGTTTCTTGACGTTCTAGACAATAGAGTAGGATACCAGTATAACCATGTTTATAGAGGATGTCCCTAAGTTGCACATATCATGCTACTTTTTGTCTCAATGGTCACTCTATGATGGAGGTGAAGTCTGGTGGAAAGGATTCGATTTTAAGGTATTCTCATAATTGAGTGAATAAGGTGGAATAGGAGTTGGTGGAAGTGGTAGTGGTGTGACAATCTCCTACAATGATGAAGGTGAATGTTGTGGGTTAGGCTATTGCTTGGATGAAGGTTTTAAGGAGTGGGGTGGTGTTAGGATCCTCAATACTAACATTATTAGTTAGTATTAGTTAGTATTATTAATCATTTAATTATTATATTATTAACTTATAAAGTGAACCATCACAACCCTTCATAACGTGAACCATCATGTCTCTTCATACGTGAACCATCATGTCTCTTCACCAACGTAGCTTTAGGGTAGATATATATATTAGGTTGGCCATCCATATCAAATCATCCAAGAAGAAGAATAAGAATATAGATTCTAAAGGAGGGAGCCCCCTATAGTGGCAAAGCGATTACAAGGGAGCCCCCTTTGAGTGGCCTGCGATTACATTTACATTAATTTATTAATATTTTTATAGTAAGACCTTGGGGTCTTACCATTTGGTATCAGAGCCATGTGGGACCCAGTCATGTGGGAATTGCTCAAAGATCTTCATCAAATCACTTCTATGCATGAGTATCAAAATTAGTTTGAGGATATCACCAAAAACAACATAATATTGGATGAATCAATTCTCATCAATGGATTTATTAGGGGATTGAAAGAGGAAATTAGAATGGAGGTGACAAGGTTCAATCCCTATACCATGATGTAGACCTATGGATTGGCAAAATTAGCTGAAGATAAAATCAATGCACAACAATGATTAGGGAAACCACTTATGGAAAAATTGTCGACCACTTACATTGCTCCCAAACCTATGCATAATGGAAGGGCACAAAGCACTTACACAACCCCCAAATCTAACCGAACTTTACAAATTAAACATCTTAGCTTTGAGGAGATGAAGGAACGACGAGCAAAAGGACTCTGTGATAATTGTGATGAAAAATTTGGACCCCACCATAAATGTGCTACACTAACATTGTATTTATTGAAGGAAGTTGATCCTTGTCTCTCCATAGAGCAAGCAGATGAGGTAGTTGTGTCCGAAGTGACTAGTGCACCTACTCATCGCAATGAAGACAATGAGGTCGATGTGCAAGAAGTGATTGATGTACCAAGCAAGGATGAAGTAGACATACCCAAAGTGATCAATGCTAGCCAAACATGCACTCTACAAGACCTACACATACCTCCCTCACCAATAGTGAGTTCTTGCCATATGACCAAACCTATTCGGAACCAACGCAGAGTGACTACACACTCCTTCTCCGTTGGCTCTACCAAGGAACAAAAAAAGGATATGAAATCATTAGCATCACTTTTGATGCATCATTATGAAGTATTTGAGGAACCCAAAGGGTTTCCCTCCCATCCTCATCATGATTTTCCTAAGGAAGATTCTACTATTGTTCTTGGCAACCCCCCGCTAATGCTTCATCCTTCTCGATATCCCTGCCTACGAAAGGATGCCATTAAAAGAGTCCAATAACTTACACAAATACTTCTTGGAAAATAGAGGACAAAGCTTCTCACTTTGATATTTGAGGAAAAATATCTTTTTAAGGAGGGTGGCATGTTAGGATCCTCAATCCTAACATTATTAGTTAGTATTAGTTAGTATTATTAATCATTTAATTATTATATTATTAACTTATAAAGTGAACCATCACAACCCTTCATAATGTGAACCATCACGTCTCTTCATACATGAACCATCATGTCTCTTCACCAACGTAGCTTTAGGGTAGATATATATATTAGGTTGGCCATCCATATCAAATCATCCAAGAAGAAGAATAAGAATATAGATTCTAAAGGAGGGAGCCCCCTATAGTGGCAAAGCGATTACAAGGGAACCCCCTTTGAGTGGCCTGCGATTAAATTTACATTAATTTATTAATATTTTTATAGGAAGACCTTGGGGTCTTACCAGGTGGTGATGGAGGGATATGGATGGGTCATAGGCTTAGTAGAGGAGGAAGGTTTCCTATGGATGAGGGCATGAAGGAGAGTTTTAATTTGGAAGGTTTAAAGAGAAGAGGATTCGATGGTAATAAAATTTACATCTCGTTCAGTATCAGGTGTAGGCGAGTGAAGAGCAAATTGGGACAATGTTTTAATGTGGAGAGTGGTGACCTCATAAAAAGGGTTTTTGGGTATAAGGGATCCTAAGAAATCCATAGTGTTTGCAAATCTATTGGATGAGCGAGTAATGGCATCAACATCATACCTATCGAGTTGGGCCAGAAGCTTGTCAATGATGTCTTTATAGGATTGTAGAATCAGATGTTTACATTGGTAAATTCCTTTAATTTAATTAAAAATTGCTAAGGAAGTCACCAAATATACATAAGTGATTAAAAAACATTGCTAAAATGGTCTAAATTCCAAGTATGAGGGTCTCATATTCTAAATTATTGTTGGTGTGAGGAAATTCTAGTTTAAAAGAAAAGGGGATAGGAATCCCTTGTGGGGTGACTAGGACTACTCGTACACCAACCTCTTATTCACATTTGGAATCATAAAAGAAACAAGTTAGGTCATCATCAGTGTCATCATGTGGTGTTAGTTCATTTATCTTATCAACAACAAAGATGAAATCATTAGAAAGCTCAATTTTAAGAGGTTCAGTATTGAGTAAAGGAGCTTCTACGAGTTGGTCAACAATGACCTAACCCTTTATGGATTTTTAACTAATAAATTCAATGTCAAACTCACTAAGGAGTATAATCTATTTGGTGGTTCTACTCTTCGTATGGTATTTTCTTTGGCCACCACATATGTAGTATGATTTAACATATAGTACCGTAATTTCTTGGTGGTAAATACTACAACAAGGTATAATTTTTCAATGTAAGGATAGTGGCTCTCATAACTGACAAGTGTGTGGCTCAAGTAATAAATGACTTACTCATGTTTTAGATCATTCTTTTGTGTGAGCATTATCCCTAAGGCAAAATCAGTGGTAGATATGTATAAAAGGAAAGGAATATTGGGTTTGGAAAGAGCGAGAGCTAGAGGGGATGTAAGGTATCACTTGATATTATAAAAAGTATCCTGGTAGTCAAGTTTCGATTCAAAAGTAACTCATTTTTGTAAAATGTGATTAAAGGGATTGCATTTATCGAATAATTGAGCTATAAATCATTGCATGGCTTGGATATTTTCTTGCAAGCTCCTTAATTCCTTGAGATTTCTAGGGGGAGACATATTTGTTATAGCCTTAACTTTATTAGGGTCCACTCGAATGCCCTCTTTGAAAACAATAAACCCAAGTAACTTTCTTGAAGTGAAACCAAAGACACACTTCTTGGGATTGAGCCTAACATTATGTTCTAAGAGGCAATCAAAGACTTTGCATATAACATCAATGTAATCATGTCGATATTTATATTTATCAAGGAGGTCATCAAAATAATCATCCATGAGTTTATACATGTAATCATGAAAATATAAGTCATGAATCATTGATAAGTGGCTCCAACATTTTTTAGTCTAAAGGGCATTACCTTGTAACAAAAAGTACCCCAAGAAGTAGTAAAAGAGGTCTTGTGTTGATCAAAATGGTTAACTCGAATTTGATTATAATCTGACAAACCATCCATAAGGGACAGCATTTTATGTCTAGTTATAGCATCTATTGGTGTGTCTATATTAGGTAGCAAAAAATCATCTTTAGGACATGCTTTGTTAATATCTCAGAAGTCATTGCATACACGTATCCTCCCATTGGTTTTAGCAATGGGTACCATATTAGCAACCCATTCGGGATAGTCAATGGGTTGTATAAATCCCACATCAAGTAATTTTTGTAATTCATCTTTCACCATGAGGGTGATGGTGGGATGTAATTTCCATAATTTTTATTTAACAGGCTAGTCATTAGGATTTAACACAAGATTGTGGATCGTTAAATTAGAATCAAGATCAGGCATATCTTTATAGGACCAAGAAAATAGCTACTTATATTCTTTTAGGAGTCCAATAAATCACTCTTGCTCTTCCTCGAAAAGGCTTTTTCCTATTTTAACTATTTGCGGATTTGTGGGGTTGAAGCTAAGGTCAACATCTATGGTTTTTTCAATTAACATGTGGTAGCCCTCCTCAAATTGATGTGGTGTGGGTATGAGAAGTAGGTCATTTTTGGATGTAAGTGTGGGAGGTATGTTAGTTGTATCAATAGTACATATATTTGTTGAAGAGGATGGGGTGTGATTAGGAGTATATGGGATGAGTTTTTGGGTGGGTATAAATTTCTCAAGAATGGGAGGTGTAGAAATGAGGCTCATATCAATAGCCTTGGGTTGGATAGGTAGTAAGCACTCCAACTCACTAGGGAATAAGAGCAGTGTAAAATGTTTGATAGATACCATGATAACATGGGGATGTGGTGAATATGTATGCAAAGATGTGGGAGTAGGATGATCTCTCCCTTGCTCATTCTTCTTGTGAATGGAAAGAGCATTAGTTAAAGAGATAAGGGAAGGCATATCAGTGTAGCCAAGGCTTTATTATGTGTTAGATAATTGGTATGGGAGGTAAATAGGGGTGCAGGTGCCCTACTCATATCATCCTAGATCAAAGCCCTACCAATGGTAATTTTAGAAATAGCACATGATAAAATATGGATTGGAGAGGTAGATAATGTTGGCACAAAAATGATCTTGGGAGGAAATAGGGTTGGATGATGATGTGGGTGTGGTGGGTCCCCCATAAAAAAATTGGTATGGTTAGGTAGGGAGCCGGTAGATACAATAGCACCTATGGTAAAAGGCACATCACTAGGCCTACCAAAATCTTTAATGGAGTCCACATTTGGTAGGTTTTTAATATGTACATTATGTACAAGGTATTCACCTATGGTCATATTGGTCATATACATAGTGACATGTAGGATTATAGGATGAGGTGAGGCAGGAGATGTGAAAGTAGTAGGTGTGTTTTGGGGTAAAGTGACCAGGATAGGGTCATATGAAGTTGATGAAGAGGTAGTGTTGGGGTAAGTATCTGGGGCTACGAATGTAGGGTCGATTGGTGTGTGATGTGAGGAATGGAGATACTCTTCTTAGGAAATAGGAGTGGTAGGATCTAGGGTAGGATTGGTGATGGGATTATTATGATGGTCTAGGGCTTCAGGTAATGGAAGGGGTGTTTGGGTAGGTATAGAATCCAGGGTTTGGGAGGAGATGGGTGATTGATCCTCCACTGGTGCCAAGACGTGAGAAATTATTGGGAGTATGGGTGAAGGGGTAGAGGTATTGGTATTAAGGGTGATGTAAAAGTGGGTGGTGGGTAGTGAAGGCTAGGATAGATTGATAATTAATTTATAGTACTTAAATGGTTCATCATCTATTGGTATGCAATGAATAAGACCATCATGTACAAACTTTAAACAATAATGTTGAAGAACAAAGCTTATACTGAGAGAGGAGGTGAAAAATATAAGATAAAACTTTTCTCTCTTCTTTCCAAATTAATAACTTCAAATAATATCAATAAAATAATGAAACAATGCAAAAATCACCACACACATAAGAGATAAATATTTTATGTGGAAACTCCCTCTTGGGAGGAAACCATGGAAAAATATTGCTTATATATTTCTTTTTTTAAATTTTATGGGCATCAACCCACAGAAGACACTAATCCCTTATACAATTTCATGGAAACCAATACAAAGGAGACACCAATCCCCTTGCTCATGTTTGTGGACACCAATCCACAAGAGATACCAATCCCCTTGCTCAAGTTCATGGACACCAATCCATAGGCTCATGTTTGTGGACACCAATCCATAGGAGACACCAATACCCTTGCTCAATTTTATGGACACCGATCCATAGGAGAAACCAATCCCCTAGCTCAAGTTCATAGATACCAATCCATAGTAGACACCAATCCCCTTGCTCAATTTCATGGACATCGATCCACAGGAGACACCAATCCCCTTGCTCAAGTTCGTGGACACCAATCCATAGGAGACACCAATCCCCTTGCTCAATTTTATGGACACCAATCCATAGGAGACACCAATCTCCTTGCTCAAGTTCATGGACACCAATCCACATGAGACACCAATCCCCTTACTCAATTTTATGGACACAAATCCACAGGAGACACAAATTCCCTTGCTTAAGTTCATGGACACCAATCCACAAGAGACACCAATCCCCTTGCTCAAATACTTTCTCACAAAACCTGCTCAAATTTACTCCAAAACCTACTTACAAAACCTTTTCAAATATTCTCCAAAATCTACTCACAAAACATGCTCAAATCTGCTCCAAAACCTGGTCATAAAACCTACTCAAATCTGCTCCAAAATATGCTCAATAATGGCATCAAGTTCTTCACCTTTTCCTCAATTTTCTTTCCACTGCTAAAATCAATTCAGACATATTCTACCCATAATTATTTTATCTTCATGAACATATAGATAATTATATGCACTAATGTAGTAAGCTTCAAATGGTTCATATGTTCTTCAGATTTATTAAGTCTGTCGCTTCCACATATCTCATATTTATTATATTTTAAAGGTAGCTCAAGTCTAGTTTACATAACTTACTTGTGTGTTAACTTGGAGATGCTAATACCTTGCTCTTCTTCCATTATCATGTGTACCTTTCCTTATTTTTAAAATGACTAAACTTTCCTTCCTTGTTAATTGAATGCTTGGGTGAATATGTGCACTTAATATTCTTTGACACCTTAACTTGTTCTAAATATATGCCCTCCAAATATCCCTCAATAATTTGTATCTTCCTCTTGCACATGCTTTTCAAATATGGTCAATAATTCTCTTTTTTCCTTCTTGATTTAAATATCAAATCAATCACTTTAAACCCTTATCATTTTTTTTAAAAACCTACACAATAAAGCTTAAAAATAACTCTTATATCTCCCTTTTAAAATTTTCAAAATAAAGCTTTATTCTAACAACATGGCCCTTATATCTCCATTTTATTAATTTGCAAAATTTATAAATTTATACTAACATCATGACCCTTATATCAACATTTTATTAAATTGAAAAAATGAAGCTTTATACTAACACCATAACCCTTCTATCTCCCTTTTATTAAATTGTAAAAATGAAGCTTTATACTAACACCATAACCCTTATATCTCCTCTTTTATTAAATTTAATAAAAAATTAAACTTTATAATTACTTTGCACAACCGTGAATGATATTTGATCCCTCGACCTCTAGAAGGGCAGTGCCCTAACATAGGCTTATGGCCAACTGAGCTACCATAGCAAGTGAAACCAAAAGATACAAGAAAATATTTATCTCCTTCATTGCGTTGTCTCAAACTCTTCAGTAAAATGGGCATCGAAGAGATTCAAACCTTTAACCTTCTGCACCACATTGCTCCACGTGAGCTAGGCAACTAATAGGGCTACCCCAATGGATAAAACCAAATGGGCATGATATGATATTTGACTTTGTCTTTGCGCTACCTCGAACAAAAAAACCATAGCAAAATAGGCATCGAGGGGATTTGACCCTTGTACCTTCTGCACAGTAGCACTCCATGTGAGCTAGGCAACTGACTGGGCTATCCCAATGGATGAAACTAAATAAGCACAACTGAATATATGGATCCTTCATTATATCACTGCCATCGAATTTGTGCTCCTCTCCTCCTCATTCTGCTGTCGCTCGCACTCACAACAATGGATTAATTGAATTGCATACCCTTACCCAAGGTGAATTAATGGCCTTATTTATATGCTTTTATATTTCACACCCAAGGAATTCGGACCATTATTTTGAATATTTGAATTTTCAAACTTTCTTTTGTACGATGCGCTCAAGGAGGTCAACCCATGCAGATTTAATTTTTAACCTTTTAAAAATATAGACCTTCTACTTTATTTAAACTTATATATTTAAATTATATTTAAATCCTTTGATTTAAATATAAACCTCTCTTTAATATTTAAATATTTCATTTAAATATTAAAGCATATAAAATCACCTTTGAAGATATCTGCCTTGAACATTAATGATAACTCAACATTTCATCCTTGAAGATATTTTTGCCTTTGACATCAACATTTCATTCTTGAAGATATTTTTGCCTTTGACATCAATATTTCATCCTTGAAGATATTTCTGACTTTGACATCAATGACAACTCAATATTTGTAACAATCTCCCCCTTTTTCATTAATGGTAATTCTACAAATAAGCTTTCCTTTACTGCAACTGGATTCACAATATGCTCCCCCTAACAAGCTACTTCCCCTTAATTAAATTCCAAACTACTTTTTCTTATTGAAATTCTTTCCCTTTGACATCAATGGCAAATTTTCCTTAGGGTTGTAAGATAAGACACTTGACAATACCTCCTACCTACTTGCTCTTCTTGAGATGTTCAATTATGAGATGGGAGTAAACATCCCAAATTACTATGCTCCTTTTCTTGTTCTATTTATTTTCTCCAAACTTTGGAGGTCATATTATTTTTAACAGATTGATTATTCTCCTTCTTGCTTGACTTAAAAATTTTAGGGAACACTATTCTACATAATCTAGTTGTATGCCCAAAATTATTACATTTGTAGCATATGATGTTGTAGTCCATGAGAGGTGCAAATGAATTGAAATTTCTCTTGATGAAGCCAAAATTATTCTTAGCACAGATCCTGCAATTTACAGCTTTATGACGAAATTTGTTACATGAAAAATAATAACCATGGAAGAAATATTGAAACATGTCTGATTACCTTGGACGATATTACTGCATGATTCTCTCATTTTTGTTTCTATGATGGTCCTTGGACCATGATGATGTTTTGTTTTCTTCCTTCTTGATGCTTCTACTTCTCAACACATTAGCATAGGTCTTAGGTTCCTCTTTAATCATTTTCTTTGATACCTCTTTTCCTTTTGAGCTTGACTCCCCCTTTTGTTTTCTTTGACCTTCTTCAAAGCCAAGTCCAGTCTTCATAGTCGAATATCTCTATGTTTTGATAATATCACCCATGATTTTTGTGCTTTTCTCAAACATGTGCATCTTATCATTAGAATCTTCCACTTCCTTCCTCAGAGAGACAACCTCATGTTCCAATTTTTCACATTCCAACTCTTTTGTCTTTAACTACTTAGTCATACCCTCTTCAATTCGCTTTGCCTCTTAAAATTTAACTTTTAGGTCAATGAGTTCTTGTGATAACTTTGCCTTTGTATTCTCGTCCTCTTGTACTTGAGCATTCAATATTGAGTTCTTATTTCTAACCCTCTTCATCAAGAGCAACAACAAGTTCCTCTTCTATGTCAACCATGGATTCTTCTTTATTTTTTGAATCTTTCTCTTCTTCTTGGTCTTTGACAACAGAAGCATCTTCCTTCTCTTCTATGGCCAAAAAATAGGATTTCTTCTCTTTCACTATTTGAGATACTTTCATCATTACTACTAGAAGAATTGCTTTCTTCTTCAATATAAAACTTCTTGTGTCTTTGAAAGACCTTCTTCTCATGTTTGTTTTGACCATACCTATTTTTCTTTTCATGATAAAATTTTCTTTTTTATTTTTTTCATATTCCTTTTCTTCTTCACTGCTATTCCTTCTAGCTTGTGGACAATTAGATGCATAATGACCAAGGTTACCATAATTAAAAAAAATTATAGAATGCATACCTTTATGTTTTCTTGGACCCTTCTTATTTCTTCACACAAAGTGAGCTTCTTCTTCGCTGCTTGATTCTTCACTTGATTTTGGTTCTTTATTCTTTGTATTCTTTGAAGCTTTAAATGTTGCTTCCCATTTGGATGTTTGATCTTATTCCATCCTCATCTCATAGGCTGTGATAATTCCATGTAGCTCATCCATGCTTAAGTTTTTAAAATCCTTTATTTCTTCTATTTATGAAACCTTTGCATCAAACCTCATGGGAAGTGACCTAAATATTTTCTGAACAATCATAGAGTCTTCAATATTTTCTCCAAGTCCACTAATGGTGTTGACAACGTCATCAACTCAGAGTAGATACTTGGAAATATCTTCCTCATATTTCATCTTTAAATATTCAAAATTCCTCCTATGGGTTTGAAGTTTTTCCATTTTAACCTTTTCATCCCCTCCATATGGTCTTTGTAACTTATCCCATATTTCTTTTGCTAAGGTGCATTGCATGACTTTCATAAAACTTTGATTCACATAACCTGCTTAATATTGCATTCATTGACCTGGCATTATTTTCAAATAGTTTCTTTTCATATCTATCTATGGGATGAATTTTAGGTGGTATGAACCCATCCTCAATGGATTGTCATATATCATAGCCATGTGCCATCAAATAATTTTGCATCCTTATGCTCCAGAAAGCATAGTTAGTCCCATCACTTCCTTCTAAAGCAATAACTTTAAGTAATATCAATGCAATAATGAAAAAATACACAAATCACCACACACTTAAGAGACAAATATTCTATGTGGAAACTCCATCTTGGGAGAAAACCATGGTAAAATATTTCTTATATATTTATTCAATAAATTTTGTGGGCACTAACCCACTAGAGACACCAATCCCCTATACAAGTTCATTGACACCAATCCACAGGAGACACCAATCACCTTGCTCAAGTTTGTGGACACCAATCCTTAGGAGACACCAATCCCCTTTCTCGATAATGGCATCAAGTTCTTCACCTTTTCCTCAGTTTGCTTTCCACTACTAAAATTAATTCATACATATTCTACCAAGAATTATTTTATCTTCATGAACATATAGAGAATGATATGCACTAATGTAGTAAGCTTCAAATGGCTAATATGTTCTTCACATTTATTAAGTTTTTTGCTTCCACATATCTCGCATTTATTACATTTTAAAGGTAGCTCAAGTCTAGGTTAGATAACTTACTTGTGTGTTGACGTGGAGATGCTAATACCTTGCTCTTCTTCCACTATCATGTGTACCTTTCCTTCTTGAAATGGCTGAATTGGCCTTTCTTGTTAATTGAATACTTGGGTGAATATATGCACTTAATATTCTTTGACACCTTGACTTGTTATGCATTTGTGCCATCCAAATATGCCTCAATAATGATGATCTTCCTCTTGCATGTGCTTTTCAAATATGATCAATAATTCTCTTTTTCCCTTCTTGAATTAAATATCAAATCAATCACTTTAAACCCTTATCATTTCTTTTTAAAACCTACACAATAAATCTTAAAATAACTCCTTATATCTCCCTTTTAAAACTTGCAAAATAAAGCTTTATTCTAACAACATGACCCTTATATCTTCCTTCTATTAATTTACAAAATTTACAACTTTATACTAACATCATGACCCTCATATCTCCCTTTCATTAAATTGCAAAAATGAAGTTGTATACTAACACCATAACCCTTATATCTCCCTTTTATTAAATTGTAAAATGAAGCTTTATACTAACACCATAACCCTTATATCTCCCCTTTTATTAAATTTAATAAAAATTAAACTTTATAATTACCTTGCACAGCCATGGATGATATTCGATCCCCTAAACTCTAGAAGCATAGCACCCTAACACGGGCTCATGGCCAACTGAGCTACTGCAACAGGTTAAACCAAAAGGTGCAAGAAAATATTTATCTCCTTCGTTGCACTGTCTCAAACTCTTGAACAAAAAGGGCATCGAAGAGATTCAACCCTTTAACCTTCTGCACTACAGTGCTCCACATGAGCTAGGCAACTAACTGGGCTATCCTAGTGGATAAAACCAATGGGGCATGATATGATATTTGACTTCATCTTTATGCTACCTCAAATAGCAAAATTGGTGTTGAAGGGATTCGATCCTTGTACCTTATGCAGAGCAGCGCTCCACGTGAGCTAGGAAACCAACTACGCTACCCTAGAAGATGAAACCAAAGAAGCACAATTCAATATATGGATCCTTCATCATATCATTGCCACCAAATTTGTGCTCCTCTCCTTCTCCTTCTGCTATGTCACTCGCACTCACCACGATGGATTAATCGAATTTCATACCTTTAGCCAAAGTGAATTAATGGTCTTATTAATATGCTTTTGTCTTTCACACCCAACAAAGTCGGCCCTTTTCAAACTTTCTTTTGTATGGTGCACTCAAGGAGGTCGACCATGCAGATTTAAGTTTTAACCTTTTAAAAATATAAACCTTCCACTTTATTTAAACTTTTATATATTTAAATTATATTTAAATCCTTTGATTTAAATATAAACCTCCCTCTTTAATATTTAAATATTTCATTTAAATATTAAAGCATATAAAATCACCTTTGAAGATATTTGCCTTGAACATTAATGACAACTCAACATTTCATCCTTGAAGATATTTTTGCCTTTGACATTAAAATTTCATTCTTGAAGATATTTTTGCCTTTGACATCAATATTTCATCCTTGAAGATATTTTTGCCTTTAACATCAATGACAACTCAATATTTCTAACATATGTATGGTATATGGAACACATCGCATCTCTTGGATCCATGGTGATCCCAAGAGAATGTTGTATTGTATTTCTCCCTCAAGGATATACAGTAGAGTGTGAATGGTTTTAGGACCAACCTGGATGGGTAAAACTATAGTTCCTAAAGTGGGGCAAAGGGCATCATTGAAGGCACGAAGGGTAAAATCAGAATGAACTATATGGGAGGAGGGGATATCAAGGTGCTTAAGGGCCATCGATGTAATGATGATGATAGAATATCCTATGTCCACCAAGACCCTCTTAAAGGCTAGGCCATTAATTTAAGCAATAATATGCATGGGGGTATTGGGTACCCCCATAGGCATTGTCTTAATCTCATAGTCATAAAATGCAACAGTAGGTTTAGTGCATGTGCAGATATGGCCTATAAAATTGGTAAAAGTCTATGGGTCTTGAGGGGAAACATCAATTTTTTTTAGTATTTCCATTAAATCCTCTTGGTGGGTCGATGATTATTGAATAAGGTCATATACATAAATTTTAGTAGGGGCAAGTTTAAGGTAATTGGTTAATTTTTGGGTAAGGGTAATGATAGGTCTAGGAGGGGTTTTTTTGGGAGCTACAATAATAATAGTGGTTGGCATTTGAGGAATTTCAGGTGGGGAATGTGAGGATTGGATTTGGGCTTGGGCTTTATATGGATGTGGGTAGTTGGTTTTGTTTTAACCTCAAGTAGTTACATGCACCATTCCAAAAAAATCAAGTTTATGGTTAATATGATTTACTTGATTGGGTGGTGTGGAAGATGTAGAGTTTGTGGTGTGTTGGTATAAAGGGTTTTGGTATATCCCAAGGTTTTGATTAGGGGGGCATTGGATTTTTTACATGGATTTTCCCCTATCTATTATTTCTTGGACCACATTTTTAAATTGCATATAATGTTCAATGTCATGACCTGGTTGACAATGATAGACACAATACATGTGTAATTTATAGGATTTAGGTAGGGGCCTATTAGGATCATAGAGGGGTTTTATTTTGGGTAAGCTAATGGTTTGGGATTCAATGAGATGATGAAATATGTTAGCTAAAGGCTTAGCTATAGGAGTAAATTCATGTCTTGGTTCTTGATGAGGTTTGTTCAAAGGTTGGTCTATGGAAGTGGAGGCTAGGGGTTGGTTCAAGGATGGTTGGGGTGTTGGTTGAGGTCATGGTTGTGAGGGATATTGGATAGTGGTGGTAGGATGGGTGTAGTAATAATGATTTGATTGATTTGGGGTAATTTGGAGGAAGTGGCACCACCTTTTAATCTTTATTGTTCCACTCTTTCTTTTTAAGTTTTATGATGCCCTATTGGATTTTAATATCCTCAATAACCTTAGCTTAGGCTAATGCCTTTTCAAAGGTCCTCTATGGTTGTAATTATAATAATAAGGAAATGTGTCTCTTACAACTGAGTGAAGAGGCAATTTAGCTCGGTGATAGCCAAGGAAAATGGAAGCTCATTAATAATTACTTGTCATCACTCTCCATAGTCAAGAATAGATTCATCATCAAATTGTTTAAGGTTGTAGAGGTCAGTGAGGTTAGTTTTATTTTTGACTAAGAGGGTGAATCTCTTGAGAAAGATATTGGCTAATTACTCAAAATAGTAGATGTTATGTTGTGGTAGAGTATTATACCATTCAAGGGTGATGCCACTTAGGAATATGCCAAAGGTATTGATGAGGCCTGGAAATGCCTCCATAATAGCATGTTTTGAACAACTAAAACTTGCCTAAAACTCTTTGATTTACTTTATATACCAGTTAAGTTTATCTAATATGTTGTGTATTAATTATTTGCATGATTGATGTGTTTGAAATATTATATGCTGATTTTTATAGTTTTTGTGTAGTTTTATGTCACTTTGCCATGACCTGTTACATAAGGGATATGCTTAGGCTGATAGCAACACTTTACTATTCTTATTTTGATGTTTCTAAAGCATTAATTTCTTTGAATTTATAAAATAGTGCAAATAACTATTACTGTGCAGCAGAAACTGGTTTTCCTATGTAAATTCCAGCCAACTACCAATGAATGGCAAGGCATGGAATTCACACATGAAGAGGAATGAAGGCTATTGCAATCTGATCCTGAGGACTAATCCACCTGATAAATGTAGCTGAAATAAATTTAAGAGTAAATAGTTGGTCATTCCGAAGATCTTTGGATTGAGAAATACAGTCTCTTCGAATTGAGCAAATATCTTCGGATTGAGCCACTTAGCTCCGGATTGAGAACAGATAGCACTTTTTGACCCGTTGACTGATTTTTGAAGATGGAAAAAGGGAAATAAGGTTGAGGAGGTTAAAGTAAAATATCTCCCATATAACTTTGTCGTCCTTGTCGTCCAAAGCCACAATTTATGGAAAATATCCTCTTCTAGGATAAACCTAGGGAATACTGTAGAATAACAGGAATTGATTTGCAGCGTATATTTTTTGTTGTAATTAGATTTTAGGCATATATAAAAGATAGCTCCCGCATAGGTTGAGATAGAGAAAAAATAAGAATAATAATTATAGGAGAAATAGTAGTAGATAAAATAGAGATAGAGAATAAGTGAGAAAATTGAAACTGTTACAATTCTATAACAGGTTTTAGCAGCAGATTTGTAATCATGTTATGAATTAATAAAGTACAGGTTTTTCTATTCATTCTATTATGTTTGAGTGTGAATAATATTTAGAGAGAGAGGAACTCATACCTTCTTCTGGAAAAGGAGTCTGGCCACTTCTAGACCTAGGAGGAGGACTAATAGACAGGTTTTGTTCTGATTTTGTTGTAGCAGAATAAGTTGTGAAACTTGTCAATTTCATTCTTTTGTAGTAGTTAACATTCATTTCAGTCCTAATAATTTATTTTTTGTTCAAGATACTTTTGTGATGTGATTAGCAATAGATCTGATTAGTCTTTTTGCTTTCCAATAACTTTCCAATTTATTGTAATTTCCATTTTCAACAATTTACAGTTTTCTACAATTTTCCTACATTATTGTTTTTGTTGTCAACCCTTGCATAGAAGATTGACAACCTTATGTTATAGAGTATTGACAGGACTTAATTTTAGTTTTCATTATTGCAATAGTAAATAGACTTTCATTTTGCAATTGTAATTAGGTTTCCAATTCTACAACTGTAACTAGGGTTTTAATTCTACAATTTAATCAAATTTCATTCTTACAACTGTAACTAAGGTTTCATTTCTATAATTAGCAATTAGTATTAATTCTTGCAATTAGATTAAAGTTCAATTTATGTAATTTAGAGGTAGAAGAGACCTAAAAACCCCCACACAATCAGTTCCACCAATAAGACTTGCTACTCCCAATTGACCTTAAATTATAGCCCTGTTCACTCATTTTTTTGTAGATAGCCTTGTACACTGCCCTGGATTAATAGATTAATTGATAATTAATGATGTGCTTAATGACAACACATCATTTTGGCATCGTTTTTAGGGAGATTTTTGTTAGAAGGTGTCAACAGTTCAATAGTTGTTAATTAGACTGAGTTGTGAAAATTTAGGGTAAAATATAAATATAACAACTGTTTAAGTAACAATTATTGACTTATAATTTATATCATTAAGAAGTAGGCATGAATTAGTAGGCCTAGGGATGAAGAAGTCAAAATTATCCAAAGATATCCCTATCTTATTCCATTAATAAGATCTTCATGCCTAAGGGGTGAATCACCTGTGTTTGAACTACTTGAAAAACTAAAACAAAAACCACCAGCTTCATCATCATCAGAATCTCTTGAGCAAGAAAAATTACCAGACTCATTATCAACATAAGGTTTTGGACCTCTTGAGAAAGAAATTTGGATAGGTTTAACTATTTTTGAAGAACAAAAAATTATGGCAAAAAGAGGTAATCCAGATGGGGATGACCAGCATGGTTGTGTCCATAATGATCAAGATGTGCTCCAACATCCTAGAAAATTTGAATATCCTATTCTTTAGAATCCCACACAGAACTCTCCCATGAAATCAATCTCACCTTCAGTACTTCCAACCTTCTAGGGTGTTGCATATGAAGACCCAGATCAATTTTTGTTTGAGTTCAAAGTAGTGTGTCAAACCTATGACTATATAAATGATAATAAGAAACTCAATATTTTTCCTTGAACACTCAAGGACTTAGCATTACGTTGGTTCATGAGCTTATAGCCAGATTCCATCCAAACCTGGGATCAAATGGAGACAGTGTTTTTAGACAAGTATCAAGAGTATTGTCGAGTAAGGAACAGGAAAGATGAGTTGTTCGAGAATTAAACAAGAAGATGATGAAACATTAGAATATTACCTTGATAGATTTGTGTTTATTCAAAGAAGGTGTGGACTAGGAGAACCAGAATTATACAAAACCATTTTTCTAAGAAGATTACAAGATGAATCCAGAGAGGTATTAGATTTGATGGGAAATGAGGATGTAAGTACTCGTAATATGGATGAGATTGTGGATCTTTGCAAAAATTACTCTCACATTAGGCAAAAAAGAAAGAAAAAGAGTACAAATGGCACTGATGTGAAGGACCTAATAGAGGAACTTACAAATTTTAATACTGATATCTTGGTACAATTAAACACAGCTCTAGGAGAAATGTCTGCTAAAGAAAAAACCATAGAACCTTTAGCAATTTATTGCCCAAGATGTAGGAATAAACATGCCTTATAGGAATCTCCTCTAAACAAAACATCCATTTCAGCCATTTGTAGTATTTTCTCAAAATGACATTTGATTGACAAATGTCATCTGCTACCACAACTAAAAACTGTCCTAGAAACTTAAATAGAAGAACTCAATTATGTGGGACCAAGACAGGGGGAAATTTTTCAACAGTATCAAAATACCCCTCATTTTCCTACAAATTTGTGAAACAACCATGGAAACATGTCTTGGGGACAGTCAGAACCACCCCAACGTCCTTGGAATTATTCTCAATGGATAAATTCTCAAGAATGGCCATATATAGGTTGGAATAATCCATCCTGGAATCAAAACCAGAATAATCCATCATGGAATCAAAATAATGCACCATGGACTCAGAATCAAAGTAATCCATCTTGGATACAAAATCAACAGTAGTGGGGTCAACAATACTAGTCCTATCCAAGACAGCAAAGAAATCAAGGTCAAACTCAGAATTTGTTGCCTACACCAAATCAAAATTTTAAAGGAAAACTAAATCAATAAATTCAATAGGTGAAACAACCTCAATTACCAGCTCAACCTATAATAAATCCAAATAACATAAGGTAGGCAGCTCCTGCCTATATGATTGATTCTGAAGGAAATTTAGATATGCAAATTCTGGATTGTAGCAACATACAACTATGTTCAGGGAAATTTTTGCCTGGACCTGTTATAATTGAAGTGAAAGAAGATGAAATTCAAGAACCTATTGAACCAAGCAAATTCAAACCAACAACTAAAAAATAATAAGAATAAATAGAACCACAGGAAGAACAGTTACCTTCATCAGGGATAATTCCATACCTTGAGAAACTTAACAGTGCAGCAAAAAATTATGAATCAGAGTTAGTGAAAGAACTCAAAAAATTAACCATATCACTGCCCTTATTGTAAGCCATTAAGGATATACCTGTGATTAAAATAACTATCCAAGATTTGTGCAACAGAAGAGCAGGAAGAAAAAAGAAAGCATTTCCTAAAATTGTTCATGTTGAAGGAAAGATAGCTAATCTCTTGTCAGGAAAACTAGTACCTCCAAAGTATAGTGACCCAAGAAGTCCAGTTATCATAGTGATCATAAGCTCAGTATCAATATCAAATGTCTTAGTTGATCTATGAGCTGCAATAAATATCATGACCAAGGATACAATGGAACAATTACAGCTCAAACATCTCAACCCCACATTCATAGTTTTATAAATGGCTGATAGGTCAGTTGCAAAACCTGAAGCTATCATTGAAGATGTCCCTATAGAAGTTTCTTCTTGGGAATACCCTATAGATTTTTTTGTTTTACAGCCAATAAACTCAGCACATGGCTATCCCATTATCCCAAGAAGACCTTTGATTGCAACTGCAGAAGCCTTTATAGACTGCAGATCTGGAAAAATGACAATTTCAAATGGTATTGACCTAAAACAGATTTCTCTATGTCCTCCTGCAAGACCTTTAAGCAATTTCATAGGTCAGTTATGGTTTCTTGACTCAGCTGAAGAACTAGAAGAGGTTATTTCCACACTAGCCACCTTGGTAGTAATGGAACACATAGAAGACCTCCATGACACAAAAATTTTAGAAAATGAAATAGTCCTAATGAATGTTCTACATGAACAAGGGTTAGAAGAGGAAGCAACCAATATCAATCAATTGCTAGTGAGAGAAGAAGGTCAAAGTTCTAAAGAAAGGCCATCTATACCATCACAAGAAACATTTGTTTCACTACCACATGGGTGGCACCATCACTTGATCTTCCCTTCTCATTATTCCATATAGGATATGCTTCCATCAGAAATCAATGAGACAGAAACTTCTCATGTCCTCCCATCTCATCATTGTCCTCTTAATTCCCTAGTCGACAATTGTGAACAATTAAATTCAGTCCTTCCAAATAAAAAACAAATATAAGTCCAACCAGGCAAATGTTTGAACATAAATAGCCAGCTTACTAGGGAAGAGGAAGAAAAATTGACAGTTGTTTTGCAGAAGTATATCCATGCTTTTTCTTGGGATTACAAAGATATGTTAGGGATTCACCCTAATGTATGTACTCATAGAATTTATATTGAAGATGTCAAGCCTGTAAGATAGCCTTAGAGAAGACTGAATCCTGCCTTGAGGGATATTGTGAAAGAAGAAATTAAAAAACTTCTGGAAGTAGGATTCATTTACTCAATTTCTGATAGTCAGTGGGTCTCTCCATTGGTTATAGTGCCTAAGAAAAATGGAAAAATGAGAGTATGTATATACTATAGATAACTGAACAAATTGACATACAAAGATCATTTTCCATTGCCATTCATAGATCAGGTGTTAGATACTCTTGTTGGAAAGAAATATTTTTGTTTTCTTGATGGATTTAGTGGATATAATCAAATTCAGGTTGCACCTAAAGATCAAGAAAAAACAACCTTTACATGTACATGAGGAACATTTGCCTATAGGGTCTTACCTTTTGGTTTGTGTAATGCCCAACAACATTTCAATGAGTAGTGTTAGCCATATTTTTTGATCTGACTACCAATAGTGTTGAAATATACATGGATGATTTCACAGTCTATGGAAAGACTTTTGACTTTACATTGGAACACCTTGATAAAGTTTTAACTTGCTGTGAAACCTACCAGTTATCCTTAAATCCATACAAATGTTTTATGATGATGGAGGAAGGAATAGTTCTTGGTCATCACATCTCTCCTCAATGGATCTAGTTTGATCCAAAGAAGGTGGAAATTATCAATAACCTTCTCCCTCCTAAAACTCAGACTGATGTCAGAAGCTTCCTAGGACACATTGGTTTTTACCGTAGGTTTATTCCCAACTTTAGCACAATAGGCCATCCCATGTTTTCCCTATTGACTAAAGATTTTGAATTCTCCTAGACTACAAAGTGTTAGGAATCATTTGAAGCTCTGAAAGAAAAATTAGTAACTCCACCTGTGTTAAGAGGACCTAACTGGACATTACCATTCCACATACAAACTAATGCTTCCAATACTGCAATTGGAGTAGCATTGGGACAAATCGACAATGGTGAACACTATGCTATCTACTACATTAGAAAGAACTTGAAAGGAGCTAAAAAAATTATACCACAACTGAGAAAGAATTCTTGGATGCCATCAATAAATTCAGGAATTACATCACAGGTTAACAAATATTCATTCACACAGATCACACATCCATTAAATATTTGATGAATAAGCCTATGGTGAGTGCAAGGATTATCCTTTGGTTACTATTGTTGTAGGAATTTGATATCACAATAATCAATAAACCAAGAAAATCTAATATTGTAGCAAATTTTTCATCCAGGTTGCAGAACACAGGGGAAGGGGAATTAGTGGAGGACACTTTTCCTGATGAAAAATTATTTGCTATATCTTTCCAATAACCTTGGTTTGCAGATATAGCCAACTATTTGGTCACAGGGAAATTTCCCCATATTTTACTTCCAAACAAAGAAAACAATTGATCAAATAGAGCTCTTATTTTGAATGGATTCAAGGTATGATTTTCAAGAGTAGTACTACTCATGTGTTATGTAGGTGCATTCTAAAGGATGAGGTATATGATATCCTTAGGGCTTGTCATGATGAACCCTCTGGTGGACACTATTCTGTAAAAAGCACAATTAGGAAAATTTTAGGAATAGAATATTATTGGCCATCTCTTCACAAGGATGTGAAAAAGTACATCAGGCATTGTGATGCATGCCAAAGAATAATGCTAAAGAATGGGGAAACCCACTCACACAAATGAAATTCCACTACAGCCTCAAGTGGTTTTAAAACCATTTGAGAGGTGGGGGCTTGATTTTGTGGGGCCTATTGATCCACCTTCTCAAGGAAAGGTGCATATTCTGGTATGCACTAATTACCTAAAAAAGTGGGTAGAGGTGATTTCTTTCAAACATGCTCGTGAAGAGAAGGTCGTTGATTTCTTATATAACCAAATTTTTCAAAGATTTGGAGCTTCACGGTCTATCACCACAGACCAAGGACCCCAATTTGCATCTAAAGTTATTGAGGTTTTTATAGAGTTGTATGAAATCAAATATAGGAAATCATCACCTTACCACCCACAATAAAATGGCCAAGTTGAGGTAACAAATAGAGAATTGGAATGGATCTTGATGAAAACAGTAGTTGTTCATAGGAGAAACTAGCTAGATAAATTACCTGAAGCAGTTTGGGCATACAATACTACTTGGAAATACACTACTGGATTCACACATTATGAACTGGTTTTTGGTAAAAATCCCCTCCTACCTATTGAATTTGAGCTACTAAAATTACACACATCATTGGAAATTAGAATTGAATTGTCACAGGCACAGGCAGATAGGATTCTGCAGTTGAATGCATTGGATGAACTTCGATTGGATGCTCTGCACCAAACTGAAGTAATTCAAGAGTAGAGGAAGCTATGGCATGATGGCCACCTACAACAGAGAAATTTTCAGCAAGGATATTGGGATTTTTTATTTGATTCTCACTATGTGGACTTCCCTGGAAAACTAAGGACTAGATGGATTAGACCATACCAGATTGAAGAAGTATTTGACAACGGAGCAGCTCGCCTCTCTCCCATTGATGATTCATGAAGAAAGTTGGTAGTGAATGGACATCGTCTTTGAGTGTACCATACACCTCTGACTAAGGAGGAGTTCTTGCAATAACTTGATAGCTTGGATGCACAACAGGTAGAAGAGATTACCTCTTCCACCATAATTACCACAGATTGAGCATAATCATGGATTTCAAGAAAACAGAAAAATAAAAATAAAAATCAGAAAACAAAAAGATGAATAAATTTTGGTTGTGAATTCCTTCATGGGCATAATCAGAATCAAAAAAAAGAGAGAAAAGGAGAGGTAAAAAATAAATAAATAAATAACACAGCAGTGAAAACCTTTTTTCTAAGGCACTACTAAGTTGGTATGCATGAAAACCAGTTTTTTGGCATGCATTAACCTTGAAAACTTTTGAGTCACCATTGTACAAATTCATCAACTACATTTGTTTTTGAATTATTGCAGTAAGCCTCAGCAGAGCATCAACAAAAGTAGTCATCTTTCAAAAACTTGCATTAACTTGTTTTAACCGGGTATATGTTTCTTGCACTTTTCTCATTGTAAATATTTGATATATAGTATATGAACTTATATGTATGTATATAGATAAATACAAAATAGGTAATAAATAGTACAAACCACACCATATATATATAAATAAGGTTTTTTTTGTGTTTTTATGTAAATCCTAACCTAGACTACAAAAGGTGGTGGCGAAATGATACCTACAAAAGGTTTTTTGGCACCCTACCACTTTATCGAATGGTAAAATACCAATGGCTAAAATGGCTTTCTAGGATGGAGGGCAAGTGCAGGGTAGCCTAAGAGAAAAAAAAAAGAACACCTCTATGAGAGAGGTCACACTGTCTAAGTCCTGCTACTTACCTAATACCTGAGGTAAGGCCCCATAGGCTTTTGATTCACTCTCAAGCGAGCTCAGATAAAAGCAACAATTGCATTCTTCCAATTATTAAGCCCCATGGTTAAAGGGCATCTATCTTAATGATTACCCTGAGCTAGTCCCAAGGGTAACCAGCCTTCTGGTGATGAAATCTAGAAGACTATCGTACTAACTATGGTGATTATATGGCTCTCAATAGTTGGTGGTGAAACCCAACATCACCAAGGAGGTTTTCCTCACACTCAAATGTATATATATGTATGTATATAATGTATTATATAAAATATGGTGCAAGTGTGTGTAAAATCTACTCTAAGAAAACAACAAGCAAAATATCTATGCAAAGGCTAAAACTAATGCTATTCTAACAATTGTGTGGCTAAAAATATAGTTTTATATCAAAATTTTGTATGCAAGGGAGACTATCTATAGGGCGACAATTATAGGCATTAAGACCGTCTTCAAGGATACAGTATAGTAGGTAGTGAAAAATAGACAACAAACAAAATTTATATGCTACAACTATGATTAGTGCTAAGCTATCAGCTATGTAACTGAAAATGCAGCTACTTGTCAAAATTAAGCTACGTAGGGGAGACCATTTGCAAGGAGACGATAGGTCCAATATCATCTCTAGGAATATGGTTTATCAGGCAGTACAAAATGGAAAATATAGTGTAAAAATAGGTTGCAGGCAGGACCGCCTTTAGGGAAGTTGTTATAGGAAGAAAAGATTATCTCTAGGAAGGCAGTATAGTAGAAAGTTTAGCAAAATAGACAGTAAGCAAGACCATATTCAAGGAGGTTGTAGGATAGTGTGATACCATCTCTGGTTATTTAGTATAGCAGCAAGTTTCAAAAAAATACAACAAATAAAATAGAAAGCACATAAACATCTATAGAGAAAAATATTACTTTTGGGTAGATGATCTTAAGCAAAAACTAAGACAGTGAACAAAAAATTTACAACCTATTTCTCAAATAACAAGCAAAAATAAAAGAGAGTTGAGTTAATCACTATTTTTAACAAGTCTATTTGCAACAAAAATTAAAATCTAAAGAAATGTAGAGAAATACCAAGGGGGCTAACTATGCTAATAAATGTGTAAAGCAAAGCCCAAGGGGACAAAGTGTGGTGAAAGAGGAAAACCTAAGGAGACTTGTAATTGTGAAAAAAACCCAAGGGGGTAAAGTGTGCTAAAAAAGGAGGCCTAAGGAGGCTTGTGTGTGCATATGTGAGGAAGAACCCAAGGGGGCCAACTATATTAAAATCCTAAGGAGGCTAATGAAGAGTATGAAAATAAGATCCCAAGGAGGCAGTCTAAGCTAAAGCAAAGCCTAAGGAGACTTATATGTGTATAAAAGAGCCTAAGAGAGAAAATATATGCAAACTATGTGGGTGTGAAAGAAAGCCCAAAGGAGCAAGATAAGCTAAAGGAATTCTAGGGAATATTGTATATGCTAAAGAGCCCATGATTATACTATCAAAAGTGATGAGAGCAGAAAGAGAGGGACTTAGCTAGAAGCCTATGCGGGTGTGCAAGTTTGTGTCCTTTAAGCTAAAACCATCTCTACATAGGCAGTAAGAATGAGACCGTCTCTACCTAGGCGGTCTTGACCGTTATCTGAAAAATAGAAGAAAATAATGGTAGTTAATGAAAATACATGATTGTGGTCTAAAACAATAGCAAATAACATAAAACATAGACTACACTTTATCTTTAGTGTGGATAAAAATTGAAATAGAGCAAAAATAAAGTGCACATTAATGGACAGATCCCACCAGGCATGCCATTTTGTAGAGATAAGAAGCCACTATTTACAACGAATATATCAAGACAAATAGCAAACTATATGATAGATTTTTATTACAAATGTATGCTTTTTCCAATACAATATAAAACTCTTTATCAAAACAAATTACAAATTAGCCCAATAGGACTTTTACAATAACAATGGTGTATATGCTACTTTCCCACAACTGAATGTGATTAGGATATATCGTGAGGGCGTGTATGTATGTGTAAATGTTGCAAAAGGCTAATTCTAAGGACTAGAATACGTACACACATCCAACAAAGAATATGTTAAGATATAGATGGGCCCATATAAGTTGGGTCTTATCTTTAAACAAAATAAAACCATATTAAATTAAAGCAAACTACTGCTAAATGAATTTGAAATGCATAAAACACAAAGTATATTCATGTTGTTGTGTGAAACTATCATTGAAGCTTTGTTTTTGATGATGTTCAGTTTCAAGGACAAGACCATATTTGGAGAGGTGGTAAGTAGTGGTCAGGACCGTATCAAGGGAGGTGGTCTCGAGACTATGACTATAAGCTAAAAAATGTAAACCTGAAAGCTCAAAAGGGGCATTAATGGAGTTACGGGAGTCTTAGGATGTGGTTAAAGATTACAAGTAATGGCAAGGTAAGCTTAAGCAAGGGTAAGTGGAGATTTTGACAACATAACAATAGCTCAAATTAGGCTCCTCTCCCTTGGCCATGGCCAAGGGTATTTATAGAGTTTTGGGGGCTAGGTGAGTGGGATGCCACATAGGCTCCACTTGGCTTCCACATATGCAAGGTAGGTGAGGAAGGGTCTAGAGAATGGTGATGTGGAAGGGAGATGGGTGGGGTTATTAAATTTCCTTAGAGGGTGTTTTCCTAGGAGGAAGGAAAACTAATTTTAAATTAGTTTCCCAAGGGCTTAAGAGGTTGTGACATGTATTTTAAATTGTCAAAATGATGAGGTGTAAGGGTAGGGAGTTGGCATATTAAATGGCTTTAGGGGAGATGTCCTAGGGGGATGGGAAACTAATATAAAATTATTTTCACAAGGGATATGTTGGAATGGGAAAAGAATTTAAAATTTCCAAGATGATGATGTGGCTTGTCCTTGAACCAAGTGGATTTAATGCAACTTTTGACCTGTCATTATTTTAAATTTAATTTTTTTTATGGCATGAGGAGGAGTACATGTGAGGTGGAATATTAAATTAGGGGATATTTAAATATTTAAAAATGGGTATATTCTCTAGGTTTCTAGATATTTATTAAATGCCATGCCTAGAACATTATTAAATATTGATTAAGGGGCTTTAATGGGGTTTTTAATAAATGTTAATTAGAGGTATTATTTTTGTCATTTTCTATGTGGGAAATAGGGTTTATGATGGTCATGTTAATTGTACTTAATTAGCCTAATCTAGTTTTAATTAATTATTAATGGTGTAGGGAAATGGGTAGGGATTTATTATTTTATTTTATTTGTATTTTTATTATTTTTGTTGATGTAGGGGATATTTTCAAATTTTGATTTATTATTTTATTTTTAATCTTTGTGGTGTTTCTAAGGTTTTGTTGGGGGAATATTAGGACATTTAGGTTAATTATAATTTAATTACGATTTATAAAGTGACAAAAAGACATTAAATATATATATATATATATATATATATATATTTATATATATATATATATATATATATATATATATATATTAATTTAAAATTTAGTATGTCATCAAAAAGGTTAATTTTCGATGTCTACACCTCTGCTTGTTTAAGAGGTTTTACTTTAGAGTAATGCACTAAAAAAAAAATTGCTTGGATAAATTTTGTTTTACGTAAGTAAGAGTAGAGACTTTCATATTAGCTTTTTGATGCTTTGCTTTGGGAGAAAGTAAATTGAGGAATTTATTTATTGTGAATAAACTATTGGTTTCTAGGTCTTAAAGAAAATAAGAAATCATTAAGGAATTATGGGGTTCCTTTGAAATTACATTATGGTATAGGAATTTTATGGGGGTTCCTATGTAATTTCTAATGGTTGCTTGAATGGGTAAAGAATTATTTATTGATGGATAATGGTAATGGACAATGGGAAAGAAGTATGGATTTATTTTATGCATGTTTTCCTTATATGATTTACATTTTGGAAATATTTATTTAGATATGTCTTGATCTCTTCTACCCATCATTCTACCTTGGAGAGTGAGGGAGTTATCATTCTAGTGGACTCTTCTCAAGATCATGTGGAAGGTTCGAGATGTAAATCCCTCTTGGTGGAAGAGGATTTAATGTACAAAAGCTATATTTTATACTTTGGGATTTGATAGAAAATAGCCTTTATGGATGAATTAGATCCTTACAAGTTTGACGTTGTAATTTTATTCTTTTATACTAATGATAGTATTGTGAGTTTTATAAAAAATCTATTACCATGGGCTTAATGTTACTTAATGGTTATTTTATTGCAATTGATCTTAAATATTTAGATCAATGAACTCTCTTTGATAGTTTCCATGCTTCACTTGGACTTTATGGATAAGGATTTGTTCCTTTATTATTGTTAGATGGTTTAGCATGTTCTATTATATCTACATAGATAGTAAGAGAGAGATTTTGATGCTTAGATTTCTTCTTTTTGTTGTTCTATTTTGGGTTTGGGGTACCCTTGAACCTCGTCTTGAAATATCTATCCTAAATTGAGCCTAAGTTAGTTGTGGGGAGGCAACTCCTAGGTCTTATGTATCCATGGAAGAGATATCACATAGAGTTATAGTTGTTGGAGATATCTATCATGAACATAGGGTAGTAAAGCACTGAAGATAGTAGTTTATCGTAGAGGTGCAACTAACTGAATACAAGGGAAATACGTCCAAGGGAACCAACATAGATCGATGTATTTTTGGTAGGGAAAACAATGTCCTCATTATCTAAATATTTATAAGGGATGACCCCAACACTATGGTCAAGAGGTCTTGCATTCATGGAGCATGCAAGAAATATGGGGTGACTGTTTGGAGCATCCTTTATGCCATGAAGGTATATAAGGTAAACCCTAGTAGCTATGAGAGCATGGTCTCTCTTGTCCACTCAAGTGATGTCTGCAATGTTATGGACTAAAAATAAGGTTATGCCTAATTTTTTATTAACCATGGATACTCCTTGTGAACCTTGTTTGGGTTCTATTAAGGATAAAATTTTAAAAACTTTTCTCTATTGGGTTGGTCAGTTTGGGGTTGTTACAAGGAGGGAAATATGTGGTCGAGTGGTAATATGAGTTGAGTGGGAGATGGGTGAGGGATATATGTGTGGAAGGTAAGGGAGACTCGTGTGGGTGGGTGACCATGTGATAATATTTGAAATATTTATTGTCTATCGAAATGCAGTGTATGTGACCCTCATGGGTATATTTGAGGTAATGATGCAACATTGAGGGTACACACCACATATCTTATATCCATGGTCTACCAAGGAGCACATTATATTGTATTTCTCTATCCAATACATGACACAAGGTGTGGATGGTTTGGACCCCTACTTGAATAGGGAGAACAATTATTCCAAGTGTTGAGCATAAGGTATTATTGAAGGCCCACAAAGTGAAAGTGGAATCAACTATATGAGTGGATGGAAGGTTGAGGTGTTTGAGGGTAATATATGTGATGATGTTTATTGAAGAACCTGTGTCAATCAAAACATATTTAAAAAAATTGTTATCTATAGAAGCCATGATATGCAAGGGTGGATCTGGTCCTTCCATCAAAATAGTTTTAATTTCATTGTCATAAAAGGTAATGGCTAACGAGATGCAAGTTTGAACATTACCCAAAAAATTAGCAAAAGCATTAGGGTCATGGGTTTGCAACTCTATGGACTTAAGGATGTCCATTAGTGCCTCTTGGTGGGGAGGCAATTACTGGATTAGTTCATAAATCGAGAGCTTGGCCGATGCCATTTTGAGGCTATGAGTGAGTTTGCTCTTAAGATGGAGGACTGGTCAAGGTTGAGATGTCATGGCTTGCATTGGTGGAGGTGGAAAAGTGGATGAGGAAGGCATAGTTGAAGGGTCAGTTGGTAGTGTTGGTTGATTAGGGTACCATCAATTTCTAGTGACAACATGGATCATGCCAACAAAACCTTGGTAATGTGGGACATTGTTGATGTGATTGACTTGATTTGGCTAAGGGGAAGATGTTGAGTCCCCATTATTTGGTTGTGTTGTCCCATGTTGTGGTAAGGGATTTTGATAAATACCAAGGTTTTGGTTAGGTGGGGCAAGAGGATTGTCAACTTTGATAGATCCCTTTTCGATCAGATCCTGTACTATGTGCTTGAGTTGAATGCAACCATTGATATCATGGCCCTTCTATCAATGAAAAATATAGTAATGATCTTCTCTATACCCTCTACCTTTGGGTTTGTTTGGATCTTTAGGCCTTATTTTAGGTAAAGAGATCAATTGTACCTCCATAAGTTTTTGAAATATGATTGACAAGGGCTCTGAAAGAGGCATGAAGTTACATGGGGGTCATTGAGGGTACTTGGACTGATAAGTGGGTTGGTTGGGATTGTGAAGTTGAGCAAGAGGTGGCATAGTATTGTATGTTGGTTGTTGTGGTGGATATGGAGGTTGTTGTGGTGGATATTGAGGTTGTGGGGGTTGAGTGGTTGGGCTACTCAACACTACCTAGTTGACCTGGGTGGGCTTGGATTGATTATTATTGTTATTTCCCTTAGCATTTTTGTTTGGCCATTCTTTCTTTTTGAGCTTGATCTCTCCCTCTTGAATTTTGATGTCTTTGATTATTTTGGCTTGGGTCAAGGCTTCCTCGAGAGTTTGATATTGTTGGAGTTGTAGTAGGAGGGATATCAATTTTGAACAACTCTGGGTGAACATTCGAGTCAACTCAGTGATGGGGATAGAAAATGGTAATTCAGTTAATACAACTCTCCATCGATTTCCATAATCAAGGATAAATTCATCATCAAATTGGAAAATATTGGTAAGATCTATCAATGTGGTTTTATTTTTGACATTTAGAGCAAAGTGCTCCAGGAAGAGATTGGCCAATTGTTCAAAATTGTAAAGGTTGTGTCTAGGCAAGTGGTTATACCAATCCAAGGCTCCTCCCACAAGGGATAACAAAAAAGTGTGGAGCATGAGAGGGTCTATCTCATTGATGAGATAACAAGCATTGATGAAAGTGCTCACATGATCTTGGGGATCTTCTTTTCCCTTGAATTTTTTGAATTTAGGCATTTCAAACAAGGGAGGATATGGTAGTGCTAGTACTAAAGGGTGGATGGGGTAATTTTAGAGTTGGCTAAGTGTCAATTTTTGGTACCCAATGTTGGTAACTTGTGATTCTAAACTATTGACCTTGTTAGCCAATAGTTGAAATGCATTCGAGTGGCTTGGGGAGCTAAATAGGGTGCACCATGATGGGTCAAATGGGATGGCTCAAAGGGGGATATGATTGATTTTAATCTAGAGGAGGTTGTACGAAGGTCAAATGCTATGGGTGTTGGGTTGGATGTGATTGGTATGGTTGTGAGGTAGGTTGATATTGGTTTGGATAAAACTAGGGCTGATTTAGAGGTGGTTGTTGTTGGTGTTGACTATGAGGAGGTTGATATTGATCGAGGGTGGATTGGTATTGGTTAGGTGGTGGTTGATGTTGGTGTGGGTTTTATGACTATGTTGTTTGCTAATGGTGAGAATATTGAGGGTGGGAATATATCATGGGTATCATGGGTGGATGAGAGGCCCATGATGGAGATTAGGGAAAGAAGGATCCCTAGGTAGATGGATGAGATGGAGGATTTAGGATTTGGGGTGGTTGTTGAGGAATATGAGTAGTGTGTGAAGAGTGGATGTGACATGGACAATTGCTAGGGGTGCTTGTTGTGAATATAAATGATGAGAAGAAACAAGAGGATCATAATATTGAGAAGGACAAGTAGAATAGGAAGGATGTGCAACATGTGTGCCAGTGATATGAATGGTAGTGGATGAAGGGTAAGTTGTGGAAGGAGTGATATTTAGAGTGGTGGATTATTGAGGTAGGTTAGAAAATTAAAAAGAAGAGGAAGGGCTAGATGTGTGTAGATGGAAAGTGACATAAACTTGGGCCTAATGATGTTGGTGAGAATTATGCATAATATAGGAGGATGGTGTAGAAGTGTGTTGACATTGTGATGAATGAGCATGATTGGAAGAAGATGGGTGGTTTGGGTCGGTGGCCACCGACATTAGGATTTTTGTTTGCTATAGGAGGTGGGATTAGTTCCCTCTAATGGAAAAATACTAGGTAGTATTCTAGGAATTATTATACTCATGGTGGGGTTAATATTTTTGGAATATGTGGTAGGCATAGGAGTATGGTGATGTGTATAGGAATAAGTTTGCTCTTGGAGAGATAGGAATATTTTTCTAGCATGAATGGTCAATGGGGGTAGGGATGGTCATGGTGATCTAGGTGTTAGGGGACATGATGAATAAGTATCTTGGTTAGTAGGAGGTGATTGGGGATGATAGATCAAATTAGTATTGAGAATATGAGTAATATCAATATCGATAGGTGTAACATTAGGATTGGCTAGGGATAGGGGATTTTTTGGGCTAGGTGATTTAGGAGGGATGGTATGGGTGGCATGGTGAATCATACCTAGATCATGTCTAGTGTGATGTGTCTTAGGTGGGTGAGGGATGTGATGGTAGGCTTCATTGGATAGGCTACCATGGTGGATTTGTAACACATCCCCTTGATGAGTCGAGGGAACGATTGAAGGATGGGAGGATTGGCTAGAATGGTCCATGGAGGCTTGGGCTTGGGATTGGGCTTTGGCTTTACTATGGGTTGATACCATAGGCTATCAGGAATGGAGTGGGATGTATATTGGAGGTTCTCAATAATGGTGCTCGTGGTGGATTTTTTTTTAAGAAAAATATACTATCTATACAAACAAAAAGTCAAGCAATCAATTAAACAAACAATGGTTATTTTGGTATTTTTGTTTTGTTTTGTTATTTTGTTTTGATGTTTTGTAATATTTTAATATTTTTTTTTAATTATTGTAATGTTTGTGGGAAGTTTTGATGTATTTTGGAAAGCTTTGGTATGAAAATGAGAGATGTTTTGGGAGTTGTTTTGTTTTTGTGCTATTTTTTGTTTTGGTTTTTGTGTGTTTTATGTTTCCTAAACCTAGGAACTATGAAGGGGTGATGGAATGAGATCTATAAGGGTGTGTTCATGCCCACTCCCCTTATGAGGAATGAGACACAAATGGCTAATACAACTTCCTAGGATGGTGGGTCAGCTTTGGGTATCCTAAATGGGAAAAATAAACCTCCTGAGAGAGGTCATGTTGTCTAAGTCCTATTACTTGCCTAGTGAGGCTTTCACTTCACTCTTGGTTAGGCTCAAATAAAAACTATAGTTGAATGCTCATTAATTATTAATACCTACAAGTGAAGGGCATCTAACCTCAAAATTACCCTAATCTAGCCCCAAGGGTAACCAATCTCCAAGTGATGAAATCTAGGAAACTATGCATACTGGCTATGGTGTTTAAAGATTAACCTATGGTTGATGGTGAAATCCAACGTCATCAGTTGGTTTTCCTTGCAAAATATTTACAAAATATATCATGAAAAGTGTGTTGTTGATTTGAATTATCTTTTTTTTTATGCTAAAAATACCTATTTACCATACATATCTAAATCTAACCCAAGGGAGCCAACAAAAATAATAACCTTTATATTAATGAGTTATGAAAATAAAACTTGATCTAATGAGCCATGAAAGCAATAAAAACTAATTTAATGAGCCTTGAAAGCAAATGACAACTAATCTAATGAGCCTTGAAATCAAATGACAACTAAACTAATGAGCCTTGAGTCTTTGATTTAATCTAATGAGTCATAAAACAACAATGATTGGGCCAATGAGCCTTGAGTCTTTGTGTCAAAAATTATAAAGCAACTATGCTAGGCTATTGGGAATATAAATAAGAAGGGGGAAAGACTTAGACTATGAAGAAGAATACCTTCTAGACTAAAGAAACTTTGTTGAGAAATTAATCTAAAGAAGAAAATCTTATGGGGGTACTAAAGAAGACTAAGGAACTATGCTAAGGAGAGGAATACCTATGGCAAACTAAGGAATGACTAAAATAAATTTGTGTTTCAAACAAGCAATGACAAAGAAATGGACTATGACATGAGCCTCTACACAAAACTAAGGAATATAAGCTACTAACTTGTGAGCCTATGCTGGAAATAAAAGTAACTAAGCCTGTTGTGTCTTTGTGTTTGTCTTTGTGTCTATGTCTATGTGGTTGTTTGTGCCTATGTGGCCACCTTGGGTGGTTTTCTATGTTTGTGTCACCATGCTAGGCATTTTTTGGTGTCTATGTAGTCACCTTGGGCTATTTTCTATGTTTATGTAGCCATCCTGGGTGGTTGTCTATGTCTGTGTAGTTGCCTTGGGTGGTTGTGTTTGATTCTTGGTGGGAATATCTTGCAATATTGAGCCCTAGTTTGAATGAAGTGATTATGTCCTTTCTGCTCCTAAGTACCTATGATAGAAATAAAAAATAGAAAGTTAATAAAGCAAGCAAAACAAGCAAGAAAGCATGAGGAACCCTAAGAAAAATACACAAGATATACTATGCTAGATGCAAGTCCTATAACTTAAGCAAAACAATGAATGTCAAGTGCATTAAGGGAAAATAGGTCCCACTATTATTGCCATTTATGTGACTAATAAAATGCACCATAACATGTAAATAAACAAAATGAAATTTGATATTGCATTTATAGACTTTGTTTATTATAAATCAACCTTTTTATTACAATGGACCTCCCAAAAGGGAGGGTTTTCTTTGCAAATGAGTTCAATGGTGCCACAAATCATCTCCTTAGTCACACAAAAAATTGTAGGGAGGGTTTTGAAGTCTTTTTGCTTGACCTCCCGAGCCTCTATGCCAATACTTGTATTGACACACAAGCCCACAATGAAAGCATTTCAAGATAAGGCCTAAAATCATGAAAAAGAATTACAAAAAGCTTACAAATTCTCAATTTTTTTACAAAAGTTACAAAACTATGCAAAATGGTTAAAAAAACTTATAAAGTACCTTGTTTTACCTTGCTTAGCTACTTGCTATTGATTTTGGGTCTCTATCTACCTTTGAGATAAACTCCCTAGGGTGGTTGATTTTGTGTAGTTATAGTTGGCAGTTGTCTCTATATAGCCACACAAGGTGGTTATCTCTATGTGGCCACATAGGGTGGTTAGGTCTGTGTTTTTGTAGGGGCTTCAAACTCAAATATGGACCTTTATGGAAGTGTGTCAAGGCTTCTAGTGTAGGTTCAATGTTGTTTGATTGTCAGAGATGAGCATAGCTATAAAATAAATATTACCATGCATTCCAAAGAGACTCCATGATTGATGTTCTTGAGATCTCTGAATGAGGTACCTACATTCACAAATTCAGAGATCCACAAGGAGGACCAAATAAAATATGGGTAGATTTTTGGTAGTGTTTTGTGTGCTCTCTCTTGAAGTGAATGAAATGGGAGCATATTTATAATATTTTCCAAGGGTGGTTAGAATGATGAGGGGGTGATAGTATGATGGACAAGTGGCTTGGGTGGGAGGAGGTAGGAATCTTAAGTTTCTCCACTTGGCTGCTTAGATGGACAAGTGCACAATATTCTCTATTTGAGCTATGACACACACTATGACATGTTATGACATACCTCATTAATGCTCTTGGGTGGAGAGATTCCTCACCCACCAAAATTACATGCTTCATCAATGTTCTTGGGTGGAGGGAATCCTCACCCATGTGCATTAATGAGCTTGGAATATGGAGGAGAGAAGGGAGTAAATACCAACTAGAGTGAGGTGGACCTAGGTTAAAATAGAGGTATGGTCTCATGATGACCATGGGTTAGGTATAGGAAGGTGCTTAGGATGGTCAAAGGGGCTAGGATAGTCAATGTTAATATTTATAAGGTTGCAATGTATTAATTAAAATAATTGTAAAATTTATTAAATATTAACATTTAACCAATGCCAATATGGCACTTTTTAGGTGTCTATACAATAATTTACATAAAATATGTTACAATGTCAATAAAACTCAATGCATCAAACCCTAATCCTTTTTATCCTACCCCATATTCTAGCACAACATCAATGGATAATGGAAAATAGATTTATTTTATAATTTTCATTGGTACAACACCCATATTTGTGTTGGCAATTAGGTCTTAATATATCATAGGTAAATTACTCCAGGAACAAATATCACTCACATAAAATCAATTACACAATTAACACAAATATTACTCATAATACAAAACTCATTTCATTACTTTCAAAAGAGATTACATAATATGAAGCATTATCTCCAATATATAACTTTATATAAACTCTTCAATATTCTTGAAAATTACTCTCTTCAAACTCTCGGGAGATGTAACCTTTCATATGCCTCACACTATGACAAAAATCTCATCATTACATAGCCTCCTCTTTCACGTATTAAAATATTTTATATTACTTCACTTCCATACTTGACACCTAACACTTGTAACTCTTCACTTTTGTACTTGACACCTAACATTTATGACTCTTCACCTGCACACTTCACACCTTGCACATTCACACTTGCATTCTTGACACCTTTCACACTTTATTACATAATAAATAACACTCTTTACATCTTGGCACATACTTTAGATACACACACTTCCTAATCTAATATTTAAAATAGTACTCAATGGTACTTCAATATACCAAATAATGTAATATCTCCAACATACCCCATATTACATTATTTGGTTTAAAGACTTTTAGTCTTCAATCTTTGTTTTATGTATTCATCTTCTAATCCTACTATTGATATTGTTTTTTTTCCACTGTCTTGTTCTCCATTTCTTTTCCATAAGATTTTTTATGCTCAATATAGTATCTCTTTTGATTTTTCTCTTGTGGCAAAAGTTGATTTAAAATATTTTGTGATATTCCCATTACATCCTTTGCAAAAATTCTATTTTTTATATATCCCATAGCTTCAATTTGATTATCTCTTAATACGACATTTTTTGTTTCCATTAATGTATTTTAATTCCATAGTTCTTCCTTGGTTAACCAATTGAGATACTAAAATGAGATTATTTTTTATACCCATAATATACAATATATCTTCTAATATGCATGCAAAATATGGCAAACCTGTTAGCTTTTGAAGCTAAATACTAAAGATAAAATAACTTCAAGATCTAAAATAAAGTTGCAAAATGAACATATGATAATGAAAATATTCTAAATATGTAAAACTTATAAATAAATTCAAGAATGAATCATATAATTGCCATTGAAAAATGCTCACAAAAATTATATTTCTATTGAATCAAGTACCTATACTTACAAACTCTCTAACTACAATCCATATTTCTTGCACACACACACATAGATAAATATACAATGGAATGTGACTCTTTATATGGTGAATACTTTGGCCTTCACTCTTCTAGAGACTCTTCATATTCCTATTCTATGGACTCATGTGCACATGGCTTATTATGCACATTTACAATACCAAAATACTTTGCACACTTTAATAATACTTGTGCATTTATTACATTGCATAAAGTAAATACTCATCCTCTAATATAGGACACTATTTCCTAATCTAAGGATGTACCAAAGGTGGTACATTAGCATATACCAAATAATGTAATATATTCCAACACCCCCTTGTATTACATTATTTGGTTATCGAAGACTTTAGTCTTCAATAAGGATCTTCATCATTGATCTAAATCTTGTGCTCTTCTTCTCTACTTTCTTCATCTCATTCCTTGTTCGTATCCTGATCAAGTAAATTATTAGTATCTTCATAGAATAATATATTTTTTGAAAGTGCTTTAACTTCATGTTCTTCTATAGATTATTCTATTTCTTGAATTTCTTGAATCTCTTGAGCTAAGTGTTCATTTTTTCCTCTTATCTATATTGTAATTGAGGTTGACTTTATTTTTATTTTATTTTTTATTTGTGGAAAACATCCCAAAAGGGATGCCACTTTCGGGTAAGACCCAAGGAGGCAGGGGTATCCATTCCGCAAAAAATTCCCAGGACTCGGACCTGGCCTACCACCTTTGACACACTCAAGGAGCAAACAAACACACAAACCCAAATAAAAATAAGCAGATAACAACAAAAATAATAAAATAAAATAAAAAACATGCTCCTTGAGTGTGTCAAAAACAAAAGCACAACCAAACACACACAATAAGATAAAAGAAACCACAACACAAACCACATATAAAAACACAAGAAACACATAACAAAACACAAACAAGACAAAAACAACAGAACACTACAAAGACATAACCCAAAAAAAAAAAAAAACAAGAAAAATAAACACAACCAAAACCTAAAAAATTAAAAAATTAAACAAAAATAAAAATAAAAAACAACCAACAACAGACAATAAAAAAAACAAAAAATATAGAAAACACTCACCCATAAAAACACGAAATAACACAAACAAAGAGAAACCCAAGAACAAGAACGAAAAAAAAACACAAGAACAATAACAAAAAACATAAAAAAAAAACAAAACAAAACAACAAAAACATAAGAACAACACAAAGAACACAAAAACAAAACAAAATAAAAAAGCCCACCCACCTTAAAAAATTAAACAAAAAAAACAAAAAGAAATAAAAATGAACAAAACAAAGACCTATCTAGACCAGAAGACTATTAAGGCAAGAATCAACAGAGGAAACAAAATAAAGAATAGAATGAGCTAGGGAACTAAAAAAAAAACTAAATGAACCAAAGAGAAGCAAAAAAAAAAAAAAACAAGAAGAAACTAGGTACCTTCAGAACTAGAGCCATCCAAAGAAATGATAGAAAGAAGAGCTTCCCTAATTTGAGAAGCCCACCAAATAGGAGGGTGGCCATAACAAGTAAGATCACCTTTGTCCAAAGCCCAATTAGCTAAAGCATCAACACTCTTGTTTTGATCTCTGACCACATGACTGTAATCAACTTTCAAAAATCCCATCCGGATTAACTCGAATCTTCTCAATAATTCTTTTTATTCTCCAATCCACCTTATGATTCTTAGAAGGATTCTTCAAGAGATTAATCATAAGTCGAGAGTCAGACTCAACTATCACCTTTTCCCATCCAACCTTAGTAGCCTCCTGAAGACCTCTGAGGATAGCATACCCCTCAGCAAGGTTATTGGAAAGAATACCCAAATTCTTAGCAAAATTAAAGACCAGGGAGCCATTTGAAAGTCTACCAATTCCTCCCACACTGGCTTTTCCAAGGTTCCCTCTAGAGGCTCCATTAGTATTGAATTTTCCAAAATCCTTAGGAGGAGGTTGCCAATTTCTATTCCTATCCAATTTACTAATACTCACATTTTGATGGTTGTCGTTAGAAGGTTTAATATTCAATCTTTGCATCACTTGATCCCATATTTGGTGGGAGTTTTGGGGGTGATTAAGGAGATGATGGACTGATTCAACTAAATTGGCTATGGTATTTTGCCAAATATAGTGAATATCCTTACTATCTTGATTAAAAATTTGGTTGTTCCTTTCATTCCAAATATTCCAAAGAAGAATGGTAGAACCCATCCAAACTAACTGCCTAATAAAATGATCAACACCCTCTTGATTAGGCCAATCCCTCCAAAGCTATTCAAAAGTAAAAAAAAATGGACCACTGTAAGCCAAGTAAAGTGGCCATTCTCCTCCATAGCTCAGAGGCTAAAGTACACTCAATAAAAATATGGTTGATATTTTCTACATTCTCTTCACACATTTCATATCTAAAAGGGCCATGAAAACCATGCTTCATAAGTTGCTCACCATTAAGCACCCTATGATGCAATAAAAGCCAATTAAAGAACCTCGCCTTAGGCCAGAGCTTTTGATCCCACAATTGAGAAAATATGTCAGAAGAATGATTGGTATTATTATGGCATAAGGTCAAATAACCTTGAGAAACTGAATACTCACCCATAGTAGTGTTGTTCCATCCAAAACAATCTTTTTCATGGGACCAAGAGAGGGATATCATATGAAGGATGCCTTAGATATCTTGTCTTTGCCTTCTACGGGATTTGAATAGGCCAGTCCTCAATAGGGATCCAATATCTACCAACCTTTGAATTACCAGTATGGTACCGACAATAATTAGCCACATTTATCCAATTAGCTCGGTGAAGCTCCTCCATCCAAGGCCTCCAATTGAGAAATTGAGTTATCAAAGGCTTGTGACCATCCCAAGAATCTGTCCAAAAATTTGCATGTTGACCATTATGAATGATCCAAAATAATTTTTTCATTATCAAATCCTCACCAGTCTTAAGAACTACTAAAATGGGAGAACCTTTGGTAGGAATTTGATAGCGAACAAGGTCTTCAGGACTTTTGTTCTCAGCATATTTAGCACGAAGATTATTGGCCCAAAGAGCATTGGGGTTATGCAACATCCTCCAATATAACTTAGCAGCTAAAGCTTTGTTGTTATTAATTGAATACCGTAAAACTAACCCCCCTTCACTCTTAGGAAGACATAAAGTATCCCATTTCACCGAGGCCCATTTTCTTTTCTCCTTAGTACCACTCCAAAGGAAACAATGACTGATTTGATCCAATTCTCAAATGGTTGACTTTATTGATTTTGATACTGAGATAGATGTTGATGTGGACTATATTGATTTTGATATTATATTGGTTGAAATAGCCTATTTATTTGACCCTCAAAACTTGTTTGATTCCTTTGCTATTGATTGTTTGGATTGAATCTACAATCATTTGTACTATGTCCTCTTTTTCTGCATACTTGATAATATCTATTATTCCATTTTGATTTACCTCTTGATAATGAAAAAATATTTCCTTGTGGACTATATTTTGATACTAAGGTATTGTTAGTCATTTAATATTTGACTAAATTCTCTACTTCATATTCTTGTAGAATATTAACCAGCTCATCAAATGATGTATCTTTACTCAAAATTTGTAAAGATGTAACTAGATGCTTGTAACTTTTAGGAAGTGCTCTTAGAATTACTTGAACAATAAACTTGTCTTCTACCTTATCTCCTAAGGCTAATAACTTCCCTTTCATATTTGGAACTTTTCTTAGAAACAATTTTATACTTTCACTACTATTTACTTTTAGAGAATGCAACTGAGTCTGAAGATTCAAGATGGTGGCTTTATTCTTTCCTTCAAATATCTTGGATAAAGTATTCCAAGCTTCTATAGACATTAGTGTTGAACTAATATATGGTTGTATATCATCTATAATTGCAAATTTTATTATCATGAGTGCATTTTCTTCATCTTCTTCATACTTTTGAATTTCCCTAACATCTTCCGTAGGTTTAGTTTTTGCTCCTTTAACTATTTTTCAAAGCTTTTATACTATCAATATTGATCTCACTTTGTTTTTACATGAATTATAATTAGGACCTTTAAGTAATTGAGATTCTAAAAGGAAAAATTTATGTGTTGTCATAATTAATCCTTGTAGACTTCCTTATATCTCCCTAATGTTTGAGTAGTAAGCTAAAGATAATTTTGAATGCAATTTCAAAATCTCTAAACCTTTGAGGTTGACTACCTTATGACTCCCTAATTTCAAAATATAATTTTTTTTAATTCTAAATTTCCCAATTCTATGTTGGTGTTTAATTTCTTATAACTCCAAACTTAGAAATTTAGAAATTCCATAAATAGATATTTGCAAAATTTATAAATTTAATTTGATGTAGAAAACCTTATTACTCCAATCTAATCAAATTGAAAATATTTCAAAATGTTTTTTAAATGCAAATAATAAAATTATAAAACTTTCAATTTATTCCTTCAACCCCTTCAAACCAAGTTTCAAACCTTTATAAAATTCTTAAATTGAATTAATCTTATTTCTAAGGTTTCAAAATTTAATTCTTATCCCGCCAAAATAAATAGTTTCACTTTTAACCTCATAAAATAATAATTGTAAGCAACCTTATACCTCCTATCTTGAGCGTATAAATAAATTTAAATAAAATGAATTACCTTCAGCCTTGAATATGGTAATTCTCTTGGTCAATAGTGTTTGACCATCTTCTAATAGGCACTCTTCCTTCTATGCTATATGTATGGAATCTCTGATGTACTTTGGCCCACCTCTACCTTGGAAAGATTATTCTTTCTCTTCTTTGATTGATCAATTGACTTCAACCTTTACAAAGTGCTCTAATTCATACCTTATCCTTGTTGTTGCAACGCATTTATAGTCTTTAACCCTTTGACTCCCTTTGCTGCATGTACTTGAATGTCTCCCTTGCAATGCCAAGTGGAGAATCTCCTTCTTACTTGCACTCAATCTTCAATTAATGAACCTTCTTGCACATTCTCCTATTTCTAATGCTTCTTTGTAAATTCTCTTACACTTTTCTATCTTTGGCTCCTTGAAATACATTATCTTCCTTTCTATGGGTGTTTGAAATGCTTATAACCTATTGACCTTCCAATTTACATGTGCCACATGGCACTCAAATTATTCCAATGATCCAAATCCACTTCCATTACTCTCCTCAACTTTTATAATGTAACTTTTCCTTGTTTGATAATATTATAACACTATGAGCATTACTATTTATAAATATCTCACTTCCAAAGAATATTTAATATCTCCTTTCATCCCTAGAGCAATTTTAACACCTAAAATTTTTGCTAGCTTGTCATTTCACATGCTTTAGCTTCTTAACACATGTCCATTGCATGTAATGTTTCCTCCAATCCTTAACACTTGGAGTTTACCATAATTTTAAACATTCTATCTTCTCTACATATGCTCTTTCACTTTATTTTGTAGAAACATCTCAATTACATTCATTTGGACTCCTTGGGTGAAATTATGGCAATGGACCTTTAACTTTGATATCTTTGCTTTACATTTATGGTGGTGGTTCTTACTTAGATTGTGGTGGTTCTTCCTTGAGAAATAGTGGTGCCTCCTTGGATTGTGGTAGATTTTCCTTGAATAATGGTGGCTCTTCCTTGAGCTATAGTCATGCTTCACTAATCCAAATGAATGTTTTCACTTCTCCTTTGGACTATGGCTTCTTAGTGTCCTTAGACATTAAAAAATATGCCATACTTTTGAACCCTTACTTGGTCTCAAATTTTCTTAGAAAAATACTCTTGCTTTATTTCCTTTTACTCTAATAAATTTGCACTTCTATGAGCTAAAAAACAACATTCAGTATTAATTTTATTTCCTTCTTATTTCTCCTTTTCAATAAATCTTTAAGTTAGATCTTTGTTGTTTTAATCTTGCAGATTTTAAGGTGCAAATGCTAGCAAATCTTTTTTCTTGAAGAATCTATTTTTTAACTTTCTTATTCAGATTTTAATAAAGCTAATATGGTGCTCTCAAATGCTTAATATAGACTAGTTTTAATACCCCAATAATAAACTTATGTAGCACCAAAAATGCATAACTTTTTGATCTCCTTCTGTAGCTAATTTCTTTGGTGATTTGGTTCACCCTTTTGCTATCTCAATCTTGTAAATTTTGTAGATTTACCTCCTTTCACTTTTCTGCTCTAAACTTATCAATTTTGCAGCTCTAATTTCTGCTCAAATACCAACTTTCTCGCTGCTCAAAAAATCTCTCAAATTTACCCCAAATTTCTCCAAAAACACAGCTCTTTCTTCCCCTTCTAATTTTTTCCACAAATATGATTTTTATGGCTTCAAAACTCCTCCAAATTTGTTCTCTCAAATCCTAAAACTTGCAGCTATTAGTGCTGCCCAAATGCTGTCCAAAATTCTGCAATTTTTGCAGTCAATTCCTCCTATGTTTCGTTGTCCAAAACTACCTCAAAATTCTCCAAATTGCTACCTTCTTTTTTATATCAAATATTTCATCAATTTTTTGTTCAAGGGTACTTCAAAATCTTTCCAAATCTTCTCCAAATCATAGTTCTATACCTTCTTCAATGTTTTATCCTCAATGTCAAGGTCTATCTTTTAGACCTGTAATTTCCTTTTATTATGAATTTGCTTTTGGAATAGGTAAATATTTAAACTTCCCTAGTATTATTTTCTAGAAGTAATTTCTTTAACTTCATTGATTTCATATTAACTAGTGAAAATATCCTTTGCAACTTTAAAATCTATGCAACTCAAAACCCTATTGTGGCTCTGATACCATTGTTAGATTTTGAAGCTAAATACTAAATATAAAATAACTTCAAGATCTAAAATAAAGTTACAACATGAAACATATGATAATGGCAATATTCTAAATATGTAAAACTAAAAAATAACTTCAATAATAACTCATATAACTTCCATTAATAAATGCTCACAAAAATTGTATTCCTATTGAATCAAGTAACCATAATTACAAAAAATCTCCAACTACAATCTATATTTCTTGTACACACACATAGATACATATACAATGGAATGTGACTCTATGGTGCACCATTTAGAATTCACTATTCTAGATACTCTTCATCTTCTTATTCTATGGATTCATGTGCACATGGACTATTATGCACAGTTACTGTAGACATGGAAAATTGACCCACTTTAGGGCAATCTTCCTTGAACCCTCTAAGAGACCTCCAACACTTGCCCAAGGTATGGGATAGGCCTCTTTCCCTTTGTTTATCCTTTTTTTCCTCCTCTATGTGAGATCGCACCTAGTTAATACGGGGTACAACTTTGCATAGGCGATATAGCAATCAATAAATATGAGGTGCAATTTCACATTTTTAGGGTTTCTCCCACATAAACACTAATTCTTCTAGCTGGCATGTTTTGGGATTGGCCTTCCTGGATTTTTCCCGCTCATTTTACCTTCAAACTACTATAAAAAGAGGGTTTAATCCCTCATTTTAAAGACATAATTTCATGATTTTTACTTGTGATTATTCTAACATGCTTGCAATTATTTTCTATCTACTTCATTTTCATCTACAAGCAAGCTAACTCCTAAGTGCAAATTTTATCTTCTACTGCATTGATCTGATTTGATGTTTGCTTTGGTGGATCTGTATCATAGCCCGAAGGAGAGATCAACTATTCAAATGTCTCGACCCTTCTGCCTACTTTTGTGCCATTCACCAGGTGTTTTAGTTTAGATGTCTGCATTACATTTCACAATCTAATTTTTATTTTCTTTGCATCTCAAGAGAAGTCGCATCCAGTATTAACAGGGCATGACCTCACAGATTTGAACTTAGGGTTATTTTTCTACAGAGGTGAAATTATGCCCTATTCAAATGAGGTGTGAGTTTATCTTCTACGTTGTTGAGCCAGCTCTTTGAGGAGTTTGACTTCATCTATAATTAATATGGGGGTAGTTTGACATTTCTAATTGCATGATAGCATCTTAGACTGCATTTTGATCATAGTTGCATACTTTGTATTATGTTTGTATTCTAATGCACTGTTGTTTTATGATTAATATTCAAAGGTCATCTAAAATGACCTATGGGCCTTGACTGTTGCACCTCCAAGAATTATTATATAGTGGCCTAAGCAGGCCCCCTAATGCTAATTCTATTTTCAAGTGTTTCTTGTGTTATCTTGTAGGAACAGGAATTGCTAATATTATTGGACAAAAGGATGAAAACAAGGATCAACCGGACAAGCCAAGTGTTTATATTAAACTATAGGATATTTTTTGAGTGCTCTTATTTTTAGTCTAAAACCCTAAATCTGATTTTATATTAGTTTCCAAGCATTTAAAATATAATAGCATATAGTGTGCATCTAGGGTTAATTTTTTTTGTGCATTATTTCTTGAGACCTTACTTAAATATTGTTTGTTTAAAAACCCTAGGTTAGAAAGCATTCAAAAAAATAATCATTCTAGGATTAGCTCTTGCATTCCTACATTATGTATTTCTACATTGTTATTTATATTTCATAAGCATAGATCTAGGAAGGCCAAACTCAAGTGATTTCTTTAAACTGAACACATCAAACATACTCAAAATTCTAGAGGACTTGGAGCAAGTCCTAATACTGTTCCTGGTGAGCCCTTACCCCTAGAATCGATTTTATAGAACAAAACAACCCCTGTGGTTCATCCCAAAGGCTTTCTCTCTTTTGGATCCAACTTTTGGGAATTGTACACGGTAGGGTAGTTTTCCCCCTCTACATATTTGGTGAACCCGATGTGAACACCTCCTTCTTTGTAAAACATTAATCAAGATCATTAATTTTTCTTGTGTGTGGTTGAAAAGCTTTAATAATATTATTACCTCCTATGTTAGTGTTTTTCTCCATCCATCTTTAATCCTTATAATGGCTCCTTTCCTTAGAAGTCAACGAAGATAGCTAGAATTTGATTATGTTCCTCCAAATATCAGATTGATAGGGAAGACCTTAATGTAGATCTAGAAGAGTAGAATAATATGGATATGTAACCTAATACAAATTTTAATCCCTATGAGGGACCCAATGGTGGGTTTGTCTTTTCATAATTTGACCATATTTGGGGTTTCATGAAAGCTAATAATTATAAGATGTTGGAATGTATGGAACGAGAATATCGTATTGAAAAAGAGGATTTTCCTCATTCTCCTCCAATTAGGTCTCCTTTTCTTAATCAGGATAACCTTATATCTCAATCAATATATTTTGGTAATTTGAAAAACCAAGTGACTAGTACCACTACTACAACCACCAACATTGGAAGGGATCTACAAGTCCCTCTAATTAGTTATGGCACCCATAATTGTTTTCAATTTCCTCTTCAATCTTCTAATATCAACACTTTTTCTTCTATTTCACCATAAGTTAGTTTTCCATTCTCACAAGGCACCACATACAACAATAACCTTCATATGTTCAACTTAAATCAAAGGAATTTGGGGAATATATACAATAGTGATCTAGAAGCACAAATTTTGGCAAATGTGGTAAAACAGTTGGCTTCAAATATGGAAATAATTCAACCTTTAGATTTCACTTACAGTAATAAAGAGATGTGTAATTATCCATTAAATCCCATTGTTGCTACCAAACCTTATCCTAAGAATTTTCCTATGCCATTGTTACCAATTTACAAAGGGATAGAAGATTCGATAGATCATTTAAGAAGATTCAAAACAACTTGCCAAGATATCATTTATGATGATATGTTATTATTAAAAAAAATTCCAAAGAGTCTTGATGACATGGCATTAGAGTGGTAATATTAGTTACCTAATTATTCTTTGAACAGTTTTGGAGAGACTGCAAAATTATTTATTCATAATTTTAGTGCATATATTGAAAAAGAAGTGTCAATGAAAGATCTTTACAATTTAAATGAGAATAAAGAAGAGAGTTTTCCAGGATTTTTAACTTGTTGGAGAAGTTTAGTGGGTCTGTTAAGACATCATGTATATCAAAAAGATATGCTTGAAATATTTATTGGTAATTTGCAAGAACAATTATCTTATGCACTAGAAACTACTACTGTCGCATCTTTTGATCAACCAATTGAGTTAGCTAGAAAAGTGGAACAGGAACTTATTAAAAGAGGCCAACTTAAGGTTAAATAAGATAAGACCACTAAATCTCAGCATAAGAATAAACACACATGAGGTGATAGTGATATTAGGCCTATTAACAATGTCACTAATAGCCTACAACAAAATATAATACTTCAAAAACCTCCTCAAAAGAATTTTACAAGACTTAACATATCTATGGAAGCAGTTTTGAAGTAACTTTTAGAAACCAAGGCAGTTTAGTTACCTCTCGTAAGGCAACCATATACTACAACTCACATGTATAAGGCATGTCAATATTGTGTATATCATAGAGTAGAAGAAATTGGATGAATTCTTGTAAAAAATTGAAACATGTGGTTCAGTATTTGATTTATGCAGTATGTATTGATTTAAGGAATACTCAAATGATGAACAATCATATTTCCACTCAACAAGATTCAACTACTAATCAAGACATGGGAATATTCAAAGATCCATTGTCAAAACATGAACAACAAATGGCAAACTAGGTGTCTCATCACAATGAGCCCCCACAACATAATAATATGGTTAGCATGGTTGGAATAACCACAAGGAAACAAGCTTCGAATCAACAAAATCAGCAAGGACAAATTTTAGTGTCACATCCCAACTCAGTTTTAAAGTAAAATCAAAAAAAGGATTCAGCTACAAGGATTCCACATTTAGTGTTGAAACCACAACCCAAGGTTTCATTTGATCTTCAGAAATAGTTAGCTAACACTCTGGTGAAGATATTAGTTTTAGAAATTTTATAGACTTCTCATGATCATATAAATGCTTTGATGGAATTTTTTAAGTAGCAATCAGTTCCTCCAGATATTTTCTTGATGTCATAGTTGATGTCGTGGGCTCTCTTGGGATACATCATGTTTCATTCCTAGATAATGATAAACCTTCCTCAAAGTTACATGGATATTTTTCACTTTACATAACTGTACTTATTGGGGATACCCTTCTCAAATGAGTCTTGATTGATAATGACTCCTCCCTCAATTTGTATACATATCAATTCTTTCAAAAATTTGATTTAAGAGGAAGATTTAACAAAAATTGATATCATCATAAAATCTTTCAACAATGAGTCCCAAGAGGCATGTTGTGTCATTTCTCTTCTCCTTGGATTTGGACCTAAAATATTGGATACTTTATTCTATGTGGTACATTGTCCTGCATATTTTAATCTTCTTCTTGGATGACCTTGGATACATGCAATGAAGGTCATCCCTTATACTCTTCATAAATATCTCAAACTTGAATATGGTAATCAATTTTTCACCATTTTGAGCGATCCTCGATCATTTGAATTTTGTTCAAATATAAAGTTAGCTCAATATGAAGTCAATTCATGTCCTTCTATTTCTTCAGCAATTTCACAATGTTCCTCATCTCAAATCTCAAAATATTTTCAAAGTCTAAAAGTGAGTGAGTAACATACCTCCAATCAGTCATCTATGGATCATGATAATTAGTTTCTTCAAGAACCTCTTCTAGATCTGGCCAAGCTACCACCTTCACCAAGAACCATGGGCTTACCCCATAAGAAATGTGATGTTGTACACTTTGGCACATGTACCTTTATCTTCGGAGGAGCTGCATTTAAATAAATAATTCATGGTCACAACCCCTCTCCTAGTGAATGCTATTTTACTCAATGTTACCTCACTAATGATTACCCTCTTTCTAAGCATATCCTATCTAGTATGGGATATGCAGGTAAAGGTTTGGGGCCACAAAAAAATGGCATTCAAGAACCCTTGGATGTGAAAATTTGGCCTGGAAGATGTGGCATAAGTTTTATACCTAATAGAAATTGACCTTTACCATTTGAGGATGATGGCCATCTTATAACTTATGTAGAATATATAGATTGTCAAAATTCAGCAATAAATAAAAATAAATTTTAAAATTACGATTCTGTCATTTCTTCAAAAATGTTGTTTTGTAATATGATTTGTTCTAACACAAAGCCTACTACTTTAAAATAAAATTATGATTTTTTATATGGTGTTTCTTATGTTAAAAATAATGGTTATGTTTGAGAGTGCATTGATTATCATGTTATGGCTACCAAAGAAAGAGCTATGAAGGAGCCTCTCCGTAATCTTAATTATCGAGAAGGCTTACCTTCTGGATATTTCTTTGATAAAACAATCCATGGCATGTTTTTTCCTTTTGTTAAGAAAGGTGGCACACATAGATATTGTGTCAACTTTCGTTTTGCTTGCTTAAATTAATTAATTTAAGTTAGTCAATAATAAAACACAAAAACAAATAAAAATTACATCGAATCAATTAATCATCATCTAGCTATGCATTTGCATATCCATCTACTTGCTCATATTGCATTGTTGCATGTCATACTTGCATGATTTCTTGACATCTAAAATAACTTGCATGATTGAGTGTCATAAAATTGCATGACTCATTTTTCATGACTTCATGATCATATAGCTTTCTAAGGATTTAGTGACAATGGCATATGATGATACCTAGTTAGTTCATAGCTCACATGTATTGCACTAACACTAGGACCCTGATGCCTAGCTAGATTCCCACCTAGGGATTCTTATTCTATATTATCTTTGGTGCTGCTTCTATCTCCTTATTTTCTTCTTGCTCTTGAAAAGACATAATTTTTATTTTCCTCTCTAACCTCTTTTTCACAATAGCACACACTCATGGTATCCTTTATATTCTTAAAACCCCTATCTAGGATAGCACTTGCAAAATTTCATACTACACCCCACACAGGATACTTGTACATCCTAGCGGGTATTACATCATCTATGATCTTCTATCGGGTCATACTCTCTTTTGAATCAGTAGGATCAACACCCCATTATAGGATAAGCTCCTTGGTCTATATCAGTAGACCTCGACATACATCCTAGTGGGTAATCACCTCACAACAGTCAATAAGGGAGACCATCCACAACGGATTAGACTCTAAGCATTTTACACCACAAGCAAGTGCTAGTTCCGTAATGGGTTTAGCCCTTCTTTTTTGGTATGATCCATAGTATTTAACTATACTGGTTCCTTGCAACCTATGCTAGTTTTATATTATGAATCATTCATTGTTATCTATTTCATATGGTTGACCTTTGGATATTCTTCTTTTTCTTCTTTATTCTTCTTCTTCTTCTCCTCCTCCTTCTTTCTTCTTCTTCTTCTTCTTCTTCTTCTTCTTCTTCTTCTTCTTCTTTCTCCTTTTGCTTCTTCCTTCTCCTTCTTCTTTCTTCTTCGTCCTTCCAATTCATTCATGCATTTCATGTAGTTTTGTACTCAGATAATTTTTGCATACATAAAACATAAAACATAAAGTAATGAAAAAAATAAATTAAATCATCACACATGCATAACACATGGAGTAAAATAAAGGAGCAGCTCTGTATTACTCGAGATAAAAAGAGATACAGATTAGTGTCTAGTTGGTGTACCACAATTCAAAATTAATACACTCAACCTAGGGATGCACACCATAATTCAAAATTGGTGTGTCATCTTGATCCTTAGCCCTAGCTCTGGGAGCCTGCTCCCTTTAACCCACCCTGAGGAGGAGACATCCTAGGCTACTACATGCCCACAAACTATGTAGCTGATACTATTTGGGACCAATATCATGACCTGCTAGTCAACTGGAGGTATGGAGGGAGTGGCATCCTTCGCTTTATCGATATTGCTACATAGTATACTATCTCAAAAAATGTAGCCCACTAAATAGCTACCTCCATCATCTCTCTTGTTCTTCATAGCTCCTCTTGTAAGATTTGGGCTCTTTCACTTGTTTGGTTGCTCTTGATGATAGCCATCCCCTCAACCCTGGCCCTCTAATGTTCCCCATCTAGATAGGTCACCTCCCCTCAGAGTCGGTTAGCCTTCACCTGAGCCGTATCCCTCTCTATCTCTATAGCACTTAGTGAGCTCCATAGTCCCTCTAGTCTCTTGGACCTATCCTCCTAGTTTTAGGCCATCTACCCCTATAGATTCACTACCTGTGCTCATAGCTCCTCTATCTCTCCTCACCCTTGGCCCTGTCCAGTCGTTGCTAAATATGTTGAGGCCTCTCTAGGATCTTCACCCTATAGCCTCCTAGCCTTTGTGGATGTAACTCTCGCTGTCCCTATAGTGCCATCATAATTTTTCCCTAGAGCTCTATTTTCCTCTTTTGCATAGTGAAAATGAATTAGGGTTTTACTCTTTTTAACTTTTAACCATGTTTCTTTTTACCCTCTTTTTCTTTATTTTTCATTTTTTCTCTCTTATGTGTTTGCCTTTTTTGTTTTTTTATGAGGAATGTATTCCTCACAAAACTCGAGGGGGCACCTCGGCCTATAAAGGTATTAAAGTCCCTAATACCTCGATTTGCATTAAAAATAAGAAAGTGTCTGTAATGACACCATTTTTTTTCCATCCCCTTTTTCTAAACTAGCTACCCCATTTCCACTTGTTATTTCTTGTTTGAGTGTGTATTTACATCTGTTCTTTGACACATTTTTTAGGCCATAAATGTTTCAAAGAGGGTAAAATTAACCCACTTTAGTGGGTAATATTCCATGAACCCTTTAGGAGGCCTCCAACACTTGCCCAAGGTATGGGATAGGTCCCTTTCCCTTTGTTTCTCCTTGTTTCCTCCTTTATGCAAGATCGCACCTAGTTAAGACGGGGTACAACTTTGCATAGGTGAAATCACATTTGGTCAATATGGGATGCGATTTCACCTTTTTAGGGTTTCTCCCATAGAAACCCTAATTCTTCTAGCTGGGGTGTTTTTGCATCCACCTTCTTGGGTTTTTCCTGCTCTTTTTACCTTCAAAATCCCTATAAAAAGAGGGTTTAATCCCTCATTTTAAAGATACAATTTGGTGATTTTTACATGTGATTATTCTAACATGCTTGTAATTATTTTCTATCTACTTCCTTTTCATCTGCAAGCAAGCTAACTCCTAAGTGCAAATTTTGTCTTCTACTGCATTGATCTAATTTGTTCTTTGCTTTGATGGATTCGTGTTGTATCCCGAAGGAGAGATCAACTATTCGAAGGTCTCGACCCTTCTTCCTACTTCTGTTCCATTCATTAGGTGTTTTAATTTAGTTTAGATATTTGCATTACATTTTGAATTCTACTTTTTATTTTCTTCGCATCTCAGGCGAAGTCATACCCGGTATTAACAAGATGTGACCTCACAGATTCGAACTTAGGGTTCTTTTTTTTAGAGATAAAATCACACCTAGTTGATATGGGGTGTGACTTTATATTTTTTATTGTCACACCAAATCTTTTAGGAGCACGACTTCACCCATAATCAATTTGGATGCAATTTGACATTTCTAATTGCATGATAGCATCTTAGACTACATTTTGATCATAGTTGCATACTTTGTATTCTGTTTGTATTATGTTGCACTGTTATTTTATGATTAATATCCAAAGGTCAATTTTTGCTTCTATTATTAAATTTCATCTAAAATTACCTAGGGGGTTTGATTGTTACACCTCCAAGCATTATTATATAGTAGCCTAATTAGACCCCTTAACATTAATTCCATTTTCAAGTGTTTCTTGAGTTATCTTGCAGAAACAAGAATTTTTGATATTATTGGATAAAAGGATAAAATCAAGGATCAACCATCAGATAAGCTAAGTGTTATTATTAAACTATAGGCTATTTTTTGAGTGCTCATATTTCTAGTCTAAAATGCTAGGTCTGATTTTATATTAATTTCCAAGCATTTAAAAGATAACAGCATATAGTGTGCATCTAGGGTTAATTCTATTTGTGTATTCTTTCTGGAGCCCTTGCTTAAATATTATTTTTTTTTAAACCCTAGGTTATAAAGCATTCAAAGAAATAATCATTCTAGGATTAGCTCTTGTATTCCTATTTTTTGTATTTTTGCATTGTCCTTTATCTTTCATAAGCATTTGGAGAACACGAGCCTATACTAAGAAGGGGGGTGAACAGTATAAGAGTATTTTTTACTTTTCTTTCCAAATAAATATTATGTAGTGTATAGATAGTAGTATCAATAGCAATAATTAAAGCAATGCACAAAGCACCACACAATAGAGACACAAAAATTTACGTGGTTCACCCAATGTGGGCTACTCCACGGAGAAAATCTTTCACTAAAATTTTCTCAATCAATCTCTTGGGAATCCTTCCCAATTATAATGTTTATGGACCTATGTCCAAAGGATATGTTGATCCCCTAAATCTAGTTTTTGGATCTCTATCCATAGGAGAATTCCTTCTCCTCTGCTCTAGCTGGTGATCCTCTAGAATACTTTGGCTTGTGGATCTCTCTACACTGAAGACTCTTTTCCCCACTTAGAATACCTATCCTCATTGCCCTGGCTTATGGATCTCTATCCACTAGAGACTATTGTCCTCTCTACTCTGTCACCTCTAAAGCTCTATCTCAAATCTGTACAAAACATAATCTAGTAGGTCTAGCACAAATTTTTTCAACTCTGCACTAAACACAATCCAGTCAATTTAGCACAAGTCTACTCAATAAGCTCACTCAAATATACACTAAACATAGTCCAATCGGTCTAGCACAAATATGATCAACTCTACACTAAACATAGTCTAGTAAGTCTAGCATAAGTCTACTCAACAAGCTCACTCAAATCTACACTAAACACAGTCCAGTCGGTCTAGCACAAATATGCTCAACAAGCTCAATCGAATCTGCACTAAACACAGTCTAGTCATTCTATCATAAATATGCTCAATAGGTCCACTCAGAACCTACTCAAATCTACTCAATAAGTCCACTTAGAACCTGCTCAAAACTACTCAATAATTCCACTCAGAACCTGCTCAAATATGCTTAATAGGTCCACTCAGAACCTGCTCAAATATGCTCAACAAGTCCACTCAAAACCTATCCAAATCTACTCAACAAGCTCACACAAAACTTGTCCAAATCTTCTCAACAAGCTCACATAAAAATTGTCCAAATCTACTCAACAAGATCACAAAGAACTTGTCCCAATATCATAGAAGCATAAAGAGAATTATTGGAGACTCAATATGTTCTACTCTTAATGCACAATCACTTTCTCAATTTTCTCAATCTCATAGAAGCATAAAGATAATTTTTAGAGATTCAATATGTTCTACTCTCAATGCAAAATCACTCTCACAACTCAAATCAAAATATAGAATAGTTTGTTTTATGGAACTTGAACAATCACTTTATACAACCACTTGATTGGGCTCAACCAACTCAACTCAACCAATTACTTAATGAAACTCCCCTTTCTCATAAACCCTATTCCAAGCATATATCAATCAACTCAAAATGTTTCCAACAATTGCTCAACAACAAATCTCACATAACAATGATACTCATGTTCTTTTCAAACCCTAGTTCAAGTTATTTGCACAACAACTCACTTCAACAACAATTCTTATACCTCAATATTTACATAACAATGATATTCATGTTCTTTTCAAACCCTAGTTTAAGTTCTTTATACAATCCAATGGCTTCAACAACAATGCTTATAAAACAAGGTGTTAATCACAACTCTTAATTCTAGAAAACCTTGAAGCATTAAGTCAAACACTTTCAAAATGAAAACCCTAATCAAATCCTTTTCACTCCAAAATTTATTTTCTAGTAAGCAATAAATCAACTCAACCAAGAAATATTTTGCCCATTCCTTTTTGCTTGACAAGGATTTGATCTCACAAATCTACCACACTCACAATTACTTCTTTGCCAATCTCACTAAGGGTTAGAAGATAATAATTTCCTCAAAAAACACAATGCAAAATGATACCAAAATTACACATTATCACTCCAACTCAAATAATATTCAATACCTTCACAATAATATTCTTTAACATAAAAAACCCTTTATTAAAATTAAACAACACTCAGAATTCTTAATCCTTCAATATGCCAATATAATAATTTAAGACTTTATCAAAAATAATTAAAACTAAAACTTCATTATTACTCTAAGTGATAATTTTCAACTACCACCACTATCCAACAAACACCCTTTCTAAAAAATTCCACTAGCAACCTGTATACCTCCAAACACTCTTTATTGAAACCTTAGAAAATAAAATTAATTAAAAAATTTACCTTGGCCACCGACGGGTTTCGACCTTGTAACCTCTGCCTCTACAAGCAACCTAGCCACGGGCTCCATGACCACGTGCACTATAGGTATGTTTAAGAGCCAAAAGACTCTACCTTCACTTTAACCTTTGCACCCAACAAAAACGTACAAAAATATTTTCCTTTTGGCGCTTACCACCAATGGGTTTCAAACACGGGCACTTGCTTCCTCAAACACTTTCACAATTTATGCTCTACCACTTGGACCATCGTGTCCAATGTGCTTCGAAAACTCCAACCCCTTCACCTTATCCTTGGTGCTTAAGACGAAAATATTTTTTGTCTTCTTTCTCAATGAACCTTTCGAAATTGCAAACGAAGTTTTAACCTTGGCACATATCAATCGTTCGAGGGATGAACAATAATGTCTTTGGAGGCCACCTTATATACACAAACATTTATTTCCTTCAATGTCGGTCCTCCCTTATTTCAACAACATCGACGCATTTATAAACACTTTATAATTTATACAAGGTGCTTTATTAAATTGGATGACGTTAGCATTAATTATAATTTATAAATATTTTAAATTCTAAAGAATTTAAATTTTATAAATTATAATTATAAGATTTAATTTTTAAACCCTTCCTTTACATTGCATTCCATGGTGTAAATAATATTTATTTATAAAATTTCAATTCTTATTAAATTTAAATAATTTATAAAAAATATATATCTCCTTTTTAACTTTGCACTAAATCCTTTGGCCTTCTTCCTGGATATCAAATAACAACTTTGACAACTTTTTTCCTTGACGAAAAACCTTGATATTAATGTTGACTTCATTTCTTGATATCAATGATAATTTTTAATTTTTAGGAATCAAAATATCCAAAAATCTCCCCTTTTCATTGATGGCAACCCAAAAACCTTTTACCGAAAACTTGACTTCTTCTTCTGTGTTGCTCCCCCTAGGACACTACTCCCCTTGGCTCAATTCTCTCTCAAATATCAAATCTCTCCCCTATACTCAAATCTCTCTCCTCATTTGACATCAATGGCAAAGGTTCACCTTTGGGTCTTGAGACTAAGAATGAGCCTCTTAGATTATCCCCTCCCCCACCTTTTGTTAAGGTGGTTAATTCTGGGGTGGGAGTATTTCTACTCCTAGAAAGCATTGTTCTTTACCTTTATCCTCTTATCTTATTTTCTAAATTTTTTGAATCCTGTAACTATTTCTATCCATGTCTATATTCCTGTCCATGTCATCATTTATGTTTTGGTTCCTTTTCTCTTTCACATCCATGTTCATGTTACTGTTCCTATTCACATCTATGTTCCTGTTCTTATTTCTATTCACATTCATGTTCTTGTTCCTATTCCTGCCCATGTTCCTATTCCTGTTCATATTCCTGTTCATATCCATATTCCTGTTCTTGTTTATGTTCAAGTTCCTATTCATACTTATCTCTAGAATTTTTTCTCTACACCACTTTGTTGTATGACCATCATTATTGCACTTATAACACTTAATGTTATTATTCCTTGGAGGTGCAAATGTCTTAGGATTTCTCCTAGTGAAGCCATATGCTCTTTTGTCATGAACCCTGCAATTCATTGCCTTGTGACCAAACTGATTACATGATTAGCAATACCCATTGAAATGTTATTCATTCCCATATTTATGTCTTTCATGTGTCCTACACTATGAAGCCATGTGCCCAAACCTATGACATGAAAAAAATCTTCCATTGAAGCTTCCTTGTCTTGACCTCATTATTCTCCTATTCTGATTGTTGTTCCATCTGTATCTTCTTTATGCATTGTTCCTATTTTTTTTTAATTCACTATTGTCCAACCCATCCTATGATGTCTCAATGTCTTTTACACTATCTTCTTCTAAAGTATCTTCATCTGAAGTATCTTCTCCAGAACTTGAAGTTGACTCTCCTTCCTGTTTCTTTTGAACCTGTTCAAAACCAAGACCTGTTTTACTTGATGTAGGCTTTTGTGTCTTGATGAACTTATCCAAGTTCTTTGAGCTATTTTTAAATCCCTTCATATTGATCTTGGAGTCCTCTAAGTCTTCTTTTAGTAGTGCCACTTCTTGTTCTAACTTCTCACATTCCAAGATATTTGCTTCTAACTTATCTTTGAACTTCTTTGCTTTAGCCTTTGATTTTTCTAAATACTCTATAAGCAATCTTCTCTCTTCATCACATTATTGAAATTGAATTTCAAGTTTAGAGTGTTGATTCCTTACCTTCTTTACCATGTCAAGGGCATAGATAAGTTCTCCCTTGAGATCATAACCATTCTATTTTGAATAATCCTCTATTTGTTTACCTTTGTCCACATCATTACTCTCTTTAGGATTGTCTTCTATAGGATCACTTTCATCTTCTTCTAATAATGCCATTAGAAGATTTTCATCTGGTCCTTCAAGTGCATTCTCATACTCATCATCACTAAAACTATAACCATCCCTTGTACAATCATCTTCAATATGTCCAAAGTTACCACATCTAAAACACTTGAGAATAACTAGAGTTTTCTTAACTGGTTCTTTTTCTTTAATCATAAATAGAACTTCATCTCTATCATTGTCTAAAATACTAGCATCACTATCACTTGAGTACTTTATTGCATTATCCACATAATAGCTCCTCTTTTATATGTGTAAGAACTTATTTTCCTTGTTTGCTTTGTCCATCCTTGATTTTCTTTTGGTGCCTATATCTTCTGATTCCCTGTACCTGTGATCTTGTTTTTCTTCACCATTGTTGTTCTTTGGTTCTTTACAATTTGTTGCAAAATATATAAACTTTTCACAATTGAAAAACTTAATAGATATTAGATCTATGGGTCTTCTGGAACCTTTATCTCTTCTACCATAATTAGCTTCTTCATCACTGGATGACTCACCGCTTTATTCTAACTTCTTACCCTTTATTTTCTTGATTGATTTGAATACTGCTTCCTTCTAGGGAGTAGGATATTTTGTTCTTATCTCAAAATTTGTTAGCATACCAAGCAACTTATCTCTTGTCAAAGTATCACAATCCAATGATATTTCTATAGCAAAAACTTGTTCATTGAATATATTTGGAAGAGATCTTAAGACTTTATCACAAACATCTGATTCATCAATCTTCATTCCAAGTCCTTGCATATCAATAACAACCTTATCACTTCAAATTAGATAAGCACTGATATTTTCCTCTTCATTCATTCTCAATGCTTCAAATTTTCCTTTGAGATTGTGTATCTTTTCTTTCTTAAAACTTTTATCTCCCTCATATATACCATGCAATTTATCCCACATTTCTTTTGTAGTTCTACAATGTATAACTTTCATAGACTCTGCTCTATGCAAACCTCTCACAAGTGCATTAATTGCTTTTGAATTATAGTGTTGTAGAAGCTTACCTTCATTATCTATAGGAGGATTGATTGTTGGATCATATCCAAATTCCACTGCATCCCAAACTTCATTTCCAAGTGCCATTAGGTAGATCCTCATCATCATACTCCAATATATGTAGTCATTTCCATAAAAGACTAGTGTTGAGTTAGTTGAGGACACATCCTTAGGATCCATTGTGTTCTTGTTAGCTTTTCCTTCAATCTATTAAACTCTTATGAAGGCACCCTCTCTGATACCAATTGAATAACACAAGCTTATACTGAGAGGGGGGTGAACAATATACAGTATAAGAGTACATTTTACTTTTCTTTCCAAATCAATATTATGCAGTGTATAGATAGCAGTATCAATAGTAGTAATCAAATTAATGTACAAAACAACACACACAATAGAGACACCATAATTTATGTGGTTCACCCAATGTGGGCTACTCCACGGAGAAAATATTTCACTAGAATTTTCTCAATCAATCCCTTGGGAATCCTTCCTAATTATAATGTTTATGGACCTATGTCCAAAGGATATGTTGATCCCCTGAATCTGGTTTGTGTATATCTATCCATAGGAGAACTCCTCCTCTACTCTGGCTAGTGATCCTCTAGAAGACTATTGCCTCCATTATGCTGGCTTGTACATCTCTCTCCACTAAATACTCTAACTATCCTCACTGCCCTAGCCGATGGATCTCTATCCACTGGAGACTACTATCCTCTCTACTCTATCACCTCCAAATATCTATCTCAAATCTATACTAAACATAGTCCAATCGGTCTAGTACAAATCTATTCAACTATGCACTAAACACAGTCTAGTTGGTTTAGCACAAGTTTGCACAACAAGATCACTCAAATCTACACTAAACACAGTCCAATCGGTTTAGCACAAATCTGCTCAACTCTACATTAAACATAGTCCAGTCGGTCTAGCACAAGTCTGTTCAAAAAGCTCATTCAAATCTACACTAAACACGGTACAGTCAGTCTAGCACAAATCTTCTCAACAAGCTCACTCAAATATGCACTAAACACAGTCCAGTCGGTCTAGCATAAATTTTCTCAATAGGTCCACTCATAACTTGCTCAAATATTCTCAATATGTCCACTCAAAACCTGCTCAAATATGCTCAACAGGTCCACTCAGAACCTACTCAAATCTGCTTAATAGGTCCACTTAGAACTTGCTCAAATATGCTCAACAGGTCCACTCAGAACTTGTCCAAATCTGCTCAACAAGCTCACACATAACTTGTCCAAATTTGCTCAACAAGCTCACACAGAACTTGTTCAAATCTGCTCAACAAGCTCACACAGAACTTATCCAAATCTGGTCAACAAGCTCACACAGATATTGTCCCAATCTCATAGAAGCATAAAGAGAATTTTTAGAGACTCAATATGTTTTACTCTTAATGCACAATCACTTTCTCAATTTTCTCAATCTCATAGAAGCATAAAGAGAATTATTAGAGACTCAATATGTTCTACTTTCAATGCACAATCACTTTCACAACTCAAATCAGAATATAGAATGGTTTTTTTTATGGAACTTGAACAATCACTTTATACAACCACTTGACTAGGCTCAACCAACTCAACTTAACAAATTACTTAATGAAACTCCCCTTTCTCACAAACCATAGTCCAAGTATATATCAATCAACTCCAAATGTTTCCAACAATTGCTCAACAAAAAATATCACATAACAATGATACTCATGTTCTTTTCAAACCCTAGTTCAAGTTCTTTGCACAACAACTCACTTCAACAACAATGCTTATAACTCAATCTTCACATAACAATGATACTCATGTTCTTTTCAAACCCTAGTTCAAGTTATTTACACGATCCAATGGATTCAACAACGATGCTTATAAAATAAGGTTTTAATCACAACTCTTAATTCCAGAAAACCTTGAAGCATTAAGTCAAACACTTTTGAAAAGGAAACCCTAATCAAATCCTTTTCACTCCAAACTTTATTTTCTAGTAAGCAATAAATCAACTCAACCAAGAAAAAATTCGCCCATACCTTTTTGCTTGACAAGGATTTGATCTCACAAATCTGCCACACTCAAAATTACTTCTTTGCCAATCTCAATAAGGGTTAGAAAAATAAATTCCTCAACAAAACACAATGCAAAATGATATCAAAATTACACCTTATCACTCCAACTCAAATAATATTCAATACCTTCACAATAATCTTCTTTAGCACAAAAAACCCTTTATTAAAATTAAACAACACTCAAAAGTCTTAATCCTTTAATATGCAAATATAGTAATTTAAGACTATCAAAAATAATTAAAACCAAAACTTCCTTATTACTCCAAGTGATAATTTTTAACTAACACCCTTTCTAAACAATTCCACTAACAACCCTTATACCTCCAAACACTTTTTATTGAAACCTTAGGCAATAAAATTAATTAAAAGTTTTACCTTGGCCACTAACGGGTTTCGACCCCGTAACCTCTGCCTCCACGAGCAACCTAGTCGTGGGCTTCATGACCATGTGCACTACAGGAACGTTTAAGAGCCAAAAGGTTCTACCTTCACTTTAACCTTTGCGCCCAACAAAAATGTATGAAAATATTTTCCTTTTGGTGCTTACCACCAATGGGTTTTGAACGTCGGCACTTGCTTCCTCCAATGCTTTCGCAATTTGCGCTCTGCTACTTGGACCACCATGTCCAACGTGCTTTAAAAACTCCAACCCCTTCACCTTATCCTTGGTGCTTAAGAAGAAAATATTTTTCGTCTTCTTCCTCAATGAACCTTTCAAAATCATAAATAAAGTTTTAACCTTGGAGCATATCAATAGTTCGAGGGATGAGCAATAATGTCTTTGGAGGCCACCTTATATACACAAACATTTATTTCCTTCAACGTCGGCACACCTTTATAAAAACTTAATAATTTATACAAGGTGCTTTATTAAATTGGATGACATCAACATTAATTATAATTTATAAATATTTCAAATTCTAAAGAATTTGAAATTTATAAATTATAATTATAAGATTTAATTTTTAAACCCTTCCTTTACATTGCATTCCATGGTGTAAATAATATTTATTTATAAAATTTAAATTCTTATTGAATTTAAATAATTTATAAAAAATATTATATCTCCTTTTTAACTTTGCATTGAATCCTTTGGCCTTCTTCCTAGATATCAAATAACAACTTTGACAACTTTGTTCCTTGACGAAAAACCTTGATATTAATGTTGACTTCATTTTGACATCAATGACAATTTTAACTTTTTAGGACTAAAAATGTCCAACAACATAGATCTAGAAAGGCCAAACTCAGGTGATTTCTTTAAAATGAACATCAAACATTCCTAAAATTCTAGAGGACTTGGAGCGAGTCCTAAAATTGTTCCTAGTGAACCCTTCCCCCCTAGTACCGAGTGTAGAGAACAAAACAGCCCCCGTGGTTCACCCCAAAGGCTTCCTATCTTGCGGATCCAACTTTTGGGAATTGTACATGGTAGGGAAGTTTTCCCCCTCTACATCAATACCAAAATACTTTGCACACTTTTATAATATGTGTGCATTTATTACATTGCATAAAATAAATACTCATCCTCTAATCTACGATACTCATTTCTAATATAAAGATATACGAAATTTGGTACATGCTATAATATAATATATTCCAAAAAAACCAAGTGTGGCATTTCAAGATCCTTGTACATGGTAAACCTTATCATACACTATCTTCATAGTCATGTTTATTTTAATTTCTATCAATTGAAACCAATATAATTTTACTATCATGTTGTGACTTGCACTTCAATCTATATACCATGAATCATCTTCATTTACAGTTTTCTGATGAATTCCATGTGTTCTTGTCACATGCCTTTGACAATATATTTGAGTTTGATAATTTATTCTCATAAAATTTGATCCTTTAAATTTGTATGGACTTCTTGATGTATTCATTCTTTAGAATTAAATTTCCTTTGATGTAGACTTTCTTATGACTCCCAAATTTTTAATTTCAAATTCTTCCCTTTAATCACTCAATTTTTTAAATCTCAAATTTCTTCTTCAAATTTTAATTTCATCAAATAATCAATTCAATTATTTTAATATCCTTTTATCTCCCAAATTTTCAAATTTAATTTTCACAATCAATCATCAAATCAATTTCACTTCATTTAATTTCATCTTCATTCCATTTAATTAAATTCAATTCTTTAATCTTCTTATATCTCCAATTTCAATTTCATAATTTCACTTTCAAATTTATACTTAATCCACACTCCTATTAATTCAAACTTCAATTCAAATTTCCAATGTTTAGTTTCCTTATATCTCCCATTCATTAATTCATTCCATAATAATTCCTTTTAACTCCAAAATTTAACCTTATAATTATCAAATTCTAAATTTATCCAAGCAAACTTTAAACTCCCAAAATTAATAAGTTAAGCATACCTTGTAATTATGCACTTAATTCCAAAATATAAAACTAAGAAAGGATTTATACCTTTGGCACTCATCTTTTATCTTTTTCCCACACATGGAAACTTTCTTGGGTAATGTTTCACTTCAATCTCAAATGTTTTTGATGTATCCAAAATTTTCTCCTCTAGAAGCATTGGTGCAAATGTTACTTCTTCTTCCTTTTGAATACACTTCCCTCTTTCTCCTCTCTAGATATGGTAAAATTTAACTCAATGTTCCTCTTTTGCTCAAAGATTTATTCCTCTTAGCTTGAACACTTCAACATTACTGCTCATAATCCTTCTAGTTTAAATATAACATAGGTACTTGTATTCTATCTATCTTAAATATGACATAGGTGCTCGTAGTCTATCCAACAATATAACACAGGCACTCATAGTTCTTCTAGCTCAAACATTCAACCTTTGTTCTTCAAAATTCTTCAACTCTCATGTACTCTTTGCTTTAGAATTCTCCAACTCTTCGTGTTCCACTCTTTGCTTCAAATTTCTTTAGCTCTTCACATTCTACTCTCTACATTATACTTCTTCAAATATTCATGCTCTACTCTCTGCTTTAGAATTTGTTAAGTACCCATGATGGGTACTTAATAATTTAATATTGTATTGTATACGAGTATGAGCCATAAATTAACTATTAAGGAAGGCCACATGTCAAATTAGAAATAGGTAGGAGAATAATATCATAGAATCATATATGTAACCATTAGGGAATATTGTCATATGTAATCATCAAGGAATATTGTCATATTATTATGCACTTTGTAACTCATGGAAGGTGAACCATCACACTCTTGTATAAAGAGAGATGTACCCCCATTGTAAAATTTCATATATGAAGTATTATTATATAAGTCTTAGCTCGTGGAGTTGGAGATCTTGTGGAGTGGCTTCCTTCTAATAAGGAGTATTATACGGTGTTGCCCTATCTCAAGGGTATTATCAGTCTCTATTTTATTGTGTGGATTATTATTGTGAAATTTATTTGTGGATGCATGTTGTATATTTTTGCATATTGATGAAATATTTATTGTAATGAAAAGAGAGGTTCATATAAAAATTCTTCAACTCTTCACTAGTCAATTTCTTCCACTTTGCTTTCTTCAATGTGTTCTCTTTTCTTTCAATCAATGTCCTCATTTTCCCAATAATATCTTCATCTATCTCTAGCAAATATTATCTTGTTACGTCATTTGCCCAATAACTTCCTCATGTTCCTTAACACAAATCTCCTCAACACTCCTCATGTCCTCAATGCAATAGTCTCCTTAATGTATTAATCTCCTCAACGCCAATATCTTCTCATTTCAATGCAACAATATCTTCACTCCAATATCTCTCTCTTCTCAACAATTTCTTCAACACCTCCACTCCTTCAAATCCATTTCTTCTTTACAAATTTCAATGTTCACTCCTTCAGAATACTTCAATGCAATAATATCCTTGTCTTCACACTTTCAATCAAGATGGCACTTGAACCACAAAGGCTCTAATACCACTATCAAAAATTAAGCCTTAATATTATTGGTTTTTAAAGCCTTACTACCACAAAATATCATAGGTCCCAATATAAAATAGCCACAATATTAAAGGTCAAAATATCAATAACAAAGAGTAGAATAATATATGAGCAATATAATATGTATATCAAGGCCAATATAATAATGAAAATAACATTCACTTATATAATAAAATATGAATGTAAAATGCATAAATCATTCATGAAGTATGCATGAAAAATCTTACAATATTAATGGCTCAAAATCTATATACAAGATTTATTCCAAACTATATCTCTTTCACAATAAGATAATCATATATGGAATTGACTCTCATGGAGCATTGTATCCATAATATAGATATAGTAATGTGACTCTTCATATACTTGTCTATTTCTCTCCATATGTCAACTCCCATGAGCTTTGGCTTATCATCTTGTCACTTACATACTAGACTCTTCACTTTTTCTTGCATGCATAATTAACTCTATGATATTTGTACACTTCTACATGCACTCCTAATCTAAGGTACTTGTGAACACACTTGCACTCTAACTTACATGACAGTTGTGCATTTCTTGCACATTGAACTCTTAAATGATACTTGTGCATTTCCTACTCATTTACACTTACATAAAAGGAAAAATATTAAACATACATATAAACTAAAGACTCAACCCTAATATATTACATATTTACAATTGTACCATGAATGTATCATGGGGGTACATTAGCATATACCAAATAATGTAATATTCCTCAACAAGTATCTCATAGGTAAATTTATCCAAGATCAAATATAACTCACATAAAATCACATCCACAATTAACACAAATATTACTCACAATACAAAACTTATTTTATTAATTTAAAAAGAGATTACATAGCATAGAGTATTATTTCCAGTATATAACTTTACATAAACTCTTCAATATTATTGACTATTGCTCTTATCAAACTCCCAAGAGATGTAACCTTTCACATGCTTCACATTATGACAAAACTCTCATGATTACATAACCTCCTAATTCACATATTAACAAATTTCATATGACTCTTCACTTCTATACTTGACACCTAATACTTATGACTCTTCATTTCCATTCTTGACACCTAAAACTTATGACTCTTCACTTGCACACTTGAAAACATGCACACTCACACTTGTACTCTTGATACCTTTCATACTTTATTACATAATACATAACACTCTTTATATATTTACACATACTTTAGACACATACACTTCCTAATCTACTATTTACAATAGTAATACTTGTCATGACCCTCTCTTGGCAGACTTTTTTTGGTTGGATTTATGTTAGGATATGCATGATGGATATTTTATTGCAGCTAGATAATTTTTCTAAAAAATGAATGATTGAAAAATTTATGTTCAACTTATGAAAACATAGGTTATAATGATAAAAAATGATATTTCTAACAGATTTGCATTGATGCAGGATCAAGTTGTTTTATAAATGGGTATACTCTTTGGAATAAGAGCAACTTGGATAGATGCTCTCTTTCCATAAAAGTGACTTAGCATAATTTGCACATAACTTTTGCTTTCTTGGTTATTGACTACAAAAATTTAGTGGATATGATTTAAGTTATATTATGTTCTTAAAAATATAATCTCTTTCAAAGAAAGAGAATGAAGGAAAGTTTTGGTAAGCATAATTAATGAGGTTGACTTCATTATTTTTTATTAAAAGATAATATTTATTTGGAGTTTGTCTTTTGGCCTAACGACTTTGCAAAAAAGTTTGCTATGGATAGTTTCTAATGACCCAGTAAGAATTTGAGCTAACACATTATTATTGTTGTTGCTAATTTTTTAGTTCATAGTAATGCTAGTGGGAAAGTATTTTTATATACATGTGCAAATTCTTGAGAGAGAAAGACAAGAGTTTTGGATTTCCTTTTTATTAAATTATGGTTTAATTAAAAGGATAATTGTTGTTAAGTGTTTGGAAGGATACCCAATCCTTTTGTAGATGTGAGAGCAAGGGGAGTGAGCATCATTGGATCCTTAGCCAGGAGCCCACGATGATGTTTTCAATTTAGAAGGTAATGAGTAGTGGGGAAGTGATGTCATGGTGGTTCTATTTGTGATGCAAAAGAAAGCTAGTAGAAATGAGGAAAGATGATTGAAAGTAGGACTTGTGAGAGAGGGATAAATTAAAAAGGATAAAGGAGAAAGGAATTTGGAGTGCACTATGAAGAGAGAGAGAGTTGAAGTGGCTCCGTGGGAAGTATTTTTGGAGTGGTGATGCCGAAAAAAATTACCTGGTTCACAACAAAACAACCACAAACCGTAGGTAGGCTTACACTTAAGTTGTTGTCTTGGTTTACATTTAAATGGTAGTAGAAGAGTTTTTCTAATGATTCAGGTAGGATTATTATTCTTTTACAACTATAATAGAGACTCCTTGTTGCACTCATTCCAGAAATTGATGTGCACTTGACCTGATAGTTGTTTGTAGTGGAAGATTTTTGGAGTTGGCTTGGTTGAAGCTAACAAGTTGTTGGTGAGGACAATACTAAGAAGTTTCTCCCTATGGTGTAGATATATGTTAGGGTTTTTAGGTTGTGCATTGTAGAGATAGGTTTGGCTGTGTAAAAAATCCAACCTTGTCACCTTGCATGCATCTTGTTGTTGTTCTTTGATGAGATGGGAGAATGTTACCCTCTTGAGCCTAAACAACAATAGTTGTTGTGAGAGATGTCTTGGATGCCAAAATGATTCTCTTGAGAATAACCTTGAAGTTGATTTTGGTTGTTCTTGTGTGTTCATCTAGGTATTTTGGTAGTATGGAGGTGGAGTTTTCTACAAGATAATTAGGGTTCAAAATGAATTTGTAATTTTCTTAGTGTTGGATGGATTTTCCCTTGTTTTGACGAATGATTTAAATTCTATCATAAGTTAATCTTGTAGAGTAACGATGCTTCATGTATATTGGCTGAGTCCATCAACTTTAGAATTGTAAAGATTCACTCTCATGTGTTAAGAAGGGAGATCTATTTTTTAGTAGTGCTTCCCTTTGGAAGTTAGGGATGTTTTAGGGCAAATTCATGTACCAGCTTTCATTTTTTTTAGAGACAGTAATAATAATTTTTTTGCAATGGATATTTGTTCCAACTTCTATTTTGCTTAGCAATTATTCATGATTGTATGAAATGGATATTTGTTCCAGCTTCTTTTTTGCTTTACAATTATTAATGATTGTATGAAATGGATATTTGTTACAGCTTCTATTTTTCTTAACAAGTATTAATGAATTTATGAAATGGATAAATGTTCTAGTTTCTATTTTGCTTAGCAAGTATTAATGAATTTACGAAATGAATAATTATTCTAGTTTCTATTTTGCTTAGAAAGTATTAATGAATTCATGAAAAGGATACTTGTTCTACTTCCATTTTTCTCAGTAAGCATTAGTGAATTTATGATATCGATATTTTGATTTAGGAAAATTTGATTTGTGCTCATAGTAGTATAGAATTCATGATTCTGGTAGCACCAAAATTGTTTACTTGAAGGACAGGTTCCACTCTCGACACTGTAGATATTAGTACTTCCATATAGATGACAAGGTGGCTGAGTGTTATTGCTAAAACGTAATGCAAGGATTTACTATACTGCCTATGGGTGCTTACCTAATAATTTCTACGTAATCCAATACTATCATGACAACAAAATTAGGGATATGGAAATAGATTTTTGAGACATAGATATAGAGGAAACTTTATGGGATTATGGACTATCTCATAGAGGGAAAGCTAGAGAGTATTGATAGGATTATTTAGTAGAGGTTAGGACAAATGAATTGTCCATATCCTATGTAAATATTAGCTTGATTAATGAAATAAGAATGGAATGACTTTTGAAGTTTGGGTTTCCCCACAAGGTTTCTCCCAGGATAAATTATGTGTTGATATGGTTTATCATGTGGTTTGTATCTATTCCAATGATAATTTGCTTATAAAATAGTTGTGTTTTCCATGCAATTTTGTTAAGGAGTTGGTTAATATATATATGAAATAAAGGTTTAGAATTGTTTATTTTTCTTGAGAAAAATAACCATGGGAAGTAATTAAGAATTCTCTTTATTAAGTTTTAGTGGTATTAAATATACAAATGTGTTTGGAAACTAAAACCTTATATTTGTGTAGATAATTGAAGTAAATCAAGCCTCTCAAAGGGATGTGAGCGACTTAATTTATGACCCTCCTAAAGAGGTAAATTATGGATAATAACAACTAATTTTAGAGTTGAATAAACCTTGTGACAACATGTAACAAATAGTAGAAAAGGGAAGGGAAAACTAAGGAGTTTTAATACACATCATAAATGAGTTTGATGGGTGTATTTGGGAAAGGAAGTTGAGTATTCTCAATTAAAAGCTAAATAATTATTCATACTCATCATAAAGTATTTTTATGAATGAATTTAGATAGGAAGTCAAGTACCCACATTGACCCTTAGTAAATGGTATTGTTTAGTTCTAAATAAATCTAAGGTGTTTATATGATTAGAGAATTGATGAGGCAATTAAAGAATTGACTAGCTCATCTTGTAGATGAGAGGGATAGTCAAGTGTTATATGCTCTAACCCTACTCAGATAGACATGAGTAGTAGGTAGCATTAGAGTGCTTCTTTTGATGGAATGAAAGGAAAGGTAAGTTAGCTTGTGTGGCTAGTAAGAGAGATAACTTGTAAATTATAGCCTTGCACCTAGCACATCTGTATAGCTAGATATACATAAGATGTAGGTATGGGTGTGCCTCGAGCGAGATTTAAATAAAATATTAATGTGGGGTTACCTTGCAACTAAGACTTCCCTAAAAAAATATAAAAAAATGAATAAAAATTAAATTAAATCAAGGAATGGTACTTCAATATATCGAATAATATAATATCTCTAACACTTTACCTATGCTTTATGAATTGTTATATGACAACTCTATATATCCTACATCTTAATATATGCAGTACAACTACAACCCTAATCCAAATGTCTCCTCAAATATCTAGATCATAACCTCTAACCCTAACTCTAATTCATAATATGTCATCCATCCTAACCCTAATCATACAAATTTTGGATTATAGGCAAGACAAAACACTAATCCACCAATCTCTCATTCTCAACCTATTAATCAAGTCAATTCTTTGATTTTAAGAATTTTTTGGGAACTAATTATACAAAGTTGATTCCAACATCATATTTTCAAATATTTTACCTCCACTTCAAATCCATTATCAAAAAAATCCTTCTATATCTTAGTCTCGTTTTCAAACACCATAAAAATATGTACCTTTAATCTAATAAACACGATCCAAATTAATCTCTCCAGATCTTGAGACTTTAATCATCCAATTGGATTAATTGAAATAACAAATGATTGTTATTCAAGGATCATACTTAGGTCAAAAGTATTTCTACATTGACATGTGTAACTAGTCCTTAGATCCATTTATAGCAAGTATCCCCTTTCCTCCAAAATTTATAACCCCCTAAGTTTGAAATGTACAAGAGAAAATAGGATCCCATTGACCATATTTGGTTACTTATAACTACCTATAGTGACATCCCTTATGATGAAATATTTCTCCTAAGTATTTTTCTTAAAAGTCTTAGTGGTCCCACCTTGTGATGGTATTAAAAATACCAAGGCATTTCCTTAAGATATGTGGATACCTAGTAGTAGAAATGTTTGTCAAATAATTCTTAGTCTATATTGAGGATAAGGTCATTATAAGTGACTTATACTGACTCAAATAACCAAAATATGAAAATATGGCCAATTTTTCTAGAAATAAGGTGATCCTCTCCTTTGGCTGCCGCTCACACTCCACGATGGATTTAATTGATTGCCATGACATCTCCAAAGGTGAATTATCACCATAAATTTATATGCTTCCTAATGTTGTTTAATTTTTATCCTAGTCGGCTCAAACCTTTTGCTTCCAACTTTATAATCGTTGGCGCCTTTTTTTCTTTTTCAAATTATTTATATTATAATATTTTAAATCTTATGATTTAAATATTATAATAAAATATTTGTCCGTCTCTTGAAATATTTAAATCTTTTTGTCCCAAGCAACTTTTAAACCTTTGTCCTTTTCTTTATAATATTTAAATTTAATATTTAAATATTATAATCCTTTGCTTAAAAGATAGTTGTCTTGCCTTGAATAATTTTCCATTGTTTGCTATTCACCAAATCCATTTTTGACATAGTTGATATATTGTCCAACCTTATAAAGCTATCACCCTTGAAGAATATTTCTACTTTGAATACCATGCACCTTTGACATCAATGACAACTCAATATTTCCAACAATGTTCATATTGGATTTGCTTCTATCTAGTCCTAATGTGTGCATGCAACACATTGGTTTATTTCCTTGATTTTTTGTAGAGGATCTTGAGTTCAAACCCCCTTAGCTCCAACCCATATAAAACAATCTTTTACGTGTGTGTATTTTGTGATTAATCTACTAATCACATTCAACATAGTGATAAATTTAGATTTATAGGTGCAACACCCAATCCAGTGGCAACGTGTTAGCTAATTTGACAAATAATTTTCTAAGATTTAGCATTTAATTTTTCCTTATTTGAGTGCTAATTTAACAAAATCTTCTAAAGGCTATAAATTTTGTATACAAAATTGTTTGGAATCTATTTTTCTCGATTGTACATTTTTTAAGCTCTAACAATAGTGGCACTAGTTTACATACCATTTTGCAAAATAGATTTCTTAGGGTATGTTACTTGTTTGAATGGGTAAAATTATAGCACTTGGTTCACTCAAATGGTAAGACTACTCAAAAGCAAAAATATCTAGTTTATCTTTAATAATGAATTAGAAGGTCTCAATGATCATGAACTTAGTAAGAGAAAGGAGGATGTGCTTGGACTATATCCACATTAGAGAGAAATTTGATCCTATTGAAATATGGACTACTTTGAAAGATCTCTATGTTAGTTTTTGATGATATATTAAAGGAAATGCAATCACAAGATGTAAAATGAGTAAGCAATGATAACTATATGATAATGGCACTATAATATGCGGGAAAATTATATGAGAGACTTTTGCAATAACTCATAAATATACCATTAATGAAAGCTCACAAAAATAGTACAATGTAATATAATGGACTTGAATACTCCATAAATACATTAAGAACTACATTGTACATACTAAACTCACTATGCAACTAGTCACTATTCTATCTTTTGTCCCTCCTCACTCAAAGGTATATAGAGAGAGATAAGTCCCTTAGCCTTTTATCTACCCTATGACTCGTGTACATGTGGACTACATGCACATTTACATCATTTCACATTCTAACACTTGTGCATTTACTATATTGCATGGAGTAACTACTCAAACCTATTGGACATTTTGAGTCCCTAAGCTAATATGTTGTCATTGATGTCAAAAGATCATTTAATGTCAAAAGGATCAATGAAGGGTTTTTGTGAAAACCAAGATAGGAAAAATAAAAGGTTTTATTTAAAACCATGGACAATATATTTGATCTGGGTTTTTCTTAAAACCCAAGTTGGGCTTTCGTTTCATCGAAAAAGGTGCCCCGGTGATGGAGATATTTAAGTTTTAATATTTGGTTTAAATTTTAATTATTTAAAATTTGAATTCAAATTTAAAACTAAATATGCAAGATTTCCGTCGACGTCATCAAGAAAATAAAAATTCATATTTCTATCGACGTCTTCGATATGATTAAAGGACTATATAAAGGGGGCTTCAATTGATTATTATTTCATCCTTGCTCGTGTAATAAAAGTGTTGGCTATCAAATCGTTTATGAGCTCATGCGAAATTCTTGAAAAGTGTGGCAGCAAATAACATAGACTGCATTCGGAGAAACAAACATCATGGGCAGCGTGGCGCATTGGCAAGTGGGCCTTGGCTAAGGTGCGGGGCAGACGAAAATGCCGAGGATCGAATCCCCTTGACTGCATTTTTTGGAAAGCGTGAGAGAAGCGCTTCGATGCCTTTGGTTTTGCGGAAGGTGGAGACGGGGATTAGGCACGTTGTGCCTTTCCCTTTCCAACGAGTGGCTAGCTCAGTTGGAATCTTAGCCATGGCTAAGACACTCGTGGTATGGGCAAGTCGGGGGTTCGAATCCCCTTGAGGAGGTAATTACGTTTTGCATTAATTTAATTTTATTTAGCCCTAAGGTTGGAGTTATAAGGTGGTTAGTGGAAATTAAAGTTTTAATTAAGCTTTGTTATTTGGGTTGTATTGATTATTGCAAAACTTGAGGGGTTTAATGATTTATTTGATGGTTATTAAGAATTGAATTTAGGAGAAATAAGGAGTTGTTTTAAAGTATTTTTGAAAGGCTTATTGATTGTTATTTTGATAAGGGTTTTATTAAAAAGGGACTTTGGTGGATGTGTTTATTTAGTTGGAGTAAAAAGGGTGTAAATTGAGTTATGCTTTATATTGTGATTATTTGAAGTCCACTAACCCTTATTGAGATTGGAAAGGAAAGTTGTGTTTAAGTGTGGCAGATTTTGTGGACAACTCCTTGGCATCAAAAAGGTATGGGCACATTCTCCTATTGATTGTTTATGGTGGTTGATTTCTGAAATATCTTTGGAGAGAAAAGGATTGATTGTGGTTTCCATTTTTGAGAGTTGTTGGTTTAATGCTTCAAGGTTTTCTGGTTTGTGAGTTGTAATTAAACCTTGTTTTAGAAGCATTGTTGTTGAAGCCCATTGATTGTGAAATGAACTTGAACTTGAGTTAGAAAAGAACATGAGTATAATTGTTATGTGAGATTTGTGATTGAGCATTGTTGGAAACATTTTGAGTTGGTTAAATACATGCTTGGACTAGGGTTTGTGAGAAAGGATTGTTCCTTGAGGTGATTGGTTGAGTTGAGTTGATTTAAGCCTAGTCAAGTGGATGCATGTGGTTGTTCAAGTTCCTAGAAACAAACTATTTCATATTCTGATTTGAGTTGAGATTGAGATTTAAGAATAGAACATATTGAGTCTCTAACAATTCTCTTTATGCTTCTATTGAGTTGAGATTGGGATTTGAGTATAGAACATATAGAGTCTCTAACAATTCTCTTTATGCTTCTATGAGATTGATTTGAGTTGAGATTGGGATTTGAGTATAGAACATATTGAGTCTCTAACAATTCTCTTTATGCTTCTATGAGATTGAATTGAGATATTGATTGAACATTGAGCTTAGAACATATTGAGTCTCTAACAATTCTCTTTATGATTCTATGTGATTTGAGACAAGTCTTTGAGAAGGCTTGTGGACTGATTTGAGTAAGCTTTTGTGAAAGCTTGCTATGCAGATTTGAGCAAGTCCTAGAGAGGACTTATTGAGCATATTTGGACAAGTTTTGTGTGAGCTTGTTGAGATTGAAAGTTTGTGGACTTGTTTGAGCATATTTGAGCAGGTTCTATGTGGACCTGTTGAGCAGATTTGAGCAGGTTCTGTGTGGACCTATTGAGCAGATTTGAGCAGGTTCTGTGTGGACCTATTGAGCAGATTTGAGCAGGTTCTATGTGGACCTATTGAGCATATTTGAGTAGGTTTTGTGTGGACCTATTGAGCAGATTTGAGCAGGTTCTATGTGGACCTATTGAGCATATTTGAGCAGGTTCTGTGTGAACCTATTGAGCAAAATTGTACTAGACCGATTGTACTGTGTTTAGTACAAGAGATTGAGTAGAATTATGCTAGACCGACTAAACTATGTTTGGTACAGTATTGAGATAGAGCTTTGGAGGTGATAGAGTATAGAGGATAGAGTCTCAGTGGATAGAGATCCAACATCCAGGACAATTGAAGATAGATCTGAGTGAGGAGTCTTCAAGTGGAAAGAGATCCACCAGTCAGTGCAACATAGAGATAGAGTCTTCTAGAAGATCACTAGCTAGAGCAGAAGGGGAAAGAGTTCTCCTATGGAAGAGATCCATGAACTTGAGATTAGGGGATCAACATCTCCTTTGGATAGAGATCCATAAACATTGTAATTTGGGAAGGAGTCCCAAGAGATTATTTGAGAAATATTTAGAAGAAATATTTTTCTGTGGAGGTAGCCCACATTGGGTGAACCACGTTAAAATGATGTCTCTCATGTGTGTGATGTTTTGTGTGATGTTTATTGTTTCATTAATGCTGATGGTACTATTTGGGAAAAAGTTTTATGTTATACTGTTCACCCCCCTCTCAGTATAAGCACATGTTCTTCAATTGGTATCAGAGCAGGTCTCTCCACGAAGAGTTTAACAACTTGGAGAAGGATCCATCAGTAACACACATGTGCTCAGGAGGTGAAGAAAGTATAGACTTTGAAGAAGCACTCTTCAACTATCTCCAAGATCTTGAAAGGATTCAAGAAGAGAATGCACAACTAAAGGAACAAATTCAAAACTATGAATCAACAAGATTTGAGCTTCTACAAAGGCTAATAGAACTTGAAATAGAAGTGAAAGAAAGAAGAGAGATTGAACATCAGTTGAGAGATATGTTGGAAGCCAAAGAAGTAGGACTTGAGAAAGTGGCAGCAAAAATTGTTATGCTAAGATGCAGAACTGAAATAAACAAGAGATTACAACAAGAGGTAGGAACATCAAGCAAAAAGGAGGTATCTTACCATATCTCAAGGAAAGAAGACCACAAAAGGAAGAATACCAGATCGAGTCCTCAACAAAATAGGTTACAAAATTCCTTCCATGGACATTGTTTTTCTTGCAATAAATATGGTCATAGAGCTATGCAATGTACTAGCAGAGACAATGATAGTAGTAGTATAGATTCTCTTGCCCCACATGTGGATGATGATGTTAAGTGTTACAAATGCAATAATTTTGGGCATACAGCTAGAAGGTGCAAACTAGAAATCTCTAAGTCTAGTAGAAAGTCCACAACTCAAACTACTAGAAAAGAAGAAAAAGGGAAAGGAAAATTAAAATCCTTGCTAGTTCAAATAGCTTTGCATGCTCAGGATAAAGAAGAAAAATGGTTTCTGGATAGCGGATGCTCTAGACACATGACAGGAGAAAAGGACAAGTTTATAGTTTTGAAAGAAGGAAATAGAGGGTCAGTAAATTTTGGGGACAATGGCTCAACAAAGATTTGTGGAAAAGGAACTCTAAGTATAGGCAATGGAAAAGCAAAAGCTGAAAATGTTCTATATGTGGAAGGTCTAAAACATAATATTTTGAGCATTAGTCAACTTTGTGATCAAGGCCATATGGTAACTTTTCATCAAGATAGATGTGAAGTAAGAAAATATGAATCTGGGAAACTAGTAGCTAGTGCTATAAGAGAAAGAAATCTTTATGTACTCAATGAGATCAAAAAGGAAAAATGTCTCTTATCCAAAGAAAATGAGATCCGGTCTCAACATATAAGATTGGGACCAAATGAGAATCTTCTAATGGCTTTGGAAGATAAATAATTGAGTGCTCCTATAGAAGACAAGTCAAAAGAAAGAAATGACATGGACAAAGGCAAACAAATAGAGGACTATTCAATAGAGAATGGTTATGATCTCAAGGGAGAACTCATCTATGCTCTTGACACAGTAAAGAAGGTAAGAAAGCAACACTCTAAGCTTGAAAGTCAGTTTCAAGAATGTGATGAAGAAAGATTATTGCTCATAGAGGACTTAGAGAAGTCCAAGGCTAAGGCAAGTAAGTTCAAAGAAAAGTTAGAAGCAAAGATTTTGGAATGTGAGAAGTTAGCACAAGAAGTGGCTACTCTAAAGGAAGATTTAAAGGACTCCAAGATCAAGATGAAGAGTTTCACAAATAGCTCTAAGAACTTGGATAAGTTCATTTGTGGACAACAAAGAACATCATGTTCAACAGGTCTTGGCTTTGGAAAGAAATAGGAAAAAGAAAAGTCTACTTCAAGTCTTGAAGAAGAAGGAACTTCAGAAGAAGACACTTCAAAAGAGGGATTCTCAGATGAAAGTGGAAGTGAAAGTGAAACTTCTAAGGATGAGTCAGATTGCAGTGAGTCCAACAGGGACAATGGGCAAAGAAGATTCAGATGGAACAACAATCAGAATAGGAGACCAATGAGGTCTAGACAAGGAAGCTTCAATGGGAGATGCTTCTCATGTCACAGGTTTGGGCACATGGCTTCACAGTGCAGGTCACATGAAAGATAGGTATATGGAAGAGAACAACTTTTCCAAGGATATTGCTATTCGTGTAATGAGTTTGGTCACAAGGCAATGAATTGCAGGATTCATGACAGAAGAGGATATGGCTTCACTAGGAGAAATCCTAAGATAGTTGCACATCCAAGGAATAATAACATTAAGTGTTATAAGTGCAATAATGATGGTCACATAGCAAGATGGTGTAGAGCAAATATTCCAAAATCAAGCATGAACAGGAATAGGAATGTGAACAGGAACATAAATATGAACAGGAATAGGAACATGGGCAGGAACAAGAACATGAACAGAAACAAGAAGATGAATAGGAACATAGACTCAAAAAATAATGAGAACAAGAGTAGGTACAAGAATAGGAACATGGATAAAAACAAGAACAGGAACATGGATGAGAACAAGAATAGGAACAGGAATAGGGATGATGACTTGGAAAGAAACAGTGAGAGGATTCAACAAAAAGAAAGAGGAAAAGACAAAGGTAGAGAACAGTGCTTTCGGGGAGTAGAAATACTCCCACCCCAGAATTAACCACCTCATGTGGAGGTGGGGGAGGGGCTAAGCTAAGAGGCTTAATTCTTAGCCCCGAGCCCCAAAGGTGACCCTTTGCCATTGATGTCAAAGGGGGAGAGATTTGTGTATTTTGGGGAGAGTTTTTGATATGAGGAGAGTTTTGATATCTGAGAGAGCATTGAGCCAGGGGGAGCAAAGTCCTAGGGGGAGCAGAAAAGAAGGTCAGATTTTAGTAAAAGGATTTGGGTTGCCATCAATGACAAAGGGGGAGATTGTTGGACATTTTGAGTCCCTAAGCTAATATGTTGTCATTGATGTCAAAAGATCATTTAATGTCAAAAGGATCAATGAAGGGTTTTTGTGAAAACCAAGATAGGAAAAATAAAAGGTTTTATTTAAAACCATGGATAGCAGATTTGATCTGGGTTTTTCTTAAAACCCAAGTTGGGCTTTCGTTTCATCGAAAAAGGTGCCTCGGTGATGGAGATATTTAAGTTTTAATATTTGGTTTAAATTTTAATTATTTAAAATTTGAATTCAAATTTAAAACTAAATATGCAAGATTTCCATTGACGTCATCAAGAAAATAAAAATTCATATTTCTATTGACGTCTTCGATATGATTAAAGGACTATATAAAGGGGGCTTCAATTGATTATTATTTCATCCTTGCTCGTGTAATCAAATTGTTGGCTATCGAATCGTTTATGAGCTCGTGCAAAATTCTTGAAAAGTGTGGCAGCGAATAACACAGACTATGTTCGGAGAAACAAACATCGTGGGCAGCATGGCGCATTGGCAAGTGGGCCTTGGCTAAGGTGTGGGGTAGATGAAAACATCGAGGATCGAATCCCCTTGATTGTATTTTTGGAAAGCGTGAGAGAAGCGCTTCGATGCCTTTGGTTTTGCGGAAGGTGGAGAAGGGCATAAGGCACGTTGTGCCTTTCCCTTTCCAATGAGTGGCTAGCTCGTGTGGAATCTTAGCCATGGCTAAGACGCTCGCGATGTGGGCAAGTCGGGGGTTCGAATCCCCTTGAGGAGGTAATTACGTTTTGCATTAATTTAATTTTATTTAGCCCTAAGGTTGGAGTTATAAGGTGGTTAGTGGAAATTAAAGTTTTAATTAAGCTTTGTTATTTGGGCTGTGATTATTATTGCAAAACTTGGAGGGGTTTAATGATTTATTTGATGGTTATTAAGAATTGAATTTAGGAGAAATAAGGAGTTGTTTTAAAGTATTTTTGAAAGGCTTATTGATTGTTATTTTGATAAGGGTTTTATTAAAAAGGGACTTTGGTGGATGTGTTTATTTAGTTGGAGTAAAAAGGGTGTAAATTGAGTTATGCTTTATATTGTGATTATTTGAAGTCCACTAACCCTTATTGAGATTGGAAAGGAAAGTTGTGTTTAAGTGTGGCAGATTTTGTGGACAACTCCTTGGCATCAAAAAGGTATGGGCACATTCTCCTATTGATTGTTTATGGTGGTTGATTTCTGAAATATCTTTGGAGAGAAAAGGATTGATTGTGGTTTCCATTTTTGAGAGTTGTTGGTTTAATGCTTCAAGGTTTTCTGGTTTGTGAGTTGTAATTAAACCTTGTTTTAGAAGCATTGTTGTTGAAGCCCATTGATTGTGAAATGAACTTGAACTTGAGTTAGAAAAGAACATGAGTATAATTGTTATGTGAGATTTGTGATTGAGCATTGTTGGAAACATTTTGAGTTGGTTAAATACATGCTTGGACTAGGGTTTGTGAGAAAGGATTGTTCCTTGAGGTGATTGGTTGAGTTGAGTTGATTTAAGCCTAGTCAAGTGGATGCATGTGGTTGTTCAAGTTCCTAGAAACAAACTATTTCATATTCTTATTTGAGTTGAGATTGAGATTTAAGAATAGAACATATTGAGTCTCTAACAATTCTCTTTATGCTTCTATTGAGTTGAGATTGGGATTTGAGTATAGAACATATAGAGTCTCTAACAATTCTCTTTATGCTTCTATGAGATTGATTTGAGTTGAGATTGGGATTTGAGTATAGAACATATTGAGTCTCTAACAATTCTCTTTATGCTTCTATGAGATTGAATTGAGATATTGATTGAACATTGAGCTTAGAACATATTGAGTCTCTAACAATTCTCTTTATGATTCTATGTGATTTGAGACAAGTCTTTGAGAAGGCTTGTGGACTGATTTGAGTAAGCTTTTGTGAAAGCTTGCTATGCAGATTTGAGCAAGTCCTAGAGAGGACTTATTGAGCAGATTTGGACAAGTTCTGTGTGAGCTTGTTGAGCAGATTTGGACAAGTTCTATGTGGACTTGTTGAGCATATTTGAGCAAGTTCTGTGTGGACCTGTTGAGTAGATTTGGACAAGTTCTGTGTGGACCTGTTGAGCATATTTGAGTAGGTTTTGTGTGGACCTATTGAGTAGATTTGAGCAGGTTTTGTGTGGACCTATTGAGCAGATTTGGTGTGTGGACCTATTGAGCAGATTTGAGCAGGTTCTGTGTGAACCTATTGAGCAAAATTGTACTAGATCGATTGTATTATGTTTAGTACAAGAGATTGAGCAGAACTGTGCTAGACCGACTAAATTATGTTTGGTACAGTATTGAGATAGAGCTTTGGAGGTGATAGAGTATAGAGGATAGAGTCTCAGTGGATAGAGATCCAACATCCAGGACAATTGAAGATAGATCTGAGTGAGGAGTCTTCAAGTGGAAAGAGATCCACCAATTAGTGCAACATAGAGACAGAGTCTTCTAGAAGATCACTAGCCAGAGTAGAAGGGGAAAGAGTTCTCCTATGGAAGAGATCCACGAACTTGAGATTAGGGGATCAACATCTCCTTTGGACAGAGATCCATAAACATTGTAATTTGGGAAGGAGTCCCAAGAGATTATTTGAGAAATATTTAGAAGAAATATTTTTCTATGGAGGTAGCCCACATTGGGTGAACCACGTTAAAATGATGTCTCTCATGTGTGTGATGTTTTGTGTGATGTTTATTGTTTCATTAATGTTGATGGTACTATTTGGGAAAAAATTTATGTTATACTGTTCACCCCCCCTCTCAGTATAAGCACATGTTCTTCAAAACCTTACTCTAAGGTAAAATCCTACTCTAGTTATGTACCCAACATGGTACATTAGCATGTACCAAACAATATAATATACTCTAACACACCCTTGTATTACATTATTTCTTTATTGAATACTTTATTCTTCAATATAGATCTTCATCTTTCAAATATTCTTCAGCTTGATTAGGTCCTTCCTCTTCTTCTTTAGTTTGTAGATGGCCAAGTAGTCCATAGTTTTTTTTTCCTCTCATATTTTTAATTTTGAATCTTCTATTCCCTCATCTATTTGTATGATATATAGGTCCTTCATTTCTCCAATTTGTTCCTCAAAAAATGCATTAGTATTGTTTTGAAATACAACAATATCTTGTGAAGTCTCAATCGAATCTAAGAGCATATATATCTCTGTGGATTGATCTAGTAGCTTCTATCTCATTTTGATTTATGATGAGATACATATTGACTCCATTTAAGTATCTAAAATAAACCATCCTTTTGCTCTCCACTAGCTTGGCTACTAAAATAATATTAGATGTTAATCCAAGAACATACATCACATTATGGAGCAAAATAATTGGAAATGATTTACTAGGTGTTACACACCCATATCCATGTATAAGATAGGTTTTGCCATCTGCAATTTTCAACCTATAATTATTAGTGATTTCAAGACAATCAAACCATTGTAAATTTCTTGTCATGTGATGACTAGCACCGAAATCAATATACCAAATGTTCTTTTCAATTTGACTTGTAGAATTGTTTGTGCTTGTTGGTCAAATATCTACCTAAAATACAAAACATGCATTTGTGCACCCTAGACACGGCCAACATTGAAAGGCCGAAGGAAAGAAATGTCCTTCGGGCCAATCTCTAGAGAGGGTTGGCTCCCTTACTAATCCTACACCGGTTTTAAGTCTAGAGTTGCAGGAAAGAAATTGGAAATAACGGAAAGAAATGGGAAATATAGCCACAGGCCAAAGATGTAGGATTGGGGATAGACTAGCAGTAGGAATTCCAACCAAGCATTATAGCAGCATAGAATAGAAAGAAGGCAAAAGAATCCACTTACAATTTTATGGAGACAACTTCCAGAATCGCATTCCAGTACTCACTCCCTCACCAGCAGTGCTCAAATCCAGATGCAGAATTTGAACTTAGCAGCAGATAACAGACATGAATATAAAATAGAAATGCTTAAAGTAGAAAGAAATCACACATAGAAATTGCTTGCAAAATCAGAAGCCAAATTCCTTCTATTTACGCAGAAAACTTGAAGAGTTTTTCTACAGAGTGTCTATCCTCCTCTTTTACATTGAAAATGTCTAGTATTTATAGAGGTTTTCGCCTCTGTTCATTTAATACATAAAAGACAAAATGTTTACAGATCAGGAACCTTTGTGAAGAAATTTCTCCTTGAAATTCTTGAAAATCTTCCTTCTGTGATAGCGATCCAGATTTTAAGGGAAAATTCCTAGGAAATCAACAAATTCGGGCATCGGTGCATGGAAAACTGCAAATATGGTCATTGACTTGATACCTCCATTGTTCCTTGGAAATTTACCCTTGTCCAGAATGTCTTGGAACTCATGAAAATCACCCTATGATATTAAATCTTACAGCCTTTTCAGCATGAAATCAGCAAATGTAGCCACCCTTTGCCTCAATCATTAAATTCTCATCATTTTTCTGATCTTGGCACCTTTGAAAAGTCTCCTTTGATGCTTGAAATCAACTTCACCCAATACAAAGTGATGGGTGAAAGTGCTCTATTTAAATTTCATTACTTCCTTCTTATTCATGCTTCCAGGTGGAGAGAGCACCCACAAACCAACAACCTTTATAATTTCACTCGATCTGCACCTTTGAGTTGCACTTTGCATTGTTCCTTATAATTTCACCTAAGGGAGAAGCAAAAATGCTTTAATTTACCATGAATATATAATTTTCATCATTGCACTCAAAGCACAGCCTACAACTAAACTCATTTAAAACTTCTTTTTGTCACATTCACCCCATCATCACAATAGTAGTTAACCTTAAGTGCCTTTGTTTTCATTTTCAGTGCTTCGAACCACATTCATTTTGTTTCATCCCTAGGAGGGGTGATTGAGATTTTTACCCCTCACCTTGGGGGAAAGCACTGTCAAACCCGAATCTATGATTGCAATGCACTATAAAAATGCTTATTATTTGGAAATACACATTCACCCCCAAAAGAGGCAAAAGGTATTATCGCCCTTCACCTTGGGCGAACGTAACTTTGACTTTTCAAATGCCCATCTTGAAATATTGCTCGAAACAAAGACAAAAATTTTGACGCATTTGTGGAGCCATATTCAAGTAGCTTCACCTCTAGGAGGGGTGAATGGTAGTTTCACCCCTCACTTGGGGTGAAAGCGCTATAATTTTTACTCCTTTTAATGCATGCTAATGTGGGGTCCACAACCTCTGTTTTTAGATGTGTTCACCCGAAGAGAGGGTGAAAGGTGTTTTCACCCCTCTCTTGGGGTGAACGTAGCCTTGACTTTTCAATGCACTGATTGGGTGAATCATCCTCTATTTTTAATGATGTTCACCCCAAAGTGGGGTGAATGTTGCTTTCACCCCACCTTTGGGGTGAACATACTTCTTTCCATTGCTTTCATTCTTCAACTTCGGGCCCACCATGTTCCTTTTCTTTAGATGTGTTTTCATCCCAAGGAGGGGCGAAAGGGATTTTCACCCCTCACTTGGGGTGAAAGTCATTTTTCCAAACTTAACATCTTTTCCCTTTTAAATTTACATTCACCCCAAAGTGGGGTGAATGGGTTTTTTGCCCCACTTTTGGGGTGAACACATTTTTACTTTAAAAATAAAGTCATCTTCACCCCAAGGAAGGGTGATAAATATTTTCACCCTTCTCTTGGGGTGAAAAGGTTGTTACATCTATTTTCCCTTAATATTTAAGCATTGTTTTTGTTGACGTTCTTCGGGCAATTCCAACCAATTTTTCACACCATTTTCCACAACCAATTTTCCTTGTAACACCCATTATTTTCAAGCATGAAACTCATGAAAACAAAGAAGAATATTAACACATAAAAATGAACTGCAACACATTATAGAAAATACTGCAATATTAATTTACTGTATTTGCCACTTTTACAATAAAATTTCAACAAAACTTCATCAAAATTTTAATGTGGCATGATGTCAAAATTACCAATATTTCTGGTGGCTCGTGGGGTATCCAACTCACATGGATGCAAGTGATCCCAAGCCTTTATCCATTGGGCTCTTCAGTGGTCCTTCTTATGGGCTTCCTTGGTCGACGCTTCTGATTTGGACATCTTTTTTGTGCCTACTCAATTACTACCTTTTTAGCCACTACTTACTCTGATGCTACCTATTTGTTGCTTGTTCTACTATGGCATGCTCTTCCTGTTCCTTCAAAATTTCATAGGTGATTTCATAAACTATAACTACTTCAGCCCAAGCATCTATGGTGAATAAGCAAGGAACACTAAGTGATTCATAAATATACCATAGATTCTGGGTATCCTCCAAGCTAATGTACTTAGATCTCTGAGCTAACTCAAACAAGGATGACTCCATGCGAGTGAACTTCTTCATGAGTGGCAACACTTGTTCTTCTATGATTGGCTCTTCCCACTTATCAATTTCTGATGTGTCCTCCACAAAATTCTTCTAGGCTGCTTCTAACTATTCCTTTGGTAGTGGCTCACCCCATTCATCTATAAAATCTAGGAATCCCATATCAGCGAGAGCATCAAAATGGATCATCGAAATAGTATGCTCTCACTCAATTACGTTAAGGAGCTTTCTACCTTCTCTCACTAGATCCAACCTATGGAAATAATTATATAGTGTAACCTTGGTGGTAGACCAGGCTCGATCCATCTCACTCATGGGGTGAATGCGCATATTAGATTGAGCCAGGGCTTGAATCTTTACTGCCAACTCCAAATGTGGCTCTAGCATCTCCTCAATACTATCCACTACTTGTTGGCTCAATTGAATCTATATTCGGGCCTCATAGAGGTATTGTAGAACCTAAACTACTTTCATTACCAACTTCTCACAACTTTGAGCCAACCGAAGGTGGGCCTCCTTAATTATCTTCTGAGAGAAGCCTATAGCTTTGTAGCCTTCTCTACCAGTTGATTATGTATGGAATCAAGTTGTATCTTCAGTGCCTACACCTGCTACTCCACTGCATCCTTTACCTTTTGGTGAGCCCCTACCTACTGACACCATTATTCAATCTCCTTTGCCATCTTCTCCTATTGTGCTCTACTTTCTGCCAAAGCTTCTTCAAGCTCGATAATATTTGCCTCGACATCATAAAATATCTGCTTGTAATGCTCATCATGCAAGTAAACTGAGCTCATATCAACTTGGATGTTCCCCATCTTCTCAGTAGGATCAATCTTTGTCAGGTCCTCTATCATGATCTCATAAGCGTAATCACTTGGCATCATTTCTCCTTGTGGTTTTTGGACTAGGGGAATCATCTTGGTAGTGTGAGCCTCCATAGCAACTAGATCGAAGGTGACTTTCTTGAGTGGCTTAGCTAGAGCAAGTGCCTCTTTTCTCCTATGGCTCTTCAGCCACTATGATGAACTGAGATGAGCTTGATTAATATTTTCTACATCTGGTTGTTTGGGCATCACCTCGATCTTGGTAGTGCTTGCATCTCCAAAAATGGTGTGAAAGGGAATAGAACCTATGAATGGTCTGGCTCAAAGGAAGAAGAGGAAATAGAAATGAGAGGGGGACCAAAATAGTAGAATGGATGGAAGCACTAGGCTTAGCTATAGTTATGCTCACTCTTGGAGGAGCTTGCGTACTTACAGCTATAGTGGAAGTAGTGATAGGAATGGAAGGTGAGGGATGCAAAAATGGATTTGGACCTGATGCAAATGAACTAAAAGAAAGGGAGGCCGAAGAGAGGGGAAGAGAAGGAGTAGTAGTGACTTATGGGTGAGAGGTAGGGAATAGAAATGGAAGGTATACCAAATGGAGGGGCAATAGATGTAGGAACTAAGGGAAATGAAGTGATAACCACTACTTGCTCTTGAGTGGAAGAAGAGGGAAGAGGAGATGTACCTTCGGGTGTGGGCATCATGTAATCGGTGATGGAGGTGGCTGCATAATAGGTTCCTCTTGTTGATTCTTCACTTCCACCTCAAGGTCTACGATCTCCATCTGTTGGTCCAATTGCTGCTCTTGAATTAATGGAAGCTCTTGGGCAATGCTAACTTGAGCAGCTGATATTGGTGGAGGAGGATTTACTACAGTAACTATAACTATTGGAAACTACAATAGTGGATGAAGAAACAACACCAGTTCTTGGCTTCTTTGTAGCCTTAGGGAAAGGAAATGCCTCTTCTACACTTTGCTTCACCCATTGAGATCTTCTTTTAAACACAAATTATTGTTCTTCTTCCTCATGTGTCACTTCCTCAACTATCGGGTGCTCTTCTTCAGCCATACTTTCTTCATTGTCAAATTTTTGAAAACTTTGAGGTACAACCTTGGAGAAAGTGATAGGTTGATAGATGTTAACAAATTCATCATATGCCTCAGAAAATGCTTCATCCATCTTCAACCCATAAGGTGATGTAATTTTTCCATGGTGGACCCTCATAATCCACCAGTTTATGATTTTCTCTTCAGACCATGTAGGCTGTTGTTCTTTCATCTAACTAAATAGTCTTGATGGAGGAATATGATCTCTGTGCACTGTGGGGTTATATTCAACCTCTTGCTCATAGAAGTCATGCCATGGTGGAAGTGACATCATGGCTTCAACATGCCACTCCAAATCATGCCCTTCAAAATTATTGTGATTTTCCTGAATATCTGGTCATGGGCAACAATGAAAATGCTTGGCCTTAATTATTTCTAAAAAATGACCCAATGGGTCATATCTCCATCTTTGCGGTAGTTCCACCAGACCTAGGTCTTGGAGAGCCTCTGTGAGTAATCTATTCTGACCAACCTGGTTCACTTCTATACTATCAAATTTAAATGGCATCATGCACGTTGTCCTCTTACCATGCCCTGCTCCATATACATCATTCACATAATCATTCTAGTGCACCACCTCCATTGCAAAAATATGCTCGATGGTGAAGTATGGAAGCAGGAATGGCTTGCTCGTGAAGCCAAAAATTCGTACAACTACACCTTGAGTGAGCAAAAAGATATCACCCTTCTCTACTATGACAATCACTTCTCTCATTGCCTATGGTACCCTTTCACTCTTGCCACAAATCATCTCAATTGCGGGCCCCAAAAATAAGCGATTAAAATTATAGAATGACTCCCTTCTTGATAGAGTGGGAGTCCACATATAAACTGGCAAAACCTTGTTTTTCTCATCAACTTGTTTAATCACTATAAATGAAAAATGTTGATGTAAATGAAAGAAGAAATACCAGATGAGGAAGGATGTATGCTTGAATGAAGTTGCCTCTCCTATATTCATTTTTTCCAATTGAATGTGCATTTTTTGATATATGAAATCAGCCCAATCAAAATAAATCAGGTTTGTACCTTCCCTCATCATCGTTGGAGCATAAAACTCCACCTATGATATACACTATGCAAGTGTCACCTACCACTTGTGAACTATGGAGTCTGTAGAGAGACCAAAAATCCATGCCAACATCAAAAATATATCTGGGCTCTTAAAATCTGATAATGGCTTTGATATATTTGGCAACTGCCCTAGCTATGGCTCTCTAATTAATTGCACCTCCATGAACTGGTGCATTGTCACCGTAGACACATATCTCTCCTCCTGTTCATTGATGTGCAGTTTCTTGAAAATCATGTCAGAGGGAGGTTTTAACCCATAAGCAAATGCTTCCCTCACTACATTGGATGAGATGGAGAAAAGCACCTCCCCATTCACCCTTCGAACAGCCCTGGTAACTGGGTTATAAAATCGAGCAATCAACTTCACCAACTCCGGGTAAGCATGTACGGGCGTACATAAGTACCAAAATAACTATGCATAATATGACACAGTTAAAGGGATCTCCAACATCAACCCTTGCTTAACTGGTGAATTCCACATCTTGCCAAAGTTTAACAATACCCTTATTGGTGATGATGTAGTCCCCGACCTCTGCCATGGTGTCAGAGTATGGGTCCAAATCCACATTTTCATTTCTTTGTGCTTTCTTGGACTTTTTCCCACCTTCTGCTTTCTTTTTTGACTACTTGGGTTCTATAGCATCTTTCACTTCTACACTTTTCTTGCCCATTGTGTAAATTCTGGCAACCTTGAAAGTGCTCTGCAACTTCTACAAATAAAAGCTCAAAAATGCATCGATAAATTTTAAAAATTTAATCTTTAGATGATTTTACCTATTCTATTTATAGAGCGCCTCCAACTACCATAGTAAATGCAGTAAATATTTCTAGTGGATTCGGAAGGATGTGCACCTTGGTCCACTCAATCGAGCATGTTTTCCCATGATTTACTGAGCATTCACCTTCATCAACCATAATATCTTTTTTGAAATGTGTGCTTTCATCATGTTATGCTCTCGAACAGTGTGCCCTGACTCCCTAATGTCTACTTCAAAAAATAAATCCGCTACTAGTAATCCAATCAACGCCTTTCAAGAATACTAAGAGATCTTCTCCCTCGAAAATGCAAAAATGTGGCTCTTAGAAGATCCGAGCGAAAACATTCTGCTTGGAGCACTCCGAAAATATCTGCTTGGAGTGCTCTGAAAAAGCAACAGAGGAGCGAAATCACTTTGGTGGCACACTTTGTCTCTTCTTCTCTTGCTCCGAAAATGCCTTCAACCTGTTTGATTTACTTCCATGGCAAAACCCTCCTTTTAAAATAATTCTTTGCTTTTCTTTTTCGCCCCATATTTTTAGAAAAAGCATTGATTTTATTTTCTTAGAAAATCTTTTAATTTGGAGCTTTAATTTGCTTTTTCTTTTTTTCTTTCTTATTTTTGTATTATTTATAATTTTAATTTTTTAAAAATAATTATTATTTTTTTATTAATGAAAAATTTTTTTTTTTTTTTTTTCATTAATTTTAATGAAATTTGTTGGGGGGTGAATGGGAGTTTCTCTCGGGTGAAAGTGTTGATTTTTTAATTTTTATTTTTTGAAATGTATTTTGTCAAATTTTAAATATTTTTGGGTCTTTTTTTTTTGATGTGTTTCACCTCAATGAGGGGTGAATGGGAGTTTCACCCCTCATTTGGGGTGATAGCCCTTTTTACCATTTTATCATGAGACTTGGCATTTTCATATATTTTTTTAAAATGTGTTTGTCCCAAGGGGGGGGTTTTGCCCTTTCTTGGGGGAAGTTTTTTTTTTTATGATTTTGAAAGGTTTTGGTTTTTTTTTTTTTGCTTGAATTTTTTAAAATGTTTTTAGGATTTGAAAGTTTTTTTTTCTACTCCTTTGATTTTGACAATAAATCATTTTAACCTTGGAGCCCTCAAACACCTGCTAAAAATCTTACAATAAAATAATTAATTCCACTCGAAACTCATAATGTGTCCTTGAAAAACCTTTTGGGGAATTTATTTTTAGAGAGAAGAACATTGTGAGCGAAAGTAATTTTCTTCTTGAGGGTAGCTTGGCATTTTTTCAGCAAAGTCAACTTCATTTTTTTTTTTTTTTTTTTTTTAATAAAGCAATAAAAATACTTGCAAGAAATAAAATCTGTACATATTTACATACTTGCACCTTTGATCATATCACTAAAAATAAGCCTTCAGATGAAGGTCATTAACTAGAATCGAAAGATCCCAACCATCCATATCTTGGAGATGATATGCATTCATCGAATTTACCCCTGAGACTTGAAATGGACCTTCCCAGATCACATCAAACTTGTGGTGCTTTCTAGGCTTAGCTTTGTTCTCATTCCATTTGAGGACTAGATCTCCAACCTAAAACTTGCGTTTTGTCGTCTTCTTGCCAAACCACTTCTGCATCATTTTAGCATGTTCGGTGAAAGCCTCATATGCCTTTTCTCTCTCCTCTTCTAACTACAGAAATTGAGCCAACCTTGCACTCATTGGATCAGATTCATCATCTTCATCTTTAAATAATTGCAAGGTCTAGAGAACTGGAAGCTCGATGTGGGTGGGTAAAACTACCTCTTTTCCATACACCAGGGAGTAAGGAGAAGTTTTAATAGACTTCTTAACTGATATATGATCCACCCATAGAGCCTGATTTAACAATAGATGCCAACTCCTTTTGTTGCTTCCAAGCATTCTTTTCAAGATCTGAAGCAAATTTTTGTTTGTGGATTCTACTAAACCATTTCCCTATGGGTAATAATTGGAAGAAGTCTTTAGATAAATCCCATACCTACTTGCAAATTCGATGATATTTGCCCCAATAAATGGAGTCTCATTATCTGTTACAATGGCATCTGGTACACTAAAATGGGTAATCAATCCTTCGAGGAAGGAGATGACTATAGCTTGGTCTGCTTTCTTGGTTGGAATGGCCTCTGCCCATCTAGTAAAGTAATCGATCACTATCAAGATATATTTATGCTCGATGGAGGAATGAGGATCAATAACTCCAATGAAATCTAAGCCCCACTATTGAAATGGAGCTTCTACCTAGATTGGATGTAGAGGTAGAGATGCTTTCTTACTCCTGCCAATATATCTTTGATAATTATCATAACTTTGGCTCACCTTGTGTGCATCTACAAAGAGGGTAGGCCAAAAATATCTAGCTTGGATGATCTTCAAGGCCATAGGCCTTCCTACATAATGTCCATCAGATAAGCTAGAGTGGAACTCCTCTAAGATCTTTTGCTTTTTTGACTCTTTCACACATCTGAGGAGTACTCCATCTATGTTTTTATGGAATAACCCACTTGGCAATAGGATGTACTTGAGCACCTATAGTCTGAATATTCACCTTTGTGAGGCATCAAGATGTGATGGACATCTTTCAGATGTGAAGAATTCGACAAGGTCCTCTGTCCAGTCATGATCACTTGTAACTTGATTGGCAAGATTACTCTCATCGATAACCTCATCCTGTAATGGAGCTAGTGATCTAGAAGCTATGCTTTTGGCCAATTCTTGGTAGAGTGCTTGACCATGAACCAACTTAGTAGGTTGAATCTCCACATCATATTCCTAAATCTTTGAAACCCAACCTACTCTTTTATCACCCATCTCTCCTTGAATGATGAAATTTTTGACATCTGGATGGATAACATAGATGATTGTCTTACTCTATGAGATAAAATACTAGAATTTCTTTAAAGATTTCATGATTGCATATACCTACTTCTCAATGAAGTTATATTTTTCCTGGTGTGGTGAAATGACTTGACTCAGAAAAGCAATCGGTTTCTCATCCCCATCATCTTGCTTTTGAGTGAGGATAACAACATAACTCTCCTGTTCGCCTACTGCATAAAGGATAAAATATTTTGAATAATCTAGATTAATCAATACTGGCGCTTGGGTGATTCTCTCCTTGATCTCTTGGAATGCCTATCTTCTTACTTCTATCCACTTGAAGTCTACATTCTTCTTCAGAATTTCAGTCATTGGCTTTACTACCTGAGCAAAATTAGTTATGAATTTTTGAATGAAATTGATCTGGCCAAAGAATGATTGTAGATCCTTCTTGTTAACTAGCAGTGGTAATTTCAAGAGAGCTTCAGCTCTCGTAGGATCAATCACTAGTCCTTCTTGTGAAATCACATGTCCCAAGAGTTTTCCCTCTTTGATAACGAAAATGGATTTCTTCGGGTTAATGGAAATTCTAAATTCTTGACACTTTTCGAACACTTGTCTCAGATGAGAGACATGCTCTTCCCTGCGATGTGAGAAAATAGTCATGTCATCAAGGTAAATTACAATAATCCGATTCAACAACTCATCGAAAGTGATATCCATAGCTCTCTGAAAGGTGGCACCAGCATTGGAAAGACCAAATGGTATCCTTTGATAGGCGAAGGTGCCCCACTTTGTAGTAAATATCATTTTGTGCTGGTCCTCATCCTTCACCCAGATCTGGTTGTAGCTAGAGAAACCATCAAGCAATGAAAATATCTATGCTCCAACGACTACATGAAGAATCTGATCAATCTATGGTAAGGGATAGTGATCTTTCAAAGATGCTTGGTTCAGATTTTGAAATTCCATGCACAGGCGAATATCTCCATTTTTCTTTCAAACTGGAACCAAGTTTGCCACCCATGTTGAGTGCTTGATAGGATAAATTATTTTTACCTCCAACATTTTTAGCAACTCTGCTTTCATAAGCACTTCAATTTTTGGATTAACAGGTCATTGTTTCTACTAAAAAGGCTTCACCCCTTCTTGCAATTCGATGGTGTGTTGGATCACATTCTTATCATATCCTTTCAGATCATGATAGCTCCAAGCGATAATATCTAGAAACTCATAACATAGATTCTTAATATCCTCGAGCTCCTCTGATGTATAGTCTGTTCTGACTTTAATGACTTTATCAGACTCCAACTGCATTTCCTTATACTCCTTTGCATCCACCTTGATCTTATGTTTCTCTGCCCTATCATTTTGATCAAACAAGCTCTCAAGTGAAATTAGTCCCCTAGGAATGTGGTTATTCTTCAATTGAATCATCCCTTCCATTTCCTCCTCGACCAGTATTCTTTCTTCTACGCTCACAACTTCCTTAATCAAGAAATTAACTATTTTTTCATCACTATCGAACACTTGCCAATAGAGGTTTTTATCGAGGATCGAAGGTCTATAAATTACTCTCATAGTCTTTGGTCTCTTGACCACTTGCTCTATGGGAGAGAAATTAGCACCAAGGGAAGCCAAGATGTCTGCATGTTTGTTCTACTCTCATGAAATCACTTGAATATTTAGTGTTGTAAAGGACTCAAACAAATCCCATACCTTGTTATGGTAGGCCTTCAAATAGTGTTGCTTTGACACACATTTATTTGTAGTCTGATTGACGATGAGCTCGAAATCTCCAAATATTTGCAACTATTTTATTCCCAACTTTTTAGCTTTCTTCAGACCAAGGCATAATGCTTCATATTCGATGGCATTATTCATGCAGCTCCAAGTTAACCGATATGAATAGGTTTTCTGTAACCCTAAAGGAGAAACAAGAACAATTCTAGCTCCTATGCCATTCTTGCATCTTGCACCATCAAAATATAACTTCCATAATTGATCAAAGATAGGATCCTAGGGAATCAAAAATTTCTTCTTCAATCTGTTCAGGTTTAGTTATGGTGTAACAACCGATATCGATTTCCACCATTGCATTGAAATCCATCAATGAAAACTCATCTTCCAGGTGGAGCTCACCAAGAGCTTCCTCCATCAAGTCCACTTCTTGCACTTCTTCTATCATCATATTAACTACGCTAGTGGGCTTTTCTTCTTCTTCAAGTTTTTCTATATGAAAAGTGGAAGGCTTTTCATTATAGATCTAGATTCTTCTTCCCTTAAAAGGAATCTCCAAATGTGAATAATCCAAGGAAAGATATCCTCCTAGATTTGTTATAAATTCCCTCGAAAGACACATGTTGAAGTATGGTTCCAAGTCAACTACCACTACTTCTTGAATAACAATGATCTATGGTATATTATGCAGAATAATAGGAATATCTTTAATCACACCCACTATTTTGACTGGGGTCCCATCCAACTGTAAGATACCTAGACTACTCCTTGTGTACTCCATCCCCATGACTTCACATACTACCTTTGGCATGATAGTAGTCACGGCACTGAAGTCAATCATACAATTATGCATGATCCATCCTTCCATTCTGAGAGATAGATAGAATGGAGGTGGTCTATTCTTACCAGTGGTAGAGGTTGTTAGTGTCTATGCTAACACTATCTGGGTGAGGCTTTTCTTTTTATATTTCGTAGACTTGAGAGACTCTTGCAATAGGTCAACTTGTCCAGGTAACTGTAATGCATCATACAAACTCACCTTTGTAGGGATCTTCTTCATTTCCTCAATAATGTTATAATTAGAAGTACTAGAACCCTTTTCTTCATTGACTGGCTCATATTTGTTTTGGTACTATTGAGTAGCTTCTACCCTTTGCCACTTGGTCAATGATGGGTACTTGAGGTACTCTTTGGCTTGTTCTTTTGCCTCAGTTTGTACTTGAGTGGCTAGGCTGTGAAGTTGATGCCTTCACCTGCAACTTCTCTTGAGCTTGCTTAGGCAATAGATCCTTCAACAAGATAGAATATTGTTATTTAGTTGTTGCACTAGGTGCTTTCGCTTGTGGTTGTACCTTTTCATCTTGTACCTTTTGTTCAGTGAGAACCTTCAGCGGCTCCATTTCTACTGGATCAATAGTCACCGACTTCTTTCCAGCCCTCGTAAGGACTAAAACTTGCTCCAAGGAAGGGACCATAAAATTATGATCAACTTCTATTATCATATTGATTTTTCCACCAATAGAACTTTCTGCTAATATCTGTACATAGTTCAAATGAACCATGCATGTATCTTCACCATGAGGATCATTACAGGTGGAACACCAATATGCCCACTCTGATGTACTAGCTTCTTCATTTGCCAATATAGTTGTATTTCTTTCAGGACCTTTGCTAGTAGTTGGTTGTTCTCTAGTAATCGATGGTGTTTGAAATCTCCTTGATCGAAAGTCAGCTTCAACTTACTTCTTCTTAATAGATGTAATTTCATTCGACATTGTCCTCACTATTGAATTGAGTGATTGCATCTCCTGTAATATCTTCATGTAGGGATCAGGATTTGAGGGTGTAGGAGGTGCTAGCAAAGGTAGGAGCATTGGTGGAGCAGGCAATGCTATGGAAAGGTGGGTGGTAGAGGGAAAGTTGGAAACTATGGAACAACTGGTGTGGGTAATTATGGAATATTTGGAGTAGGGAGTTGTGGAACTAGAATTGGAGCGATTTGAGGTGGACTTGAGCTCCATGAAGGAATAGGATACATAGAAGGCATAGGCTATGAAAATGCACTAGAATACAGATGTTGTGGAAGATCAGGAAGAATGGGTATTGTTACCTTTGGAGGTAACTTACCTATGGCAATCAGATCTACCTCAGCCTTTTGTGCCTACGTGTACAAATCTGGAAATGTATTGACATTGGCTTGTCGGACCGCCATACCAATATCAAAGTTGAAGGCTCTGAGATAGTAAAATATGGCTTGCTCATGAGTGGGCCGAAGACCATCAGGAACTCTCTGCCAACTTTGAGCGAACCTGACATTGAAATCCACTATTTCCTCCTATGGATGTCTTTGGATATTTGTAAATTGGTGCAATAAGGAAAATGGATCAGCTTGCTCATGAAAGTTCTTGATCAACAATTCTGCCAACTGGTCCCATGTGGTGATAGTAGTGGGTGGCAAGGATCGATACCAATACAACAACTTCCCTCTGAGTGACAACACAAGTAATCTTACCATAATATCTTCATCTGCAATGCCATGGATTATCGCCAAAGAAGCCACATCTTGGATATGCTCGTAAGCAGTCTTACTTGTACCATCATAGGTAGGCAAAGCCTTCAATGCTGCTTGAGGGACTAGATTTTGTGCTTGTAGATTCAAATCTCCTAAGCTATTCCATGTTGGGAACTACCTTGGTGGTTGTGGTTGTTGTGGTGGTGGATTTTGAGCCATGTGAACTGGTGTGTGAGGTTGAGGAGGTGGGATGCTAGTAGCAGTACTAGCTAGACTTGAAGGAATGAAAAACACACCAGCTATCTGTGAAGATGTTGCGATTGATGTATGAGGTGGGGTGACTAATCTAGGGTGTTCTCCTAATTTTTGGGTGTCAAGTTCAAAGAACTCAATGGGGTTTTTAAGATTTTTGGCCTTCGATCTTGTGATCATGAAGTACAACTTTTCCAACTTCACGTTCGGAGGCTTCTGGGTATAGCTGAGTCACCAGATGTTCTAACTTAACAATACAAAGGTGAACATCAAGACCTTAATACTATTGAAAGTGGAACTTTTGAATGTCCCATCGGGCATGCCAAAAACTATTGGTCAAATATCTACCTAAAATACAAAACATGTATTTGTGCACCCTAGACACGACCAACATTGAAAGGTCGAAGGAAAGAAATGTCCTTCGGGCCAATCTCTAGAGAGGGTTGGCTCCCTTACTAATCCTACACCGGTTTTAAGTTTAGAGTTGCAGGAAAGAAATGGAAATAATGGAAAGAAATGGGAAATATAGCCATAGGCTAGAAGATGTAGGATTGGGGATAGACTAGCAGTAGGAATTCAAATCAAGCATTATAGCAACATATAATAGAAAGAAGGCAAAGAATCCACTTACAATTTTATGGAGATAACTTCCAGAATTGCATTCTAGTACTCACTCCCTCACCAACAGTGTTCAAATCTAGATGTAAAATTTAAACTTAGTAGATAATAAATATGAATATAAAATAGAAATGCTTAAAGTAGAAAGAAATCACACATAGAAATTGCTTGTAAAATCAAAAGCCAAATTCCTTCTATTTACGTAGAAAACTTGAAGAGTTTTTCTACAGAGTGTCTATCCTCCTCTTTTACATTGAAAATGTCTAGTATTTATAGAGGTTTTCACCTCTGTTCATTTAATACATAAAAGACAAAATGTTTACAGATCAGGAACCTTTGTGAAGAAATTCCTCCTTGAAATTCTTGAAAATCTTCCTTCTGTGATAGTGATCCAGCTTTTAAGGGAAAATTCTTAGGAAATCAGCAAATTTGGGCGTCGGTGCATGGAAAACTACAAATATGGTCGTTGACTTGATACCTCCATTGTTCCTTGGAAATTCACCCTTGTCCAAAATGTCTTGGAACTCATGAAAATCACCCTGTGATATTAAATCCTGCAGCCTTTTCAGCATGAAATCAGCAAATGTAGTCACCCTTCACCTCAATCATTAAATTCTCATCATTTTTCTGATCCAGGCACCTTTGAAAAGTCTCCTTTGATGCTTGAAATCAACTTCACCCAATACAGAGCGATGGGCGAAAGTGCTCCAAGAAATTTCATTACTTCTTCATGTTGGTCTCACAATGAAACTGAGATGGGGGGTGAATCATTGTAGCTCTTTAAAACTTAAATCTTCAACACTCAAATCCAAAACAATTAAAACATAAAACCAAATAAAGCAAGTATAACAAGAGAACATCACACAACACAAGATTTACCGAGGTTCACCGATTTGGCTACATCCTCAAAAATGACTATTTGGACTCCCATCCAAATCTAGCCTTTGCAAAGCACCAACTTTACAATCAATTTACCAGCACCCACTAGAAGGAGCACCAACCCCTGATTTATCTGCACCAACAGAAAAAAGCACCAACCCCTGATTTATCTACACCAACATAAAGGAGCACCAACCCCACTACCAAGCACCCACTTGATTTTGATATTGATAATAAAATGACATATATGAATGTCTTCACTGAAACCATAACCCTCTATGGTCTGTAAGCTCAAAATCTAAAACTTTTTATTTCACCCAGTATAACATCTCTCTCTCTACATTACTCAGAATTTGAATCTTCTCTTCTCACCAAAAAAATTGATTGTTATCGTAGCTCGTTCTGTCAATTGCTAAATGCTTTTTGATTATTGTGCAGCAATTTGTCTACAAACTTCTCTCAAAATTTTAGCCAAAATGGATTTCATATGAGAAAGTTATGCCCAAAATACTGAAGTGACGTTTTTCAGCTCTCTCCAAAAATCACGAATTTTCACTCTTTATTTTTCTCCATGCACACTTCTCTCTTCACAAAATAAAGTCCCCACTTTTCAATAAAATCCCTTGTCACTTAAAAAGCACACACTTGCATTCTTTTTCCCTTTTCAATTTTTAAAAATATTTTCTTTAATGAAGCTTCTTAAAACAATATAACTTCCTTTTTTTATTTTGAGAAGGCATTTCGTCAAACATGTCACATGCAAAGAATTGACACCTTACTTGTTCTCTTACTTCGGAGCCACGTGACACCTCAAACAAAAAATTAAAGATGCTCTATTTGATGCCTTGAAGGTGTAACAATACTGAAATTGAAACTCTGGTGACTCTGCAAGGTCGAAACGGCCAATTGAAGTATTTTGCACAAGTGGAACAAATTGACATAAAAGTGACATGTACCGTTTTTGCAACAATCATAACTCTCACCTCGTAAATTTTTTTCTCTAAAATTTTAAACGTAGAATCTTTGCAATGCTAAATACATCCAGTCCAAATCTTACTACATAACTCTTTACGGTTCACCTGTACCACCTCCACAAAAACTGTTGCTGACACACTATTTCCAAAAAGAGCATTTTTGTGACAGTCTTGCAACGCTTGTAACATTCATCTCGTTTCTCATTTTTGGTGGGAATTTGTAAAACATGCTCTTCAATATAACAACCACATCCAATTCAAATTTCACTATCAAATTCTTCTTGGTTTGCTCGCAGTACTTCTAATAAAACTGCCCTTTTTCGGCTTGTACAACCACTTGCCAAATCATCCTCCAAGATATCAAAAACATCACCGATCAATCCAAACACTGTGTTGACACCTCCAATGCTATTCTGGACTATTTCTTGACATGCTGGCATGTTCCAAACTGATCCATCCTGTACAACTACGCGCGTGATGACTTTTGCAAATTTTTGACAACTTCTTGACGATTTTTTTAACTTTTGTAAATTTGCACGAACAACATGTAACAACTTCACCCGAACATCAAAAACATACTCATAATCATTGAACATCACTGTACATACTCCAAAAAACCTTTGAACAACTATCCATTGCATCAACCTGTCCATCTAAGTGTGTTGACAACAATGACAATACTATCGATGCACCTTGCTCAACAATCTCCCCTTTGGAATTGTTGGCAACACATGCACAATTTCCTGTAAATCTTCTCCCCCTTTGACAACAAGACCAAAGGGTTGTTGCAAACTCCCCCTAAGTCCATGCACAACATTCTCAGGGAAAAATTATTACACTTAGAAAAAATCACAAACATGAGCAAAAAGATAAACAAATACACAAATGCTCCCCCTAAGAATGTGGCCCTAATAGCTAGTCAATTCTTGGGAAGTGTGACCACTCCCAATTTCTTGCGAAGGTACTCAAAGACTTCCTTGGAAAATGGTTTGGTGAATATATCCGCTACTTGCTCTGTTGTTGAAACAAAATCCAACTTAACCTCACCTTCCATAACTTTCTCCTTCAAAAAATGATATCGGATAGCAATATGTTTTGTGCGAGAATGCATAACCGGATTCTTTGAGATGTTAATGGCACTGGTGTTATCGCACTTAACTAAAATTGGCTCACTAAAATTAATGCCAAGATCCTTTAGATTTTTTTTCATCCATAACACCTGCGTACAATAGGTTGTCGTTGCAATGTATTCTGCCTCTGCTGTGGATAAGGAGACTGACTCTTGTTTCTTACTATGCCACGTGACCAACCTTTCTCTAAGATAGAATGCACCTCCACTGGTACTCTTCTTGTCATCTACACATCCTGCCCAATTTGCATCTAAATACATAATAAGGGGAAAGTCCTTACCTTTCGGATACCATAACCCATACTCCATAGTACCCTTGATGTACCGAAGAATCCTCTTCACTGTTGTCACATGAGTCTCCTTGGGACTAGCCTGAAATCATGCTACCATGCATACTGCCTGTAAAATATCTGGTCAAGTAGTTTTCAAGTACAGTAAGCTCTCAATCATAGATCTATACATAGTTTGATCAATATGTGGAGATTTATCATCCTTGCTCAACTTGCAACCTGTCGTCATGGGAGTGCTAACTGGCTTACAATCCTCCATTGTCAACTTTTTTAGCATCTCTTTCACATATTTAATTTGAGAAATAAATATGCCCTTCTCCTTTTGATTAACTTGCAATCCGAGGAAATATGAAAGTTCACCAATCATTGACATTTCAAATTCTTTCTGCATCTTATTTGCTAATTCTTTACACAACTCATCTTTGTTGCTGCCAAATATGATATCATACGTATACAACAAGAACAATATGATGACCATATTCTATTTTGACATACAAATTACTATCCACCATACATTTATTAAACCCTTGCTGAGTAAGATAATTGTCTAGCCTTACATACCATGCTCAAGGTGCCTGTTTTAAGCCATATAACGCTTTCTTCAACTTGCAAACCAAGTTGGGATCATCACCAAGATGGAAACCATCTGGCTACTCAATATAAACCTCTTCTTCAAGTTTCCCATTCAAAAATGCTGATTTCACATCCATTTGATAAACTTTTAAATTCTTGTACACTACTAAAGCCAAAAATATTCTAATTGCCTCTAGTCTGGCCATAGGTGCAAAGGTTTCCTCAAAGTCAATACCTTCAACTTGTGCATAGCCTTTGCATACCAATCTTTCTTTGTTCCTAACTACCTGTCCATCTTCATTCAATTTTTTTTAAAAGACCCATTTAGTACCGATTACATTTTTATTTGCGGGTCTTGGTACTAACTCCCAAGTCTTGTTTTTCTTGATCTGATCTAATTCTTCATTTATTTCCTTTACCCAACTTTCATCTTTGTTTGCATCAACAACATTTTTAGGCTCAATGATGGATAATAAAGAGTAGTTACTTACTAATCTTCTTCTTTTCTGAACACCAATTGTGGGGTCTCTAATTATTTGCTCTCTAGGATGATCTTTCTGCCAGCTGCCTATTTTGAATTTCTTATTTTCTTCCACTTTTGAATAACTGTTTGAATCCTCTAAGTCAATTTTTGGTTTCTTTTCTATTTCCTTTTCCTCATCTCCTTCAATGATAATTACTCGTTCCTTTCCTTCATCAACTTTAACATCGGCACTATCCACAATTTTCCTTAGCCTCTTGTTGTAGCATTTGTAAGATTTGCTTTTTGATGAATAGCCAAGAAAAATACCTTCATCCGCTCTATCTTCAAACTTACCAAGGTTTTCTTCAGTTCTTTTGATGTAACACTTGCTTCCAAAAACTTTAAAGTATCTTGGTGTTGCCTTTTTACCGAACCACAACTCATAAGGATTTTTGCTTTCATGCATCCTCAACATGCACCTATTTTGGATGTATACCGCAGTATGGACTGCCTCTTTCCAAAATTTATCTGCTACTTTACTCTCAATCAACATAGTCCATGCCATTTTCTGCACTATCCTATTCTTTATTTCTACCACACCATTCTGCTGAGGTGTCCTGGCTGCTGAAAACTGTCTCCTAATGCCATATTTTTCACAATACTCTATGAAATCCTCTGAAATGAACTCTCCTCCTCTTTCTTACCTTAAACATTTAATCATTTTTCTTGTTTTATTCTCAACTTGGTTTTTGAAAACCTTGAACATCTCAAAAGCTTCTGATTTATACTTCAAAAATAGTAGCCATGTCATCCTGGAATAGTCATTTATACACAACATGAAATATTTGTCACCGTTTATGTTTTGCGTTCTCATGGGTCCACATAAATCAGTATGTACTAGTTCCAAAGGTTTTCTTGTGTAGTACTCTTTTGGTTTAAATGAGACTCTAGTTTGCTTCCCCTTTTGACATGAAGCACAAATGCTATTTGATGGTTTTCCAATGGTGGGAATATCTATCACTGTTTTCTTTGAGCTTATTTTACTAGATTGTCAAAACTGATATGACCGAGCCTCTTATGCCACAACCAATTCTCGTCTTCCTGTCCAATCAAGAAAGCTCCTTCTGAAGTCTCTGAGAGAGTGTACAAGTTTCCAGATGTCCTTGATCCAGTTGCTATCAACTTCTCATTGTTTACCTTTTTGACTTCACAACCTTGCTTCTTAAAGATCACTTCATGACCTCTATCACAAATTTGACTTACATTCAACAAGTTATGCTTCAGACCAACCACAAACAAGACTTCTTTTGACCTAATTTTTTTGTCACTAATATTAAATGAACCTCTTTCAACTATCTTAGCTCCATCATTATTTCCAAACTTTACTAAACCACCTTTATATTGCTGCAACTTCTCAAATTTTTGTTTGTCACCTGTCATATGATTGGAGCATCCACTATCAAGTATCCATGGTGCGGATTTATTTTGCGATTTAAATGTCGTCTGTACTATCAAGGATTCATTTTCTTCCTTAGATCGCTCTTTTTCTTTCCACTCAGGTTTGATTACAATTTTGGGCTCTTGTTTTGGATTTTCTTTTTCAGTAGCTTGTGCATGTTTTTTGAAAAAATTTCTATTTTGTCTTATTCCATTTGATTGAAATTTTCTTCCCTAAAATTGATTTGATGCAAATGTACTTCGACAATTTCTTGCAATATGCCCAAAATTCTTTGGTCCTACATTATACTTGCAATCTGAGATCTTATGTCCATAACCATTGCATTTAAAACAGTAACCAGAAAAGATATGATTGAACCTGGGTGGTGGTCTTTGCCATGTTGTCGTAGGAGCCATAAATCTTCTTCTTATTTGATGTGTGACATTGGTGAAGCCATCATTGTCAATTCTCCTTTCGTGCCTTGCATTATTGCTTTCCTTTGCATGATTCGTTTTTGCTTGATCAACCTGTTTCTTCTCTTCATTCTTTGTGGATTCTTCATTTATGGCCTTTGATCCATTTGACAATTCTCCTTCATCAAAACCCAAACCAAATTTGATTTTTATAGTATTTTGGTTATCTATGATCTTATCCAGCTTCATAAAACTTTCTTCACATTTGTGATAACAACTAATTTTTTGATTCATCTCTTCTAGCTGCATTCTTAAACCAACAATCTCTTCTTTTAGCTTGCTACAATAATCTATTTTCATGGTTTTTTGCACTTCGAGATCTTCGAAGATTTTCTTGGATTCTTCTATCTGTACTTTCAAATTTGTTATGATTTGATTTGCATCCTCAAGATTTTTTGAAATTTTATTATTCTTTTTTCTTTCTATCTTCAATTCATCTAGAGCTGCAATTAGTTCCTCTTCCAAATTCACTTTTGTGTCAATTTCTTCTTCATCACATTCCTGTTCTTTTTCTGGTTTTTCTTCTTTGAGTGCCATGAAAAGAGCTTCACCTGTTTCCTTTTCAGAATCCTCACTAGAGCTATCTTTTGATGAACTGACATTCTTGGAGATGAAACTTTTCTTCTTGAAGTTGCCTTTTCTAAAATTTGTTTTTTTCTTCTAGTCACTTATTTCTTCGTGTTATCTTTCATCACTTATGTTCTTTTCATTAAGTGGACATTTAGCTGCAAAATGCCCAACGCCTCCACAGTTGAAACATTTAAACGGTAATTTTCCTCTGTATTTTCCTTTTTCCATTTTATTTTTTGAAAAAATTTTGCTTCCATTTCATCTGATGTCTCTTCTTCCTCGGATTCTTGTTTTGCTTTCATATTTTTATGGGCTTTAAAAGCAAATTCTCTGTCTGTGGATTTAGACTTTCCTATTCTCATCTCATATGCAGTCAAATAACCATGCATATCATCCATACTAAAATAATTTAGATCTTTAGCTTCTTCTATAGCTAAAACTTTAGAATCAAATCTTTGGGGAAGGGATCTTAATACCTTTTTTACGATGATAGAATCTTTGATTTCCTCATCGAGTCCTCTAATCGCATTAATGACTTCATTAACTCTCAGCGTATATGCCTCTATATTCTCATCGTCATTCATATTTAATACTTCGAACTGAGCTTGATGTGTTTGTAACTTGGCCTCCTTGATCTTAATGTCTCCTTCATGAATGCTCTTTAGTTTATCCCATATTTCCTTTGTTGTTTTACAACCCATAATCTTTACCAATTCGTTGTCCACTAATCCACACATGATAGCATTCTTTGCTTCTGAGTCATTCTCAATTAGTTTCTTATCGACAGCATCGGTTAGAGAAGTGGTGGGTATTGTGTATCCACTATCTACTAAATTTCAAATGTCGTATACCAAAGCACAAAGATATGTTTGCATCTTGAGTCTCCAAAATGCGTAATTAGTTATGTCAAACAATGGTGCTTTGTTTGATGAGAAGAATTCACCACCTACCATTGTGTCACTTCTAAGATCACCCTAGTCGGTTAAGCCTGTTCAGGAACCTCGCTCTGATACCAATTGTTAGTCTCACAATGACATTGAGAGGGGGGTGAATCAATGTAGCTCTTTAAAACTTAAATCTTCAACACTCAAATCCAAAACAATGAAAACATAAAACCAAATAAAGCAAGTATAACAAGAGAACATCACACAACACAAGATGTACCGAGGTTCACCAATTTGGCTACATCCTCGAAAATGACTGTTTGGACTCCCATATAAATCTAACCTTTGCAAAGCACCAACTTTACAATCAATTTACTAGCACCCACTGGAAGGAGCACCAACCCCTAATTTATCTGCACCAACAGAAAGGAGCACCAACCCCTCTACCAAGCACCCACTTTATTTTGATATTGATAATAAAATGACATATATGAATGTCTTCACTAAAACCAGAACCCTCTATGGTCTGTAAGCTCAAAATCTAAAACTTTCTATTTCACCCAGTATAACATCCCTCTCTCTACATTACTCGAAATTTGAATCTTCTCTTCTCACAAAAAAAATTAATTGTTCTCTTAGCTCGTTCTGCCAATTGCTAAATGCTTTTTGGGTATTGTGCAAAAACAATTATGCAAACTTCTCTCAAAATTTCAGCCAAAATGGATATCATATGAGAAATTTATGCCCAAAATATTGAAGTGACGTTTTTCACCTCTCTCCAAAAATCACGGATTTTCACTCTTTATTTTTCTCAATGCACACTTCTCTCTTCACAAAATAAAGCCCCCAGTTTTCAATAAAATCCCTTGTCACTTAAAAAGCACACACTTGCATTCTTTTTCTCTTTTCAATTTTTAAAAATATTTTCTTTAATGAAGATTTTTAAAACAATATAACTTCCTTTTTTTATTTTGAGAAGGCATTTCGTCAAACACGTCACATGCAAAGAATTGACACCTTACTCGTTCTCTTACTTCGGAGCCACGTGACACCTCAAACCAAAAACAAAAGATGCTCTATTTGATGCCTTTAAGGTGTAACAACACTGAAACCAAAACTCTGGTGACTCTACAAGGTCAAAACGACCAACTAAATAATTTTGCACAAGTGGAACAAAATGACATAAAAGTAACCTGTACCATTTTTGCAACAATCATAACTCTCACCTCGTAACTCTGTTTTCTCTAAAATTTGAAACTTAGAATCTCTGCAATGTTGACTAGATCCAGTATTAATATCACTACATAAATCCTTATGGTTCGCCTGTACCACCTCCATGAAAACTATTGTTGACAATTTTTCCAAAAAGAGCGTTTTTGTGACAGTCTTGCAACGCTTGTAACATTCGCCTCGTTTCTCAATTTTGGTGGGAATTTGGAACACATGATCTTGAAGATAACAACCATCACCATTTTGAATTTCACTTTCAAATTCTTCTCGGTTTTCTCATAGTTCTTCTGAAAAAACTGCCCTTTTTTTACCTGTACAACCACTTGCCAAATCATCCACCAAGATACCAAAAACGTCACCGATCAATCCAAACACTGTGCTGACACCTCCAACACTGTTATGGATTATTTCTTGACATGCTGGCATGTTCCATGATCCATCCTGTCCAACTGCACCCATGGTGACTTTTGTAATTTTTTGACAACTTCCTGATAATTTTTTCAACTTTGGCAAATTTGTACGAACAACTTGTAACAACTTCACCCGAACATCAAAAAAATCCTCATAAGCATTGAACATCACTGTACATACTCTGAACAACATACAAACAACTTTCCACTGCATCAACCTGTCCATCTAAGTGTGTTGACAACAATGACAATATTGCCGTTGCACCTTGCTCAACACTTCCATATTTGTGCTTGCAGGTGAAGAAAGCATCCACAAACCAACAATATTTATAATTCTGCATGACCTGCATATTTAGGGTGCTCTTTGTGATGCTCCTTAGAATTTTTCCTTAGAGATAAGTGAAGAAATACTTCAATTCACCATCGACTACAACTAAAATCATTTCAAACTTCATTTTGTCGCATTCGCCCCATCATCATGATAGTAGTTAACCTTAAGCACCTTTATTTTTGTTTTCAGTGCTTCGAACCACATTTGTTTTGTTTCACTCTTAGTAAGGACGAATGAGAGTTTTACCCCTCACCTTGGGCAAAAGCATTATCAAACCCGAAGCTGTGATTGCAATACGCTATAAAAATACTTATTCTTTGGAAATACACATTCATCCCCAAAAGAGGTGAAAGGTACTATCGCCCCTCACCTTGGGTGAACATAACTTTGACTTTTCAAGTGCCCATCTTGAAATACTGCTCGAAATGAAGATAAAACTTTTGATGCATTCGTGGAGCCATCTTCAAGTAGCTTTGCCCCTGGAAGTCGTGAATGGGACTTTTGCCCCTCACCTGGGGTGAAAGTGCTACAATTTTTAAATCCTTTTAATGCATGCTAACATGGGCTCCACAACCTCTATTTTTTAGATGTGTTTACCCAAAGAGAGGGTGAAAGGTGTTTTCGCCCCTCTCTTAGGGTGAACAAAGCCTTGACTTGTCAATGCACTGATTGGGTGAATCATTCTCTAGTTTTAAATGATGTTCGCCCCAAAGTGGGGCAAACATTGCTTTCGCCTCACTTTTGGGGCGAATGCACTTTTTTCTATTGCTATCGTTCTTCAACTTCGATCCCACCATTTTCTTCTTCTTTAAATGTGTTTTCGACCCAAGGAGGGATGAAAGGGCCTTTCGCTCCTCACTTGGGATGAAAGTCATTTTTTAGAGCTTAGAAATTTTCCCTTTTAATTTTACATTCATCCCAAAGTGGGGCAAATGGGTTTGTCGCCCTACTTTTGGGTGAACACATTTTTACCATAAAAACAAAGTTGTCTTCGCCCCAAGAAAGAGAGACAAAGATTTTTGCCCTTCTATTGGGGAAAAAAGGTTGTTCCATCCATTTCCCTTAATCTTTAAATATTGTTCTTGTTAACGTTATCCAAGCAATTCCAACCAATTTGTCACACCATTTTCCATAGCCAATTTTCCTTATAACACCCTTTATTCTCAAGCATGAAACTCATGAAAAACAAAGAATATTAACACATAAAAATGAACTGCAACACATTATAGAAAATATTGCAACATTAATTTACTGTATTTTCCACTTTTACAATAATACTGTCAATCAAAACTTCATCAAAAATTCTAATGTGGCAAGATGCAAAACTGCCAACAGTGCTAGAAGTAATTTTGCATCTTTGATATGGTATATTGCATGTATTTTAATCTTGAATCCTTTTGTAGTGTGCCTTGTGATGATATGTCCCCCTTGCTAATTTATCCATTATCTTAATAAATTGTAGTATTTCTTATGTCTTCCAATCCTTTTAACTTCTGGATTCTAACCTTCAACTCTTGTAGTATATGATCAATCAATAGAATTATTTTAGCTCTTTAGTATTTTGAGAATACTTTTGATAGAACCTTTGAAGTAGTCTACCTTGTGACTCCCTAGTTTAGAGTATGTGAACTAACTTTATAAAACCTTATCAAATCTTAGGCTTTGTAGTATCCCTTATATCTCCCAAGTGATTAGAGTATGCTATGGTCTTGATAAAGTGCTTAGCATTTGTTAGATTTCCTTTTGAGTTGTTTCCCTAATGTTTTTTTGAAGATAATGTTAATATAATGATAAACTCCTATTTCACCTTATTTCTCCCTATTAAAATATGCACTTTTCATTTGATAAAGTTCTCTATATTTCAAGACTCTATGGTTGGATTCCTTTTTTCCCTTTAATTTGTATATGAGACAAGTATAAGCAATAAATTCCAACTTTAAAGCAATTAATGTTTTTGCTTATTTTATCCTTAACTTTTAATAGTTAAATTTTCTAAATTCCAATGATCTAAAGTTTGATGTAGTACTCCTTATATATCCCTAATTTAGAAATTTAGAAAATGATAATTTTTAAAAAATAATATTTCAATTTTCAAAGGTAGAAAACCTTATATCTCCTAGTTAAATTATTTGTATATACTATAATATTTGATTCTCAATCTAATGCAATTTAAAATTTCTCTTAAGGATATAATCTCCTTATTTTAATTGCTTTCTAATCAACTAAGATTGTAATTTCTCAATGCAATAACTGAATAGACTTGACCTTAGAGATAATGCTCCTTATATATCTTTATATGTTATGGAAGGCAAACATAAACTCAATATAAATATACCCATACCAAAATGTGATGCGCGACATGCTAGGTGATGTATTCATTGGCTATACTTTCAAGTATATTGAGCGTTGTATTCTATATGGTCTTCAATGTATGGCAGTGTGCATTGAATGCACTGCATAATATGATGCTCTATCTCCAATATTAGGCTATCCTCTTCACCTCCTTAATTCTTCTTTAACTTGTGGAAGCTCAATATGTGCTCTCTTTTCAGACACGGCTATTAATACCACTTTGCCTCCTCTTGGAATGAATGCCACATGGCATTTATGTTCCTTTTGATCATGAATTTCCTTGTAGGGTGGTGTAGGTACGTTATAGTCTTTATGGAACACTGATCTAGGTGCTGTAGGCATTACCTTTCACTATGGATGTTGGTAAAATGATGTTTAATTCCCTCATGCTTGTATAAGTGTTACCAAAGTTATAGCTAATGGGTGGTGCAAACCTTTGAACGTTGCAAAATGATTATTGATGTCTTCAACGCTTGAGTTGGGCATTACTTCAAACCTGAGCATTCCCTTCCTGTGCGCAAGTGTTATAACCTTAAATGTTATAAATAATATGCAAGCGCTCTTCTTCCGTTATGCCAAGTGGCACAAGATAACTTTTGTGATGCAAGTGGAGGTCTCTTCTTTGCATACAATATACCTCTTCAATATCCTTATCACCTTAATGCATTTCCAACTTTTTTTCAAGTTGTTTGGATTCCTTTGCAGCGTGCATTCTTGAACCTTAATGTATGGTGGCTCCTCTTTGGTTATGGTGGCTTTTCCTCAATGAAAGTGGCTCTTCCTATGGTGTTTCAAAGCTAGCTTCATCGTGGTCATTCATCCAAGATCCTCTATGCTTTTTCTTGGGTGTTGCTTGATGGTAATCTCCTTGCAACTTACACTTTTGTTGCTTCACATTGTTCTTGCTATTGGTCTTGTATTGTTATTACTTTAGTCTCCATCTTATTACAGGTTCCTTAAGCATTGCCTTCAATATATTATGGCACCAGAATTTGGTGTCTTTAAATATCTTGACCGCAATGATATTGAGCCCTTGGATGGCTCTATCTCCCTTGCTATGTATCTTGAGCTTTTAACCAATTAAATACTATCACTTGGAGTCTGTAAATTTATTCTGCGTTGGTGTCTTAAGACACTTAACTTTTATCTTCTTTTTTTTATAATGTAGAATACAAGTATGGTGCTATTTGATCTAAAAAAACTCTATAATAAACTATGATAAGATACCTTAGTTGCACCTAAATATTTTTTACTTTCTTAGTCTTTTTTATAGTTGTTTTTCTAGACTTAGTATGGCGGCTTCCTTCTCTATTCTTTGGCAGTTCTAATGCTCCTTTTGGTGGCTTCTCTTCACCAAGATATGTTGTAGTTTTCCTGCGCTCAATAGTGTATTTTGGAACTTTACTTCTACCTCATTTTGTGCACTAATGTTCCTTTGATAAATACTTAATGCACTTTAAATAACTCTTAATAATTTCTAGTATAATGCACTATTAATTTCTCCTTATTACTCCTTTTAATGAACTCTTAAAAGTAACTTATATTATGCACTATAATCTATGCAACTTTCATTTAAGAGTAATGTCTTCTTTGCTTCCAATAGATAATAGGAAGTTGATATTTTTCTTTCTCTTAAAATATATCTAACTCCTATTTCTTATGTGCAAGTTAACCTTGTAAGAACTATCTTCTGCACTTCCTTGAAGACTTAAAACTTGAAACTTACTCCTTTGCAACTTTAAACTCTAATGTGGTGCTTAATGAAACTTAATAATAAGATGAATCTAAGTGTTCAAATAATGAACCTTTTGCACCAAATTTGCATACCTTTATGACCTCTATAGATGATGGATTTCTTGGTGATTTGGATCACCTAATTACTATCTTGAAACTTGATGAATTTGCAACTCTTCCTTGCTATCCAAAACAACTTCTTAACTCACCAATTTGCAGCTTTAATACTCCTCTAACTTGCTACCTAGAAATGTGGTTCAGTGGCTTTAACTCTCCTTTAGGATGCTTCCTTGAACTCTAAAAATTAGCAGCTATTAATGTTGTCTAAATTGTTTCCCGTAACTTTGAAATTTTTAAATTCTAACGCAACTATTTTCTCCTCTAAAATGTTGTCCTTGAATCTCCAAATTTGGTAGGAAAATTCCTCCAAATTGTAGCTAAAACTTTCCTTCTAGAAACCTTCAACTTTCTACTGTAAAACGAACAATATCCTTTCTCCAAAATAGCATTTAATGGAAATTTCCAAATCTCTCAAATTTGGTGGCTTCTTCTAACTCTTTTCTCCTTCAACCTCCTTTTCAAATTATGACTTCGACCTTGGCCTCTTTGCAGGCCTTATTCTCAAGAATCTGAATGTCTTGAGGTCTTTGGAAATCATTTCCAGAGTTTTGCAAACTTCTTACCAAATATTTCTCCTTTTGTGTTTGTTTTCATATGGTGATAATTATCCCAAATACTTCTTTCTTAGGTGCTTCTCTTTGGTAGCACTCTTCTCTCTTGAGTTTTCCTCAAGTCTTCTTCAATGGACATCTCCAAAAATACTTCAATGAGGCTTTCCTAGCCTTCTCCTTGAGACCTCTTCTCTAAGGTCTTCAAATTTTTGCAACTTCTCTAGTCTTCTCAAAACTTCAATGAGACCTTTCCTTGATCTCTAGAATCTACTGCTTCTAAAATCTGCAATAGGAACTTTGCTAATATTTCTTTATCTTCAATCTTCTAAATCTAGAAGTTCTTCAATGGGATCTTCTATGGGTCTCTTCAACTTCTTGAGTTGTTCTCTCCTTTATTCACTTTGTAGTCTTCAATATTCAATGAGACTCTTTTCCTTGAGTCTCTTCTTTCTTCACTCTGAAGTCTTCAATCTTCAGATTTCTATGAGGACCTCCTTCTTGGTTCTCCTCAATCTTCAATGGAGATCTCCAATCTCCAATATTCTCTAGGAATATTTTCTAGAGTCTCTTCTTCCTTCAATCTACAATAAGACTACTCTAGCCTTTTTCTCTCTTCTGTAATCTACAATCTATAGGTTTACAATTCTTGCAATGGAACCTTTTCTTTAAGGCCTCCTAATCTTCAGTCTTCAACTTGTTGCTTCAGGTTCTGGATTGATTCCAAAGAAAATATTCTTCTTAGCTCTCTTGTAGGAAGCTTCCTAACTTTCTTTGAATCTCCTATTTTCTGCAACAAAGTATTATAAAATGATAATAGAAATTTATTTGAATCTAGAGAGAATAAACTTCACTAGTTGATTTTTCAATCTAGTGGAATCAATATTGAGTCCTAATCTTCACAATTTTTTTTGCAACTTTGTAGAAAGAATCTAGCCATATATAATTTCTAAAAATTTTGAAAATGAGATTTTCTATCTCCTCTCAATCTCTCTTGTGGCTCTCCCTATTTCCTATTGATCTACTATGTGCTCTGATATCACTGTTAATTTTTTATGATATATTAAAGGAAATGCAACCACAAGATGTAAAATGAGCAAGCAATAATAACAATATGATAATAGCATTATAATATGCAAGAAAATTATATAAGATACTTTTGCAATAGCTCAAAATATGCCATTAATGAAAGCTCATGAAAATAGTATAATGTAATATAATGGAGGACTTGAACACTCCATAAATACATGAAGGAACTACATTGTACCTACTAAACTCACTATGCAACTAGTCACTATTATATATTTTGTCTCTCCTCACTTAAAGGTATATATAGGAAGATAATTCCCTTGGCCTTTAATCTACCCTATGACTCATGTACATGTGGACTACATGCACATTTACATCATTGCACATTCTAACACTTGTGCATTTATTATATTGTATGGAGTAACTACTCAAACCTTACTCTAGTTATGTACCCAAGGTGGTACATTAGCATATACCAAATAATGTAATATACGCCAACACTCTATAGAAAAGTAAGTGCTAGTAAAGTTAATAAAATATAAATTGATCTCTTCAATCTTAAAATTTCATATTTCAATAATGTCGAAGACTATATATCTCACTTCAAATCTCTAAAAGTTGATCTAGCTATCGTAGAAGAGAAGGTAAAGATTGAAGAGTATGTCAAATTTATTACTTCCAATATTTCTTCTCCTTTTCATATAGTTGACTTGGTTCTTTATGTAGATATTATGTCTATCAAAGAACCACAACCCACCTCTCTTGAAGGACTTTTCAAGCTTCTAATCTATTATGAACTGGCAAAGAAGAATTGTGGATCTCTTTTGTTAGAAATAGATTATATTACATCATTTGGGTCATGTAAATATACTTTCCTAAGTACATAACTAGGACATTAGATTACTTTAGGGGGAATCTATGTAGTTACTTCATGCAATGTAATAAATGCACAAGTTTCAAAGTGCAATTTGTATATGTGCAAGTTGTCCCTTGCATAGCTAGGTAGAGTGTTGGCCAATGAACTTATCTTCCTATATAGAAAGGGCCTCATTGTAATAGTAGAGCATAACATGGCATAGCATAGCATAGCATAGACATAGATATAGAAGCCCATATATTGGTGATGGGTGTAATGTAGTCCAGTAGCATTATTCATGGAGTTTCAATTTCCTCCATAGCTACATTGTATTCATTTTTATCATTTATATTTATAACATATTTCAATCATCTCGTAGATTTACTTTCATTCATATTATTCTGCATCTTGTGATTTTTATCTCCCATTGTCCACTGCATCAAAATCTAACAGTGGTATCAGAGCCATGGTAGATCTAGCCATAGTATATCAAGAGGAAAACCACCATTATCATTGAGCTTGAGTTTTTTGTCAACTTGATGCGCTGCTAGACCAACCACTATCAAAAACTCTCAAAACAATCTAAGCGATAGGATTAGGGAGAGCCACAAGTGAGGACTGAAAGAAATCTTAGTTCTAGAAATACGGTTATTACATTTGGCTAGGATTTGTAGGAAAAACTCATGAAGACTAAGACTCAACATTCAATCCACGAGATTGACAAATCAACTAGTGAAGATCATTCAAGATATCTAGAACTTGTTAACTATTACCCAAAGTTTCTTTTGTTGCAGAAAACTAATTCTCAAACGATTGGGACTCCTCCTCTAATAGAAAGCTAGAAGACTTCAACTTCATTGCTCAAATTTGGGTGTGCCTTCATAGTGCAAATATTAGTTTCTTGTGCAAGAAAATAATACCACGAAAGAAGACTTCTGGATAAGAGTCATGGTGAATTTAGGATACTGGAGATCTCCATTGCTAGATTGAGAACTTCACAAAAGAAGAAAAGGCCATAGAAGCCTTGATCCAAAAAAAATGCCACAAAGCCTTGTTCCAGAAGAAAAGGCCATAGAAGCCTTGATCCAAAATAAAAGGCCACATAAGCCTTGTTCCAGAAGAAAAGACCATATAAGCCTTGATCCAGAAGAAAATGCCATAGAAGCCTTGATACTGAAGAAAAGGCCACAGAAGCCTTGATATGAAAAAGGCCACATAAGCCTTGAACTTGAAGAAGATTCTAGAAGAGAGTATTTGATTCAGACGCAAATTAAGATTTTAGTTTTAATACTTTTTTGCAAGGAAAGGAGAATCAATGAGTTGGAAAACTTCCTACAAGAAATTTAGGAAGAGTATCTTCTTCATAATCAATCCAAAAGCTGAAGCAAAATTAAAGGTAAAGAAATAAGGAGATATCATTGAAGAACTTCCAGTCTTGGAAGAAGAAGGACTAGGAGAGTCCTGCTCAAATCCAGAAGCAACAAAATCGAATATCTAGAAGAATATCTCACCACCAACACTTCCAAGAGTAGAAGGTTGAAGAAAAGGTCTCAAGGAAGACCAGAAGAAGTTGTAAGATCAAAGAACTTGGGGAGGTCTCAACAAGCATACAGTAAAATGCTTAGAGAGCCTTACTGAAGAAATCATCAAAGAAGAACTCATTGGAGAAATTCACTACAGAAGATAGTGAAAGAATTGGGATAATTATCACCATATGACAATAAGCCCAAAAGAATAAGAATAATTTGGCAAGGAATGTCAAATATCATAATACCTCAAGACATCTAGAATCTTGAGAAGAAGATCCTACTTGAATTCAGAGTTTGAAAAGAAGACTTGAAGATAGGAGAAGCCCACAAAATCCAAGAGACTTGAAGATTACCTCTCACATCAAAAAGGCACCGTTTCATATACAAAGACTTCTTCAAATCTATAGCAAAAGGGGGATACGAAAAGAGGAGAACAAACCACCAAATCCTAGGCTCATGAAAGAAAGTTTGAGACCATATTTTGGTGAAGGAGGAGTTATTTAGGACAGTCTAGAAAAAGCGATAAGATCCTACTCGAAGCAGCAAGATCTACATCCTCCACAAAAGCAACAAAATAGCTATAAAATCTCTCAAAAAAGTAACCAACTATTGGTGCAAGTAGATTCATTTGGATTACTTATCATAATTGTTAAATCGCCTTAAAATAAGGTAAAACAAACCACTTTCTACACACTGAGCAAAGGCAAATAATTTAGTTGTTTTCAGAAGTTGTCTACCCCACCCTCTTTGGATGATACTAAATGATTCTCATTTATTTGATTTTGGTTTTCGTGGTTTTAGGCTGGGTTCTTCATTCAAAATGCTTAGGAGTATTTCCTATAAGGGTCACCATTTGTTGTGACCATTGCACAACTGGCCCCAAATTTGGATCCACCTTTAATTTTGTTGTTTTGGGGGATTTGGTGTTCTTTGAGTGTTAATTTTGACAGGTCCTTACCCTTGAGTTTGTAGTTATAGGTCCCAAGGTTTGGTGGTTAGTCAAGGTCTCCCTTTAGTTTCTTTTAGAATGCCTTGTGTGTTGGTTAGGTTTAAATTGTTTTAGTTAATCTTTTTTTTTTAATTTAATCAATTCAAACTGTTGATTTTAATCAAGTAAATTTTTCCTTAATAAAATAAAAATAATAATAAAATAATATGTAATAATTATTATGTATATGTATATGTATATATATATATATATATATATATATATAGTTGAATTTAAATTATTTTTAATTTTGGTGTCTGTTATGTTTTAACTTTATTTTAGTTTTTTGTCGTTATTTAGAGTTTACATTTTGATTTTAGTTTTTCTTGTGGAGTCTAAGCTTACATGGTGTTGTGTTACTTGCAGATTTAAAGAAGATATGGTTCGAATGCAAATGCAAACCTGGGTTCTAGCGAAGATACGATTTTCGAAGGTGATGTGGAGGACAAAAATATGTGGAACGAATGTGATTAGACGCTAAGGTTGGGATGAGCTCATGTGGTGGTGACATGGACCCCGAGGACGTAGATGTTGGACTTAGACGGGGACCCCGAGGACGTAGATGTTGGACTTAGACGGGGATATTGATCAATGCAGCCACATGGAGGTGATAATATTTAAATAATTATGTGGACCAATGTCTTGGAAGTGGGCGTACATCATGATGTGCAAAGCCTATTGGTGTTACTTAGCAAATTTGATAAGCATGGAACAAGCTATCCAGTTAGTAAGATTATTTGGATGACAATGAGGTGGACACACATATGAAATATTGGAGGATATTCTACGAATCCCGTAAGGTTGACGTGGAGACATACACAACGAGGATACCATGATCGACGAGATTGATCGAAAGTAGATGCAGAGACTTCAGGAGTTATTCTAGGGAGAAAGTGATCGTTACAGGAGTAAATCAAGCACATTCCAACTTTGCCACATGGAAGGTTTCAGTAGGATTTCATTTTGGCAATTTTTTTTGGCAGTAGTGTAACTGCTCATATACTACGATACACAAAATGTTACCAATCATCAGTGTGAAGATGAATTAAGTTTTGAATCAGCATGAATTATTTATCATACGATAGGGGTAGTTTAAGGAAACGAATAAGAAGGATGTCGTTTGGTGAAATATTCCCGATGAAATTAGGGGAAGTTTGCGCCATGCAGGCTAAATGTGGCTCGTATTTAATGAATAGAGAGAACGTTGATGGTGCCCTTAGATGCAGTTAAACTTTCAAACCTCAGGCACGGTGCTTATCCATATGGGTGCGTATTCAAAAAAGGATATCAAATTACTCATGAAGTCTGCTACAAAAACCTGCATAGTAGCCAAAATCGTAATTGGGCTGACAGCATCAATGTAATACGTGGCTTCTCCATTCTTGGTTTTAAAATCCATGATGTCAAGAAAAAAAAAGGGGAGACGTTCAAGTCTGTGCGTGCAAAAATACATCAATGGTCTTAGATGGTAGCAATTTTATATCGCTAGTTTTGTAAAGGATGAAATATTGGAGTTAATGTGATGAATAGCCTGACACCACAACCCATCATAAAAATAAATATTGTCCTTGTGAAGGCATTACCTAGATGTCGTTACACTAAACACAAGCGTTAAAACGTTTGAAGGAGAAAAAGCCATGCGGGAGTGCCTTGGGCATATCAGGCGTAAGTTGCAATGTTTTCATTATATTATTTGAGGAAGTATGTCATTCATGCGTAGTCACCTGAAGACCATATATCATAATAGTTGTTGCACTTGAATTCGTGCGAAGGAGGTAGTTACACAACAGCACTTGAATTCGTGCGAAGGAGGTAGTTACAAAGCATTTGAAATTTGAAATAAAATAAAGAAATTAGACCGCATAGTAGTTATTGAAGCACATTCAGCATACATTGATAAAATTTTGTTGACGTGGTGGTATAAAAACGAGAATGATCGTAAGGATCGTGGCTGAAAGCTCATCATTTATAAAATAAGGAAGAAAAACGCATGGAGAAATCTGAAGTTACAAATAATCGTTTAGGTGGAATGAAGACAAAAGGAATGAAATGAAGTGTCTCACCTGAAGTTTTGCTCAAACAGAGAAGTTGAAGAGGTAGGTATCCATCCATGAAAAGTGGAAATGAAGAGTCGCGACGGAGGTCTATAAATACCCAGTGAAAGTAGAGATACAAAGGCTGGAAAATTTGTAACAAAGGAGGTGGAAGAAGATTGGAAGATCATCCAATTGCTGTCAAGGTTCTGGTTATTATTTTGTATGCATAAAGTAAAGGTTTTGGACATTATAGAAGATTTTTTATTACATATTTGTCTGTCTTCACAAGTATTGAACTTAATTTTATGATATTTTATGCGTGAATTTGGTTGCATCATGAATATATTTTTGTACAGGTTTCTAATCCTTAGACTTTTGTTGTAACCAGTTGTTTTAGATTATGTGGATGCAGGTCTAACCTAGTTGTGTTTCTTTTATGTGGATGCAGGTCTAACCTAGTTGTGTTTCTTTTCAGGATCTAACTTTTTTGCAAGTTAAGCTAGAGTATTTTGCAGTAGTTGTTTCTTTGGTTGTTTCTTCACAGTCTGGTCCATTTTCCATATTTTAATCTTTATTCTTCTAACCCTAGCTATTTTTATTTCTTTTACCTATGATTTATTTTTATGTGTAATCAAACACTTGAAATCCTAACAAATCTATCATTGTTGCGTTAAAGTTAGGATTTTTGAAGTTATGAGATATCCAAATAATTTTATGCTTTAATGTTAATACATTAAGTTATTTGGACACTTTTCTGATGTTAAAGTTTTCAGTTTGAGAGTTCAAAGCATTTATTCTTCACACTCCATTGGGGTTTTCATTTTCATGCAGAATATTAACTCAAAGTGATAAAAAGAATCAACATTTCATGATTTTTCTAGCATTTCTTTTATCAACTAAAGTCAAGATAAAATAAATTTGCACTCAGGGAGGGATTTACTAACTCCTATATCACATTAAGGCAAAGATAAAATGAAGTGGATCTTCCATAGCACTTGCTAACAACACACTTTAACTTGAAATAAAATGAATCTGCTAACAACAAGTACTGACTCTAACTTCACTTTAAATCAAATATAAAACAAAGTGGTTTTCCACAGCACATGCTAATAGAACATTATTGAAAGTAAAGTTATCCGCTAACAGGGATTTATGGGTAAATCACATTGATAAATTAAAAATAAAATGAATTAGGATCTATTTCAAGCACTTATTCATTCATTTATTTCTGCACATAAGGGAACTCAAGCCCTTTCATTGATATAATGCATGGCAAATCATTTTAACCACAGGCCCCTTGTTAACAGTTATTTGCAAATCACTAAGGTGTTCTAAGATTTCATTTTGATATATTAAGTAAAAGGAACCTTGGAGAAATTTCTATTTCTTTGCAAGAGAGGTTTTGCTAACCGAAATTCTAACTGTAAGTGTGGTTTTGCAACAAAGTAAAATTATTACTTAACACTTTCCTAGCTCCTTCTTAATCAAATTTTGAAGTTTGTTATAGACTCAAAAGGGGCCCTCTTGATGAATGAAAGATGAATCAAGAGTTGGAAAGGATCTAAGGAGCCATCAAATGCGTCAACCAAAGCTTTCGCCAAATCCGTCCATGAGCGGATGGCTCTCCGCCCAAGGGTGTGGTACCACCATAGTGCCCTTTCCTCTAAAGACAAGACCAGGAGCCTGATCATGATATCTTCATGTGTTATGCCATGGAGGGGTGCTAGTGCAACGACATCTTTGAGGTGCTCTCGAGAAATTTTCAAGGTGTCATTATATTTGGTTAGGGATTTCAAGGCACCCTTGGGAATTTCATGCTAGCATTGGAGGTCCAATGGACTAGGATCATTCCACTATGGGTAGCTTGGATAAGCCATTGAGGGACTGGCCTTCAAAGGTCCCAGTTCATGCATCAGAATTAGAGTCATCAGATGAACATACTATCACCACTTGTAAGATCAGGGTTGCTCATCAAACCCTGGGTCCTTTAGGAAATGAAACCTTTAGTAAAAAAAGGTAATTGATCTCATGATGTGGAGACACTGCTCAGATCAGATTCATTAGGTGATTTTCCAAGATCTGGGTAAACTAGAGAATCACCAAACTCTAGTTTCCTTAAACACGAAAACTCATAGAGTTACCCAATAGAGTCACCAAAAATTATTGGTGCAAAAACCGATATCAAACGAGCGGGAGGTGCGCTCAAAGGTTTTTGACCAGCAATGAACGCTTGCCCAGCCTGGAAGAGGCAGAGGCAATCAATATTCGGAGAAGGTCGGCTCCTAAGGTTCTAGCTACCTATGCTAGAAGGGAGAAGAGGGAGAAAAGGGAACGATAAAGAAAGCAAAAGAGGTTGTAGCTTAAACTAAAAAGGATGGTGTATGGCTGCATCAAGACACATTCATCCCATGTCGTCGATGTAAACAACATCAAACCATCTAACATATCAGTCCTTGCCTATTGCTTCTCCTTCGACTCGACGTGTAAGGGTGAATTCCAAAACTAGTGAGAGGGTGTATGAAATCCAATCAATAGAATTAGAGCACTCCCACCCGATTGGCCTTAACAAAAATAAACCCCAACACCCAGTGGTAAATGTGAATTCCATAACCACCTAGCCAGGCTCACAAAATTCAAATAGTAGAATTAAGCGAACCCAATTAGATGACCATTATAGAAATAAACATTCACACAAAGGCAGAAGTAAAACGAAATATGGATTGAGAGACCAAATAGTGATTTACTATTATTTACAAGCAATAGAGGATTACATATGAATTGTAAAGGCCATAGAGCCACCCTTTGGAATGCCAAGCATTTCGCTATTTATAGAAGATTTTACAATGAATTCAAAATTAAGCATTAATGATGCTCAATGGGAAAGACCAAATTGGAATGGTTGAAATATCTGCTGATGCTCTACTTCAAGGGAGAAGGCGATCATCCAAAAGGAGAGTTAGATATTCACACAAATATCTAGACCCTTGATCACTTTTGTTGCACCTGTTCGAGCAATAACTTCTATCTACTTTACGCCTTGAGCACCTAAGAAGTTTGATTGATTATCACAGGCTTCACGTACTTCCACTTTCTCCTTGTCAACTCGTACCAGTGCAGTTGTGTTTATTAATGGCCCAGCTTGAAGCTTTCTTCCCCTTGACATCAATTATGGTCAGAGACCAACAATCCACTCATCATACTTTGGGGACAGAGGATTCAACATGAAATTATGATATTGCTTTTCCAAAGTTTCATTTAGCTTTTAGACAGGAACTTGGGAGTTGTGATTGTCCTGCCTTAGTCTGATTCTTCCATTCGAGGATATGGGGTCCCAATATTATACCTGATAGTTGGAGCAGGGATTTTGAATCTTTCTTTGAGCACACCCTTGCCCATTCTTTCGTTTGACTCCAAATTTATTGATTTGTCGTGTTGCTTGTTCATTCGATTTCATACATCTGCTTCTTTTGTCATTGCTTCAAAATTGGTTGATTCTAAGATGCGATCATCCTCAAGAAGAGTGGGTGAAGAGGCATAAAATTTCACCCACAATACACAAGCTCAACCAAAATACTTCAAGTCAATGTAATCTAAGGCTTAGGTGACTAAGGGAAAGTCTAAGATTTTAAAGAAGTTAAACAATTGTGAGTATTATAAAAGGGAATGACACTTCATCAAGAATTACATTACAAGGCTAAAGAATATGGAGACATAATTCTTGAGGGCTAGACACAATCTTTATAATGATAAAATGAGGACAAAGGATGAACATTAAAGGCCCACTAGAGCATCCATTGTGGGGGAGATATGTTACCTTCAATGCCTTCTCTACTTTGTCCTCTTAGCTCAAATTTAGGGGGGTGTTGAAATTTGTATAATCTGATCTTGTTTAAGCTAAGACCATAAGTGTGATGAGGTGCTTATGAGCATCGTCTGTGTATCCTACTGACATGTGATTCCCTACTACTACAAACATTCTTCATTTATGTAATCCTATGGGTATCTTCATGTAATCCAAAGAGCCATTTTCATATTTCATCCTTAGTAGTATTGGTTAATCCACCTTTATGGATAACCTTACTTAAAAGGGTAAATTATTATTATTTTATTGTAGGTTAATGTCAAGAAGTTAACGTTGGCCTGAGGTTGACCTCTCATTCGAATTTTGGTATCACTATAAATACCCCTCAATAAGTATCCATTTGTATCATAAGTGTAAATAAATTTAATCTATTAGGGTTCTCGTGGGCACCCCACTCTCTAATTCTTGTCATCTCTCTCTTTGTTTATTCCTTCTATTTCTTCTATGCTATTTTTAGTTTTTTTGTACATATTTTTTGATATGATCGTGGTGAATGCATGTTCTAGAATTTTTTTAGAAAATATTGTGAATTTGAACACCATTATTCCCTACCTTATTGTTGGATTTTAAGCCAAAATATATTAGGTCCCAATATCTTTGATCTAGAGTAGATTTAAATATAAGAGCAATCAAAATATAAGTTGGCCAATATAAATAACAATAACATTCAATATAATATCAAATATGAATGTAAAATGGCCAAAATCATTCATGCAATAACATGAAGAACACTTACAATATAATTGCTCAAAATATGCATACAAGCTTCAATATTCATGCTTGAATATGTCATACATTTTATGGAGCTTTGTCTCCATTATATAACCTTATAAATGTGACTCTTCACTTGACTATTGCAATCGTCATATATACGAGAGTTACAACCTTTCCTATTCTTTACATAAGAGAAGCATCACATGTCCTTTGGCTTCTCATCTTGCCACTTGTATACATGACTCTTGTGCATATCCTACACATAGACACTTACATAAAAGGGGAAATATAAATCACTCTCCTAAACTATAGACTCAAACTCTATTATAATATTTACATTGTATCATAGGTACCATGGGGGTACATTAGCATGTACCAAATAATATAATATAATTCAACACTTATTTAGTTTATATGTAACGATCCCAATGGATGCATTGGCTCATTGATGGGTCACGTCCATTCATTTATTAAATCATTTATTTATAGGTAGAATCATTCATTTAATTTTATCATCGAATATCATTTTCATTATATTGCAAGAGACTCCACCCTCTCCAAGTGGCTATAGGATTTTGCCCTCCTTAAGTGGTATGTTATTATATTCTTACTCGCTTGTTTAATACTTTACATTCGCATTTCGATTTAATTACGAAGAATAATCTTCCAAGTGGTATTAGAGCTATGATCTGGTAGAAGGGTGACAATTATTTTTTTCGAGAACATTGATATTGCTTAAAGCCAGTGAACGTCGATAGTCTTGGTTACGATTGGTTTTCGTCCAAATAGTCAAGCAGAAGGTTCGTACATAAGATGAATTAATTTATTTTTTCATCAAGATATACCGTCATAACATCATTGCAGAATGTTGCACAAAAGGTGATTAAAAAGAACGATTATAATACCTAAGGTTCGGTTGGTGTCTATATTAAATTTCTATATGCGTGTTTTTTAAGGAAAGGAAATCATCCTTACTAATGCTTGTTGAACAAATTTAAGTATTGTGATAAAACTAAAGCTTACAGGAGAATTGTGCATCAGATAGACTTGTCAATTTGAGTGTTACAAGAGTACAACACTCATTTTTTTCCAAACCTAAATCTCTCGCCACGTGGAATAATTTAACCACTCATTATAAGGTTCTCCACGAATTAATCTAGTGAGCATCTTACATTCCTTTAATCATCAAGCATCCACCGAATCAATTGCTAAGGTATTAAACCCTAAATCTCCTACCAATCAATCATCAAGCGTCCATCGAATTCATCTTACACCTTCAAATTTTATGTAATATAAATATTAGTTACCATAATATAAAACCAAATTGTGTACATTGGCCAAAGAAAAGGGTTTTAAACATTAGCATATAACAAAAATTTGTCCCACATTCATCAGGCCGACGAATTCGTTGGGAATAAAAACCTTAACACGTGAAGTACCAATTGACCAGCTTATTGGTCATTCCCACCTCGCGCATACCACTTTATCGATTTCCACCATGTGTTTCCCATGCAGTTCCACAATTGCTTCTTTTAGGCTCGATAATCGTGCCCCTTGTCCACTCGTCATCGCCTAGTCATCTTTCGTTCGACTCACGTTTGCTTAGTCATATTTCGCTTGTCATTTCCCATCCATTGCCAAGTGTCATTGGTTAGTCCGCTTGACCCAGCTATATAAGCTATTATAGTCGTTATCCTCCACCAGCCTGCTTGATAAAAGTTATATTAACCATGTTATAGTCATTGTTTATCTTTTGCCAGCCACTTGACCAAGATATATAAATTGTGTATAGTCATTGTCTATTGGAAGGTTCGAAAGTGACTTTTGTATAATTGGAATTCGTTCAAAAGTTCAAAGTGACCGTTGTATAATTGGAATTTGTACTCAAGTTCGAAAGTGACCATTGTACATTTGGAATTTGTTCAAAAGTGACTGTTGTATATTGGAAAGTGGCTCAAAAGTGATCGTTGTATATTGGAAATTGGCTCAAAAGTGATCGTTGAACATGGAATTACAATAATTTTTGCAAATATTGACAATACAAGACAAGATATTTTGCCAATCCTACTTTTTGGCTACAAATCAAGTGCATGAGTGATCAAACCACTCCTAAAAAGTGGAATAGAGGAGCAAACAAAATATTACAATGCATAGATAGACCTAACGAGGGATTCCTGCATACACCAAAAAGACAACCACAAAATAAAGGTATGCAACATAATTCTCATTTTTATAATTAATAGTTTTAACCCTCACCACTGGTCCATGGCTTCTCCAAATCAAGACAATTCCAACATCCCCCCTACTCCAGACCACAATGTTACTTTGTCTAACCAAGAAGACTTTGTCATTAACCAAGAAGACCTTGTATCCAAAATTCCCCTTAGTGTGGACACAGGTGTGCATAATTGTCTAGGGCAACAACAAAAAGACCTTGCTACTATGTATACAGTATTACATGAAATAAGGGATTCAGTGGCTAAACTTCTCAATCCATATAGTCAATCCTCTCAAGCCATTGCCAACCCTTCACATTTAAATAGTCAATCCTCTCAAGCCATTTTCAACCCTCCACCCTTAAATACTCATCAAATATTAGTACCCCCAAAAACTTCTTCTGATTTTGATCCGTCAACATGTGATGCCTCCTAATTCTTATAATGGCCTCATGATGTTCAAGTTCCTCGTATTGACATGCCCACTTTTGAAGGATATGATCCCAAAGGTTGGCTAGCCAAAATGGATGGTATTTTTTGTCTTTACCATATTTCAAAAATCGGTCGTGTCTCATTTGCATCTTGTAAACTAGGTACCCAGGCCTATCAATGGTTGTTATGGCAACTTCATCAACATAATCGCTCCCTTATGTGGCCTAAATTTAAGGAAATATTAGAATATTTGATAAAGGTTCTTCTTCATCATATGTGGTTCGCCTTATGGAACTCAAGCAAACCGGTTTAGTAGAAGACTATGTCACTAAATTCATAAGTCTTCTTACCTATACACACGAATTGAATCCAACAGTAGTGGTATCCGCCTTTCGTCATGGTCTCAAGGATAAAATAAGAAAGGAAGTCGACATGCATGATCCATGTACTCTTGATGACGCCACTCGTATAGCTCAAGCAACCAAAAATAAATTTCAAGATGTGGTACCTTATAAACGTGATTCTAATTTTCATCGTCCTTTTCGCAATAATGAATAATCCTCAAGATTTTTCTACTTTAAATGTCATTCCTACCATCCAAGGGATCAAGCCTATGTAGTACGTCAAACTTTTCAAGTGGAATATGACACCAATGAAGAAGAAGATGTAGTTCAACCAAAGTCACTCACTGATATAGAACAACCAATAGATACTAGTGAAGTAACACCTGAAGAAGATACTATTGCTCTCTCAGTACATGCACTTATGGGTTTAAAAGCTCATCATACAATTAAGGTACAAGGATTCATTAGGCACAAACGTGTTAATGTATTGATAGACTTAGGTAGCACACATAACTTTATCGATTTCAAAATTGCCAAATCCTTGAACTTGTATATGAATACTTCTAATCAAGATAAGTTTCAAGTATTGATTGCAAATGGAGGTAACGCTTAATGTGTGAACCGAACATCTCTAGTTTTGATACAAATTAGAAGTTATACTTGGCATGGAATTCTCTTCGTCATGAACTTAGGGAGCTCATACGTCATTTTTGGGTGCATAATGGCTATCTCAACTTGACGACGTTACTCTTAATCTTCAAATATTATACATAAAATGGACAGAGAATGAGAAGACTATTTATCTTTAAGGAATTCAATCTCCACCATCTAAGGTGGTGAGTTCTCACTACATGGAGAAGTTATTAAAGAAGGGTGCTTATGGTTTTATAGCTCAAATAAATTCCATGGAAGCTCAGTCCTTGGATACTCCTGCAATTCTCTCAAAGGATCTTCAAACTATTGTGGATAATTATGAAAAAGTTTTTAGTGAACTAAAGGGTCTACCTCCTAAATGATCACATGACCATGCCATACATCTTGTTCCTATAATTCTTCCTCCTAATGTTTGTCCTTATCGCTATCCTCAACCTCAAAAGATAAAAATAGAGAAGCTAGTACAAGAAATGTTAGAACATGGTATTATTCATCCTAGCATTAGTCCCTACTCATCACCTATAGTAATGGTACATTGTAAGGATACCTCTTGGTGCATGTGTCCAAATTTTTGACCTCTCAACAAAATTACCATCAAGGATAAGTTCCCTATTCCGGTCATAGATGACTTATTAGACAAATTACACGGTGCTAGTTATTTCACTAAATTGGATCTTCATTCAGGTTTTCACCAAATTCGGGTTAGGGAAGAGGACATACCTAAAATCGCTTTTCGAACTCATGAAGGTCATTATGAATTCCTAGTCATACCTTTCGGTCTTACTAATGCTCCATCAACCTTTCAAAGCCTTATGAACCATGTCTTTAGGCCATATATTCACAAGTTCATCTTAGTTTTCTTTGATGATATCTTAATTTACAACAAATCTTGGAAGGATCACCTAACCCATGTTGATAAGGTCCTTCATTTACTACATAAGGAAAAACTTTTTGTTAAAAGATCCAAATGTGCCTTTGGAGTCCAAGAAGTTGAATACTTAGGTCATATTGTATCCCATGAAGGATTCAAAGTAGACCCTCAAAAAATCAAAGCTATTCAAGATTGGCCTCTACCTAAATCCCTCAAAAAACTTAGGGGATTCCTAGGTCTTACAGGCTATTACCAAAAATTTGTACGCAACTATGGCAAAATTGCAACACCTCTCACAACACTTACCAAAAAGGATGTTTTTCAGTGGAATGAAGTAGCTTCTCAGGCATTCCAATCTCTCAAAGAAGCCATGTGCTCTACCCCAGTATTGGTTACTCCTGATTTTAGCAAACCTTTCATCATCGAGTGTGACGCTTCGGGTACAGGTATTGGCACTATTTTAATGTAAGAAGGTCACCCCTTGGCTTTTGAGAGCAAGCAACTTTCAGGTAAGAATTTGGGGTGATCCACTTACAAGAAGGAAATGTTGGCTATTTTACACGCCATTGAGAAATGGAGGCATTATTTAATAAGTAGTCATTTCATTATTAAGACTGACCATAGTAGTCTTAAGCATTTTTTGGAACAACGTCTATCTTGCCCTAAACATAATAAATGGATGACCAAACTTTTGGGGTATGATTTTGTGATTGAGTACAAGAAAGGCAAAGAAAATATGGTAGTTGATGCATTATCTCGCAAATATGAAGATGAGATCTCCATCAATGCCATTTTGGGCCCTTGTCCCCAATGGTTGTCCCAACTTCAAGCAGAATGGTTGGTTGATAGTGAAACTGCTCAAATTATTCAAGACAAAAATTCAAGATCATCAAGGCATCCTTACTTCTCATATTCAGAGGGTGTGCTTCGCAAGAAAGATCACATCTACCTTTCGTAGGGTTCCACTATTAAATCTATGGTCCTCCAAGAATTACATGCCTCCCCTTCGACAAGACACTTGGGATTCTTGAAAAAATACCAACAATTGAAACAATATTTTTCTTGGAAAGACTTAAAATACGATGTTAGGACATTTGTGGTCAAATGTGAGGTATGCCAACGCAATAAAGTTGAAATAGTGAAATCTCCAGGACTGTTGCAACCCTTACCAATTCCAAACTGACAATGGGAACACATATCAATGGATTTCATTGAGGGGCTTCCCAAGTCAGAGGGTAAAACAATATTTTTTGTGGTTGTGGATCATTTTTCCAAGTACACTCACTTTTGTGCCCTACAACATCCCTACTCAACAAGTAAAGTAGCCAGGGTATTTCTCGACTCCATTTTCAAATTACATGGTATGCCCAAAACTATTGTAAGCGATCGTGATGCCATCTTCACTAGCAACTTTTGGAAATAATTATTTCGTCTTAGTGGTACCAAGTTGAACATGTCTTCCACATACCACCCACAATAAGATGGTGAAACAGAAATAGTTAACAAGTGTTTGGGTACTTATCTTTGCTACTTTGCTCAAGATAAGTAGTATCACTAGATTCAATGGATTTCATTAGAAAATTGGTGGTATAACACTTCTTACCATTTTTCCCTCAAGATGTCTCCATTCAAAGCCTTGTATGGTCAGAAGCCACCAACAATCACAGACTATGTTCCAAGATCTTCCAAAGTAGCTCAGGTTGATGACTTGTTTCAACATCGCCAGACAATGCTCAAACTTCTTAAAGATAATTTGATCCAAGCACAAAATCGTATGAAGCAACAACACAAATTACATTGTTCAGAATGACAATTCAATGTGGGAGATAGGGTCTTTTTGCACCTACAACCTTATAAGCAACTATCCTTGAAGATCAAGTCTAGTCAAAAATTGGCTCCTCGATTTTATGGGCCCTACAAGATAGTTCATCGCATTGGTGAAGTTGCATATCAATTGGAGCTCCCACCCTCTTCTCGCATACATCCATTTTTTCATGTATCTTGTCTCAAACAAGTGATTGGTCAAAAAGTGCAAACATAGATAGAGCTTCCAATACTAGATGAAGAAGGGTGAATAACTCTTCAAATTGAAGCAATATTACAAACCAGAGTACGTCATCTTCGATCTCATCAAATTCAAGAATTTTTTATTAAATGGTAGGACCTTCTAGAAGAAGATGCTACATGGGAATCAAAAAGTATTTTCCAGTCATTTCCAGCTTTGAGAACAAAGCTTTTAAGGGAGGGAGCCATGTAATGATCCCAATGGATGCGTAGGCTCATTGATTGGTCACGTCCATTCATTGATTAAATTATTTATTTATAGGTAGAATAATTCATTTAATTTTATCATCGAATATCATTTTATCATTTGCATATTGCAAGAGACTCTGCCCTCTCCAAGTGGCTATAGGATTCTGCCCTCCTTAAGTGGTGTGTTATTCTATTCCTACTCGCTTGTTTAATACTTTACATTCGCATTTCAATTTAATTACGAAGGATAACCTTCCATTAGGATGCATAAAAGTATTTGTATCATTAATCATTGTTATCTATGTAGGGCTAATTGGGAGACCATTTATCACATTTTCCTTGAGTGCCCTTTTTCCTTGACTGTCCTAAGTGGGGTTTTTTAGACCTTCAATATTTCATGGGTTAAACCAACCATCGTACTTGATTTTTTCATCCAATGGCCTTGCTCCTTTTCAAGCCAAAGACTTAGATACATGTGGAAAATTTGTCTCAATCACTATCTTTGGCAGGTGTGGTTAGAAAGGAACCATAGAGTCTTTAATGAGTCTATCCATGATCATCAAACTATCATTGCCAGGATCCTATATTTTGCCAACGAGAATGTGAATCTTATCCCTTTTGATAGCTGTAAACCTCATTTGTGGGAGACCACGATTGCTCAATATTTAAGCTTAACCTTGTTATATGATTCTATGCCTAGGGTAGTCAACCCCAGAGCCAATGTTAAGTGGTCTCCACCTCCTACGAGCTGGTTTAAGCTTGATTTTTATGGAGCAGGTAAGGACAATCCTGGCAGAGCAGGCACTAGTGGCATTGTGCGAGATCATAATGGGAATATGATGCTTACATTTTTTGAATATTTGGTAACAAGGACGAACAACGAAGCTAAAGCTAGAGCTATGTGGAGAGGCCTTCAAATGACTCAAGACTTAGAAGGTAATTTGATCGTAGAAGGAGACTCTATGCATGTTATAAATCTCCTCAATAATTAGAAAACACCTCCTTAGAGGATTAAAACAATTATTGAAGAGGCTAGGATCCTTTTCCAGGGAAGACAAGACAAAAAAGCCCAACATGTCTTTCGGGAAGCTAACAAAATTGCTGATAAGCTAGCCAATTTGGGTGTCGATGGTGACAGACTTTTCAAATGGGAACACGATGTCCCGAGTGAAGTAGAGGAGCTTATTCAACAAGAATGCCAAGAATGATAGTTGAATTTACCAACAGGGAAGGCACTATAAGTTCGAAGGCTAGGAGTATTCCCGTCTCTTTTTTGAATTGGACTCACAATAAAAATTATCTGAGTTGTCAGTCTTCGTGGATGTTGCTTGGAAATACCACAAAGACTAATGGGGACAGTCACATGTCAAATAACATGGCTCCTAGTCGTCTTAGTAATTTGAGGTTGGTTGATAATCATAGGGAAGGAAAGAAATGGCAATATAAGACTTCGAACCAAAGCCATGTGGACCACCAGATAGCAACCGCCATAAATATAGCCAGTAGGTTCACTTCTCTAAGGCTGATTGGCCAAGATAATATGTGGTACTAAAGCATCTCATATACAAAAGAAAGCAATTACCAAAGAATTATTAAGAGTAACTATCAATACAGAGCTTGTGGGAGTTTTTTTTAGTACTCTGCTATGTGTGTCTACAGCTTTTTGTTTCTCCATTGTCTCAAGGAAGGGATCCGTGTCTGTTTCTTTTTGTAATTATGATGCATGTGTGTTTTCTCGGGGTATACCCAAAATGTTGTATGGGAAGTTTATTTTTGATAACAGGCTATGTGCCTTACCGGATGTAATGGCTTTGGTGGCATGTAGATTTTACATATATAGGATCCTTAGTAAGGATATGTTCATCAACAACCCTGGGCTAATTTTTGTAAAAGGTTTTGGGTCAACCTGTAAAACTCGATATTAATGCTATAATATCTTATCTACCAAAAAAAATATGTCAAAAAATTAGAAGAATGGCTAAACTTGAGTGGAGGGGATGATTCTAATTTGGGAATATATGTGGTGAGGCTTCTTTTGTATGCAAATGGTATCATTTTGATTCTAAGGTTTGTATAGGGTTCAAAAGGATATTTAAAGGTCTTAGAGCACTATAAGTAGACACTAGCAAAACCAAGATAATGACCTTCTCAAATCAAAAGAAACTAGTCAATTAAATTTTATCTTGAAGGGGTGTTTTGGAAGAAGTAACTAACATGGTAGTACTCAAACACAAATTAACACAACATAGAAAGGATAACAAAAAAAAATCTTTCACAAAATCCCTCGAAAAAAAACTTCATCTATCTTCAAATATGTGCATACTACTTCAATACAATTCCCTATACTTATGTGTATATATATATACTCACACATGTAATAGGATGTCTCTTGGTTTTCTCAAGAGACTCTTGGTGCTTCACATCCTCTCTAAATTTAGGTGAGAATATTTATTTATTTTTATTTTTTTAATTTTTACTTATAATTTTAAGTTTTTCCTATTCTAGTTTTTGTCTCATTTAATATGAATATCACAATTTTCAATAGTAACAATGTACAAATATCTAAGCTTCAATAATAAGCTCAATTAGGAAACATGTAGAATGAAGAAAATATTATCTTGGGATAAACTTCAATAGAAAGCTCAATTGGGAAACATGTAGAATAAAAAGAACGTTGGAAGAATGGAGAGCGCTTTTTACATTATAACATAGAAGCATAGATGTTGAATTGTGTAACTAAAAAGCCAGTGATGTTATATGGGTGTGAAGTGTAGCAACACATCATACTCAAATGGAGGAAAATACAAAGGATAGATAAATGTCTTGTTACAAACAAATTTAAAATAAATGAGTCAAATTCCATTATGATATTCTTCTAGTAAAAACATGTATCTTTCCTATAGAGGCAATTGCTTCAATTTGTCTTTTAGGATATTTAAAAAAAAATCAAACAAATAAATACAAATAAATAAACCTAAAGTTGTAATAAAATATCTAAACAAAAAAAGAAAACATAGATAAAGAAAAACAAGTGGATGAGCACATAGAACATCAACTTGGATGAATACCCAAGAAATAACAAAGACATAAAAGCATTTATTAAGGAGAAATTTAGACCAACTCTGAAAATAAGAAGAGAACATTATCTTACTAAATTTTACCTTACACATAATCACTACCAAAAGGTCTATATAGAGGTAAACATTAATTGGAGAGTATAGATGCACATGATCCAACTGAAGACCAACTCAAACTAACATGGATATGAAAGAGAGATAGAAGAGACCAAAAGAGAAATGGAAGGAGAGGGTATGTACCTTTTGTATATAAGGGACAATTGAATCAAAGAAACAATTTATTTTGGAATACAAGGTATATAATGATACTCAGGTTAGCTATGATGATATGTCATAGGGAAGTCATTGCAATAATTATTTGAAGAAGAGAAAATAAAAGAAAATCATCATCAAAATAAGTAGTAAATAGTCCAAAGTGGGACAATGTAATGGTTTGGGCTTTGGCTCTTCTTCGGGAGGTCCAAGGTTCAAACCATTATCTTTTAATGGTCATGTGTTTTTAATTATGGTTGTTGTAATGGATAAGGAGCATTGAAAACATTGAATGCATCCTTATCCGAAATATGTGATGTAATATGTGATGTATTGCCTATTTATAGGCCTGTGTTGTCAATGAAAACTTAGTTTTTGGTTTGTCATACTTTTCCTTGTGCTTGCGATTGTTGTTCCACATCATTTGGTATCATAGTCGGTTGCAAAAACAAGGCTAGTATCCTCTTCCCCTAGGCCAAGATCGGTTTAGATGGGGAATGAGAATGCCTCCGTAGTCGGATCTGTGGAGTAGCTATCTTTATTTCAGGCATCCTATTTTATTGGCTCTACATATTATCTCAAATCTGTACGTGGTTTTGTCCTACGTAGGTTGTGCACCTTTGGAAAATCCAAAATCTTCAATCGTCTCCATTCGTTTATTTTCATACAAGCTAGTGATTTGGAGCGATTCATTTACAACATTGATCCGAATTTTTCAGGCCTCCATTGTGAAAAATGATTCACATACAACTTGTATTCCAGCATAAAATGTTTACAATATATAGAGAGATCTGAACAGATTTGAGCCAAGTTTGGAGCTCTCTCTTGATGCACGTAAACCTAATTTGAGACTAAGTCTAACCTCTACCTTTAATCTCGCTTAACAACAAAAGATGCCAACTTTAGCTACATAGGAGAATAGTTGCATTCACACTTAGTTAGATATTAAGTTCAACATTCTCCCCCTTAAATTTGAGAGGGCTGACAAGACAATCTCTCAGCTTTATATATTGAGCTTTAGCAACTCCTTTGGTGAAGATATCTGCTATGTTGTCCAAAGTGTTGCAATGTCATAGCTCAACCACCTGTTTCTCCACCATGTCTCGAATGAAGTGATACTTCATATCAAAGTGCTTTGACCTGCTGTGGTGGATAGGATTATGTGCCAATTGGATGGCACTCATATTGTCATAGTACAATCTTGTAGGACCACTTTGTTTCTCTCCGATTTCTTCAAGAACTTTTCTCAACCATAAAGCTTGGGTACTAGCATTTGTGATTGCTATGTACTCAACTTCAGTAGATGATAATGCTACAATAGTCTGCTTTTTGGAACTCCATGTAATTAGTCCTGACCCAAGACTAAAACAATTCCCTGAAGTAGATTTTCTATCATCTATATTGCTGCCCCAATCACTATCACTAAAGCCAACTAATTTTATAGAATTACATTTGTGGTAATGGATCCCAAAATCCAATGTACCCTTTACATATCTCAAAATTATTTTAGTTGCTTGTAAATGAAGTTCATATGGATCAGCCATATACCTTGAAACAAGAGAAACAACATATTGAATATCCGACCTTGTGTTGGTGAGGAACATTAGACTCCCAACCATGCTCCTATAAGTGGTCATGTCAACCTTTGGTGCTCCATCATCTTTGCTCAATTGGATCCCATGACCCGTTGGAGTTGCAACAGGCTTGCATTGCTCCATAGAAAATTTCTTGATCATATCTTGAGCATATTTGTGTTGACATATGAAGATCCCTTTACCTGTTTGATGTACTTCCATGCCTAGAAAGTAATGCATCAAGCCTAGATCTTTCATTTCAAATTCTTTCATCATGGAGTTTTTGAACTCCTTATTCATCTTAGCACTACTACCCATGAATATTAGATCATCCACATATAAACATACAATGAGAATATCTTTACCTTGTTTCATGTAGTAGAGAGTAGGTTCACTTTTGCTCCGAGTGAATCCATACTTCTGAAAGTAGCCATCAATGCGTGAGTACCATGCCCTTGGTGCTTGCTTGAGGCCATACAATGCTTTATTTAATTTGTAGACAAGGTGCTCCTTACCTTGTTCTTCAAATCCTTGAGGTTGTTGCACAAAAACCTCTTCATTCAAGTACCCATTAAGAAAGGCACTTTTAACATCCATGTGCTGAATTTTCCACCCTTTGTGGGCAGCCAAAGAAAGTACTAGTCTGATGGTCTCCTATCTAGCAACAGGAGCAAAGGTCTCCTCATAGTCAATCCCATACTTCTGAGTAAACCCTTTTGCAACTAGCCTTGCCTTGTGTCTTTCAATGCTTCCATCAGCATTGAATTTGGTCTTGTAGACCCATTTGCATCCAACACATTTCTTGCCTTTAGGAAGCTTCACTAGCTCCCAAGTATCATTCCTTTTTATAGAGGTCATTTCCTCTTTCATGGCTTGTTGCCATACATCAAAATTACATGATTTTTCATAACTAGATGGCTCTAGCTCAACACTAGTCATTAAAGCATAATTTACAACATCTCCCTTAGGCTCTTGGGAGTCATCATCACCATACATATGCAGATTTTCAAGTCTTTTCAAAACTGCATTCATTTCACTAGCTTGACTTCTAGTGTATCTTTTCTGGAAATTCTTATCCAACATTTGAAAATATGGATGGTGTTGAAGTGTTCTTTTACCTCTTGATGGAGAATCAATATCCATTGGTGAAGAACTTACTGATATTTGTGGAGAAGGACTTGGAGTAGCATCAGTTGTACTTGAAGTAGTACTCATACTTGGGCTTGGAGGAGGAGTTCCTTTGCTATTTTTGGGCTGCACTTGTTGCACTTGAGAGGAACTTGCATCTTGATCATCATCAACAAAAAATTTTTGATGACCCCATTCTCCCCCTTCATAAAAAATTACATCTCTTGAGATTATAATTTTATGTGTTTTTGGATTGTAGAGCCTATATGCCTTTGAAGTTTCACAATACCCAATGAAAATGCATGCTTGAATTTTGGGATCAAGTTTCTTTTTAATCTCATCAGGAATGTGAGCATATGCAAGACAACCAAAAACTTTAAAGTGTTTTACATTTGGCTTTTTGCCATACCATCCTTCATAAGGAGTAATCCCATCTAAACTAGAAGTAGGACTCCTATTCAAAATGTAAACACTAGTTCTAACAACATCAACCCAATACATGTTACTTAGATGCTTAGTTTGCAACATTGATCTAGCCATTTCTACTATAGTGCGGTTCTTTCTTTCAGCCACACCATTTTGTTGTGGGGTGTAGGCAGTTGTGAATTGCCTTTTTATTCCACAATATTTACAATATTTTAGAAATGCATTTGAAGAATACTCTCCTCCTCTATCGGTCCTTAGACTTTTTACAACAAACTCACTTTGATTCTCTACATTATTTTTGAAATCTATGAAACAATCAAAAGCTTCATCTTTAGTTTTCAAAAAATAAATCCAACACATCCTAGAGAAATCATCAATGAAAGTGAGAAAGTAAGAGTTGTTACCAATGCTTTTGGTTTGCATTGGACCACAAATGTCCGAATGCACCAATTGTAGTGGATGGCTTGCTCTCCATGCTTGTCCCTTTGGAAACTTTGATCTTGAGTGCTTTCCCAAAGCACATCCTTCACACACCTCCTTGTGTTCTTCAACTCTTGGAAGTCCACTCACCATAGCTTGAGAAGTCAACAATTTCAAGCTTGCAAAATTAAGATGACCAAATCTCAAGTGCCAAAGCACACTTGGATTAGCAATAGCTACACTAGCAAGTTGAGCACCTCCTTGTTCCCCAAAATTAAGAGGAAACAACCTATTCTTTGTCATAGGTACTTGTGTAACAACTCTATTACAATTTTTTTTTATCAAAAATGACACATTTTCCTTCATCAAAAACAAGCCTATAGTTCTTCTCCATCATTTGTCCAACACTAAGAAAATTATGTTGGAGTTTGGGGGTGTAATAGATGTCATTTACCTTCTTGGTGCCTTCTTTTGTTGGAACCTCCATGGCTCCAATACCTTCAACTTGTAGTGCCTTGTCATCTCCCAATTTGATCTTTGATTTGTAGGAGGAATCCATTGTAGCAAAGAGCTCCTCTTTGCCACTCATGTGATTGGAGCAACCAATATCCAAAATCCAAGTTTCATTAAGATTTTGATCTGATTTTCCATAGGTGAGGAACATATTTGAAGAAGCTCCTTCCTCTTCTCCATAGTTTCCATATTGACCTCTCCCATATTGAGAAGTCTTGGACCAACAGTCTCTAGCAAAGTGACCAACCTTGCCACAATTGTAACAAGATTTCTTTGATTTGTCACCTCCTCTTCCTTTATTGCCACCTCTTGATCTACCTCATCCTCTTCCTTTGCCTCTCCTTTGGCCTCTTCCTTGTCCTCTTCCTTGTCCTTGTCCTTGTCCTCTTCCTTGTGCATTATCACCTTCCTTGGATGAGAAGGCTTTCTCATCACCTCCATAGCTTGTAGATGTAGCACCCTACAATATTTCTTCATGAGACATCAAAGAACCTATTAGTGCATCAAAAGTGAGGTTAGAAAGATCTTTAGATTCCTCAATAATGATAGCAATATGGTTCCATTTATGAAGAAGTGTTCTCAACACTTTCTTCACAACCACTTCAGGTTTTATGTCTTCTCCAAGGGTCTCCATCTTGTTGACAACTGCTTTCACTCTCACACAATAGTCACCAACTTTCTCATCTTCCTACATTTTGAGATTCTCAAAATCTCGCTTCAAGGTTTGAAGCCTTACTTGCTTCACCTGATCGCTCCCTTGATAGCCATCTTTCAAGGCTTTCCATGCTTCTTGGGTTGATGAACAAGAAGCAATCCTTGGAAAGATGCTCTTCTCCAAGGCTACTTGGAGATGGTAGAGGGCAAAAGAATTGCTCCTTTGGGCATCCTTCTTGTTTTTTTTATCTGTGGCACTCAAGGTTGTCCAATATGTAGGTTCATTATAGCCTTCTTCGACTATATCCCATAGTCCTTTTCCAATGAGTAAGGTCCTCATCTTGATGGACCAATACTCATAATCTAGCCCATTAAACTTGGGGATGGGCAGGTTGTTATTGGTTGCCATTAGAAACAAAACTTAGTAAAACTATTTTTGCTTCTTTATATTATGTTTGCAAAATAAATTTAATCAATATGTTTAATTAATAATAAAATATTTAGGCTAGAAAATCAATTATATTAAGAAAGATATTGATTTAAGTCAAAAATATATTATATTATTAAAAATATATTGAAATAAAATTTAAAGCAAACAAAATATGGTACCTTTTCTTCTTTCTCACTTCGACAATGCTTCAACAGTCACTCTTTTTTTTAACGTTGGTAGGATGTCTTCGTCTCTCTTCAGCTCCTATCTCTTTTCAGCACCAGATATCTTCTATAAAATAAAACAACCTCAACACATAATCTCGGACTGGTGACAATCGTCTCCTTCGATCACATTGTGCTCTCAACAGCAAATCGATTCTTTTACACATTTCTCAAAAATAACAATCTCAGCAATTTCTATTGTTTCAGCCTATTGCCGACTGACTAACACAACATCTATTGATCAAATCATGAAGAGCTCTCTGGCCACCCCAGCGATAGATTGCGTATTTCAACATAGGCTCAGCAATGGACTACCGCCTCAGAATGTCTTTCACCTTAGGTGATGCTTCGCCTCTCGTGGCACTCCTTCGATCACTATATCTCAGCTCCTTCTACGAACTGATAGTGTTGTGCCTTTATTGCAGATCTCCTTCTCCCAATCATAGATACTACATTCATAGCCTCGTCCAAATCCTTCACACGAATTTTTTTTAACGCGAATACTTCACGTGAATCACGTCTTTAAAAACTTGCAGACGTCACGTCACCAACAACATCGAGCTTGGGAATGGAATTGAAAATCCGTTAGATTTTCTTGGTGCCTCTTGGATAATCTTACTCCACCATACATCACTAGGACATAACAAAATTGTACGTGCAGTAAAAGTATTACGTGCAAAAACTAGCTTCTCACGCACAATAAAATATTATCGAACGACACTAAATAGAACTCCCAAGCGTTTTGACCAAAACTGCGCTTCTCTCATAACTTCTCCTGCAATTCGAGATTATCACCATTCAGTCCAAAGCACTCAACGAATCATTGTGATTCATACCTTCAACACGTCTTTTATTGATCGTCGATTCAATAAAAAACATAGCAAACTCTCTCTTTGCGTATACACAACGCCTGCATTCCAAAAGCAGTATTTCAAATGTCTTTTAGTGGCAGACATCAGAGCTTTCTCCTATCTGCCTCGAATGAATTGAACTCACAGCTGTGTGATGGGCAATCCACCCGTGCTTTGATACCAAATGTGAAAAATGATTCACATAGAACTTGTACTCCAACATAAAATGTTTACAATATATAGAGAGATTTGAACAGATTTGAGCCAAGTTTGGAGCTCTCTCTTGATGCACGTAAACCTAATTTGAGACTAAGTCTAACCTCTACCTTTAATATCGCTTAACAAAAAAAGATGCCAACTTTAGCTACATAGGAGAATAGTTGCATTCACACTTAGATATTAAGTTCAACATCCATCTGATTTACGATGTTTGTGCCTCTCATTGTTTGGCCAGATCTACCATTTCTAGTTTGTTGCTATAGTTTTTTGGAATAAGTTGACAATTTTTCGACGGTGATCATCCATTTTCGATACCACTTTGTTGTCTCAAGCACCCACGTGAATTCCTGATGTGTGATTTTTATGGTTTACCTTCATCAATCAGGCGATTATGGCTTCTCTGCAGCGATCCGTAAGCTCCTCAGCCTCACGTCTCTCTCCTAAGAGCTCTGACACACGCTCTATGACCTTCCTCGATAATTTTTGGCCTCAAATAATTATCGACGAGTGATATTTCACTTTTTAAGGTTTCATCAAAAAAATTAAACATTTTTCGATGCTCATTTTTCGACAATATTTTATTTTCATGACAATAATATTTCTGTCGTCGATCCACCCAAACCGTGTCCTGGTCAACTTTCCACTCGTCGTTTGACCGTTGCACCTATTGCCATTCACTAGCCATTGGAATCCCTCTTGGTCATTGCACCCATTAAATGCTTGCCATTCAATACCATTCCAACTTGTCGCCATTGGAATTTATTGTTGTTGAAAATTAAATCCTCGTCGTTGCAATTAAATGTTGGCCCACAATTAATGCCAGATACCCACATTAATGTCATTACAAATTTGCGCCTGGAAATAATCAATGCCATAGTCGTTGGACGTTGTTACCCATCGATAATCATTGAAAAACATTTTAATGTTGTTGTCATTGAAGGTTGTCCAATTTCCATTATTTAATGTCGTGGATACTTGCCAATTCAATTGACCATTGAAAACTAAATTTTTGCCAGTTTCTTATTCTAGGAGTCCTCTTGCAATTTTTTATTTTACAAGGCCATTATTTGTCTGAGTATACCCTTGCATATACTCGTTGGAAAGCTCATTTCGATCTCTATGCATCTGTCATGGTCATTTTTTCATTTGCACCTGTTTTGTCTTTTGAATTGTGTCCCAAAGCATAGCTTCTTCTCGGGCCTACATCTTTGCATTCTAACTGTCATTTCTTTATTTTTTGGTTCTTCTTCCTGGATTGCACTAGAAATATGGTCAACAACATGGCCTTAGCCAAAAAATTGGTTGAAATTTCATAAGTTTCTACCCAATCGTCCACCACATTGGCCGTAGTCCAAGCCCAATTCGCCTATTTGGCAAATAAACTTACGGATCTCACCATCAAGTCATCAGCCCCTTCTGCTTCCCATGCTAAATGTGAGGTCCGCATCTATGAAGGTTCCCGAGATCCTCATGTTCTCAATACTTAGATCCTCGACATGGAGACATGGTTTAACTATAGTCAAACAATAAAGGATGACAAGGTTCCATTTGCTAAATTGAAACTTTCTAGCATGGTTAAAGTCCTGGTAACTGAACGCCATATTGTCACATGGGATGACTTGGTCAAAGCTTTGAAGGCCACATTTTATCCGTTCTATTATGATGCTGATTTGCAGATTCAATAGCTTCATATTCGCTAGGGACAAAATCAGTCAGTTCAAGATTATGTGTATCAGTTCCATAGGTTGTGTGTTTTGTTGTGCATTACTAATCCTGTAGATTCCATGATTCTGAAGTTTAAGAGTGGGTTTCTTGCACATTTGTTTCATGAGTTGAAATATACTTCGTGCAACACACTTGATGATGTGTTCAACCATGCTCAACTTGCGAAGGAGAAGTTCATTGCATAGCATCGAGGTCCTCGATACTCGTCTGGTGGATCCACAAACGAGTCTCATCAACAACAACTAGCACCAATGCACTCTTCTTCTTTCTCCCATTATTCTAATAATCCCGCTTCTCATAATTCCCATGCTTCTAAGAAAACGTTTTATTCTTCTTCTACTTCTCAACAATTTTATCGCTATTGTAAGAGACCTGGGCATGACAAATCTGCATGTCCCAAGTTACATAATTCTAACAAGAAGAATCTCATTGTAAAGTCTGATGAGGGAACATTTGATAACCCCATAAAGGCTATTGGTGAGGCAAAGATATATGAGGAGTTGAGGGGAAAATTGAATGATGTCACATTGATGCATCATCATTCCACAACTCGTGACCATGATCATTTGTTTGTAACACGTGCACATTTGTTGCATAATTTTGTTGTAGACTGTATCATTGATAATGGCTCATAGAAAAATTTGATTGCACAGTCCATTATTGATAGGCTTAAACTTCCCACCAAACCTCATCCATTTCCATACACTCTTGGGTGGAAGGATGATAATAGCACTTCACAGATCACACACATGTGCTCAATTGCCTTTGCTTTTGGTCCTAACTTCCAAGATAGGGTCACTTGTGATGTGACACCCATGGACTGTTGTGGGTTATTGTTGGGCAAGCCATATCAGTATGACAAGCGTGCCACTTATGATGCCTATCACGACACCTACACTTTGCAGCATGAGAACAAATCATTTCTTGTTTTTTTGTTCCACCCACTACACATCGGTTTTGCACTACTTTGCAGATGGTACGACCCATTGCTTTGATTTTCAACACACCACAATAGTAGGACGTTCAACCACGAGTATTGTTGTCAACTTCACAACCCCTGCATCGGGCTCCTATTTTTGTTGCACATGCAGTGATTCTTGTTGTACCTCCAGTTGTTCATGTTCCAGTAGTTGTTCCTACGGTTCTCGAATCTGCTCTTATTGTTGCACCAACATCTCTTCATGTTGCTCCTGCTCCTGATCCTGCTCCAATTGTAGTTCCTCCTCCCGTTCTTCATTTGGTACCCACCATTCCACTTCCTGCCTCCTTCACATTGCAAGACTTTTAGCATTCGGTGGTATATCGGACATTGCCAGTCATACACACTCCTCTTGGAAGTCCACATTACATCTACATGGAGCCTCATTATGGAGCATCTCCACAGCCTCTGGGAGTCACACCATCTTCCTTCCCTTTTGAAAGCATTGGAGGCCAATGCTTCTATGGTGGGGAGGAATGATAGGGATTAGGTGTGTTAGGTGTGGTATTTTTTATGTAATAAACCATTATCTTTTAACGATCATGTGTTTTTAATTATGGTTGTTGTAACGGATAAGGTGCACCGAAAACATTGAATGCATCCTTATCCGAAATATGTGATGTATTACCTATTTATAAGCTTGTGTCGTCAATGAAAACTCAGTTTTTTGTTTGTCATACTTTTCCTTGTACTTGCGATTACTATTCTACACCAGCTATAATGATATTGTCATAGGGAAGTCATTGCAATAATTATTTGAAAAAGAGAAAATATAAGAAAATCATCATCAAAATAAGTAGTAAATAGTCCCAAGGGGAACAACGCAATGGTTCGGACTTTGGCTCTTCTTTAAGAGGCCCAAGGTTCAAACCACGACGTGGGTGAGTGTGTGAGAGGGTGGGTGTGTGATGGTTGTGTGTTAAATTCCCTATTGATAAGCATAGCTCTAGGCTTTACGAAGGGTCATAGTTGGGAGGAGTTGCTCAACCGTGTGCATTGGTCATAAGATTTCTCACACTAACCAAACAAAAAAAATACAATATTATATAAAAAATATCATTGAATCAAATTTTAAGATTCACATCTATAGTTCTTTATAAAAGTTATATTCTAAAAAAACTCTTTTAATATCATAAACATTAAAACCTTCTATTTTATTTCAATTTTTTATATTTCAAATGCAATAGATGTTCATAGATGTTCATGCATCTATAACTCTTCGCATTAAAACAAAACTCAGGATAATTCAAACTCTATTACACCGGTTCTGTTGTATGGTTGTGAGGTGTGGGCTAGTGGCACAACAAATGCAAAATGGAGGCAAATAGAAAGGGTTCAAAAATATCTAATCACAAACTTTTTCAAATTTAAGGCCACAACCCCTCATGAAATTATTCTAGCTGAAACTGGAATGTTCCCTCTAGAAGCAATTGCTATGACCAAGTCGTTATGTTACTTGAAAAAAACAGAAAACATGACAAATGATAGATGGCCTAGAGCAGCTAGGGACGAAGAGTTGCATAGGCGAAAGAATACATGGATGAAACAAAATCAGAAATAAATGAAACGTTGGAAAATCAACATAAATGAATGCCCAAATGTCAACAAAGACAAAAAATTATGTGAATGAAAAGTTCAGAAGTGGAATGTGGAAAAATGCAAGCAAGAAAAGATAATATTATATTGCAAATTTTAACCCAACGTATGACCACAAGGAAAAAGCGTATATAGGCGCTGGAGTCAAGTGGAAGGAAAAAATACTCATTGCTCAGATAAGGACTAGCTCTCATAGGCTTAGATGTGAAACAGGGAGATGGACAACACCCAAAGAACAATGGGAAGAAAGGATATGTACTCTATGTAGCATAGGGGCAGTAGAGATAGATGAACACTTCATCTATATGTCGAGTTTTTCAGATATCCGTATACAAAAAAACACTTGGGAACGAGTTTATGGCAGATTTATTTGAAGACAGTAAAATAAAAAAAAAGTTGGGAAATTGCCGACACAAATCAACAAGAGAATGAACAACCTTCTCAAAGATATTAAAGATCATATGTTATGATTTGAGTAATTGTACTTCCATATTTGAGGTCCTATAGACCTTGTTGTGGTTAATCCACAACACACCCCAAAATTGGGGACCCACCTTTTTTGCAGGTTTTTCAGAGAAAATCTCAGTGACCCAGATGCTAAAAATGAAGAAAGGGGGCAAAATGTGCAAGTGTAGAAAGTGTCGCGAAATCGCGACATGTCACACCGTCGCCGCTGAAAAAAGAAAAGTGTCGCGATATCATGACATGTCGCTCCGACGCGGAGAAAAGTGTCGCGATATCGTGACATGTCGCTCCGACGCGAAGAAAATGGTCGCGATTTCGCAACGTGTTTTGACGAAGTGTACAGACGATGAAAATGGCAGCGATTTCGCGACAGGTTGCGGAGAGATGGTCCAAAGATGAAAAGGGTTACGATTTCGCGACAGGTTGCAGAGAGAAAGGCGGAAGGAAAAACTGTAGCGAAATCGTGACGTGTCGCAAAATCGCGGTCAACATGGTCAACGGTAGCAGGTGGGCGGAAGCGTTGCGAAATCGCGACGTGTTTGATTTTCGCGGCTTGAAAGCGGACAGAAGGCACAAGGTAGAAAATGGTCGCGAAATCGCGACAAAACTGGGATAGAGGTGCATAGCTCGAAGAGGCGTCGCGAAATCGCGACGTGTCGTGTTTTCACGACGCAAGTGGATAAAAAAGCCGAAGCAACGAAATGGTCACGATTTCGCGACGTGTTTTGCCAAAGTGTATGGACGAAGAAAATGGTCGCGATTTTGCGACGTGTTTTGGCAAAGCGTACGGATGATGAAAATGGTCGCGATTTCGCGACAGGTTGCGGAGAGATGGTCCGAAAGAGAAAACGGTAGCGAAATCACGACAAGTTTCGACAAAGTGTACGAAACAAAGAAGACGTCGCGAAATCGCGACAGAAAATGAAGACCATGCCCGAAGCAAGAAATGGTCGTGATTTCACGACAGGTTTCGGCAAAGTGTACGGAACAAAGAAGACGTCGCGAAATCGCGACAGATTGCGATGAGATGGCTCGATGGATAAAATGGTCACGATTTTGCGACAGATTGCGGTGAGATGGCTCGATGGATAAAATGGTCGCGATTTCGCGACAGGTTGCGATGAGAGGGCCCGATGGAGATAGCGGTAGCGATTTTGCGACAGGGTTGCAAACGAAGCGTACAGAGTGTGAAAGTGTCATGATATCGAGACATGTCGCGTTTTCACTGTGAAGCCAAAGGAGCAAGGCTACATGCTATTTTTGGTCACGATTTTTGAGGAGCCGTTACAAAACTGCAAGGAGCGCTGAACACGTGGCAAAAATGCATGAGGATCAGAGTAACGCTTTTGATCGACAGTTACTGGCCGCAGAGAAGATCAAGCGTTGCAAATTCAAGCGAAGAGTTAAAACACCAAAAGGCGAGAAACTAAAACGAAGCGTCCTGGAAACTGAAACGAAGCATCACAGAGCAGCCAAGAGCAGCAACATAAAGTTTAAATAACAGAAATGTAGATTGATACAGGGCGGGAAATTGTAAACAGAAAAGTGTTATTTTATTGAATAAAGGAGTTATTTGGTAGGAGTAACTTTTGTGTGTGAAACCAAAAGGAGATTGAAGGCTAAGACTACTGTTTTCCTGTATATCTTTCCTTTGCATTACTTTGTTTTGTATCTATTCGTTTACACCGCAATATGGGTTGCGATAGGTGAATGATAAAATAATGCAAACTATTTATTTCCTCAGAGTCTAGCATCTGATTTGATTTGACTGTGTTTATTACAGGTCTGTTAGGTCAGGTTGTTTTAGAGCTTCATCTCATAACTTGGGGTTTTGCAGGGAGGAGATTGCTAACCAGATTAACGTCCTTTTTTTGGTTTTCCAGCTGATTTGCCTAAGAACATTTCTGTTTTAGTTCCTTATATGTTTAATCTCATTTAAAGACTAACGTAAAAATAGCAGAACGATTAAACAAAGATAAAATGAACCAATTAACATTAGAATAAACCATTAATGTGAGAACATAAAAGATTTTTTTACATGATTGGTTATTTTAACAAATTAGGGTTACAAAGTTTGCAGTGAATCAACAAAGGCCCCTTGTTAACAGTTACTTGCAGGATCTGAGCTATTCTGGGATATATTCGTTTATGTGCATTAAGTTGAAATTGGTTTTATGCATATAGAGATTTGTTCACAAGAAGCTTGAAGAAATAAAAAAAAATAATAATAACTTATTTCTTTGCAAGAAAGAGTCTTCTGGTTTGAGACTCCAGTTGCGTGTTCATTTTGTAATGGGACAAAAATAACACTTAACAAGACCTTGGGTCTCGCTGTAATTAAAATATTTCTTTCTTTCATTCATTCACAATTTACATAATTTTTAGTTACATAAATATAATTATTAGTAATATGATTGCTTATGGAGCACACTTTCTTAACTTGCATAACACGAATTGATCTTTCCCGAAATTCAATTCCCTTTGCCTTGAATAAAGCAATCACCAAACACAGACTTCAAATCATCATACACCTTTTTAACTTAATCAGGCATATACGGACCTTACTTCAACAACGATTAAGTATCAGGGAAAAATCCTTGCATCACATGGAAGGTAATACCCACAAATATTTTGGTTAATGCGCATTTTATGTGTTCTTTTATTAGCATCCCTATCTACAAGCTAGTCCCCTACCGGGCCTCCGTCATTTGCATTTACTTTTTGTTTGTCTTTTAATGTTTTTTTTTTTTTTAAATTCCCAAAGATTATTTCTTTTCTTTATTACGTTGTCTCTACTTTGGTGGCATTCGAAAAGATGCACAGGCCTTCCCTCCTTATGATTAGCTTCACACCTGCTGGCATTGAGCAGCAGCAGGATTAGCAAGAGCAGCTTCATTCTCATAACACGAAACAAATTAAGAAATTGACAGCTCGGATTTGGTTGAGGCTCCTTCAGATCAAGATATGAACACCTCGGATTTGGCAGAGGCATCCTCTGAACTGGATGGGACCTTCCGTTGGTAAGGCCTTTCCCTGAACCCTTCTCGTTATTGCGTAGATCAAACCTACTGAATTTTAGCTCCCTACATAGAACACACATCTAAGAATTTCAGGATGTCTTACTCTTACAATTTTAGGTTAAATTAAAACATTCACCGGGCCTTTTTCCTCAATTTAATTTATTTTTTAAAAAATCAGTTATACATAATTGAAATAAGTTTTACAATTTGATCTTCCAGTCAAATATAACTGATTAAGTTAATACTATTTGATCCTCCACTATAATTTTTTATGTTAGATTTTTGTTATTATTAATAATTTGCCCACCAATTAAACGATCCTTATGATGCCCAATTGAGTAATATACGGGATGTGCATGAAACCCAGTCAAAATGAATTAAAGACAAACCCCTTTAATCAACATTTGTTATAGATTCAACATAAAACTCACAACCATTTGAGCTACCACTTCAGACAGATATTCAATTTTTTTTTTTTTTAACTGGTTATATGAAATTGAAACAGGTCTCAGCTTCAATGTATTGTTTAACAAAATTCGAACTTGAATTTCTTCTTTAAATATTAAAAAATCTAACCTGTAAAACTAATACTTTTTGATGATACCCCACTCATCTTGTTTTTGTTGGCCCTAACTTCTGTTTTTAATATGTCCCCTCATTGACGCTGCATAATATCACAATTGCAGCCAGGAGGAAGAATTAGAGGTTATAGTTCCAATCATACTTCAGGACTTGCCGAGTCCTGGAGAAATGAGGGTCGTCAGGGACACCAAATAGTCAGGACTCCATGCAACTGGGACTGTCAGAAGATCAATCCGCATTCAGTTAAAATGCTCAAACTTATAGACTGCTGGTCGGTGGAGGTAGAGCATCCTAAGTGATGCAGGGAGGTCTTTCGTTCATGGTTTTTGACAAGGCCATTATCATACACATACCATATTAAATGGCTATATTCTATAAATTTGTTGAGAGCTGGCAAGTGACCATAAATTTTGTTCAGAGTTGGCAAGCCCCTTTGAAGGATTTGAGCAGCAAAACTACACACATCATTTATCCTCATGTAGAACTAGAATTAAATTTTATTTGGAAACTTAAATTTTATTTGGAAACTTTGCTGCTTTGAATAAATTTTTTCATCATCTGAATTGCTTGTTTGGTGCATGCATTCATTTTAGGATTGTAGTTGCTTAATTTGTGGAATTTTATGAGGGACATTTGAATTTTGACAATTCTTATCCTATATGAACAAATTCAGCAAACATAATTGGACAGAGAACATTTAACAACAAATGAGATTAAAATTAAGAAAACTAGACCTCAAACTTGTTGTCTTACTACTTGTGCTATTTAATCGCACAGTTGCTTGAATTCCTCTTCCATATATAACAACTTTATCCCATAGTCACTTGACTTCCTCTTCCATATATAACAACTTAATCCCACAGTTGCTTGACTTCCTCTTCCATATATAACAAGTGAAAGATGAAGCAAAAATATTAGGGAAAAGTTAAAATGATATCAACAGCCCTGAACGATTTCAGGGCAACTCATTTACTAGGATGTTTTTAACTCACCCTCATTCTTGCATGAAATGTGAAGTTATTTATCAATTTTATATTTATTTTTTATTTTTTAATTTCGTTCTATGAGATTGAAAAGGGTCCCACCTGTATTACATTGTGACCACATAGTGGTATTACAACAGCTTGGCAATTATGCATATATCGCTTGGCAAGATTCAAACCTAGGTCTCCTCCTTGAAAGTTGAGGAATTTAACTGGTTGAGCTCATGCCATTTGATAAATGTTAAGGTTCACCCATGAGATTTGAACCTTGGTTTAATATGTGAAACTCTTCACTCCCAACCAGTTGCTCTAATTCCCATTAACAATTTAAACTTTTTTTTTTTAATAAGCTATGCGTGGCTTCTATTGGAGGCCACACCCATTAAAATGACAAAACATTACATTGCTCTCAAGTTAATTTTTTTTGAATTGGTTATATGGGATTGAAACGGGCACCACCTGTATTATATCATGACCACATGGTGGTATTACAACAAGCTTGACAATTATGCATGTATTGCTTGGCAAGATTTGAACCTTGGTCTCCTCTTTGAAAGTTGAGGAATCTAACTGGTTGAGCTAATGCCATTTGATTGCTGTCAAGTTAATTTTGTTTTTGCAATTGGTTATATGGGACTGAAATGGGCCCCACCCGTATTACATCATCACTACATAGTGGTATTAGGATATTATCCATGTATCGCTTGGCAAGATTCGAACTTGGGTCTCCTCCTTAAATGTTGAGGAATCTAACCAGTTGAGCTAATGCCATTTGATTTTTTCAAAATACGTGGATTTTTATGAGGGACCCCAGTCCCCTCGTATCGAGGTTTGAACTTGGGTCTCCTGAATGAAAACCCAAAGACATACCACTATGGTATCCCTCACGGGACTGCTGTCAAGTTAATTAAACCATATACAACTTGTCTTTTTTATCAAAGATATTCTTCATTTGCCTTCCTATCAAAAATATTTTTCATCTTCCTCAAACTGCTAAGTTTTTGCAATCAACTCCTTGATATCATTTGCATTAAGAGATAAAATCTCATTCGATCATTTGCCTTCTAAAATTTGAATTTCGCCAAGATGAAGATCATCACCGAAAATGGCTAAAGTATATGCCACCCTGTTTCCTTTTCTATAAATATGCTGGCTATAACAACCTGTCAATTCCCTAATACCTCTTTTTTTAGGGGTCTTATTCATGCTCCTGATATTCCATATTATATTCATTATCACCTTTTGTTTTTATTTGTGGGCGTAGCCCCACTTCTTGGTAACACTTGCAATAATTGCTTTTGTTTTCCCTTATCAATATCCCTTTGAGTAGCCTTTTCTCTTTGTTTTGGCTTCTTGGGGCTTCCTCTTTTTTTTTTCATTCCCACCAACGCTTATAATATTGTTCGTTGTGAGCTTATCATCTATAGATTTGCCTTGCTCTAAAGAATTTGAAGTGCAAGGAATAACCTCAAAAGCACTTTCTTTTTTATGTTGCCCTAGAAACCCTAAAGTGCAAGGATGTTCCTCCATATTAATTACCTCCTTATGCTGCCCTAAAAACCCTAAATTATTATGGATATCCTCCATTCTCATTTCTTTATTATGCTGCTCTTGAAACCTTAAAGTGCAAGGGATAACCTTTACGCTACTTTCATTTTTATTGCAAGGAGAGGATTTTATACTACTTGAGGAAAATGAAGGCAATTTACTTGGAATAAACTTGACCTTTTCCACCTCCTTTGTTTTAAAAATTTCCTCCACATTTTCTTTTGCACCTTTAATTCCTTCTGAATTTGAACTTGCACATTGTATTTCCTCATACTTTGTATCCTTCTTTGTTTCTTCTAACAATTGATCTGTGTGAGCTATGCTGGCATTTCTCAATTGATGCTGCAGATAGGCTTTCTTTGCCTCTTTTTTGGGAGTGGAATATCCTTGATCTAATCTAGCTTCTACTATAGTGTGATCTCTTTGCTTTATCTTGAAGTTTATCTCATGACCAAGTTTTTTGTCTCTTTTTCCATCATTTTTTTTTTATTATGCTAGAGGAATCGATAACTCATTACAATTTTCTACGACTCTTCGTAGGTTCAAATCTCGCTCCTTGTCGCCACTATAACCTCCAGTTGCATCAGGTAAACCTTTTACGTAGCCGACGCGACATGCCCACCGGTACTATATGGGGCCTGAGGGATTGGAACCCTGGTCTCCGTGCTCCTATAGAAGCGTTTTGACCGTTGAATCAAGTCCTCAGACCCTCTTTTTCCATCATTTTTACTTTGCAATTTCTTGCCATTTATCCAATCTCACAACATATGTGGCATTAGAATGTAATGTTTTCATTATCCACTTGTTGATCCCATTCTCTTGATTTGAATTTAATCTTAATGGATTGTAGCAAAGGTCTTGAAACATCCATAGCAACACATATCCAGGCATAGCTGATTGGAATTGGCATGGAAAAAGAATCGGAAAAAATGGGAATCGGGAAAAAATCGGCAAAAAACCTCCGAAGAAAATGCAAATTTTCATGCATATCATAATGAATTAACTTTATGCAAATCAAATATAAATACTATAAGTGATACAAGCTTAAACTACACATGAAAGTGGCAAGTGATACAAATAATGAGAAAAAGACGAATGGGCCCAAGATATTGTGGAGCAACAATAGACGAAACTCAATCATACAAGCATAACCTAGTTCAAATCCCCACGTAGTAATTGACACTTCTGCAATAAGGCCTCCTATGATAATACAGTTTGTTGTAATATCATATAATGTGGTTTATTGAAATATTGCAATGATGCAGTCATGGTTTGTTCAACTTTAAAATGCTTTACATTAGATTCTTTACTCTAGTTTAGCTTATTTTCGTATGAAATGTACACCCCGATCTGACGAACAGATTGCACACTGGTCTGATCTGTTTTATTTCAGTTTGCTTTCTGATCTGATTTTTCTTATTTCTGAGGGTTTAATGTTGGTTTTGCTCGTGTTTCATATTGAGGGTTTATAAAGATAAATGGACTGAAAATAGAATGTAAAAACACAACAATCAAATAATACTGACAAAAACTGATTTTTTATTTATTCTGACCTGAAATCAGCAAATTACAAAATTCGTCCATGGCTCTGGGTGTGCCCGGATGATAAGCTGAAACAGTGAATCACTGATATCTTCACCGTCTGGTGTCCGAATCACGTGTCGTCTGATGCTAACTGCTCCTGGAGGCTAGGCGCACCTTTTCCAACTAATAAAATGCAGGTTGAAACCCCCAACAATTTTGGCACGCTTCCCAATGCACTTGTACGACCTGATCTGCAAATCACTGAAACCCTTCAGATATGTGAAATCTGACTCCTGCCCAGGTGGAATATGGCCAAAATACGAAGACCCAGATGCTCCGTTTCTCGACCCAAAAAACTTCAATTTTTGGCAAACCCTTGTCTGCCCCGTGAATGCTCAGATGAACTCTCTGATGCGAAAGCTCCAATCCCGATCAGCTAGAGGTGATCTCTCACACCTGAAACTGACAAATTCCTACTGAGATAGCTCCCAACAAGCCCTGTGATCTTCTGGTGAAAATCCCTGCGAAAAGCTCCACAAAAAAACAATATCTTCCATCTTGTCAAATGAGGCCCAACTCCAAAATATAAAGGTGCAATTAGGGTTTGGGTGCCCTAATTAGGGTTGCACATACTTATTTTTTATTTATTTTTAATATCTTTAATTTATGTCCCTTTACATCATAAAGAGGGCCACGTCCCCCCCCTTGGCCTAGGCATACCACTTTAAGTTGTTTTTTAAGTTATAACTTAACGTTATAACATTATATTATAAAGTGGCCCCTTTCACATCCATAAAGTGATTTCATAATATAAAGTCATTAAATAATAAATCACTTTAATGGAATATAACTTCACCCATTAAAATACTGGACCTCTGCTCCTCAAAGCAACAATCCGTGAATGGTTTCGGATACCCATTTCGTCGAAGAATAATATTGTGTTGAAGTCGTCATCCAAAACCCTAAAAATGGACACTGCTAAAAATAGCAAGTCCAATCAAATGATCTCCAAATAAGCCCAAACGATCGGTAAACATGAGCTCTCTGTAAGCTGATGAAGATAATAACCTCTCCAGATGGCTCCCCAACAACTGACTTAGCCTATGGGAGCTCGTGTATAGGCTAATCTCCCCGGTACACTGACTGCCTAGAAGAGGGGACATTACAGTCCGCCCTTCCCAAATATTGCTTGTCCTCAAGCAATGCCCAAACATAACCCAGTCAGTGGTCTGCATCCCAGATGAGGCCGCATAGAATACCTGGATCCCATAACAACCTCAGAAAGTACCCACCGAGCTGATGCTGCACCACACTGCTCCTCTAACAAGATGGAATTGCAGAAGTCCCAACTGCAATAGCCTGATGTAATCTCTCTCGAGTTTGGCACCAACATGCCTGACTAAACTGGATCGAAATATCTCATACCACAACATAACCAAGAGATCAACATCACGTGCCACTACCAAACCAACACTAGGAGCACCTCCATAACCATCACCTACCCAGCTCAGCTCAACACACGTACTCCAGAAGTGACCTGGATGATCCCATGCCACCCAATCAACTGCAGAAGACCAAACACCCTCGGGGAAGATGTCGTCCATCATCAAACTCAGCCAAGTTGGGTGTAAACTAATCTGTATGACATCCGAAGAATCATCCACATCCCACTCCTGCAACTCAACAAGAAACTCAGCCTCATAGACTAAACTGGTATGCCCATAAAGTCTGAGCTCTGCCCTAGGTGACATCTCCGACACGAGTGACTCAATCCAGTCCACTCCTGCACTCCCACTGATCATAATAGAACTGAGCCCCTGAGAAAACATTATGCTCAATACAGAAGCAGGATACTCAGTGAATCTCATCGGATAATGCCAACCCAAATGGTGACCAATCTCTGCTATGCAACCGGCAGGGTCAGAGATAGCAAGGGTAGAACTGTAACTGGCCACCCAAAAAATGTATCGACCACAAGAAACTGAATAATCCATAGTGATACTCCGACTCCCTGAGTCAAATAGGACATCCCATGAGTACCAGTGCTCCCCAAACATCAACAAGTCCACCAGTCTCCAAGCTAGGCTCAGTACCTCTCTCCAATCCACTTGTATAAGCACAAATGGATAAATGTCATGGCTGCTCAAGGAGTGAACGACAACATACCACTCCAACCCGTAATCAACCCTCACCCAAAACATGGTCCTACCATCATCCTCGAAGCTCATAGATACAAGCATACGATCCTGGGTGAGTGAACTCAACTCCAAAGTGGCCCTATCACCCTGAAACTGCACCCGACCACAAATGGTCTGAACGTCAACTGGATAGAAGTCAGGAATGCATGTCCGTATAACACACGACCACTCCACCTCAGCCTCTGCTGAGCCACCCAATGTCTCCTCTCCCTGCGATGTATCCACAAGGCCAAACTCATAGTCATCATGCTCAATCTGAGGGTAGCATGAATCTCTAGGCCCCAACAAAGAGTCCTCATGGAGTTCCTCAATGCCCTCCACCAACTGCTGAATCTCTATGCATCTCACCTCTGCTACCTGCCCCCTATCTATGGCTACCTCTGAAGACTGATTCTCAGCTTGGAACAATGAATAGTGAGCCAAACTGAGATCCAAACATAGTCTATCCACCTCGTCCTCTTTCTCATGGAAAGCGTCCAAGGTGACATCTGCAGCTTTGATAGTTGTATCCCTGTCATGTATTACCTGCAAGTACACTGATTTGATTTCCTCCAGTGTACCTTTGATGTGTTTCAAATCAACGAGGGAAACCACCTGTTCATATTGGTTCCTAGGGGCCTTATGAATGATGTCCTCGAGCATCCTCTTAGTGTCATTAGTGGTGGACAACATGTGCACTTCGTCTTCAACAGACACTGTGAGTTGGTTCTTCCAATTCTTATCCAAATTGTCATGGTCATAAATATTATGCTGACTGCTACTACAATTCAGACAAAAATCAGAACTAACCTCATGAATTTCAGTAGTGTCTTCCAAGATTTTCCAAGCTTCATGTGCCTCCCTGTGTCCATCCTCATCAAACTCATCATTCACACAATCTGAATATGAACTACAATCAGCGTTAGACCCATCATTCATCAAGTCTTCTTGGTTGTCCTGATGAGGTGAACCATCATGATAATCTGATCTATGATCAGCAACAAACTCAACTATGTTATGATTGGAAAAATCAAGTATAGGCTCATCGAAAAAGGCTGCTATGAAACCTGTAACATCACCATCATGTGCATTATGCCTGTCTGATCCTAACTGCAAATCACTTTGCGGATCACCCAAGAATATGTATCTCTCGGGTGCATACATCATAATGGGTTGGGTTTGAGAATACAACCCGTGTTCACTTGTACTACCATCACCAAGATGTGATGGGTGAATGTCAGTTGGTGCTGATCTGGTGTCCTCATGAAGTACAATCTCATCATCTGTATGTGCAGCCCTGTCTACTGGATCAACCTATGAATTTTCCACACCTACCTCATGTGAATTTTTTGATTCTGGCTCTTCTTCTTCCCAACTCTCCTCGTTGTCCAGGTAGACTCTCAACTTCTTCTTACACCTTCTTACAACAATGTCAACCAATCTATGTGTTGTAGAAGAATAAACCTTGTCCTGCCTCCAAACGGCTAATAACAAGGTTAACAGAGGTTACGGAATGGAGTCATATTCATCAATGATTAAGGACATGATGTCCTCCATGTCACAACAAATGAACTCGTCATGTTCCTCACCAATAGAAGATATGAAATAATAACACATACGAAAGATATCACTGTCACAACCCAAGTCAATCAACAGATTACTGGAACGAAGACTGGCCATCAACTCCAAATTCTTTACCTTCTTACCAAACAATGGGCTTCTGATATCACTCAATCCTTGGAAGTTGTCAACAATCGTATGCATAATTTCCTTCATTTTTGTATCCTCATATGGTGCCTCTGGAGCTGTGATCCGTGTGAGTTCACTTAAACAACAAGTAACAACGAGTCTTATCTTGTCATCTGAATGTGTCATCCATTTATCCTGGCTCAAGGTATCTAGTGTAGGAAGTATGGCAACCTACCACTCCACTGAAGGTTGTTGTTCCACCATGGCCAAACATTCCTCTATTTCATTTAGGATGACAATAGCATCATCATATGACGGTAATAATTATTCAAATTTTTTACCTACAAACCATAGTTTCCTGTGCCATTCTTTTCCGTCACTGACTAGAGCCATAGTTCAATACTTGAATAGGTTGGCAAGGCTGAACTTGAGCTCTGATACCACTATAATGTACACCCCGATCTGACAAACAGATTGCACACTGGTCTGATCTATTTTATTTTAGTTTGCTTTCTGATCTGATTTTTTTTATTTCTGAGGGTTTAATGTTGGTTTTGCTCGTGTTTCATATTGAGGGTTTATAAAGATAAATGGACTGAAAATAGAATGTAAAAACACAACAATCAAATAATACTGACAAAAACTGATTTTTTATTTATTCTGACCTGAAATCAACAAATTACAAAATTCATCCATGGCTCTGGGTGTGCCCGGATGATAAGCTAAAATAGTGAATCACTGATATCTTCACTATCTGGTGTCCGAATCACGTGTCGTCTGATGCTAACTACTCCTGGAGGCTAGGCGCACCTTTTCCAACTGATAAACTACAGGTTGAAACCCCCAATAATTTTGGCATGCTTCCCAATGCACTTGTACGGCCTGATCTGCAAATCACTGAAACCCTTCAGATCTATGAAATTTGACTCTTTCCTAGGTGGAATATGGCCAAAATACGAAGACCTAGATGCTCCGTTTCTCGACCTAGAAAACTTCAATTTTTGGCAAACCCTTGTCTGCCTCGTGAATGCTCAGATGAACTCTCTGATGCGAAAGCTCCAATCCCGATCAGCTAGAGGTGATCTCTCACACCTGAAACTGACAAATTCCTGCTGAGATAGCTCCCAACAAGCCCTGTGATCTTCTAGTGAAAATCCTTGTGAAAAGCTCCACAAAAAAAACAATATCTTCCATCTTTCAAATGAGGCCCAACTCCAAAATATAAAGGTGCAATTAGGGTTTGGGTGCCCTAATTAGGGTTGCACATACTTATTTATTTTTATTTTTAATATCTTTAATTTATGTCCCTTTACATCATAAAGAGGGCCACGTCCCCCCCTTTGGCCTAGGCATACCACTTTAAGTTGTTTTTTAAGTTATAACTTAACGTTATAACATTATATTATAAAGTGGCCCCTTTCACATCCATAAAGTGATTTCATAATATAAAGTCATTAAATAATAAATCACTTTAATGGAATATAACTTCACCCATTAAAATACTGGACCTCTGCTCCTCAAAGCAACAATCCGTGAATGGTTCCGGATACCCATTTCGCCGAAGAATAATACTGTGCTGAAGTCGTCATCCGAAACCCTAAAAATGGACACTGCTAAAAATAGCAAGTCCAGTCAAATGATCTCCAAATAAGCCCAAACGACCGGCAAACATGAGCTCTCTGTAAGCTGATGAAGATAATAACCTCTCCAGATGGCTCCCCAACAACTGACTTAGCCTACGGGAGCTCGTGTATAGGCTAATCTCCCCGATACACTGACTGCCTAGAAGAGGGGACATTACATCGTAGTACTTTGTGTTTACTACAATGCATTTTAATTAGTAACAACTCTCTTCAATGAGTCCCATTGGTCTACTTTGGCCATTGCGGACATTAATAGAATTATTTTATCTTATTGTATTTAATTATATATCGTTTGTATGTCTTTATTTAAATCCTCTAAAAGCTTCCTTCTCTTCCTTCTTCAAAAAGCTTCCATTTACAACTACTTTTCTCCTAGAAGCATCCTTTATATTTTATACATACAAAGACTATTTATAAATATACACATCTATATATATATTTATACACACATGCATGCAGACACACACACACCATGTATATTTCTGGCAATCAAGCTTTTTGGTTGTCATCAAAATTGTTTCATACAACTACGGCCATGTATACAAGGGTTTTGACCAGTCAAAGTGCAGATTGCCTAGCAATTGATTGTCCAGAAAGACAAGACTTTTTTGTTATGGAATTGATATTTCATAAATATACAAGACAATTTGTATTCCACAGTCCACAAAATTTATTTTTGCAGATGCTTTAATCCTAGGAAATGTTTGTTTCTGGTTACCAAAAATCAGATGGAAGGGATTTCAAAGAACTTTTTGTTGAACAAATGTCTTTTAGCCTGTTTCTGATGTAGCTGCTTTTTATACATAGTAAAAACAATTCTTCATGGCCACCAGTCTGTAATGCAGAATTTTATGTTGTTAAATATTCAAGACATTCTGCATACTTTGTTTTTGTCAGCAAAACTATGAGACACTGTTCCAGATGTTCCTTGACAGTGGACTCATGCCTAGCATCAGGAAAAATGCAAAGCAAATGAAAGAGTAAACAGCTGGAATATTAGTGTGCTTTTAACATTTTTTTAAGCTTTGCGTAAATGTCAAAGAGTGATTTCTGTAACAAGTGAGAGTTCCCCCTCCCCCCACAAAAGATTAAATGTGTCATGAAGAGCCACCATACATGAAGATATCCAACACCATTCTAAGCCTCTATAAGTCAGAAAAACTCAATACACCATGAAATCAAATGCTTTAATAAATGCAAGTTGTTTTCATAAATTTAAAGTCCAGAAGGATCAGGTCAGAGGGTCTAAAATGATTTCAAGGGACTGAAATTGTCTTTTTAGAAGAAATAACAAAAACTGTAATGACATATCATTTTTGAAAACTCAAGATACCATAAAATTTTTTAAGTGCTCTCTGATGTTATTATATTTTGATTGAAAATCATATAAATCTAGATACCAATACACAACAACAGAATGTGACTGCAATCAACAGAGAGAATGCAAACAATAATTTGGAAGTTGAAGAAGAAATATTAGTAGATGATGCTAAAATGGTAGAGGATACCCCATCCACTCAAATGGACTCAGAACAGGAGAAGGATCAGATTGAAGGAGTTTGGGGGTTTAAAGTCAAAGAAATAGAGGGATGGCAGGGATTAGATCAAGTTTTAAATTCGTAGAATGAAACTAAACAATCTGAGGAACAAAAGGATCTAAGCATAATAGAAAACTCAAAGCAGATTAAGGAGGGTATGCAAACAAGATTCAGCAAAAGACTAGAGTTGGGTAAAATAACTCAATCAACAGCGGAAGAATCTCCGACAGGATGTAACCAAATGGGAGAGAATGATCCTCCTGGAAGACATACAAAAAATGCAAAGAATACAGGCAATTATGGGAAAAGAAAGCAAGGAAGACCCCCCAAACAAGAAGAACAAAAAGTACCAGAGAATAGGGGACAAGAATTAGATCCAAATGAAGAATGGATGGTTAAGGGTAAAAGCCCATCAAACAAAACCAAAAAATGAAAATCCTTTCTTGGAATGTGTGGGGGCTAAATTCCCCTGGGAAAAGAAGAATTGTTAGAAATCTACTCATGGAAGTAAAACCTGATATTGTTTGTCTTCAAGAATCTAAAATTGACACCAAAAAACTTGACATTATTCAGAAAGAGGTCTGGCCGAATGCTGAATGGATCATAAGCCCAACACAAGGTACTGTTGGAGGTATTTGCATCTTTTGGGATAGAATGAATTTTGAAGGCACTTTAATTGATCAAGAAGAGAGATTCTGCACAGTCAAATTGAAGAACAAAAAAACTAACTTTTGTTGGGTAATGACAGGGGTTTATGCTCAAAATGATGATCGTGAGAGATTCCAACTGTGGAATAAGTTGTCTTTTTAGAGGAGTCTTTTCATTAATTTGCATTGGATGGTTTTGGGTGACTTCAATACAGTCTTAAGAATAGAGGACAAAAGTGGAGGGAGGATTAACATCACTCAAGGTATGCAAGATTTCAATGATTTTATTCAGAACAATAAGTTGATTGACCTGGATATGTGTAAAGGTAAGTTTACGTGGACAAACAAAAGGATGGGGGATAATCACATTCAAAGGCACCTGGATAGAGTTCTTATTTCTGATAGTTGGCTAAGTATAATCAGTATTCATAGACTTACGTGTATGCCCAGAATAGGATCAGATCACAATCCCCTTTTGCTGGATATGGAAAAGGAGGAGAAGCAGGGAGGAGCACCCTTTAGGTATGAGCTCATGTGGAATATGCACCCAAACATTACAAATAAAATTAAAGCTTGGTGGTAGGAGGAGGTTCAAGGATCAACTATGTACAGAGTTACCCAGAAATTAAAAAACATCAAGTATCGAATCAAAATTTGGAATAAAGAGGTTTTTGGTAACATCAATTTAAGAAAACAACAACTTAAAAAGGATATCCAAGATATAGAGGAAAAAATGGAGAGGGAAGGTAGAAAACCAGAGTGGCACGAAAGGGAAAAACAACTCCTCACGGAGTATCATAATACCATTGCCCAAGAGGAAATTCATTGGAAACAAAAATCCAGAATATTGTGGCTCAAGGAAGGTGATAGAAACACTAAATTCTTCCATGTTTCGACTATGAAACATAGGAACAACAATAAAATCCTCTACCTTATGGGGGAATATGGAAGAAAGTATGAGGATTTAAATGATATTAAAAATATGGCCATTACTTTCTTTCAGAACCTTCTTAGCAAAGAAAAAACAGAGTACAACATGGAAATAGAAAGCATCATTAACAATGTTCCCAAAGGAGTTAATGATAGCATGAATGAACATCTATGCAAGGTAATCTCTAAGGAGGAAATTAAAAGAGTTGTGTTCTCTATGGGAGCATCCAAGGCTCCGGGGCCGGATGGTTTCCCATCGGGTTTTTTCAACATCATTGGGATATTGTTGGAGAAGATGTAGTCAATGCAATCCAAGAAGCCCAGGAATCTAGTAAGTTGTTGAAAGAATGGAATAATACCTTCCTTGCTCTGATTCCCAAGAAATATGGAGCGGATAAATTGCAGGACTTTAGACCAATTAGCCTATGTAATACAATTTACAAAATTTTTACTAAAGTGTTGGCCAATCGGTTGAAAAAAATCATCCCCTCAATCATTAATGAAGATCAAGGAGGTTATGTGGTAGGTAGATATATTACTGAAAGCATCATTGCCATTTATGAAACAACACACTCTCTTCAAAGGAGGAAAGGGTCAGGCATGTTCCTTAAGCTAGACATGAACAAAGCCTATGACAAGGTTTCTTGGTCTTTCTTAGATAAAATAATGGAGCGAATGGGTTTCAGTGAAAAATGGAGGGCATGGGTTGGTATGTGTATTTCTAACCCCTACTTTTCGATCTTGATCAATGGACAATCTGTTGGGTTCTTTCCTTCTACCAGAGGAATCAGGCAGGGAGATCCATTGTCTCCATATCTCTTTATCATTATGGCAGATGCCCTGGGAAGAACTTTGGAAATAAAGCGAAAGGATGGTAATATCAAAGGTCTGAAACATTCATCCATTGGTGAAGCTTTGTCCCATCAATAGTTTGTGGATGATACTTTCTTGCTTGGGGAAGCTATAGAGGAAGAAGCTTTGGAGTTAAAAAAAGTCCTTGATTCTTATGAAAAAGCTATGGGCCAAAAAATAAATTATGAAAAAAGTAGGATTATCTTTTTAAACATGGAGGAAAGTATAAGAGATCAAATAATTAAAGTGTTGGGTTGTAAGGAGGAAAAGTTCCCTATCACCTATCTTGGTTTACCTTTGTTTATAGGTAAAATGAAAGATGAACTTTGGAATCCGATTATTGATAAATTTAATAGGAAACTTCAAGGTTGGAAGGGATCTCTGTTATCCTCTATGGGGAAAGTACAACTTATTAAACACATGCTTCAAAGCCTCCCTATTTACTTCATGTCTTTCCTAAGGATGTCAAGGAAAGTGGAAGAGACTTTAGAAAGACTACAAAAAAATTTCTTATGGGATGGCACTGAATGCAAAAAACGTATACATCTGGTAGCCTGGGATACCTGTTGCCAGCCTTTACAGAATGGGGGTCTTGGATTGAGGAAGTTGAGAGATCTAAATAGAGCCCTTCTAGCTAAACATGGTTGGAGGCTTTGCACTGGAGCATCAGGGAAATGGGCTAGCATTATCCAAAACAAATACTTGGAGGGCAGAAACCACTTTATCAGTTGTTCTAATCCTCCATGTGGGTCTATTTTTTGGCAAAATATTATCAACAGTAGGAAAGTTCTATGGCAAGGTCTAAAATGGAGAGTAGGCAGGGGGGACAAAATAGACTTTTGGAAAGACCCTTGGATTCAAGAGGAGCCTTTAGCGAACTACAGAAAGTTCAAAGATATTAAAGAACATTTAACCAGAACCTATGGTAAGAAAATTAATGGTTACATTCATAGGGTGGGTGATTTTCAGGAGTGGAAAATCCTGCAAGAAGATATGCAAGGCCCGAGGGGTAAAGATCTGCAAAACCTTTTAAGGAGTTATTATTTAGGCAGAGGTTCAGAGGAGGATCAGATAATTTGGGGAAGAAACCAGCAAGGCCAGTACTTGGTGAAGGATGGATATAGAGTCTTGGGCAAAGTAACCTCAGAGAAACCCGAGCTTAAAAGAATTTGGAAGCTAAACATCATCCCTAAGGTTGCTATGTTTTTTGGACTGCCATTCTCAATAAGATCCTCACGAAAGACAATATGTTCAAAAGAGGGATTGTGGTTCCAACTGTTTGTGTGTTGTGTAACAAAGAGGATGAGTGCGTGGACCACCTGTTTGGAACTTGTGATTTTTTTCGTGATATCCTAAATATGTTATTGAGAGAAGTTAATGTTGCTTGGGTCATTCCAGATTCTCTAATCAGGATTTGGGAACAATGGCACTTAGGAAGCAGTATTTTTTGGCAAAAATGCATTCCACATATTTGTTGGGGGATTTGGTTGGAAAGAAACAGACGAGTGTTCAAAAATAAAACCAGAGGAATAATTGGGGTTTATGCTAGGATAAAAATAACCCTCTTGGAGGATTGTATTAAAAACATTGTCGGCTAGGAAAATCTTGCAATGATCCTCTCTAGAGAAAAAGATATCTTAAATATGGAAAAAAATCAATAAGGTGAGACTAGATACTAGATGGGAACGTCCTCACAAAGATTGGGTAAAAATTAACTTCGATGGGGCTGCGAAAGGCAACCCGGGTCATGCTGGTGGTGGGGGCCTCATCAGGAATGACAAAGGTCAGGTAGTGGCTGCATATGCTGAGGATCTAGGAATTACCACAAATCACCAAGCTGAAGCAAGGGCGATGCTTACGGGCCTCCGAATTGCGGTGAATTTGGGTTTTAGGAGAATTGTTCTCGAGGGGGATTCCAAGAATATTATAACTTCCCTTCAAAAAGGGGAGCTAAATAATTCTAGCATTTTCCAAATAATTACAGATGCGAGGACTATTTTGGGAAACCTAGAAGAAAGTCAAATTAAACATATTTATAGAGAGGGAAACAAAGTTGTCGATAAAATGGTGAATATGGCAGTTAGATCTGAGAATTTCAAGGTCTGGTCATACGCCCCCATGGAATTGAAAGAGATTATAAGAATTGATAATGAAGCTAGCAGATAAAGAGGGCAAAGCAAAGCAGAATACTTATTGGGATCATGCGATGAAGGATTTGAGCACACTAAATTACATTGTTGTCAGCGGTTTCTTTATCAGTTATGTAAAGCATTGAGCACTGCATAAGCCTTGTCAAATAGAAGGATAGCGGGAGGGATATTATTTCAGCTTCTCCATCAGCAGGTTTAGCCCAGGTTTGTTTGTTTTACTAAGATAGGGCTATCTTGCATTTGTCTGATCTTCTCTTGTTTTTTTCCTGTACATCTTTCGAGCTCTTTGTAAAGGGTCGGGGCCCTTCAACCCCTTTTTTATCAATACCAAAAAATAATATTTGAAGATTGAAATAGGGTAATGCAACCAATTTGAAAGTGTAATATTTGAGTCCCATTGACCTACTTTATTCGTCTTTGGAAATTAATAAAAATTCTTTCTTTCTTTCTATATTTTCATAAGGGAGATTTTCTTGTAATTAGATTATTTTCTTTGAAATGTTGGAACTGGATATTTGGCACTTGTTTGTGCTTGATTGAAATTGGGGAGCAGAACGTGGTTGGTTACAACCCACATGGAATGTTTGCTGAGTGTTCTGTTTGATTAACACAAATTAAATGGGAAGAATCATTAGTGGATTGAAACAAAAACCAATCATGACGCTCAAATTTTACATTGCTTTGACAGATAATGGATTGTACATACTATAGATAAATAATCAGCTACCATCTTCCCTTAGTAGAAGGCCTTTCATGATTGAAAGATAAGCACTGATGATTATGATAATTTTGATATATAGTAACAATACGAGAATTTCACTTCTTTTAATGGTTTAATAGGCCTATGTATACAGGAACATGGAAGTCAATAGTTCAATATATGAAACATCAGATAAGGCCTTTCTTCCTGGACCTAGGATCCTTGGTTTTTTTTCCCCAAATCTTTGATGGAAATATCCTGTGGTCCCTCCTCAAAATGGTTAATTCATCCCCATTTAAGTGGAAAGGCAAAACTTTCTTTGCTACACAAGCTTCTCTTTGGTTGATCCTTTTGAAAATGGGTGACTCTGTTCTCCAAGCCGAAAGTCAGAGTCATAACTTACTCGAAGCTTTTCCAAGTTTGTTTGCATTAGTAACCTTCTTCACTTCAATCCTGTGCTTCGAAGGATTCTTATCAAATAGGACTAGTCATGACACGTTTCTTTTGGTTAGAATTTTTCTTTTATGTTTTTTAATGATTATCTTATTGCTGCCAGGGCTGTGAATTGGATCCCATTTCCATGGTCTTCTTTCTTTCATGAGAATTGGCTAAATGCCTGTCTACTTGATATACTAAATAACACATTCTCATTGTCGATAACTTGCTTTCAAGATATTCCAAAACTTAAAGTGGTGCCTTATGATAATCTATTACTAATACAGTGTACACAAATCCATATCAAAGATGAGAGGTATCTTTCTTTTCGCTGATGATTAAATTATTTGCTGAAGCATTAACATTAGGTCTAAAAGCATCTGAAGTATAAAAGTGTGTAGGGATGTTTAATGCCTTCATCTTAACTGAAGAGATTAAGACCAAGTTAGCTGGGTTGTATCAAGAAGGTCATGGATAACCTCCATTATCTCAAGATCACAATTCTTTTTATTGTACTCCTACTTATTCAGTTTAATGAAAGTCACCTGATAACAATAAAACTTCAAATTTTCTTCTAAGCTTCCTGTCCAGTACTTTTTATTGGTTCCTTTTATTCCTTCTTTCCTTACATCCATATGATTAGGCCATCAACACTTCAGCCATAGATGTCAATTCCACAGTAATGAAAGGGCACTTTATTTTTTCATTCCCTTTTTCTTTTTAAAATTTCTAACATTCAATGACATGCTGCCAAATCATTCCTACCTCTAGAAGCTGTATTGAAACCTTGGGAGATGTCTATCCTTAATACTTAAGAATCAGAATTCGACACTATGGTTCTTGGTTTCTACAGGCATGGAAGAATAATTAAAAGGAATTGCATGCTAGAGGTTGGGACAAGACTTTCATGGCTTTAGTTCTTAAACTTCATTCCATCTAGTAATTCTGTTTGAAATTTGACAGTTCTAGTCTGAAGAAACTTAGACATCTTTGGCCTTTCTCATGAGGTAATATGAAAATTTTAATGAGCACATAAAATCTTACATTCTATTCGGTTTGAGATGTTCCTCTTACCTTGTGATGACCTCTACTTTATTTAAAATGGATACTTCCTTGAAGATAAAATCTGTAATTTGGTTTTCCTGTGAGTGTTTGTCATGCAGCTAAGTGTCCCAGTAAAATAAGATGAATGTTCATATTACATATAATAATCCACATGTACATTTTCTTTAGGTATCAAAATTCTCTTTGTGCTTCAAACCTGAGATCCCTGTTTTTTCCAGTCCTCTTTTTTGGACATTTGCTTCAACTTAACATGAAAGGGGAAATGCAAATGCATGGTTTCGAGCGATGGTATTCTTTTGGAACTGTTGGTTACGAATCTGCCATGAGGAAAGGATTTGGTATAATGCGCCCCAGATTCGCCCACCAGATTGAAAGGCCGGAAGGAAGGAATGCCTTCCGTGCCAATCTTCGGAGAAGGCCGGCTTCCTGTGGGTTTTAGTGTTTTAAGCTAAGAGTGCAGGGAAAGAGATACACATGCGGAAAGAGAATCCAAATGTGATTTGAGTTGGGCGGGGGGAATAAGCAGCACGACAACGATCAATCACCACTACTAACAACATTCCTATACAGAACACATATTGAAACTACAGCTATCATGCATCCTATGTATCCTCTATCTATGCATTCCAGGAATACTTAATCATCAAATACTGGAGTCCAGAGTTCAGTACAACAGTAAGCAATGAAATAAGAAACATGAAGCAGAAATGACAAGGAGAGGTAGCATACAAAATGAAGACAGTAAGCAGAGCCAAGTATGTATCTTATATTTAGAAGCAAACGCACAGCTACAATGGTTCCCTAGCAGTATATTCCCCTTCCACCACCTTACAATGAAATGATCCGGCTATTTATAGCCCAAGTTCCCCCCGATTACATTCACGGGCACAAAGTCCCAGTCAAGACAATAGCTGACAAAAGCGGCTGAAAAGCTACTGATGCTGACTCCTGTCGGCGAGGACTGTACTTGCAGCAAGGTCTCCCTGAAAGCTGTACAACTACGTGGCAGTGCGTGCGGTCAAACCTCTGGTCAGCAGGAATGCGGGTAGCTGCGGTAGATGAAACTTCTCATCAGCTTAAATAGGGGCAGCTGGCGTAGGCAGTGCAGCCCATGCTTGTCCTTTATCCCGTCACATCTTGGTCCGAATTCCGGGGCTGAACACTTGTCAGATTCTGGTGAGTGACACGTGTCTGCCTTGAAAGGCAGTTTGTCCAACTTCGCCCAGGATCAGAGCGCTGTCGGGTGGCGCAGGTGGGGAACAACGCAGTTGGGGAGGGCCTCCGTGCCTTAGCCAAATTCTGGCTTGCTTGATGAATCTTGCCCAACTGCGCATCGGTCAAAGGCCGCACCCCAACTTCGCTGCGAAGTCGGGTTGCGCACCGGTACTTAGCTGATTTTCTGCACATTGCTTTCCCAAGTGCGCGCAGGAGAAGAGCGCACCCCGACTTCGCTGCGAAGTCGGGTTGCGCTCCCACACTTAGTCAAATTCTGCTCCGTTTCAGCCTGCCTTCGCACTTCGCATCCCCTACTGCGCTCAGACTTGAGGGCGCACCCCGACTTCGCTGCGAAGTCGGGTTGCGCCCTGACACTTAGAATTTTTCAGGGAACACTTGCTCAGTTTTGGGAACTTGACTGGGGGAAGTACAAGGGAAAAAAGGGAGGAATGAAACTGCAGGAAAGGGGAAAAGGAAAGATGGAGAAAGGGAGAAAGAGGAGGAGGGAAGGAAGAGCAGCACACTTACAGATTTTTGAAAACATGGCACCCCGTGCAAAATGTGGCAACAGGAACATGTTCATTAGATGCTTCTGCATGAACACTGTGTATTGGGACACATCTTTTAGCATGAGAAAGCCTATAGTATTTACTTTGTGAATTCAAGTCGATATTTCTCTTGTGACAGAACTTTCAATATCCCTAGGAACACTTGTATGTATTATTTAGAATAAATATGCTGTTTATCTTGTGATTGTTAGTATTGTCAATGTTACTGCTTGGGTGGGATATTTCTCTTCATCACTAGAGAAATCCAAAATTTACAGTAGAAGTTCTAAAGTGTGGCTTTCAAGAAGGGTGAGTTGGCAAGTGTTTGTCATGTAAGCTGTGGGTTCTTGTTAATTGTATTCTAATAGACACATGAAGCAATGTTGTAGATATTATGTTTCAGGATTTATAGTGCTGAGAATATTTCACTTAGACAAAATATCTTCTGAATGACATTGTAATCTGAAGAAGACTCAAGAGTTGATTGAATTTTCATGAAACAAAGTTTATTTGCTTTCTATGTAGAATATCTGCCGGAAATCTTATTATTGGGTCCTTTTAAACATATAAATGAAAAAATGACTTTTTAGGAAGTTGGAACTAAAATTTTATTTTCAACCATCTTTAGCTAGGACTCTTCTGAAGAAATATTTGAATGACAGAATATTTGGTGAAGGATAATCATACTGAATTTGCACGGAGGAGAATCTCATTGTGGACATTTTTGTGATGCTACTAGGTCTTTTTATCTTTTTAATAAATTTAAATAACTAGCTTCAGTACTACATCTGTGCAACTTTAGATTTGACATAAAAGGATATTATTTGAGTCAGGTATTTTCAGAACCTGACTGTTCGAGGTTTGCTTCCAAATGAAGCTGCTGATCTAGCATTGAAGGTGGCAAAGGGAATTGGTATGCTGTTTTTCTTTTGAAGTTTATTTGAATGCCAAACACTAAACCTGGTGGTCATGTTGTTTTGAATGTCTGTGGCAATGCATAGCATGTTTTTGATAAACTGTTTCTGCTGTTTATCAAAGTGAGTACAAAAGGTTTATGTGGATAGTAGATGTTATCTTCAAAAAGTTGGTTGCAAGCATTTTCTTAATGGTTTTTTTGAACATTGAATTAGCAATCATGAAGCATCTAGATTGTTGGTCTAGCGAATTTTAGTTATATGGTGGATTCCTACGATCTTTTATTTTAGGGTTATTACAGGTTTATATGTTTACTGGAAAAACTATAATAGTATTTGTTATACCCATACAAGAAATGACAAAGCCAGGCTTCAAAGCATGTCTTTGAAGGTGGTGCAGTCTATTAGAAAAGAAACCGAACACACAAGGAAATCAAGATCACAAAGAATTTGAATGAGGGAATGCGTATTTCCTTAAGAAATGAAGAGAGCACATGTCCTTTTATAGTCAAGGAATAACATAAACCCTAAAATGACTTAAATATATTTTAAGTCATTACTACAACACTAAGGCATGAATTAGACTAAGTCAACAATTGAATTTATTAACATGCCTAATACTATAGTCTAGATGACCATTATGAACTAAATAACTCTAACATCCTCCCTTAATGGTCATTCTAGAAACCACACCAAGTTTGTCTCTGAATATTACGAATTTATCTGGGCCAAGAGACTTGGTGAAAATGTCTGCAGTCTGGTCTTGAGTTGGGCAATATTTCAGCTCAACTTCTCCATCTTCTACAAGTTGTCGAATGAAATGACAATGCACATCAATATGTTTTGTTCGCTCATGGAAGACAGGTTTCTTTGCCAGCTTGAGAACTCCCTGATTATCACAGAGAAGTACTGTGGGCTCTTCTTGATGGACTTGCAAATCTGCAAGCATTCTTCTAAGCCAAACTACTTCACATGCCCCTTTTACTGCTGCTCTGTATTCTGCTTCTATAAAGGGAAACTGCATGTTGTTTCTTGCTGATCCAAGAAATTGCCCCTATGCCAAGGCTGAACACATAACCCGTTGTAGACTTCCTATCATCCATGGATCCTGCCCAATACGAGTCAGAATAGCAACACAATTTAGGCTCCTTGCTTTTCCCATATAGACTGCCAAAGTCCAATGTTCCCTTTACATACCATAGCACCCTCTTTGTTGCTTTCCAATATTCCGTTTTTGGAGCTTGCATAAATTGGGAGTCTAGTGGCGGTAAGATAGATCAAGCTGCCCACTAGTTGCCTGTAGACTGATTCATTGACTGCCTTTGAATCAGTCTTGGCTGAAAGTTTCAGCCCTTTCTCCATAGGTGTAGATGAGACTTTACAATCTGCCATCTTGAACTTGTCTAACAAACTTTTGGGCATAGTCTAACAAACTTTTGGGCATATTTTGTTTGTGAAACAAAAATATGATTATCTACACCTAAGCAATAATGTGCAAGGCCTAAATCTGTCATGTCAAAGGCTAAACATAACTTTGTTTTCACCTTTGCAATTGCTCCTGCTTTGCCACCGGTGATGATGATGTCATCAACATATATCACTAAAATCACCACATCACCATTCTCGCCTTTGATGTAGAGATTGGGGTCAGAAGGACACCTTCTGAATCCCTGTTCTCCCAAATACTCATCAATTTTGATGTACCATGCCTTGGGAGCCAGCTTCACCCCATAAAGAGTTTTCTTCAAGCTGCATACCAAATGTTCCTTCCCTGGAACCAGAAATCGCCGCGATTGGTACATGTATACTTCTTCCTTTAGATCACCACTGAGGAATGCACTCTTCACATCCATTTGATGTAGTTTCCAGCCAAACTGTGCTGCCATGGCTAGAACCAAGCAGATTGTACCCATTTTTGCAGTAGGAGCAAATGTCTCTTCATAGTCAATCCCTTCCTTTTGAGCAAAGCCCTTTCCATCCAGCCTTGCTTTATGCTCCCTTCCTTTTGAGCAAAGCCCTTTCCATCCAGCCTTGCTTTATGCTTTTCAAGTGTCCCATATGCCTTATACTTGACTTTATAGACCCATGGCTAGAACCAAGCAGATTGTACCTCAAACATGAAGATTGAGTTCTTCGGATTGACATGCCCTTTCCTCATCAAATTTAGCTTGGACTACTACCTCCACAATGGGAGGAGTCGTTTTGTCCTTGGTGACTTTCACCCAAGAATTATGTTCTTCTACTTGCTTTGGAAGTGATTGTTGGCAAGCATTCATTTTGTTTTTAAGATTCTTGTGTTGGACAAGGATCTTTGTCACAGCCTGTGTTGTATGTCATCGATAAAGATCATCAATTGGAGGTGTATAGCCCCTCTCAAGTTGTTCTACTTTAACAATCCCTTCACCTCCTATCTAAATTTGATGTTTGAGGGGCTCAATAGTGATACTTTTGAAGTTGTTCTCCTTAGTTAGTGTAGCATGTGTGTGTGTAATAGCTAGTAATGCCACATTTTTTTGGTTGTAGGACTTGATTTGTTTATGAACCCCCCACTTGTCAAACTCTTTGCCAATGTTGTGGCAGGATTAGAGGTGCAAGCCCTTAGTCTCACTTATGTGGGATTCCTCAACCCTATTAACATCAAGTCACAACATGTGTGTGGGGGCTAGTTGGCCCTCTTGGTTTATGATGGGCTCATTGTGATGCTCTTCTATAAGCTGTTTGAATTGGCATATTCCTATGATGGAATTTAGTTCCACTTTAATATCCAGTTCTGAAGCTGGTCCTAGAGCTGTGATATTTGGTTCTAAAGCTCATTCCCAACATGCATCAGTTCTGCAATTCATTTGGTTAGGCACTTATACTTTATTTTGGGAGTTATATAGTCTGTAGAGCAGGAGAAATCGGCAAAGAAGTATTACTTTACTCATTGAACGCTTGAATTGCCACAATGAATAGCTGCGGTTCTCGGGTGGCTCACTTACTGATAAATGGGAGGCGTTGCCATCTAAAAATATGAGGGGTCTCCTTTTTATTTTATTTTATTTAAAATATTCGTTTACCTGTGCAATGGAATTCCCCATGGCAACACAAGTCTATTATTTTTCTTGCATGCTCTTCTCAATAGAAACCTAGACACTGTGGAAAACAAGGAGCTTTGCGTGCAAGCCCCATAGGTGGAGTGACACTGAATAAATTCTACGATAGTCGACAAATTATGATTGATGTCAATTTGAAACCTTGGAGGAATGAAGACTTTGACAACATCTGCAGCTCTGCCTCATTCAAGTAGAATCTCGTCACCACATTTTGCACATCTGGAATTGAAGTTGACAGAAATCAACAGCTATTGATGGAAACTCCTATAAACTGATGGAAAGTAGAAGAAGCCAACAGAAAACAGAGAAACTTCTGCTTGCTGCCTTATTGAACCAGAAGGATGGTTGCATTCCAATTTCTGCAATGGGAAAGGGTGGATGCTCAGAAACATGGGTATTCTGTTAGCATTTAGGTTTGTAAATGTCGACATATAATGGTTGGCTAAGTCACCCCTTTAGGTTTTAAGAGTTTGATTTTATTTTGATTTAGCATCTTCTATTTCTGGCATGACAGTTAGCGGCATTTATGGCTTATACACTATATAAGTCCTTGTATTTTCCTAAGTTTTTTGAATTAAAATACTTCCTAAACTAGATTTGGTATCAGAGCGAGGGTCGAGGGTTAAGGACCTGACGTGGAAGCTAGGCACACATCCCGAGGAGCGTCCCGCAGAGGAGTCAAAGCCCCAGGCACGCATCTCGAGGAGAGGCCCGTAGAGGAGCCGAAGCCCCAGGCACACATCCTGAGGAGATGCTCGTAGATGACGTAGTAGACCCAGGCACACATCTCGAGGAGTGGCCTGCAAAGCTAGAGCTGGCCCGCAACACGAGCACCGAGGCCGCACGCGGATCGAGGAGTTGACGTGGCGGATGACCGCACACAGATCGAGGAGATGAGTGGCGGAATTGATGTGGCAGACGGTCGCACGCGGATCGAGGAGCTGAGTGGCGGAGCTGAATTGGCAGACGACACAACTCCCGAGGCAGCTGACGTGGCGTACACCTAGCGCTGATTGGGCGTGGGAACCGAGACACATGTGGCAGAGTTTAATTGGAGCTAACGAGACACGTGGCAAAAGTTTGATTGGAGCTGACGTGGCGGGTTTTTATTGGCAATTTGGGCAGCAAAAGGTTGGTGTGGTGATTGCCCGAAGGCAATCACTTTACTTAGGCGTGTTTACTCTTTTAAACAGCCCAAGCATTCCCGCACAGGCAATGTGGGACAAATTGTCCCAAGTTTTTTTTTTTAAAACTTGCCCAACGGACAAGGAGAAAGGGAACGTCGTTCCCTTTGATACCCGACCGGTACCGTAGCCCGACTGGCAGTGCTAGCCAGTCTTAGGGCGCTCGTCCGCGATCGAGCGCGGATCAAGTCCCATCGGGGGCTCTATTTTTTAAAAAAGGTTGCGCTTGGCTTCTATAAGGTGAGGAGGACTCACCTTGAATACTTTTTTGCATAGTTTTTTATTTTATCAAATATTTTTAAATTTAATTTAAAAATATTTAATTTATTTAAATGTTCTTTTTTTGTTAAAATTAAAATTTTATTAGTTAAAACTTTTGATAAAGTTTTTTATGCAATATAAAAAAAAAACTTGCAAATTTTTTAAGTGATCAATTTTTGTAAGTAATTCGAACCATTGCCTAAGAGGCAATTTTTGTAACAAAAAAAAAAGGGGAGCATAAAAGTCTTGACTTTCTGCTTCAGAGGGGGATATTTTTTGCATCAAAGGGGAATATTTCTGCAGTCATTAATGTTAAGGTCAACTGGATGCTATTATGCCCTTCATTCTCTTTTAGCAAGAGAAACCCCTGAATCCTTTGATGAAAAAGTTCGAATGTATGGATTGAATATTGTATTCAATCAACTTCAAAATGCTATAATAGCAAATCAAAGAGCACCAGATGCAGGATATGACGCTGATTCCAAAGACAATTCTTTTGGTAGCAGATATGAGGAGTCAGAATCTGTAGAAGTTGCACCACAGGAGCCTGAGATTATTTATCTGAGTGACAGTGACTCAGTTGAAATAGTGGAGCCAGAACCGCATTCACCTGAAGTCATTATTGTTAGTGATGATGGTGATTCAGTTGCTGATAACTTTGTCAATCAAGTGATAGGAGAACCTATGCAGGTAGAACATGATATCTACGAGAGAATAGATCAAGATAGATTTGATTTAAATCTGTAATTTTTCCTTTGAAAAGCATAGTGCATTGATTGTATTGAGAAATAAAATAAGTGTGTTTCTAGTTTATTTTCAAAAGCTATGGCATCAAATAATAATCTACCCATACCTGAGTTTCATGGGTTAGATTATGAGTACTGGTCTATCAAGATGAAGACCCTACTCATTGGTAAAGGTTTGTGGGATATTGTTGAGGAAGGCTACAATGAACTGTTGCCACATTTTGCATGGGGTGCAATGTTTTCAATTTTTGTAAGAGAGCTACTCTTCCCTTTCCCTCTTCCTCTCTTTCCCCCTCCTCTTCTCCCCCTTTCTCTCTCTTCCCTACATTCTCATTCTTCCCTCTTTCTCTTGAGCCCCTCAGTCGAATCTCAAAAATGACAGCAGTTGCCCTGAAAAATGGCTAAGTGTCAGGGCGCAATCCGACTTCGCAGCGAAGTCGGAGTGCGCCCTCCAGATGGAGCGCAGCAGGAGTGCAAAGTGCGCAGCGCGACAGAATCAACCAAAAGAACAAGTGTTCTGGGCGCAACCCGACTTCGCAGCGAAGTCGGAGTGCGCCCTGCTTTCTGGGTGCACTTGGTAGCAGGCTGGCAGGAAAAATGACTAAGTGCTGGGGCGCAACCCGACTTCGCAGCGAAGTCGGAGTCCGCCCCCTTTCCAGGGCGGAGTCCGTACAGCGGTAGAAATCAGCTTTCACCTGTGCGCAACCCGAATTTGCAGCGAAGTCGGAGTGCACCCTTCGACAGGTGCGCAGTAGGGGAATAAACTCAGAAAAGTACCCAAGGCATGAAGGCCTTCCCGACTGCGCTGTTTTCTACCTGCGCAACCCGACAGCGCTCTGATCCTGGGCGAAGTTGGATAAACTGCCTTTCAAGGCAAGCACGTGTCAAGCAGCATCATCCGACAAGTGTCCAACTTTGGGATCTGAGCCAAGACGTGCCGAGCACAAGGACAAGCATGGGATGCACTACTTATGCCAGCTGCTGCCTTTAAAGCTGATTGGAGGTTCTACCGTCCGGCTACCCGCATTCCTCGCCGATGAGAAGTTCTACCTAACGCGCTGCCACGTATCCGTACAGCCTTCGGGAGACTATGCTTGCGAGTACGATCTGCCCGACAAAGGTCGACATCGGCGACTCCATGGCCGCTTTTGTAAGCTAATGTTTGACTGGGACTTTGTGCCCATGAATGTAATCGGGAGGGACTCGGGCTATAAATAGCCACCACGTTTTCATTGTAAGGTGGTGGAAGGGGAATGTCTGTTAGGGAACCATTGTAGCTGTGCTTCTGCCTTCTAATATAATACATACACTTGGTGCTGTCCTATTGTTTTTATTTTGTATGCTACCTCTGACATTTCTGCCTCATGTTTTCCTGTATCATTGCTTGTTGTTGTACTGAACTCTGGACTCCGGCATTTGGTGATCAGGTATTCCTGGGATGCATAAATTAAAGGATACATAGGGTAAACGTTAGTGGCAGTTTTCTGGTTATGTTTTGTGCTATAGTGTTGTTAGTAGTGGTGATTGATGCGTTGCCGTCATGTTAGTTCCTTGTAGGGAATGTCTGTTAGGGAACCATTGTAGTCGTAGCTTCGGCTCTTAATACAAAACATATACCCGACTCGTTCTCATCGGCTAGTGACAACATCCATAGTGATGTGTTATGGTTATATTGGTGTTAGTAGTGGTGATTGATGCGTTGCCATACTGTTAGTTCCCCCCACCCAACTCCAATCTAATTTGGAATCCCTTTCTGCATTTTTATCTCTTTCCCTGCACTCTTATCTTGAACCTCAAAACCCCACAGGAAGCTGGCCTTCTCCGGAGATTGGCACGGAAGGCATTCCTTCCTTCCGGCCTTTCAATCTGGTGGGCGAATCTGGGCGCGTTAACACAAAATCCTTTCCTCATGGCAGATTCGTAACCAACATGAACCTCAAGACTGGACAACCTTGAGTGCAGCTGATAAGTCTGTTAAGAAAGATGCCCAAAAGAAGAACTCATTCGCTCTCTACCATCTCTAAGCAGCCTTGGAGAAAAGCATCTTTCCCAGGATTGCTGCTTGTACAACAACAATCGAAGCTTGGAAAGCTTTGAAAGAAGGTTATCAAGGGAGCGATTAGGTGACGCAAGTGAGGCTTCAAACCTTAAACCGAGATTTTGAGAATCTCAAAATGCAGGAAGATGAGAAAGTTGGTGACTACTGTGTACGAGTGAAAGCAGTTGTCAACAAGATGGAGACCCTTGGAGAAGACATAAAACCTGAAATGGTTGTGAAGAAAGTGTTGAGAACACTTTTTCATAAATGGAACCATATTGCAATCATCATTGAGGAATCTAAAGATCTTTCTACTCTAACTTTTGATGCACTAATTGGTTCCTTGATGTCTCATGAAGAAAGACTACAGGGCTCTACTTCAACCAGCTATGGCGGTGATGATAAAGCTTTCTCATCCAATGAGGGTGTAGGCAGAGGCCAAGGAAGAGGACAAAGAAGAGGCAGAGGAAGAAGTAGCTCAAGAGGTGGCAATCAAGGCTGAGATGGCAATCAAAACAGAGGTGGCAATCAAGGAAGGAGTGGCAATCAAGGAAGAGGAGGTGACAAAACAAAGAAAGCTTGTTTCAATTGTGGCAAGCTTGGTCATTTTGCTCGAGATTGTTTGTCCAAGACTTCTCAAAGACTTCTCAAAATGAAAGAGGTCAATATGGCAACTATGGTGAAGAAGGAACTTCAAATCTGTTTCTTACTTATGGAAAATCAGACCAAAATCTAAATGACACTTGGATTTTGGATACTGGCTGTTCCAATCACATGAGTGGCAAAGAAGAGCTCTTTTCTACGATGGATTCCACCTACAAATCAAGAATCAAGTTGGGCGATGACAAAGCTCTGCAAGTTGAAGGTTTTGGAGCCATGGAGGTTCCAACAAAAGAAGTCACCAAAAAGGTAAATGACATCTATTACACCCCCAAACTCCAACATAATTTGCTTGGTGTTGGACAAATGATGGAGAAAAATTATAGACTTGTTTTTTATGAAGACAAATGTGTAATTTTTGATAAGAACAATTGTAATAGAGTCATTACACAAGTACCTATGACAAATAATAGGTTGTTTTCCCTTAAGTTTGGGGAACCAGGGGGTGCTCAACTTGCTAGTATTGCTATAGCAAATCCAAGTGTGCTTTGGCACTTGAGATATGGTCATCTAAATTCTGCAAGTTTGAAATTGTTAACTTCTCAAGCTATGGTGTGTGGACTTCCAAAAGTTGATGAACACAAGGAGGTCTGTGAAGGGTTTTAGGACGCCTATGCAAGCTAATTTAGTTCTCTTAGTGACTATTCATTTATGTTAACTATTTATCTCTGCTGTCCATTTGTTGTGGCTATAATTAGCTGTTTACATGTTGCATCGACTCCATTCAGGAGAAGCTATACAACAGAGCAGGACTTGGACAAACATCGTAATTCCTTAGGAGATGACCATGTTCACCTTCTCTCCTTCATTTGGAAATAGGGACTGTTAGCTTTCAGAGTCTAAACTATTCGTGTGGGAGGCCATCCTTACTATGTTGAATGGGAACTGATCATAGAACTGATTATTGGGTAAGTTGTGTCCTGATATTACTAGTACTACCACTGCTTCTTATGATGGCTAAATTTATTTTCATAACCTTTCTGCTTTATAATAAATCCAGTACAATATATTTTGCAAAGGCTATCTATTGTTAATAGTAGGCTCCTAGAGGTAAAACTAGTCTTAACAGTCGAGTTCTTTTTCATTCTTTGTGCTTGTACTTTCCTGATTAAATATCTGCATCCTAAATTGTAAATCCTGTTCATCTCTGAGCATCATAATAAGTCAACCATTCATTCTTATTTATGTAACTTGTCTTATACAGATGTTAATCTTTCAACATAGATGATTGTAGAAGGGCATTAGTTTAATGTTCTCTATTATTTTCATACAAGAGCAGAGGATGACTTAAGTCTCTTTTTCTTTTCAGTTGTGAGACCTCTTGATCATTTAGATCTGATGAAAGAGTTTGAAGTGGCAAAGGTGCAATTGAGATATGACAGCTTGGTTAACAAGATCAAATCGATTTTCTCTTCGTTAGATGCATTGAGCATAAACTTTCTTCCAGATAATGGTTCAACATGTGTAGGTGATTATGATGTATCTATTTTTATTGAGATCTTTGACTGTTTCAATACAGGTTTGTTTCTATTTTGTTATGCATGTCTGAAGAATTGCCGAGTCTGTGCTTCATGCTAACTTCTTATTTTTTCTTTTTTTCGTCTCTGCTTTTGAACATGGCAGTAGCAGGAGTAGACATGGATTTATTGGAGAAATTTTACAATTCAGCAAAGGAGCTGGTATCTAAGAACTCACTGAGCTGCAAACACTATTAGCTGGTTTATTGTTGCATTACGGACATTTATTTTTCTCATCTTCCTATGTGTTTTTCTCGTTCCTTTCTATCCATGTTTGCTTCCAGATTAACTGTTTCTTCTTCATTTTTGCTGGTTTCGTGTGATGATTACAGTTCTTCAGGAAAGTGATTAACCCTTCTGTCTCTTGGTTGCAATTGATTCCTAACCATCACCTGCATTGTCTTGCTTTTCCACTCTTGGTTTCATTGTTTTTACTATTATGATACCCCATATTGTATTGTCTGTGTGTCTGTCTTTGAGAACTTACCTACTTGCAGGACCTTTCCTTTCTTTGCAATAGTTTTTGGAGGGACTTAAAAGGACAGTGCCAAAAGGGGATGGGTATGGTTGAATTTTCCTGAAGGCTGACAAAATGTTTTGCAGCTGCATTACTACTAATGGTGTTCTAACTTTCAAGATACCAATTCCTTCTCTCTATTTGATAGCGCTCATTGTCCCACACTTCGGAATCTCCCCTAATTGGCCTTTAGTTAGGCTTGAAGGTCCATCGCTTTTACTAATTGTTTTATAGTGGGCCTGAGGTCATATTATTACATTTTCCAATGAACCTGCATAATCAAGAATTCACTTTGATAGCCCTTACAGATGGGCATTTCAAGTGTTCACATACCCTCCCATTTTGAGCTCCATGTCTTTGTTAAATGATGATTCTGTAGTCATATTTCATTTAAATCTTAATGGCAAGCCTCTGTATTTACATGATGCCCATCATTTCACTAGTCTTTTTGTTGATGTCTACTTGTTGTCTCCTGTTGGTTCTCACATTGGCCTGCAAGCTTTTCAAATTGAAGAGTGATCACTGTTTGCCACCTTTTTGGTTTCTATTTCCAGGATAGCAAAGATGTGATTGCAGCAATAATGGAATCAACGGAGTCTTTGCTATCTCTAGATGGAGGTAACTGGACTTCGGGCACCTCCATTGTTCTTCGAAATATTATCATCTTCTTGGAGGTTGGTATGGTTTTAGTGTGGATGTTTATGTCCAAATTTCTGTATTAGCTTTTATTTGTCATTTGTGTTTATCTGTTTTTATGCAGCCTTCTTTTGCTTCTTGTTTATATTGCTGTTTTCCAACCTTATATTTGCACTTTGATTTGCAGAATAGGTTTTTCAGTTTTTCTGAGTATTATGACATTCTTCAGAAACTATGGTATATAATCACAAGTCAGCCTGCACATGTTAAGGCAAATCTCCTGTTAGCTCTGCAAAGGTGTGTTGACTTTTTTATAGTTTGGAGCTTGTTTAATGGGAGCTGCCTGAATGGTCTTTGAGTTTTTTCAGAGAGGTTATATAATGAGATTGAACATGTTGTTTTGAATTTTGTCAATTTAAGGTCTTTCACGTGATTAATGGAAGGTGGTTTGTTTACCAGCTACAACAAAGAGCAGTTTGAACGACTTCTGGTAATTGTTCAGCAGTTCATTACTATTCTGGTCTATGAGACCCCTATAAATGAAAAAGTTGAAACAGGCGTGCAAATGCTTGAGTTGCTTTGTATCCACTCATATGTGAATACCCTTTGATTTGTTCTGCAGATGCAATAATTTTCATAAGGTTGGCAGTCTTTTTTAAGTTGGCCTGTCATAATTATTAAATGTTAGTAATTCTTTTATATGAAACAAAGAGTCTTTTGAGCTGGGCTTTATGTTCCATGTTTTGTCTTATTCTCTAACTTTTCTCTTAATTGGTGCTATTTTTAGTAAGGGGACACAAAAAATTGCCTAACTAGTGTTGTTCCAGCCAGCAGTGCAGCTAAGTCTGCAGTGGGTTTTGTTAACTGCCTCAATTTGTTTCCATTTTTTGCTCATATGCCTACTGAAGAACTGTTGTAGCTTGTTGCCTGAGTAAACTGTATATCACATTCCAATCCTAAATGTCTACCTATCTGCAGTTTTTTCAGAAAATTATGATAATTTTGCAACAGAAAGAAATAATTTTTTCTTATAAACATGCACGGGTGACAGAAATAGCTTAATGGTACTTAAATATTACATGAACATCTAGTTGCAATAGTCTGGAGGGAGCCAGAAATGGCACTCAAAGAATACGAATTAAAAAGTACAGGAAGAGTACAAATACAAGCTCTAACCCAAACTCGATGGAATATGTCTCTGTGTAGGTGGCATTGTGTGGAACATATACACTTCATGTGGTATATGTATAATACAAGCAAAATATAAGCATGACACAATAGGGGCTCAAACTGTTGTAGAAAATTTGCTGTTGGGAAGAGGTGGATCGTAAGCAGAGGATGTAGAGAGGAACTTAGAAATGCATGCCTGAATGGGCCTCTTGGGCTGTGGAGATGGGTGATGCCAACTGCCTTGTCCTATGCATGGAGAAGAGTCCTTGGTAGTTGCTATACGGGGAAGGCAGTGTCTTACAACTACAACTCTATTTGAGGAGGTTGCATCCATATCATTTGAGGTGTGCTTAGTGCCAACTGTTACTGGAAGAGGGTGAAAGGAGGAGATAATCAGCACGCAATAGTCTACTGAGGCTGTCAAAGCCCCTTTAGAACCTGATGTTTGAGGGTAGTCACTTCCTGGAGGTACAGAGCCATACATCTCTCATTGAGGTTATGAAAGAAAATACATAGTGACTAGTCTGGATTTCTATATAAGCAGAGGTACCTCGCTTTGAACTTATAGTAGACAGGCCTATTGAAGATAAAGTGCTTCTCAAGCTTTATATCTTGTATGTAGCAGAGGTGGCAAATCCTATTGCCTTGGGTATGTCATGGTCAGTCTCAATCCTAAGCTGATGGGAGCATACTCTCATCAAATTGATGGTGAACCTAAGGCCATGGGATGAATGACATCCGGCACAATTGGGGCAACAGTGGTGCTGTCTACAATCTGCATAAAGTGCTTGAAGGCCATCTTGGGTTGAAGAGGCTGAAAAGGAGAAATCCGTGTTGTCTAACTGTAATTCTATGTCCTATTGTTTATAATGGATACGACCTCTATGGTTCTACTATTTTCATATGAAAAAACTTTAGCTCTTCCTTGAAGGACAAATAATACCACTGTTTTCCTTATCATCAGCATTCTTGGAGAAAGAATCTAAAGAAATCAAATGACCCATTGCATTAAAAGTGTTTAGGCATCTATATAAGATCATTACATGCACATATAGTCGAGCAAATTACCTAGCAACCAATATGAGAGACGAGTCTGCCGCCTTCTTTCTACAAGACATATGTAGCTTTATGAATATGCATATCAAGCAAAGTGGGTGTTAGGGTGCAGTCTTAGTTATTTTTTTACCTCCATATATTTCATTTTTTTCATTTTTAGCTATTTCTTTATGTTTGAACAAGCATGCTCCATGCTTTTGCTATTTGCAATTTGTCCACTCACCATATTCTTCTTTCTATTGGGTCAAAGGCATTCTTGGAAAGACATCTGTTTTGGCAGTAGCAGGAAAAATTTGGTTGTTCTATCCCTTTCTTAAGCGAACTCCCACTTAGGGAAGCTACCACTCTTAGATGTTTGTTATTACAAGGGACATCGACGACTACTTGACTAATCACTTTGTTCTTTGATTCTATCTCTGTACGCTATAGTAATAAGTGTTCATTTAAAGCTAAAGCTCTCTAGAATGTTAATGAAAAATATGTTTGCCCTTGTTTGCATACAAGAGTGGCTACTAGGGATTTATTTCTTTCTATTTCTTGCACACAGTGGGACAAGATTTTAGTTCTCTGACATCGGGTTTCGACCACCTCTCATGTATTGAGGAGTTGTAGACAAATAAAACTTACCAGTTTTGTAACTTCTTCTCTTTGGTCCATGGCCATGGATTGTCCAACTAGGCCCCTTTAGTCTCGACCATTCTCTTGGGAGCATCATTAGATCTTGTGCTGGTCCTTTTGGGATAGTGAGTGAAGATGATGACGTTTTACTTTACATCTCACTACAGATTATTGTTGGCAAGGCATTTCGATCCACTAGAGTTCCTTTCTATCTCTCTCTTCCTTGATGGTGTCTCTCTCTTCACCATTACTTTTAGCATGTTAGGGTTTATCCATTTTGGGTAACCCTCGAGGTTGTAATTGTATGCCATATAGTTGTTCTACTCAAGTGTAGTTTACAACATAGTAGATAAAAGCGGAATTGGATCGGAATTGGGCTGGATAAAAAATCGGGAATCAAAAAAAATTGGGGGAAAAAATCAGCCAAAAAAAAACAAGAGAAGAAAACACAAATTTTCATTAAAAAAAGGTTTTTTTCATGCATATCACAATGAATTAACATTATGCAAATCAAATATTAATAATGTAAGTGATACAAGCTTAAACTACACATGAAAGTGACAAGTGATACAAGTTTAAAGCCTTAAACTACACATGAAAGTGATAAAACATATCTTAAATAAAGAAATTTTAATGCGTTGAAATTTCAAATGTTCTTGTATAGCTTATAATATAAAAAAGGTGCAAACAATGTCTTAAGATCTTTGAATGCCTTCGCCCTTTGCTCTAGCAGAAGCTCTAGTCTCTCTTTGTCACTATGTCCATGCCTCTTCTTGTGCCTTGGCTGCTAACGTTGGTCACCACCTGTGTCATGGGTCAAGGGGAAGTGCCCCTTGTGGGGTCATGGGGTAGCGCCCTTCGCACGTACCCTGTCGCGATACAAGACAGGGTCGAGGGGTAGCATCCTTGTAGGGTTCAGGGCAGTGCCCCAAAACCTCAATGGCAAAACCATTAATACCTTCACTATCTGAACTGAATTTTTCAATATACAAGCATACAAGCATATCATTTGTGGTTTTAAATATTACTCCTATATACAAGTGTATTGAGCAATAAGTTTGGATTGATAGTTCAACATCTTTTTATGGAGAATTTCATCAATTAATAATGTATAGTATTGTCGTTGGTGGCTGTTGCTGGCTGTCGGATTCCTTCAAACCGCAATCCGCTTGTTGTTAGGATGCCCTAGCATGTTTGGGTTGGTGTGGTAGTAGGTAGGTAGACTCCTTTCTTCCCTTGCAATAGGTAAAATGAAAGACAATTGAAAGAAAAACACTTTTGGTTAAATCGGCTGCAGCGTGCGGTTGTTGTTGATTTTTTGTAAAAATCGAAATTGGTGATTTTTTAAAAAAATCGCTGAATCAACGATTCGAGGCGGTTTGACTCAGTAAAGGCAAAAATCGGGGAAAAATCACGAATCTATTGTAAACTTTACAGTAGATTCTTTACTCTAGTTTAGCTTATTTTCATACACTTTTTGGTTACTATAGTGCATTGTAACAACTCTTTTCTATGAGTTCCCTTGGGCTACTTTGGCCATCCGTGGACATTAATAAGATTATCTTATCTTGCCTAGATCAAACTCCAAACAAGTTGAAATTCACATAATTGGTAGCAAAGCATAAGAAGGCTAGCAAATGTCAATGTTGAAGGATGGTAACTCAAAGGAGTGCAAAATAATGTGGGTCTTGTAGATTGATAGGTCAAGAATCATATACAAAGAAAATCGATTGGCAAGGAAAATCTTGATAGATTCTAGATTTTTCTATTTGTGTCTCCGAAAGTCATAATATTTGTTGTTAGACCTATTGCATTCTCGTTAAAGATGCTCTGCAAAGCCATAGTAGTATTAGGCAAAGTAAATAAAGAAGGGATCATGGAGTTGTAATGATCATTGATTATATCAATTATTGCATTGTAATCATTTTTTCCCAGGGAGTGGCTAACTTATCTTGGGAGATCTTATGGAGTTATTCCTTAAGGAGTATTGCAAGTGAAGAAAACATCAAAATAATTCATATTCTTCTACTCCACTATTTGATATTATACCTTATGTTTTTTGTTATGAAACTCCTTCATGTTGCCCACATGTACACATGCATTGAAACAAAGACTTGTATCCATAAAATTAGACGCTATGTGGTCTATATTAATCACTAGGAGCATTAAGGTACACAAGCAATTCATTGTGACCCTCAGGGTAAGGAGGGTAGTATGGCCATCTCCAAACTTATTGTGGTAAATGTTGGTAGGTCCCAACCATCTGTATTGCTAGCCACCTTTTGGGACTTAAGATCACCAATCCATGGCTCTTATCAACTCCATATATCCAACATTTAATACAATTTAATTCTTGGGACTCTTTTGACTTATCATTGTTATACCCTACACGTTCAAATTGGTCTACCAACTTGGAATTGGGGAGTTATTGCATCCCATGGATTCGGAAATAGGTGATCAAAATGTCAGATGGACAATTATATATAAAAGTGTGTTGGCCAATGAATGTGCCTCTGTGATGTCATTACTTTCGAGGAACATAATCTCATATTTTTTGTTGAGATTCACATTATTTTCTAGAAACATTTCGAATTATACATTCACCATGATCAAATACAAAAAAGATGCAAGAGCGAATTAAAGATAGCTTTGATACAATGGATCAGTCATTGGGGGGTATTTATGGTGATACCAAATCCCCAATTCGATGTTAACCTCAAGCCGGTATAAATTTTTTATTTGATTGGTTGAAAAAGGGTTTTGAAAGGATCCTTGAATCTTTTACAAAAATAACTGAACAAGAGAGACAATCTCCTGGAGACAATCTTCAAGAGATAAACCAGGAACAGCAAAGACAAAGAATCTACATAGGACCAACTACAAATAAAACCTGAAGATTGAAAAAGGTTTCCCGCATGGACAGGGAAAACCAGCAAGCAAAAAACGAAACAAGCACCAAGAACGAGAATAGGGGCCCTCCTAGCCCCTACTGGAACAATGCAAAGGATTCAAAATTGAAACCAATTTCCTGCTCAGAAAACTGGATCATAATTCCCACAAGGGAAAAGCAACGTGAACAAGGGAATCTTGCATAGGGGTCATCCGCAAGCCTGGAAGATGGTTCAACAACACGAGATCTCTACAGGCTACGAGATCTCGCTGCAACGAATACGAAATGCATAGACTGAATCAGGAAGGTCCAGAGGAGATAGCACCATAGCACCCCAAAACTACAAGCAGAATCTGACACAGGGACTGTCTTCGGGAACCCAACATCTGTAGCAATTGACCAAGCACAAGGTCTCTCCCCCCAAGACCAGAAAGAAACTGCAGAAAGGGCACGTCAAACAGTCACCGACAGATCAGCGCCCAGCCTCACCAACAGTTGTCTAGGAGGTAATCATCAGAAGCCTACTACCGCAACTGAATGAAAAGCATAGGGCCCGGTCTCTAGGGGCCAAAAGCAACTGTGGAGAGAGGATCCGCCAGAAAATCTCAGAAGCGGACAAGTACCGGATCTTCTACAGACAGAGCAGAAGACCTCGAACCCGCTATCGAGAGCCCAACCAAGAAGTAGCTGAGAGAATCTCCCATCTACGGATGTTAAAAAAGAGGTCCCTTGGCAAGACCAAGAAAACGCAGGAGGAGAAAACCTTGGGCCACTTACACATCGGGTGCTCAGGACACTAAATCCCATTCCTGAAGCTCAGCATAGAAGAGGAGAGGAGGAAGCCACCACTGCGGACAACGATAAAGCACAAGGTCCCACCCGAAAGACTAGGAAAACCCGCAGGGGAAAGCTCCATAGCACCATCCTTGAACCAAGCTAGCAGGAAGGCAACCAATACCAAAGGGCGCCGAGGAAAGGATTTCAAAGACATTCCGACCAGACAACAACATTCACGTATGGAGACGAGAAATCACTTCTTGGGAGGCCCCAGGAAGATCCCGTAAAGGTCCTGGAAATGCAACAGGCAGCAGGAAGATCCCAGGAAGACCTTCCTAGCTGGAGAACCACAGGACAGGAGCATGGGGGAAGCAGGAAATTTGAAACGGGGGCCTCCCGCCTAGAGCGGGAGGCCATACCGCTCCCCCAGAGCATTCCAACGGTTCAAGTCGATATAACTTGACTTGAAGGTTAATTTACAATATAATAAATGTATTAAACCTTTTAATCAAGGTTAACCATAGAGGTGGTTTAACCAATATCACTAAGGGTGAATACATTAAAAGTGCCCTTAGGCTTACATGAAGATGCCCATAGGCTTACATGAAGAACACCCATAGGCTTACATAAACACTTGCCCATAGGCTACATTAGTAGTGCCCATAAGCACTCTCTAACACTTTTGGCCTTGGCCTAATATGATCAAATTACACATATTTCAACACCCTCCTATAATCTGAGCCGAGGGGCCAAGGAGAGGTGACCATGCTCTAGTGGGCCTATGCTTTTCCATCTTCATCTTCATCATTAAAAAGCTTGTGTCTTGACCTCAAGAATTCTGTTTCAATCTTCTTCAGCCTTTTTATGCAATTTTTGATGGAGTGTCCTTCCATTCTACGATATTCATGTGTTAGTCACTTGTGAAATCTTTGACTTGCCCTTAGGCAACCAAGCCTTAGATTCTATTGATTTGAAGTCCTTTGGCTGGGCTTGTATATGAGAAAGAGCTCCGTAATTCTTCATAGCAACTTTACAATGAGCAAGAAGTTTGAAAAGTCCTTCAAGAGATATAGGTTGTGGATCCTTGATAGTAAAGATGCCCGCAGGCTTACATAAGTGATGCCTGCAGGCTTACATGAAGAACACTCGTAGGCTTACATGAAGACACCCGTCGGCGTACATGAAGAATGTGTGTAGGTTTAGATAAACACTTGCTTGCAGGCTACACTAGTAGCGCCCATAAGCACTCTTTAAAATCTATGGCCTTGGCGTAATCAGATCAGATTACACATACTTCAACATTTTTGAGGTAGATATGCTTTTTTGTAATAACCCTAACTCAGCAAACTAGGGTTTAAACAAATAAAAATCAGATTTCTGCAAAGTAGATCAGATCTGCAATTACTACTCAAAAATTACTTCAGAAACCCTAAAAAATGAACGTTCCAGCCATACAGATTTTTTTATTAATTTTCTGAAAGTGCAAACAGGTCAAAGAACTATCCAACAACACAAATCAACCCTCAAAATTGGCTAGAAAAATCCCTAAAGTTGGGAGATCCTCCTATGAGGGCAAAATAGGTCACAAAACATGCACAAATGGCCTCCTAAAGTTGGACGACCCACTCCCAGACTCCAACACATCAAAATCTGCAACACAATTGTGAATCCTGAGATAGATCTACCCAATCTCCAACCAAGAACAAGGGCACATCACATTGTCTACAAGATTGGCTTTTTCTGAAGACTTAGGGCACACCACCTAAGCAGCAAAATGTGAGGAAGGGTTCAGCCCTCCCTCTTACAATTCACAAGATGAACATGACATAATGAAACCCTAAAATGACTTTCCAAGCCTATATACCTAGTCGCCCCACTAGAGGCTTCTAAATATTCATTAAGTGAGGGTTACATCAACATTAATCCCCAAAACTTATTTTTTATTACGTAAAACACCTATTAGCCTAGCAAAAAGGGCACGTCCCACTTCCTTGTCCACAAGTGACAAAAATAAAACATTACAATGCGTGGGGTCCACATAGTCTTCAAAATGGGACATTACAAGTCCTCCCTTCCCAAATTGCTTGTCCTCAAGCAATTCAGGGCTGGATGTGCAAGAATCTCTTTTCCCTCCCAAGTAGCATCTTTAATGGGCAAGCTCCTCCATTTCCCCAAGTACTCTTTGATGACCCTGTTTCTCAACTTCCTCTCTCTAGTCTCCCTGATCATTTCAGGTTCCAACATCAACTTTCCCTCATCATCAAATGGGGGCAACTCAATGGAAGGAACAATGTGCTGTCTAAGTGCCCTTTTAGGGCATGAAACATGGAATACATTGTGTATTTTACTGCTGTTCGGTAGCTCAAGCTCATATGCAACCTCCCCAATCCTGCGTATGACCTTGTAAGGGCCATAAAAACGTGGCTTAAGCTTCTCTGCTCCACTTCTCTTCATGGTGGACTGTCTATAGGGCTGCAACCTCAAATAAACTATGTCTCCAACCTCAAAATGACGCTCACTTTTTCTGCTGATTTTGTCCAAGCTGAATATTATCCTTCAATATCTTCATAATATCCTGATTTTCCTGCATATAATCCTTGGATTTTGGCATCATATCCATATAAAACCATAAATGGGGTCATTTTAATAGACATATGATAGGAAGAATTATAACAAAATTCTCCCAAGTGCAGCCATTTAATCCATGCATTCTGCTGCCCTGAAACATAGTTTCTCAAGTAGCCTTCAACCCATTTATTCACAATCTCTGTTTGGCCATCTGTTTGGGGGTGATAGCTTGTACTTGGAGTCAATAACGTGCCACAAAGCTTGAACAACTCTTGCCAAAACATACTCATGAATCTGCTTTCCCTGTCACTCACAATATTCTTTGGCATGCCATGCAATTTAAACACTTCTCTAAAGAACAAATCAGCAATTTGTACTGCTGTATATGAAGCTGAAATAGAATAAAAGTGTGCAAATTTAGTTAACCTTTCCACCACAACATATATACAATCCTTACCATGCACTTTTGGCAGCCCCGTGATGAAGTTCATTGATATACTTTCCCATTTTTGATTGGGAATGGGCAAAGATTGAAGAAGACCAGTTTCCTGACAAGTGGTGCACTCCCTCACATGCTTCAATACATCATATTTTAACCCCTTCCATGAAAACCTTTCACACAGCTGTCTATAGGTCTTAAAAAACCTTGGATGACCAACCTAGGGTGCGTCATGCAGAGTGGCAATCAATTTCTCTTTAAACTTGGAATCTGGCACAATAAAAAATCTGTTTTTATAAAAAATCAGACCTTCCTTCACGCTGTACCTTTCATCTTTCAAGTGGCCATCAAGAATGTTAGATGCAAAAGTGTTCTTCACATACTCAGCCATAATTGCAGCCTCCCAATCAGCTGTTATAATGGAAATAGAGTGAAATGTGGGCATTCTAGATAGTGCATCAGCAGCTGAATTCTATTTCCCTTTTATAAACTCAATCTCAAAATCATATGCCTGCACTTTAGTGACCCATTTCTGCTGCCTATCATTTAAATCTCGCTGTCTAAGGAAATATTTAAGGTTATTATGATCAGTCCTTACCACAAATTTGCCACAAACAAGGTATTGCTTGAACTTGGTCAAAAGCATCTCTTTGTCATATATGCTGAAAGTTCTCTCCATTGGACTAAGTTTCCTGCTCTCAAAGGCAATTGGCCGCCCCTTTTGCATTAGGACAGCCCCTACTCCCACACCTGAAGCATCACAATCAATGGTAAATGGCAAAGAAAAATCAGGAATTGCAAGTAGAGGGCAAGAAGACATCACTTCCTTCAATTTCTCATAAGCATTTTGGGCTTCATCACTCCACACAAACACTCCCTTCTTTGTTAATTCAGTCAAAGGTGCTGCCAAGGCTGAAAACCCTCTAATGAATCTCTTGTAATAGCTGCAAAGTCCCAAAAACCCTCTCAATTGAGTTAAGGTAGTGGGAATAGGCCAATTTTGAATTGCCTCTATCTTGTGTTGGTCTACATGCACTCCCTTATTGCTGATTATGTGCCCCAAATATAAAATTTCAGACATGCCAAATTCACACTTAGACTTCTTTGCATAAAATTGCTGCTGTCCCAAAATACTCAAAACAGAATCCAAATGCTTCAAGTGATTTTTCCATTAGCTGCTATAAACAAGAATATCATCAAAGAAAACTAACACAAAATCCCTCAAATATTCCCAGAAAATCTGATTCATTGCTGATTGGAAAGTGGCAGGGGCATTTGTCAATCCAAAGGGCATCACCAAAAACTCAAAATGGCCAAAATGACATCTAAAGGCTGTTTTATGCACATCCTCGTCTCTCACCCTGATTTGATGATATCCTGATCTCAAATCAATCTTAGAAAAATACATAGCCCCATGCAATTCATCTATGAGCTCATCTACTCTAGGAATAGGGTATCTATTTTTTATTGTCTTTTTGGTCAAGACCCTATAATCAATACACATCCGCATAGTCCCATCTTTCTTTTTCACTAACACTAGGGTGATGCAAATGGGCTAGAGCTAGGGCGAATGTGCCCCATGGCAAGTAGCTCTTTTATGGCCTTCTCTATCTCATCCTTAGTCATTCTAGGATGCCTATAAGGGGTTATCATGACAGGTTTTGTTCCCAGTTCCAACTCAATCACATGCTGAAATCCCCTATGGGGTGGCAATCCCTTAGGCATATCCCCAAAAACAGCGCTATGTTTTCCCAACAAAATCTGAATTTCAGGATGATAAGAGACATGATTATCAGATGAATAAGGCATACCTTTTGTCATAAATATACCAGCAGCCCAAACTATCTCCTCTTTCTTGAGAATCCTCTCCATCCTCTTGGACCACATTTTCCTTGATCCCTTGCAAAACTACCTCACGCCCTTTAGCTTTAAATTTCAGTTGCAATGTTTGGTGATTTGTGGTGTAGTCTCCCAATGAATACATCCATTTATCTCCTAGTATGAAATGAGGAATTCCTCCCAATGGAAACACATAAAAGTCATTTACTATGGAATGATTCTCAAAATTTACCTTCATTTGCCTCACAAATTTGTTGCAAGGCACAATGCTCCCATTTCCAGTAGCAACATTAAACCCAACAAATGTTTCTAGTTTTAGCCCTTTCTTGGCTACAAAAACCTCATCCACAAAATTGTGGGTTGCCCCACCATCTATCAATACTATCACCTTATTCCCCAATACCTCTCCTGGCACCTTGATTGTGAGATACCTGTTCGCACTGCTCTACGTGGCCAACGTGCCAGCGTTTGAGCTGTCATGAGACTCAAGAGATGGCTCCTCAAGCTCACGCTCCTTCGAAGACTCATATTCACTTTCGGATGCCTCCTCATCTGAAACGACCTCAATGTAATTTGCCCCTTTCCCTGGTAGTGATGGCCCGGTACCCAAGGGCTTTTGCATGTGAAGCACAATTTTTTCCTCCTAAGCTCATCACGCTCCTCATTTACCCACCTTCCTAGTGGCGTAGGTGCTGAATTCCTCTGTGGAGGGGGCGTTGGCTTCCCAAAAGCCTGATTCTTCCCTGGAGGGGGTGTCTCTCTCTTCTGGAAGAAAATCCCTCTCTAGAATGATCCTGACGGTCCCGCCTAGCTAAACCTAGGCGGTGGTGGTGCTGAAACCCTAGGTTTCGGTAATGCTGTAGACTCAAGGGTCAAAGCCCTTATCATTGCAATCTACAATGAAGCTGGATCAAAGGCTTTTACCAAGCCTCTCAAGGAATCCACCAAACCCTCAATGAAAAGAAAGGTAACTCTCTTCTCTGAAATGTTAGGCACCATGACTGAAATCTTTTGGAACTCCTCAATGTTTGCCTCCACTGTAGTTTTCTGCTTAAGGGTGGCGAACTCCTTAAAATATTCCTCCTCAACCCTCATCTCAAAACGATCCGGGACCCTCTGACTAAACTCATCAAATGAGGCGATCTCTGCATGGCCTTGTGTGTTGAGACCATGATACCACCAGTCATATGCAATCCCCTCAAGATGTAGGGTAGCAAATTGTACTGCAACCTCTTCATCCATAGGGCTGAAAGTAAAGTATGCAATTTTTGCAGCCATGCCCTAGCAGACATGCTATCATCTCCATTGAACACTGGTACTTGCATTTTCTGCTGCAATTTCTTTCTTTCTTCATACTTGCTGCCTCTCCTAGCCTTCTTCCCCATGATCTCTAGGTAACTTTGGAAAGTGACTGCATTTTTGAATTCTTTAGCCCTACATTGATATTCTACAAATAGGGCATCTTTTTCATCAGTCTCCTGGCGTACATCAGTTTCTTGCCTGGGCAAAAACATGGGTTTTGCTGGCCTGGGCAAAGGAGAATGTGTGTATCTCACAGAACTCTCACTACCTTGGTCTCGACTGGCCGCCCTATTTGATGGCTCTCCCTGATCTGGTGGCGGCTGAGGGTTAGGGTTTGCTCCCTGGTTTGGTGGTGGCTGAACTCCACCCCGATCCATCTTGGTCACCAAATGAGTTAGTATTTCAAGCATGGTGTCAAATTTCTGCTCAGCAGGATCCCTTTGCTCATCTGCCATCTCCACCAGCTCCCTTTGTTCAACTTATGGTTCTAGAATTTCTTTCCCCTGGTTGAGGTTAGGGTTTGACTTATTTCTCCTCAGATAGTACCTATTTGGCTGCATAAAGAGCTCTCACAGGCTGGCAAGAAACTAGCTCTGATACCATTGTAATAACCCTAACTCAGCAAACTAGGGTTTAAACAAATAAAAATCAGATTTCTGCAAAGTAGATCAGATCTGCAATTACTACTCAGAAATTACTCCAGAAACCCTAAAAAATGGACGTTCCAGCCATACAGATTTTTTTATTAATTTTTTGAAAGTGCAAACAAGCCAAACAACTATCCAACAACACAAATCAACCCTCAAAACTGGCTAGAAAAATTCCCAAAGCTGGGCGATCCTCCTAAGAGGGCAAAACAGGTCACAAAACATGCACAAATGGCCTCCCAAAGCTGGATGTCCCACTCCTAGTCTTCAACACACCAAAATCTGCAACACAATTGTGAATCCTGAGATAGATCCACCCAATCTCCAATCAAGAACAAGGGCACATCACATTGTCTACAAGATTGGCTATTTATGAAGACTTAGTGCACACCACCTAAGAAGCAGAAGGTGAGGAAGGGTTCAGCCCTTTCTCTTACAATTCACAAGATGAACATGACATAATGAAACCCTAAAAGTGACTTTCCAAGCCTATATACCTAGTTGCCTCACTAGAGGCTTCTAATTATTCATTAAGTGAGGGTTACATCAACATTAATCCCCAACACTTTATTTTTTATTACATAAAACACCTATTAACCTAGCAAAAAGGGGACGTCCCACTTCCTTGTCCACAAATGACAAAAATAAAACATTACAATGCGTGGGGTCCACATAGTCTTCAAAATGGGACATTACATTGTTGGTGATATTTCTTTGTGCGTACTTAGAGCATAACACCAGCGTCATAAGCACTAAGCTTAGTGCATTTCAGTAGCAACTTTTAAGAGAATACAAATATTTGTGTTTTGTCTTTCTTTTTTTGTTTTTGTTTAGATCCTTATTGTAATTTCCTTTCATTTCTTTGCTGTGCTCTTTATCTTTTAGAAAGTTGTCACTTTATGGTATTTTGCTTTTCAGGGAGCTCTGAATTTTTTTGGATTGGTCAGTTCTTTCAACCTGTTACAACTATTGGAGACATTATAGACCCTTTTGATGCTCTGGTCACTCATAAAAATAGTGATAGGTTAATGAGACTGCATCCCTGTCATGATCAGCAGCCAAGGTACCTCTATCCTCTTATTCTCACACTAGGTTGGCCAGGTTGGCTGCAGTCCTGCATAGAGATTAGCTATGCCATGCATTACTGGCTTCTTCTTCACTTGTTGAAGATCATCGGGCATAAATATTGGATCTTATGGAATGTGTTACCTACCTCTATGATCACCCACCAAGGTCCACTTTGACCATTCTCCCATGGATGCCATTGTATCTTTTACTGGTTTTTTAGGGTGATAGATTAGGATGTGGGTCCTTCATTTGCTTCATTTTTTATGCAAATTTGGACCAGCTTCAGCCTGTAGCTTGGTCTTGATTAGAGAAAATGCATCTATCTTATCTGGATGGCCTTGAATGAGATAAAATACCCCAATAGATTTACTATAATTTCAATGTCTGATTTCAAAATGTGTATCTTGTGCTTTGTCCTATTTATTTGAGATTTTCTTTATCTATGTTTTTCTTCTAAAATAGATCAGATGAAGTCCATGCTTCTTTAGAAAAACATATAAATAATGAAACAAATCACAATCAGGAAAAATATCTGGGATTTATCTTTCCATGCTTTCTTTAGTGCAGGTGACTGAAATAATATGTAAGCTTGTGCTTACCAATGTTATAAGGTGAAAAAGACCCCCATATCCCCTAAGTATTGCGAGTAAAAGCTGTTCTATTTCTAAGTAAACTTTGCCACAGTGCCTTACCCTTGACTGGTCTCACCATCCATTTTGCAGCCAACATAACACCATAGGCTTTGATATTAGGGATACCAACCCCCCCTCCCCAGTTATGGGAAAAAGCATAACAATATAAGAAACGAAACAAAGAGATCTCCCCCTCCCTTGTTTGTCCAGAGAAGGATCTTAATAGCTTTCATGTGTTTTGTACACTGTTTAGGAAGGGAATATGCAACAAGATTAGTAAAGGTGTCTAGTAGTTAAACTTATCTCAACAATGGTGACTTTACCAACAAGTTGGATCCTTCTCACTCTCCCTTTCTTTGAATCTGCCAACGGATTTTTCATGGAATGCCAAGCTCATGGCAACAGTCTCAAGGTTTTTCCCTTCAAATCACCAAGTTGGGGATTTCTAAACCAGGTCATACTGTAATGTCAAGCGCATGGCTAGGGGTCTCTATCCCTTTGTAATATTATACACATTTTGCAAGGTAGGTGTTTATACACCAAGCTCTTTATCAACCACATAACCAATGTCTTATGGCGAAGTTAGGGTCGTTTCACCTTTATAATCAGACTTACTCTTCTACAAGATATTAATTATTAAGCATAAAGGGTAATATGAAATAGTGAATTAAGAACTTACGATGATGCTTCAATGAGAATTGCAACTAATAATTTACCTTTTTCAAATCTTGTAACTATGATTGACGAGCAGGGCCTCTTGGAGCGTATTTGCTATTTAGAGTCGAACCTGTGTTGGGGTGATGAGTCTAATTTCTTTTCTTGGGATCAATTTACTTGTCTATAGCTGTACCAAATGAACAGCTTTTATAGGTATATGCTCCCTGATGCAAAAACGGAAGCAGGTTACCTCAAAAAGTTCATTTCTACAAACTCAGGATGTTTTGTACTTCTGAGTGACAATGATTTTAACTCAACCATGAAGCATACCACGCTTGCTAGTGAAAAATTACTTACAATGTTACGAAATTCATCAAGGCATGTACCTTATGAACCATTCCTGAACCAACGGAAAGCAATATATGGCATAATATGTATGACTACTTGTGCTAAACAAACAATTGGAGTTATTCTTCTTAGTTATTTTTTTATTTTTTTGGGGACTGTTTTTTTGGATACCACACAGATTAGCATGGTGCAATTTTTTCCTTGTGAAAGAAGACCATAAAAAGGATATAGACAAAAAAGATCTTCTTTGAACAAATATGGGTCTACATCAATTACTTTCCATGGAGACAAACAAATTATCTAGTCATTTTTTGAAATATGTGATAAAATTGAAATTTTCTTTTTATACGTGGTGGTCAAATTTAAAATAAATTTGATAAATAGGTTTACATCCTTATTTACATATCTGAAAGACACAGACATAGGCATCGAACTGTTTTCTCTTTCATCTAACCTTTTAAGTTGATAATCAAATTAATAATGGACTGTTTTATGTAATGTATTTACCATGGGCATATAAAAGAGAGAATCTGTGTTCATGTTTGAAATTGCCTGTCTATATACACAACCTGTGTGCTTTATTTGCACATTGCATGCTCAAATATTTGAGGGCATGTGTGTCATCTCTCTAGCCAGCTGCCAAACCCTTCTTCATAACTGCATATAATATAAATAAGTGGTACAATGACATTAATTTGTATTAGCATTGATCGTGAGTGTTAGTATATCCAAACAATGTACATAAAATATAAAGAGAGAGGGAGAATGTGGTGGACGGTAGAGTTATGTAACTGGATGTTTATTGTACAGAATAGCTAGGTAGTAAAATTGCACAACAGAAATTCTTTAATTCATCAATGCAGATAAAGTAAACGAGAAGTCTCAAGTTGTCGATCATGTCTTCTTCTACAATGATGCAGTAAATAGTGAAGATTTTGACATTTTAGGAGACTTCAAACGATGGGGTGAAAGGTACTTAAATGTCAATTTCACTGTATGCTTTTGACTAGGAAGTATAGATCAAAATTGAATGCATTAAATACCGGTAATTGACTAGGTAGAAATTTTTTTACATGTCATGCAGAATGTAGGGCTCTGTTTAGTGAGGTAGAAAATTTATTATTTGTCAATCTCTGGTCTCTTTTTGACATCAGTTGGCATCAATTCTGGAATTAAAATGCTTTTTGCAAATCTCTATTATATTTTAAAAATGATTAGTTAAGTACTGCAGTTTTTCCTAGGGTTTATTTGCATAGCCGCACTGAAAGTAAAGTTTTTTGCTTATTATCTTTGAGCCATATAATTGGAGACTGGATGATGTTGATTTATTCTAATAATGCTGAGGGTGTATTGCAGATCATACCACTTTGGCTGTTTAACATTGGTAGAATATGGTAAATATGGTAATTAGACATAAGTCAAGGTTTCACTTCAGGAAAACAAAGTGGCTGGATTATGAATACTTGAATTTCATCCAAATAAAAAACATGATTGATTTTGATGGGCCGTTAGTCTTCAAATATAGATTGGTCCTTTGTTTTGAATTTATATTCTCAATAAAGCTGATCGTGTCAGAAAATACTCATTTCTGAAGTAATGTGGTGGTTCAAGTCCACTAGCCAGTACAGCTTTCTATATGAAAAAGTATCACATTTCATTTACCTGTGTTAACCGAGCAAGTAGCTGCATCCTAATGAAGAATTTATCTTTCTTGGCTATATGATATAGTTTCAGAGTAGAGAGGCATTCTGTCACATGAAAATCATAAATGAAAATGAAAATGAAATTATATTAATTTTTACAAATAACCATACTAGGCCAATTGGAGTCAAACATTCAACATGCTGCAATGAAAACTACTTTGGGAAAAGAACTGTTATATATGATATAATGGTCACCTAAACTATAGTCTTAGGAATAATAATAAAATCACTTTTTGACATAGTTTAATTTATGCATAGTGTTGTATTAATGAGTTGAAGTACATTATTTTGGGGTTTATGTTTATGTTATCCCTTTCCTATTAATAGACTGTTTCTCTCTTCATATTATAATTTTATTTTTTACTTCTTGGTAGATCTCTCGTGTTCTTGATTTCTTTGTGTGTTCAGTTTTCATAACATGGTATTAGAACAGTGGGTTGATAAGATAATTCTATTAATGTCCATAGGTAACCAAAGTAGGCCAGTGTGACTCATTGAAAAGAGCTGTTACGAATTACAATGCATTGTAGTAACCATAAAGTACTACAAAAATAAGCTAAACTAGATTAAAGAATCTAGTGTAAACTACTCTAAAGTGGAACAACTGTATAGCATAAAATTACAGCCTTGAGGGTCCAAAATGGATAAACCCTAACATGCTAAAAGTAATGATTAAAAGAGGGCTAGAAGTTGAGGTACAACAGAGATAGAACAAAGCTCCAGTGGATCCAAGCGCCAACATTAATCTATAGTGGGATGTAGAGTAGAAGCACAATCGTTGTTACCATCTATTCCAAATGGGCCAACACAGGATCTAACAATGCTCTTAGGAGAATGCCCTAGGTGAGAGTAAGTTGCAGCGGTTAAAGGCCTAGGGACTTTGCAGATTGGTGATGGGTCAAGGAACTTGTTTTCGATATACACCGAGCAAACAAAAGGGCTTTCAAGCAAAGAAGGGTAAAAGGCAGACTATATGATTTTACAGAAAAAGCCATCATGCGGTGTAATGTCCCCTTTTCTACGCAGTCAGGTGCAGAGCAGATTAGCCTATACACGAGCTCCCGTAGGCTAAGTCGGATGGAGGGGAGCCATTGGAGATATCAGAATCTTTGTCAATACCCAGAGAGCTATTGATTGATGGTCGTTTGGGCTCATTCGGAGATTTGTTTGAACAGAGTTACTATTTTTTAGCCATGTCCATTTTTAGGGTTTCGGTGGACAACAGACAGTGCAGTGATATTCTTTAGTGAAATGGGTGTCCAAAACCACTTGCGGAATTCAATTCGGATGGGCAGAGGTTGGAAATTTTAATGGTCGAAGATAAAATTAATAAAGTGATTATTTAATTTAATTTTGTTAAGTAAGTGACTTTATTTTATTATAAAATCATTTTATACTTAAAAGGGGCCAATTTAAGTGACGACTTAATAAGTCGTTAAGCCTAGGCATAAGGGGGTGAATAAATTAAGGAGAAATAAGGTGGAATTAAAAATTGATAAAATTATATTTGCTCACCCTAAAAGTGACTTAACCCTAGGTCGACCTATGGAGGAGATAAAAGGAGGTTTTGAGTTCATTTGGATATGCGAAGATTATTATTTTTCTCTCTGGTTTTTTGGAGGACTCTCGCGCGAGCCATTTACGAGAGATTCCGGAGCTTGTGAGAGACGACAACCTCTTACAGGGACATTGGCTTCGAGGTTGCAAGATTACCCTCAGGTCAATCTGGGCATTTCCACACAAGGATTGCAGTTGGACTTCAGTTTTAAAGACTTTCTGGAGTTGGGTTACCACACAGGGTCATTCAGAGATTATACGGGGAATATTTGGAGCTGGGACACCACACAATATTCACATCAGAAGGGCTGAGCCTTCATCATCATTTATAGAGTACGGAGCAGCTAGGCGTCAGCATTTGAGGTATTTGCATTGTAATTTGTGCCCTAGTTTTGATATAAGAATAAAACAATATTTTCGAGAATTTTGGATTGCTCTGTGTTTGTGATTTTGTATATAAAAAATTCACGAAAAAGGTTAAGAATTGGCAAACCCCTAGAGAACTAGATAGGGAGGGTTATTACAGATCTCTCGTGTTCTTGATTTCTTTGTGTGTTCAGTTTTCATAACATGGTATTAGAACAGTGGGTTGATAAGATAATTCTATTAATTTCCATAGGTAACCAAAGTAGGCCAGTGTTACTCATTGAAAAGAGCTGTTACAAATTACAATGCATTGTAGTAACTGTTGGCAATTTTGCCACATTAAAATTTTGGCTTAAGTATGGAGCTTTCAAGCGGCAAAGAGCATGCTGAGGCGTTCGGGTTTTCGCGGGCCATAAACAGGGGCGATAAAATGGACAAAATGAGCTCCGGATATTTTATCATTGCAGATCTTCTCGCCAGCTTTCCGACGATATATCATAATAGGCGATCGGGTCAGCGGATCAAAAGTTATGGCCCCGGGAAGCTGAACCAGGAAACCCAGTTTTGGGGAGAAGTCCGACTTCGCCCAGAGAAGTCCGACTTCGCCCAGTTTTGGGGAGAAGTCCGACTTCGCCCAGAGAAGTCCGACTTCGCGAGAAGTCCGACTTCGCCCAGTTTTGGGGAGAAGTCCGTTCGGCGGCAGAAATCAGCTTTCACCTGTGCGCAACCCGACTTCGCAGTGAAGTCGGAGTGCGCCCTCTGACAGGTGCGCAGTAGGGAGATAAACTCAGAAATGCACCCAAGGCATGAAGGCCTTCCCGACTGCGCTGTTTTCTGCCTGCGCGCTCGGATCCCGGGCGAAGTTGGATAGACTGCCTTTCAAGGCAGACACGTGTCAAACGACATCATCCGACAAGTGTCCGGCTTTGGGATCCGAGCCAAGACATGTCGAGCAAAAGGACAAGCATGGGCCGCACTACTTATGCCACTGCCTCATTTAAGGCTGATGTGAGTTTCCACATGCCTCAGCTACCCGCATTCCTGTCAATATAAAGTTCTACCCAACGCGCTGCCACGTGGCTGTTCAACCTTTAGGGAGACCATGCCGAGAGTACAGTCCAGCCCGACAGATGTCAGCACCAGCAGTTCCGCGGGTGCTTTTGTCAGCTAATGTTTGACTGGGACTTTGTGCCCATTAATGTAACAGGGGGAACTTTGGGCTATAAATAGCCACCACGTTTTCATTGTAAGGTGGTGGAAGGGGAATGTCTTTTAGGGAACCATTGTAACCGTGCTTCTGCTTATAAATATAAAGTATATACCTGGCTCTGTTCTACTGCTTTTATTTTTTATGCTGCCTCTCCTTTACGTTTCTGCTTTACGTTTTTCCTGTGTCATGGCTTGTTGATTCACTTCAGCATTTGGTGATCAGGTATTCCTAAGGCATTGCTTGTGTCATGGCTTGTTGATTCATTTCAGCATTTGGTGGCCAAGTACTCTTGAACTTCATCGATTAGAGGATACATAGAATAAACTTGGTAGCAGTTCCTTCAGTTTGTGTGTTATGTTTATGTTGCTGTCCATAGTGGTGATTGATGCATTGCCGTGCTGTTAGTTCTCCTTGTAGGGAGAATGTTTTCTAGGGGATCATTGTAGCTGTGCGTACAAATTCTCTGCACAACACACATACTTGGATCTGACATCTCTTGGTTGCTTTCTGTTTATGTTACTGTCCGTAGTGGTGATTGATGCATTGCCGTGCTGTTAGTTCTCCTTGTAGGGAGAATGTTTGCTAGGGGATCATTGTAGCTGTGCGTACACTGCTTTATACAGAGAGCATACTTAGGTTTTGCAGTTTCTGGTTATGCTTTGTATTTATGATGCAGTAAGTAGCGGTGATTGATGTGTTGCTGTACTGTTAGTTCCCCCCACCCAACTCCAATCTCATTTGTAAATTCTTTCCGCATTTTTATCTCTTTCCTGCACTCTCATCTTATCTTACTAACCCCCACAAGGAGCCGGCCTTCTCCGGAGATTGGCCCGGAAGGCATTCCTTCCTTCCGGCCTTTCAATGTTGGTTCGCGAGTCCAGGGCGCAATAGCAACAAAATCCTTACCTCATGGCGGATTCGTGACCAACAGTAACTATAAAGTACTACGAAAATAATCTAAACTAGATTAAAGAATTTAGTGTAAACTACTCTTGTTAGAAAATATAGCAAAATTCTGTCCAAGCAGAAAACACAATAACACAGAAAAAAACAGTTAACACAGATTTTACGTGGAAAACCTGTAATGTGCAGGAAAAACCACGGGGCAATGGCAACTTGATATTTTATTGATTTTGGCAGAATTACATTCAATCAACATTTACATGCAAGGGGTCATTCCCCTTTTTTAGAAAAAACAAAAACCGATCGTTTCCTCTTCCAAAGGAAGAGTCCAAAAAACTGTTCGTTTCCTCTTCCAAAGGAAGAGTCCAAAAAACTGTTCGTTTCCTCTTCCAAAGGAAGAGTCCAAAAAACTGTTCGTTTCCTCTTCTAGAGGAAGAGTCCAAAAAATGATTTGTTTCCTCTCCCAAAGGAAGACTATAGAATATTGTTTGTTTCCTCTTTATAAGTTGCACCACCATGCACATCTCTGCTTGAAGAACATTGGAGATCCGGATATTGACTTCACCTCCTAACATTCTCCCACTTGAAGTCGATATACAGGAATTCTTTGCCTATGTTTTTCCATCCAAGTGCCAATTGCCTAATGCTGCCCTTATCACATTTTCAGCAAGCCCAGAGAAGTTCTGCACCACTCAAACTTCTTTGTCTTGACCGTCTTAGTAAGCATATTTGTAGGATTCACTTCAGTGTCGATTTTCTGCACTATCTGCACTACATTTCTTATAAAGTGGTACTTGACATCAATGAGTTTCGTGCGATCATGGAATGTTGGGTTCTTCACTATCTGAATAGCACTTTGGCTATCACAATGCAACGTAATTTTCCCCTGCATTACCTTGAAGTCACCCAACAATCGTTCTAGCCAGATTGCCTCTTTGTCTGGCATGAGTCGCTGTAATATATTTTGCTTCAGTGGTTGATAAAGACACCACAGACTGCAACATAGAAGCCCAACTCACAACTCCACCAGCAAGAGTGAAAGTATATCCTGTAGTAGACTTTCTCCCATCTCTATCTCCACCATAATCAAAATCCACAAAACCTTTAACTTGCAAACTATCCGATCCGTAGTAAATAGCAACATCTGAAGTGCCTCTTAAATATCTAAATATCCACTTTACCGCATTCCAATGCTCCTTACCAGGATTTGCCATGTATCGACTAACTACTCCCACTGTGTAGACAGACATATTGAGATATCCTTAATTGCAGAACCAGTTTTGATATTGTGTTTTATTGTAAATGCACGCAAAGTGTTTGACGAAACGTCTGTGCATATATTATAATGTTGTAAGTGCAATTTAATATTGTACGTAAAGAATAAAGTCACGTAAAGTCATATTAAATCATGTAAGTCGGCTAAATAAGCTATTTCGTCGTGTAGTGCAAATGAAATGTAAATGCAAAGCAAATGCACATAAAATGTAATTTGAGGGTAGTTGCAAGGTAGTTGGAGAAAGTAACTACTTGGTGGGTGTATAAATAAACCCCCCCTCATTCATTAGAGTTGCTGAAGATTGGTACGTGAGCAGATTGAAGTCTATGGGCAGAATGCAGTCTAGCATGATGTGCAACCATGAGAGATGTTCAGCCTAGGGTTGAATGGTTGATACATGGAAGAAGTATTGCAGGGAAGTCAGGCAGATTGATGGCAAAGTGCAGTCCAGTCCTGTGTACAGCCATGGTTATGCTGACTGTAGGTTGTATTGTTGAAACTGTAATGCTGTATCATCCATGCCATTATTAATATAAAACTGCTGTAATTTCTGTTATCTGCCATTGTTGTTATTACTGCTGTTATTAATGCTGTTGCAGAATTTCTGTGCATTATTATTGCTATACTACAATGTTGGCAGATCTGTAATTTATTACGTGGAAAGGGAACTGTTGGAAATATGTAAAATCCCTTTCTACACACTGCTTGGGCAATATCCGGTCTGGTGCTCACCATGGCATACATGAGGCTTCCTACTGCTGATGAATACAGTACACGAGACATGCTGTTCTACTGTTGTTGCTGCTCTACTTGCTGTTCTACTTGCTGTTCTGCATGCTGGTCAAAAATTTTAGCATGCTGATTTTAATTTTCATCTTCGTTCATGTCTACTTCAACTGGTACAACATTAGGTGTTTGCTGTACCTCCTTCCTTTGCATGGATTTTTCATCAAAAATAACATCTCGGCAAATAATTACCTTGTCGGCGATAGGATCCCACAGTCTATACCCCTTTCTCTGCATCTCCATAGCCAAGAAAAACACATTTGCTTGACTTCGGGTCAAGTTTGGACCTTTTTTCTTTAGGCACATGGGCAAATGCATCACAACCTAAGGTACGCAAATGAGAGTAATCAAATGGCTTACCACACCAAACCTCCTTTGGAATATTTCCATCCAACGCAGCTGCAGGTGACCTGTTAATGAGGTAAACAACTGTATTAACAGCCTCTGCCCAAAACCTTCTATCCAACATGGATGCGCTAAGCATGCTTCTTGCACGTTCCATGATTGTGTGATTCATCCGCTCAGCCACACCATTTTATTTTGGAGTATATGGTACAGTCTTTTGGTGCTTAATTCCTTCCTGCATACAAAATTTATCAAATTCCTTGGAGCAATATTCACCCCCATTATCTGACCTAAGACATAATACAGGCTTGCCCAAACTTTTCTCTACTCGAGTTTTGAACTCTTTAAATTTCTGCAAAGCTTCCGACTTCTTCTTTAGAAATTAAACCCACACTCTCCTAGAATAATCATCTATAAATGTCAGAAAATAGATGGCACCATTTAAGGACTGAGTGGGGACTAGTCTAAATATATCCGAATGTATAAGTTGCAGAAAATCAGAACTCTTACTAGGGCTTGCAGTAAACTGAACCCTCTTTTGTTTACCAAAAATATAGTGCTCACACAAGTCTAAATTGCAAGACTTAATCCTAGAAAGCATACCTCTGTCATGCAGAATTTTCAGACCTTTTTCACTCATATGGCCTAGGCATTGATGCCATAGCATTACTGCATCCTGAAGTGAAGTTGTTGCTGTTGCATGGTTTGTCACTGGTTTGTCACTGTATCATCGCATAAACGATATAGGGTCCCATAAGATTCTCCCTTTGATACTACAATAGCACCTCTGGTAATATTGCAATAGTTGTTACCGAAAGTGACAGAATACCCTAGCTTATCCATCATCTTGATCTAGAGCAAATTCTTTCGCAAATCTGGCACATGTCGCACATCACATAACATCCTTTCTCTACCATCGTTCATCCTGATCCTTATGTCCCCTCTTCCCACAATTTCTAAAGGGTGATCATCACCCAAGTAGACCTTCCCACCACTATATGGCTGATATTTGTCAAACCAGTCTATGTGAGGAGACATGTGGAAAGATGCACCCGAGTCCAAAACCTAGGTATATAAAACAGATTTGTTGTTGCTGATACAGAAAGCCTCATATGTTGCCGTCTCTCCAGAATTTACTGTACTGGCTTCAGCTGAAGGCTGAAATTGGTTTTCACCATTTTTTTCCTTTTTTAACTGCCAACAATCCTTCTTTGAGTGCCTTGGCTTCCCACAATGCCAACACTTCCCTTTCAGCTTTTGTCCTTTAGACTTAGATCTGGACTGTGATCTACTTTGTTGACTCTTCTCGAAAGATCGACCTCTCATAGCTAGGGCTTCATTGGTTGAGGGTTCCAAAGACGTTTTTTGCCTCAACTCTTCTGCCAACAAAGCGACTACCACATCATCAAAAGTTAGAGCTCCTGATGATGAATTGCTGATGGTCATCACCAAATGACCCCAAGTCTCCGAGAGGGAACAAAATAGGGTGATAGCTTTGTCCTCATTCTCCATCTTCACATTAATTGAAACCAGTTTATTGATAAGGGTATTAAACTCATTCAAGTGATCTGCCACATATGAGCTCTCCTTCATCCTTAGGCTGTAAAGCTGTTTTTCAGAAAAACCTTATTTGTTGCAGATTTCGTCTCATACAACTTTTCAAGCTTCTTCCAAAGGGCTTCCGCGGTTTTTTCTTCAACAACATTGAACAAGACGGAGTCCGCTAGGCATAGACGGATTGTAGAAACCGCCTTCCTATCCAGCGTTGCCCACTCCTCATCTTTCATGCTTGCTTGGTTTACTCGCGACCCCTTTCAAGGCTAGGGCTTGGTCATTTTGAACCAACAAATCCTCCACCTTCATCTTCCATAGGGCGAAGTTCCCGCCATCAAACTTTTCAATCTCAAATTTGGTTACACTTGTAGTCATTGTTGCAACTCCCACTCGCACAAAACCCCAGGCTCTGATACCAGATGTTAGAAAATATAGCAAAATTCTGTCCAAGCAGAAAACACAATAATGCAGAAAAAAACAGTAACACATTTTTACGTGGAAAACCTGCAATGTGCAGGAAAAACCACGGAGCAATGGCAGCATGATATAATATTGATTTTGGCAGAATTACATTCAATCAACATTTACATGCAAGGGGTCATTCCCCTTTTATAGAAAAAACAAAAACTGTTCGTTTCCTCTTCCAAAGGAAGAGTCCAAAAACTGTTCGTTTCCTCTTTCAAAGGAAGAGTCCAAAAAACTGTTCGTTTCCTCTTCCAAAGGAAGAGTCCAAAAAACTGTTTGTTTCCTCTTCCAAAGGAAGACTACAAAATATTGTTTGTTTCCTCTTTATAAGCTGCACCACCATGCACCTCTCTACTGAAGAACATTGGAGATCTGGATATTGACTTCACCTCCTAACAACTCTAAAGTGGAACAACTGTATAGCATAAAATTACAGCCTCGAGGGTCCAAAATGGATAAGCTCTAACATGCTAAAAGTAATGATTAAAAGAGGGCTAGAAGTTGAGGTACAACAAAGATAGAACAAAGCTCGAATGGATCCAAGCGCCAACATTAATCTATAGTGGGATGTAGAGTAGAAGCACAATTTTTGCTACCATCTATTCCAAATGGGCCAACACAGGATCTAACAATGCTCTTAGGAGAATGGCCTAGGTGAGAGTAAGTTGCAGCGGTTAAAGGCCTAGGGACTTTGCAGATTGGTGATGGGTCAAGGAACTTGTTTTCGATATGCACCGAGCAAACAAAAGGGCATTCAAGCAAAGAAGGGTAAAAGGCAGACTATACGATTTTACAGAAAGAGCCATCATGCGGATACCCAGTTTCCAAGAAATTGGTTTTTTTCAAAAACAAATTGACAGATCTCTGCAGATCTATAGCAGATCGGTAGTTGATCTCAATGATTTTCAAAAGATCTCAACATTCTCAACAGATCTATAGCAGATCTAGCTTTTTTCAGCAGATCTATAGCATATCTCAGCGTTTTTCATCAGATTTATAGCAAATTTTAGCATTTTCAGCAGACTATAGCAGATCTCTGCATTTTGCAACAAATCTTAGCAGGTCTTAGCAATTTTCGACAGATCTATAGAAGATCTGAGCATTCTTTAGCAGATCCAACAGACCCATTACATTGACATTTTCCCCCAAAAACTGGCGGGGCAATCGAAAATTGACCCCTGTCAGATGGCAGAGTATCCCTGGGATTCTGCCTCTTTGCGTTTACAGGTGCTCTGAAAGGGCATAGTAGTTGAAACCTCATATCCCATTGAGGCGGCTGGTACAGCTTGCCCTTTGCAGGCTCTTCGGGGACCTGACATGGTCACCTTGATGGGATGGGGGAAGAGATTTGCACTCATGTGCCACGGATATGCTTTAAAGGCTCACCTATCCCGTACTACGAAGTATACTTTCAATTTCGCCAGGAGGGGCTCAGATCCCGAAATTATGCTCGCTTTTTACCTTGGGAGGTGTTCTCTGCCTTAGCAGCTCTAAAAACTGGGGGGAATCCGGCTTTTAAAACTCTCTACTGATCTCTGCCGGAGGTCGCTGAAAAATGAAGAGATGCTTAGAATCGCTGAATAACGACAGCGATCTCGGGAGTTGGGGCTGGGAGAGACCTCGAGCACAAGCTGGCAAGCGCTCAAAAATTGAGCGATCTTGAGAAATCTTGGTCAGTGACGACGATCTCGGGCGAACTCCTTGCTGCAAATTGTTGAAAACTTGCAGCACTATTGGGAAAGGTGGGCGGCGACAACGATCGCGGGAGCAGGGACACTTGAGTTTTTCCTTTGTTTTTCTTCCCCTTCCGCGCGTCGCCGAAAAATCACGCGAAGTCGGGCGTCGCCAGGGGGCGACGACGACCACGGGCACGGGCTGCTTCTTCCTTACGTCGCGTGCTAAAAAGCGCTGCGGCGACGGTCGTCGTTGGTCGGCGACGACGATCATCGTTGGTCGGCGACTGGTCGATCGCGGGCACGACGACACTTAGACATTTCAGCTCTTTTTTATGCTCCGCTTTGGATCGCTTAACTTGTTAGCGTCGCTGGGGATCGCCCAACAACGACGACGATCGTGGTCGCATCCCATACTTAAGAATTTTTAGCCCCTTCTAATGCTGCTCTCGGTTGTCGAAATGGCCCGCGCTGCCAGGTATCGCTCGAAAGCGACGACGATTGCGGGCATGGGTCGACACTTAGAAATTTTTTACATTTTTATTTCAAACAATGCATCCAAATCTGAAGATTGCTCTGGAATTTGGAAACTGGAAAGAGCACCGAGGAAGGAGGAAGGCAACAACCTGCTCGAAATTTTCAAAATTCTTTTACCCCTAGCAAAATGTGGCAACATTCCTGGCGGCTCGCGGGGTATCGAGCTCGCCTCGATGCAAGGACCCATGCCTTTATCCTTTGGGCCCGGAGTCATCCCAAGTCCCTGCTTCTTACTGCAGGCCTTGGTCTTGCTGCTCTTCCTTCTGCTGCTCCTCCTCAGGATCATCTTCACCTGATTGATTTTCAATGTTCTCGGACTCCTCTTCGGACGACTCCTCTTCTTCTTCTGGATCTTGCTCCGGATTAACCTCCCCATAGTCAAAGCGACCTTGGATTTGTTCGAAAGTGTCCTGAACCTGAGCCCAGGCATTCTCTGAGAAGGGCTCCATACCGCGAATATCGCTCGCCAAATGCCTGAAGGTTTCCACCTGGAGCATATCAATCTGTTCAACCTTCTGGCTCAAGTCAAGCAGGCAGGAGCGAATCAGGCAAAACCTGGAGGTGAGCTCTGTCACTTGTTCCTCTTGAACTGGGTCCGCCCACCCATCAATGTCCGAAGTATCATCGGCAAAGGCATCCCATGCCGGCCGCAGTGCTTCCTTTGGGAGGCAGTCGCCATTGTTATCTGTAAAGCTCGGGAATCCGAGCGAGGAGAGAGTCAGAAAGGGGGCCAGGCATATATCCTGCTCCTTTTCCAGTATGTCCAGCAATGCTCTGGCCCTCTGGACTTTTCCAAATATTTCAAAGAATGTATGCAAGGTTGCCCTTGCAGCTGCCCAATCACAGGCAATGGAATTTGTAGGGGGAATTTGTAGGTTCCGACACTCAAGGGTCCCTGTCTTGACAGCCAGATTGAACCAGCGGTCTGCTTCTCGCTCTGCCTCCACTAGAGGTTTACCCTCGACGGATACTTCTTTTACCCGGGTGATGAATGTGAGAACCAAAAGGGACTTAGAATCCCGGGGTCTGAATATCTTCAACAGTCGGGTGTGGATTTCCTTGATGTTGTCCTTGGAGAATGTCTCCACCTGTACAACCCTCTCCTCCAGCTGCTGTTGAGCCTGCTGAAGCTGGCCCTGAAGTTCAGTTATCTGGTGCTCAGCAGCCTCCTTCTGTTCTGTCGCCTCCTTTTCCAAGGCTGCAACTTGTTGCTTCAGCTGCTGGCACTCCTCAGAGTTATCCAACTGAGCCTGCATTCTTGCCATGCCCTCTTCCAGTTTGATTTTTTCATTTTCTAGCTCGTAGTAGCGCTCCTTCAACTGGAAGTGCTTTAGGCGTAGTGTATCGGTTCCATCATGAAGAGCCAGCGCCTCATTCTCGAAGCTGACCTCATTCAAGTCTTTGGTTTTGCTTCGATACTCATAATCTTTAGGGGTCATATCCTTCAGAGGCTTCTTAACTTTTGGAACCCTCTTTTCCTTGTACAACAACATGTTGTTGAAGTCAAATCTGGAGCGCTTCTCCACTTCAGCAATCTCCTCACCCCTTCTCTTCATCGCGTTCTGCGCCCATCTGTTGGAGGTACGCTTGGCCTGAGTTGCCACAGGCTGGTTCTCCATTATTTGAATTAAATCTGCCTCTCCGAAGAGAGGCCTGGCCAAAGGCAAACCCTGCTGCGACATGTATTCCTCCGCGAACAGGTAAGGGGAAATAGCAGTTTGATGCTCTTTTGCTCTCGGGGATGACTCAGTCTGAGCGGCGGAGGCAGACGGGTTTTCCGGGTTTTCAGGCGGGTTTACAGATGATGTGCCGGCTGCGGGAAAAGGCGTGGAGATTGCGGCGGATTTGAGGCAGCGGCGCCTGGTAGGGTTTCTTCTAGGGTTTGGGGAATGTCAGGCTTTATGGAAGAATGGCCAGGCTGGGACTCTTCAGCGACGAAATGTTGGGCTTCCTCAATGAGGGGGTGAGATGCGGCAAGGGAAAGGGTGGCTGCTGCTCCGCTAACCAAGGGAATGGCAGCGGGGACGGGTACAACAGAGGACTGAGGCGCCGCAGATACTAACTCAAAAGTTTGAAAGAATAGAGAATGCGTACCTGCGAGCTCCGCCTGAGCTGGTGTGTCGAAGAGTTGGGTCATCCACTGATCCACCGTTGACGGGGATGTGTCCTTTATGGTCGCGACCTCCGAGGTTCTGATCTTCTTTTGAGGTGGAGTAACCTCGGACTGCGGGATAGTCTCCTTCACGGGTGCAGCACTTTGCCCTTTTGAATTTTCTGTTTTTCTCTTCCTTTTGAGAGGGGCCACCTCTTCTTCTTGAGCGTTGGGCGATGGGCTGACGGTTCTCTTCGAAGCTTTGGGGGTTTTTATCGTCAGCTTGATCTGTTGCTTTTTCTGGGGTGCCGGGGACGCCTGCGTCGCTTGGGCTTGCGTTGCTTGGGCCACGTGCGGGGCTACCTCTTGCCTGGATGGCGCTACTCCGACTGGCTGTTTTTCAGAAGATTGCCTCATCTTAGGCTCTACAGCCTGACTTACTTGTACCTTGTTGCTGGACCCTTCACCACGTGATTGCAACTGTTTGGGTAGGGCCTGCTCCTTTTGTAGGCGTTGAGAGCCTTGGGGCACAATATGCCGGAATATAATGGACTGCCACGTGGCATGGTGTTTATCGTAGAGCATGGAGAATTTGTCGTCATTGGCCAAGTCCTTTTCGGATTTTTCCTTCCTAGTATGGACGCGCATTATCCACCACTCTGATATCTTTTCAAGTGTCCACCCTCTGCCTTGCAGTCTAGCCTGCATTTTCTTGTACGTTTTTGTATGTGGCCTGTGTTCCTTGTTGTGGACAGGATCAAATTCGGCCTCTATGAAGTAGAAGTCGTGCCACGGAGGGAAAGACTGCATGTCTTCAATATTCCACTCCAAATCTCTTCCCGACGGGTTGTTGCGCTCGTCCATGATTTCCTTGCGGGGACAGACATGGAAGTCCTGTACACTTGTAAAATCCCTCACTATGTCGAGGGGATCGTACTTCCATCTCTGGGACAGCCCGATCAAGCCGAAGCTTAAGAGCGTGGCATTCAGATACTGATGTTGTCCATTGATGCCGACCTCAATCCCTGCCCAGGTGATTGGATAATTGAACAGATGTCCCTTTTTCCTCCCCTGGCCATACTGCTGATCAGTGTAGTCCATCTGCCGTGATGCCTCCAAGGCGAATTGGTACTCTGTGGTATAATACGGCAGTAAGAAGGGTTTGCCCGTGAACCCGAAAATTCTTATCACGAACCCCTGCGTCAACCGGAAAGTGTCGCCAAAATCCTGGTTGTTTACTTGTTCTCTCATCGAACGCGGGACGCGTGGGCAGGAACCGTGGAGAAGGGCTAGGGCTGGGCCCAAGAAGGTCAGATTGAACTTATAATAAGACTCCTCCTTCAGCAGCACCCTGGTCCACTTGTAAACTGGAAGTTGCGCACCAGTCTTATCTTTGCGTTGCACTGGGAGTGACTTTATGTGGCTGCTCATGTGAAACAAGAATAACCACACCAGGGCCGAACAGTATCTGAAGCTTTCGCTCGCTCCGCTTTTCAATTCCTGCAGTTGCAAGTGAATCCCTATGGCCATGCAGTCCGCCCAGTCGAAGAAGACCGACTTGGTTTTGTCAGTCATAGCCTTGGGGTCATAGAATTCCCCTCGCAGGATGCATTCGACAAGAGCGATTTGGTAGGGAAAGACCATCGCGTCTGTGCCCAAGCCTAGAACCCAGGACAACATGGTATAAATGCTAGAACTCTTGAAGTCGCTCAAAGGTCTAGGCTGCTTTGGCCATTGTCGGGGTGGAAGGGGCTCATGGAGTTGAGAATCCACAAACCTCCGCATATTCAGATTATCTGAGTATCTGTTCGTCTGTTCGCCGAGATTGATATTTCTGATAGTGTAGTTCTTGTCCAGCATTGACCTGGCGCGAAGGCTGCCCTCACAGTTTCTGGGTAGAGCGAGAACAAGACAGTGCCCTCATGGTCGCAAACTTGCCTGGTGTTTGGTTTGTAATACTCAACAATTGCTGCCACCAGTTCAGGGCAATGATGCACCTGCGGGCACAAGAACCAGTATAAGTGAGAGTGATAAGCCGCGGCGCAGGGGTGCGAAGGAGAAAATTTCTCTCGCCAGTTCTCAATTGTTTTCCGCAGCTGACTGGTGCCCTGTGAGTAGAACCCGTCTCTGAGTTTTATCCAATAATCAATGGGAGGATGGGGAACTGGCTTTGGCGGCGCTGTCCGGGGTTTCTTCTCCTTTTCAGTTCCAGACACCTGGGCTTTTCCCTTATCCTTCCTTTCTCTCTTCTGTCCACTCTCTGGTGTGCTTGAAGCCGCTCGGCCTGCTGCTGCACCCTTTTGCCCACTTTCTTTCTTTCCCATGGCGAAGGCGAAATTTAATTCAATTGTTGCTTGACTGCAAGAAGCTCCTGAATTTTTCTCGGTGCAGCTTAGAGCGCGTCGGAGTTTAACTGGTGAAGCGCTTCTGAGAGGTTGTGCTTTTATAGCAGCAAACTTGGGACGGGCCTTTAATGGAGGGCACTTGAATTTAATACCAGGCGCACGGAGTTGGTGGACGTTGATTTTGTTCTCGGGTGGCCATGCATGAAATCTTCCTTGGAGGCGCCAATATTTAAACTTTTACCCTTTGGAGCACGTCCCTTTTGTACAATCATTTTTGGAATCAGTGCAAATCCTCTTTCCTTTGGCACGTTCCTTGAAAAACGGGCCTTAGTCGCCCTTTCCCTTTGGCACACTTTCCTAGGTCGCTGAGTGGAGAGGAATGCGGCCCGCTTTAATTTTGCACATTTTCTCGAAATCGCTCAAAACTTGAGCGATCCCGGGCGCGGGTCGCTTTGGCGAGCGACGGAGGGCTTTAATCCCTGGGAACAATTACTAACTTCTTTGCCATGCTCGATTTCGCTCGCCAATTGGGGTGCGCTTGGGAGAAGATGCATTGGGCGCGCGACGCCGGGCTCATCCATACTTAGAAAGTTTTTGCACTTATTTCGCTCAGATCCCCTTCTCTCGCCCTTGATCGCCGTCGTCGAAAATGATGAGCGATTCCCGGAATCGCTCAAAATTTGAGCGATCTCGGGATCTCTCGAAAACTTAGACAAATTGGCCACCCCTTGCTTGCTCGAAATCGCCGAAAACTTGGTGGCGCTCCCGGGATCGCTCAAAAAATGGGCGATCTCGGGCAACTTTACTTAGCAATTTTCCTTGTGTTCTCCTTAATTCGGCCATCGCTTGGGAGAGATTCTTGCCGTCGCTGAAAAAACAAAGCGATCTCTGGATTTGTCAAATAAGCGAGCGACGGCGGGCGAACTCTGTCTTTTGCTTAGTTCTCCAAGACTTTCTCTTGCAGGGGGGATTGCTTCTGCATTCACTTGGAATCAAAGATTTTCCAGACCCAGGGATCTGGTGAACAACTTGGCTCAACAGCCTAAAATAAAAAAATAACTAAAAAGCATATTTACATTCAGGAAAACAACAAATTAAAAGAGCAGAAAAGAAATTATGTACAGAGGGAACCTCTTAGCGTTTCTCAGTGATGATAGGCTTTCAGATGAAAGCCGTTAACAGGTATTGGGAGGATATGACCCTCCATGTCTCTCAGGACAAATGAATTGAATTGGTTGACCCTGGCAACCGGGAAGGGGCCTTCCCAGAAGGCATCAAACTTATCATGATTACCTGTTTTCTTCTTCCAGGAATCCCATTTCAGCACTAGGTCTCTGATTTTGAAGACCCTGGCAGTAGCCCCTTTTGCGAACCATTTCCGTGTGCTGCCAGCGTGCCTCATGAGCTTTTTCTCTTTGTTCTTAAAGATGCAACAACTGGGCTAGCCTGGCATCAAGGGGATCCAGGTTGTCCTTTTCATCATCCAATAGCCAGAGTGCGGGCATCTCAATATGGGTAGGCAAAACAACCTCTTTCCCGTAAACCAGTGCGTACGGGGATGTCCTGATGGACTTCTTGACGAATATGCGGTCTGCCCATAGAGCCTGATCCAGGTACAAGTGCCAGGACCTCTTATTCCTCTCTAGAGTCTTCTTTATAATATTCATCAGGTTCTTATTCGTCGACTCGGCGAGGCCGTTCCCCTGCGGGTAGTAGTTGGAAGAAGCCTTATGGTAAATACTGTATCAACAAGTAAATTCTGTCAGTTTGGCTCTTGTGAACCCTGGACCGTTGTTTGTTACAATCGCCTCTGGGATTCCGAAGCGAGTTATCAAACTTTCCAGGAAGGAGATAACTGTCTCCTGGTTAGCGTGCTTCATGGTATAGCTTCGGCCCAACGGGTGAAGTAATCTGTGGCAGTCAAGATGAACTTGTGCCCTGCAGAGGATTCTGGTGAGTGTTGACAATTTCGTCACATTGGAGGGGTGGTGAAAATTAATGTCGTGTAAAGGATTTTCTTGTTTTCTTTATTTTTGTTGATAGTGGTATTGCAACAAGTTTGGTTGTCATTTTTGAATCCCCTTTGTAGATAACCGTGTAAGAGAAAGCTTCGCTTACAGCACTAGCAGGAACAGGCAGCTTCGCAAACAGGAAATAGGGAAAACAGAGGTGCAGGCTTGAAATCTCTTAAGGCATAGAAAGAGCTTCGCAAGCGAAACCCTCGCAAGACCTGCTTCGCCCCGAAATTCTGCGAAGCGTAAAATGTGAAATGCGAAAGTTTCTAAAGTGTGGAGAAACACTTCGCAAAAATTCCAGCGAAGCACCCCCAAGAAAAATCTACTTCGCTCAAAAAATTTTGCGAAGCACCTGCTTCGGGCGATTTCAGTGCGAAGCTCCCCCATCCGAAGGTTGATTACCCCCGAAAATTTTCTAAGGCATGGATGAGCTTCGCCCAAATTCCTTCCGAACGGCCATTTTGAAGAAGGTTCGCAGCGAAGCATTTTTGCAGCCCATCAGCGAAGCATCCACTTCGGGCAAGGACTCTTGTGAAGCAGCCTTCAACCCATTTTCCAGCGAAGCAATGAAAGATTGAGAGCCATGTTTTGAGAAGGAATATCTGCTTCGGCACTAAGTCTTCATGAAGCTGTTTCTGGAAGTCCCTTCGCGCGAAGTACCCATCCAAGGAAGTCAGACCCGCTTCGGCTCACATCCGTTGCGAAGTAAGGTCCCGAACTGGAATTCGGCGAAGCTCTTCAAGGGCACACACACCAAGGCTGGGTATCTTTTCGAGGCAATCGAGTGTTTCATAAATGAATTTTTACTTGCCCGAAAGACCCGGGGCTCATTTTTGGCAATCAGAAAAGAGATATCAGTCGCAGGAGGAGAGCCTGACGAACCTAGCAGCCACCTAGCGGCCCATAAATGCAAATTTCCCCGGCTAATGCGGCCGTAGCTGCTAATTGTAGAAAAGGATGTGAGAGCTCGGTCACGGGAGGAGCGAGAGCAGATTTCTCAGGTTTTCGAGGGCGTACTTCCAGATTTTGTGCATTGATGGCTCAGAGGGTCGGGTCCTCTATAAAAACCCATGAATTGTAATGAGAAAGGGGGGGACTTTTGCTAGAAAGCTGCTGTAACTTGATTTCTGCAATTGATATTAAGAATTTTGGGCCTAATTTCTCTCTTGTATGCTGCCTTCTGTGATTATTTCTGCTATTCTGTTTCTTCATTTGCATACTGTAATTCTGAATCCTGGATTTAGGTTTGTGGTTGGGGACAGAACCCTGGAATTCTCCTGAAGGATACATAGGGGAGAAAACGCTGTGTTAGTTTTCTTGTATGCTGCCTGTGGATAGTGTTTCTGCTATATTCACATATTTTCTAACCGCTGTAATTCTGAAATTTGGATTTAGGCGTAGGGAGATAGGTGGATCCTGGAACTCTTCCAGAGGATACATAGGAAAGCTAGTGTGGCATTCATTTATGTTTTATCCTTTGTATTTATTGTTGCTTCTTCAAGCTATTAGTTAGTGATCGTGCTGCTGGTCCTTCCCTTTTAAATCAACCATTTACATTTCTTCCCTTACTTTTTTTATTTCTTTCCTGCACCCTACTCTTTTTATCTCTTTCCTGCACTCATCTTTTAAAAATCAGTAGTTTAGTAAAGAAGCCGGCCTTTCTCCGGAGATTGGCACGGAGGGCATCTCTTCCCTCCGGCCTTTCAATGTTGGTCTAGGTCTAGGTCGCGTATACGTATAAAATCCTTTCCTGTGGCAGATTTGTGACCAATAGTGAGATCTTTCCAACAAAGTCTAAGCCTCACTACTGGAAGGGAACCTCCACTTGAATTGGTTGTAAAGGCATTGGAGCGTTCTTATTCCGACCAACGAACCTCTGGAATTTCTCACACTTCTGGCAGACTTCTTGCGCATCCTCGAAGATGGTGGGCCAATAATAGCCCGCTTTGATCATATTTAAGGCCGTAGGCCTTCCTGAAAGGTGTCCTCCCGACATTCCGAAATGGAACTTGTCGAGGACTTTTTGTTTTTCTGTTCCCTTAACACAACGTAAGAGAACACCATCAATATTTTTGTAAAACAGCCCCTTGGGGCGTAAAACATTCTTCAGAGCATTAAGCCTAAACCTCCTTCTTTGTGAGGCAGTGAGCTGATCTAGACATCTCCCTGTGCTGAAGTACCACACTATGTCATCTATCCAGTCACTCTCCTCTGATAAGGAGTTGGCAAAGTTACTTTCCATCACGGGATCTTCCCACTGACAAGCAGACACCTCGGCGGCAGCACTTCTGGCTAATTCCTGGCATAGAGCCCGACCTCGGATTAACTTGGTGGGTCGTACCTCTATGTCGAATTCTTGGATTTTAGCAATACATCCTGCCCTTTTGTGACTCGGATCCCCTTGAATAATAAAACTTCTGACATCAGGGTGTATCACAAAAACTGTAATCCGACTCTGAGAGACAAAGTGCTTAACTTCTTCAAGGATCTCATGACTGCATGCACTTGTCGCTCAATAAAATTATATCTTTCTTCATGTGGTTGGATTACTTGGCTCAAGAAGGCTATTGGCCGCTCTTCGCCGTCATCTCCTTTCTGGGTCAAGACTGCAGCATAGCTCTCAGGTTCCCGAATGTATAAAGGATGAAATCCTTAGAGTAGTCCGGGTTTATCAACACGAGCGCTTGAGCGATCCTAGCCTTAATCTCTTCAAAGGCCTGCTTTCTTTCTTCAGTCCAGCCAAAGTCAGCATCCTTTTTTAATAGCTTGGCCATAGGTTTGATGACTTGAGCAAAATCAGGCACGAACTTCCTCACGAAGTTGATCTGGCCGAAGAAGGACTGGAGCCCTTTCTTGTCTACTGGAATGGAGAGTTTCAGGAGAGCTTTTGCTCTATCAGGATCAACTGCTAGCCCTCTTTCGGAAATTACATGACCTAGCAGCTTCCCTTCCTTGACGACGAAGAATGATTTCTTGGGATTGATGGATATGTCGAACTCACGACATCTTTCAAACACTTGTTCCAGATGAGAGGTGTGTTCTTCCCTCTTGTGGGAAAACACGGTCATGTCATCTAAATAAATGACAATGATTTTATTTAGCAACTCCCGAAATGCAAGGTCCATGGCCCTATGAAATGTGGCCCCAACATTGGATAAGCTGAATGGCATGCGCTGATAGGTGAACGTTCCCCATTTGGTGGTAAACGCCGTCTTGTGCTGGTCCTCGTCTCTAACCCAGATTTGGTTATAGCCAGAAAATTCATCTAGGAGAGAGAACCTTTGAACTCCTGCGACCACATGAAGAATTTGGTCGATCTGCGGGAGCGGATAGTGATCCTTGAGGGAGGCCTTATTCAAATTTCGGAAGTCAACACAGAGGTAGATATCCCCATTCTTCTTTCTGACTGGGACCAGATTTGCGACCCAAGAAGAATGCTTGATAGGATATATGACCTTGGCTTCTAGCATCTTCAGGAGCTCTGCCTTCATCATAGCCTCGATCTTCGGGTTAACCGCTCTTTGTTTCTGCCTAAAGGGCTTAACCCCTTCTTCTAGTTCTATGGTGTGTTGTATAATCTCTCTGTCATACCCTTTTAGGTCCTGATAACACCAAGCTACAATATCTGGATACCTTCTGCACAAGGCTCGGATCTGTTCCAGTTCTTCTGGGGTACAGTCTGTTCCGACCTTGATTACCTTTCCTGGTTCTAGTTCCAGATCCCTGTACTGCTTGGCATCAACCTTGATCCTGTGAGATATGGCTCTATCATTTTGATCAAACAGGCTTTCAAGGGTAATGAGTCCCTTAGGGACGTGGTTATTCTTCAACTGTATCAACCCCTCATATCGCTCGTCATCAGGGTCTCTACCTTCGATTGAACTTGCTTCATGTATCAGAAAATTGACGATATCTTCGTCACAATCGAACACCTGCCAGTGGGTGTCCTTATCAGGCACAGAAGGCCTATAGATGGTATGGACAGGCTTCGACTTCTGCATAGTGTCATCAGCCGGAACATACCTGGCTCCAACAGACGCCAAGATGTCAGCATGTTTATTCTTTTCCCGGGAGATAGCTTTGACATTCAAGGAGTCGAACGACTCCATCAGGTCCCAGACACGGTTGCGGTACGCCTTGAGGTAATGCTTCTTGGAGGCACATTTATTGGTGATCTGATTGCACACAAGCTCTGAATCTCCGAAGATCTGCAACTGTTTGATCCCCAACCTCTCTGCTTTCTTCAAGCCTAAGCACAAGGCTTCATATTCGGCTGCGTTATTGGTGCAACTCCAGGCCAGCCTGTAGCAATAGTCCTTTTGTATTCCAGATGGCGAGACTAGAAGGACCCCTGCCCCTGGCGTCGTTCTTGCATCGGGTGCCGTCGAAGTATAGCTTCCATAGCTCATTCGGGGCAGGGCCTATGTCTTCTTTTGCTGTCTCCTTCGGCTTCTCAGGCTGGGTGACGGAGTAACAACCTATGTCTGACTCGATCATGGCGTTGAAGTCTAGCAAGGAGAACTCATCCTCCACTTGTAGCTGCTCTATGGCCTCTCCCACTAGGTCCACTTCTGCCAGCTCCTCGGTCATCAGATGAACCGTTTCACTCTGCTGTTCCTCCTCGGGCATCTTCTCGACTAGGAAAGTGGAAGGTTTATCATTGTAAATTTTCACTTTCCTCCCCTTGAAAGGGACTTCCATGTGCGAGTAGTCTAGCGACAAATATCCGCCAAGCTTGGCGGTAAACTCCCTCGAGAGGCACATACCAAAGTAGGGCTCCAGGTCAACGACCACAACCTCTTGAATGACCACAATATCAGGCGCTTTGTGCAACTGGATCGGAATGTCTTTGATGACGCCCATCGTTTTCACAGGAGTGCCATCTAGCTGCAAGACACCTTGACTGCTCCGCGTGTATTCCATACCAATCTCTTCGCAGACAGCCCTCGGCATGACGGTAGTCGATGCACCAGAATCAACCATGCAGTTGTGTACTACATGGCCCTCCATCCGCAGAGACAAGTAGAAAGGAGGTGGTCTGTTCTTTCCGGTGATTGAAGTAGTTAGGGGCTGAGCTAACACGGGCTGTGGCAGCTTTCCAGCTTTAACAGTCTTCAGAGACTCTTGCAGCAAATCCACCTAACCCGGGAGCTGGAGGGCATCGTACATGCTTATTTTCGCCGAGGTCTTCTTGAGCTCATCTACAATGTTGTATGCCGAAGTGTTGGGCCCCTCTGCCTCCTTTGTTGGCTCGTACTTGGTACGGTACTGCTGTGTTGCCTCAACCCTCTGCCGCTTCGTTAGAGACGGATACTTAAGCTTTTCTCGAGCCTGCTCCTTGGTCTCGGCCGGAGGCTGAGTCGCTGGAGCTTTGACTGGTGGAGGCTTCTCTTTCGTCGGCGGAGGCACAGGTGTTTTGTCGGGAGCTTCCGCAGCGGGTTGCACCTTCTCTCTTCTGGTATACACCTTTAATGGCTTCATCTGGGCCGCATCGACCTCGATTGGCCTTTTCCCTTCCTTGGTCAGCATAGACACTGGGTCCTCTTCTGAGACTGCAAAATTGCGCTCTTCTTCCCGAATCATGTTGATTTGCTCCTCCTGGTTGCTGCCTGCCAAGGTTTGGATATAATGTTGATGCAACATACAGGTGGATTCCCCGTGAGGGTCATTGCACGTAGAGCACCAATGTACACTATCTGGAGTGCTTGATTCAGCGTTGTTAACAACATTTCTCGCCGGAGGCCTATGAGCCTGGGCTGCTTGATCTCTAGTCAGCGCTGGAGGAGGATATGGTCTCCTTGGAATAAATTCCAGCTGCGCCTGCTTCTTCTTCATAACAACCATGTCATTAGACAACGTTTGGCAGAAAGAAGTAAGCGACTCTACTTGTTGCAGAATTTTGGACTGCACATCAACGGCTTGTACCGGCTGGGCCGACGAGGGCAATGGTGCCAATGGCGGTGCTGGAGGCAATGCTGGGTATTGTGGAGCTGAAAGTGATGGGCACTGCGGGGCAGATGGAGGCCAGGATGACAGTGGAGTGGGAAAATGCACTTGCGAAGGACCAAATTGAGACACGACTGGTGCGGGATTCCATGTTGGATCGTGGTATGCAGCGGATGAGGCAGACGCCGATGGATACTGTGATTGAGGGAAATCTGGGTAGATTGGCGATTGCATCTTGTGCGGGAGTCTACCTATGGCAATCATATCTAGCTCTGCCCTCTGAGCTACCTCATACAAATCGGGGAAAGTATTAACACGGGCCAACTTCATGACCAAACTAATGTCTGAGCTAAACGCTCTGAGGTAGTAGTGAGCAGCTTGTCCATCGGAAGGACGTAGTTCAATAGGCACTCTTTTCCAGGAGCATGCAAACCTTACATTGAAGTCTGATATCTCCTCTTGCGGATGCCGTTGAATGGTTTGAAACTGGTGCAGCAATGAGGATGGATCCGCGGACTCGTTGAATCCTTTGACTAGCCGTCCGGCCAGCTGAGCCCATCCCGTGATAGCACCTTTTGGCAAGGATCTATACCAGTATAGAAGCTTCCCTCTCAAAGAGAGAGCCAACAGTCGGATATTGACACTTTCATTGGTATTGGCATGAAGCACAGCCAAGGCCAGGATGTCTTGAATGTGTTCATAGGCCGTCTTCCTAGTGCCATAGTACGTGGCAATAGCATTTAAAGAAACAACTGGAACAACTTCGGAGCATTTGGCTGAGGATTCGCCATATCTGCGTTCTGATCGTCTTCTTCGGGCTGATCAGTGGTATAGGCGGTATCAGTGCTAGTTGTATCTTGCTCCTCGACTTCAACTTCTTGTTCAAATGCGTCGTCTTGATGAGCATGGTGATCAACCAGCCTCGAGCATTCTCCAGCTCATAAAACACAGGCAACTCCTGTCCGACACTCCTAGCTCTATGTCTTGTATGCATGAAGGACTTTTTGGTATTGGACCAGTCTTTGAGACTCAGAGAATATTCAGGTTCAGCAGAGTCGCCAGGTTTTCTCTTTTGACAACACTGAAGCGAAACTGATGCTTCAATACCGCTTATGGGGTGTGACACTCGTGTCCCACTAGGCGTGCCAGAGAAACTGTTGGTTACGAATCTTCCACTAGGAAAGGATTTTAATCTTGTGTGCCCTAGATTCGCCCAACAGATTGAAAGGCCGGAAGGAAGGGATGCCTTCCGTGCCAATCTCTAGAGAAGGCCGGCTCCTATACTAATCTACTTCGTTTTTTAGATAAAAGTGCTGGAAAGAGATTTAAAATGCAGAAAGAAACGTAAATATCATGTGTTTCAGGTGGGGAAGAACAAGCAACACGATCACAAATTAGCATCCAAACCAACAACAATAACAAAACATGTAACACTAAAGGACATCAAGGTCATCTCATCTCATAGATGCATGGAAAGTTGCATATTGCCCTTGTATCATGCATTGCGTTGCAATTTGCACAAAACAGTTAAGGAATCTCATAGTCTTGTTTTTTCCTATATGAATCCTTGAGAATCAAATTTCCAGCTCAACAAGTGCAATTTTTGCTGAGAAAGGATATTTTTTTAAATTTTTTAGTTTAATAGAAATACAAATATGAATCCAAATCTGGAAGGATGACCTTGTCTCATCATGCAACTTAAGATGTTTCTTTAACTGTTGATTAGGACACAACACATAGTTGAGAAAATCTGCAAAAAATCTGCAGAATCCCGATTTTTTGCCGATTTTTTAAAATGCCGATGCAATCGGCAAACTCTCGGTGATGCAAAGATTTTTTGAAAAAATCAGCATCGCCGATTTTTTCAAAAAATCTGCAATTTTTTTTTTTAAAGGCTGTGGCCGATTTAGGGTTTTTTTATGCAAGCCCATTTTTCAGCTGTTAATGTTTGAACTTTGAAGTTTAAAGTTTAAACCCTAAACCTGAAACCCTCTTTTTAAGTAAATATTGCTGCCTGATAACTATGTATGTAAGCCCATTTTTCAGCTGTTAATGTTTGAAACTTTGAACTTTGAAGTTTAAACCCTAAACCCTAGGTTTTTTTTTTTTCCCCCCTCTTTTTAAGTAAATATTGCTACCTGGTAATTATGTATACAAGCCCATTTTTGAGCTGTTAATGTTTGAATTTGAAACATTGAACTTTGAACTTGAAGTTTAAACTCTAAACCCTAGTCTAGGCCCTAGGGTTTTGGGTTTAGGGTTTTTTTCCTCCTCTTTTTAAGTAAATATTGCTGCCTGATAACTATGTATGCAAGCCCATTTTTCAGCTGTCAATGTTTCAATTTTAAACACTAAACCCTAGCCTTTTGGTTTAAGGTTTAGGTTTTTTTTCCTTTTTATCAAGTGATTGCAACTTTGTTGTTACTTGTTTTCCATGTGTAGGCATATAAAAAATGAAACCTTTTTTTCCTTCTTGTTACTTGTAACTATTTATCTTTTCATATTATAAGCAATACAAGATGTGTTTTGTCAATTTCATGTGTACTTCAAACTTGAGCCTTGTATGGTCTTGACATGAATTATTGCTTTTATTGCAATATTTGATTTGCATATGGTTAATTCATTATAAAATGCATGAAAAAAAATATTTTCAATGAAAATTTTGTTTTCTTCGGTTTTTCTTTTTGCTGATTCTTTTCCTGATTTTTTGCCGATTCTCGATTTTTACCGATTTTTAAAAATGCCGATTCTTTGCCAATTCCGATTTTCTCAACTATGACACAACATAGCAAAGTGAATAAATTATTTTAGCTTCTGGATTCACGGTTTCTATGTTCGTATCTTCTAATTTTATGTTTCTTTTTTTTGAAGCAGGTATTCTTTCTCATTTTGCAAGTATCCATTCGTGTATGACACATCAAGCAAGAGTAAAATTTTGCAGTTAGATTCCACTATCCAAATGCGTTATGAGTTTCAAGATGCCATACTTCGTTCTCTCTTTCTCGAGGGAACCTGCCCTTACTTGGTGCTTAGGGTGAAGAGAGAGAGTCTAATTCGGGAAACTCTATTGCAGGTAATGATTTTAAGCCATATCTTGATGCCAGATATTGTATTTTGTAACTTCTTTAGAACTAAGCATCATATGCTTCTGAACTAAGTACAGTGCTTTTCCTTTAATTTTGTAACAGTTCATTTGTCACCTCCAAGGTATCTTGGGCCTTTAGTTACAAATAATAGCTTGGTTTTTCAGCCCTGTCCTGGGCCTGTATTTACAATTGCTTGAGTCCCTGTGTAAGGGGGTTTTCTCCTATTTGCTGTCTTTCCTTGCTTACAGGTTCATATTTATTTTGGTTAATGGTTCCATAAGCTGCTTTAATGTTATTTCATGCTCTTTCCATTCATGTATCAGGATTTATTTTGACTTACAAATGGGTGCTGTGTAAGGGGTTTTCTCCTATTTGCTGTCTTTCCTTGCTTAAGGTTCATATGTATTTTGGTTGTCTTTATGATTCCATAAGCTACTCCAATTTTATTTTGTGCTCTTTCCATTCATATATTGGGATTTATTTTGACTTAGTGGGTTTTGAAGTTGTACTAAAGGGGTTTTCAAGTTATTTTTGTACTTGGATCATAATCACAAAGAAGCAAATTGCTTTAGTCTTTGCATTCAAGCCAAATTGCTCAAATAGAGAAAAGAGTAATAATCAAGTCCATCATTCTTTGTTCAAAAGGTCTAATCTATACTCTTATTTAGGGAAGGCTATGTGGTTGGGCAAACTTCCAGTGGCATGCCCTCAATGGTTAGTAGTGCATGGTGCAAATCACTTCCCTGCAAGAAGTGAATAACTTGCATGTAATCCATTCCATTGTTCGTTGGAGACTCTTGCCATGCAAGGGAAAAAACTTTACTGTTCTGCACACAAGCTGCAGCTCCTCCCTTAACTAGTCTTTGCAATGACATGGATATGACAAACTATGTAATACTGAATCAGATTAAAATTCTTCTCATAGGAGACTAGGTTATCATAAAGATATGTACATATATTTATGTAGATGCAATAGCAAAAATAGTGGTGGAATGTAATATATACTCAAGTCAGCTCTTGTTGGTTCTTCTATAAATTTTAAACGCAATGCTCCACTTTAGGAACAATCATAGGTTGGCCTCGATCTGAAAGTGGCATGTGAAAGTTCTAAAGAAAAACATTTTGAAATCCCAAATAAGTATGAAGTGAGATCAAAGGGTAAATTTTGATGTTAAAACTCAAAAGCAATCAGCCAAATTTACCTTTTTCTGCATGCATCAATGATTCTCAGGCAAATCATTTGCTTCAAGTTTTTCAAATTTGTATGTAACAAATGAATTCCAGTATGCTAATGATTTTCAAAATGATAATCAGATGATGAAGTGAGGGCTATTTATAAAAAATATTGATGAGGTGCTTAAATAAGAAAGTTGGCCTGCAAAGTCTCCTTTGCAACACTAACTCTATGCATATTTGCGTACAACTTTGGGAAATATTGTGGAAGCCATTTTAGTTAAGTTTGATAATCTACAAGAATTTATTGATCAACCAAAGGTTTTGAGTTGGATGTAGCCTCCTTTTTCTAGACTTTTTAACAAACTTTCTTAAAACATTGAATTGGCTCCAACTAATCATGTATTTCTAACTTCTCTTACAAATGCGGTTGATTCTGTTTTTGCTTCCTCTATAGGTCTGCTCTGCCATTTCAACAAGCTTTCTTTTATTCCTTGGTTTGAGTTTTGGGACCTTCTAAATTGTTATTCTTTCTAGATGATGTACCTGCTGTTGAACTTCTTTCCTGTTCACATAACTTGGAAAAAGCATCTGTTACAACTCAAGAAAGGCAACTAAAGTACCAAATTGTCTTTCAAACTGCTTAAATTGGCTTCAAAATGGGATGGTTGGTGAAAATAAGCTACAGATCTGTGAAGGTACCCTCAAACAAGGTAATTGACTGCTTAGAGGTTCTTTAAAGAAATCTGCCTAATATTGCAGCCTATGTGAGATGTAATTGGATAATTGGCAAGGGAGGGAAGTCTAATATTTCTTGGTTAAGGCAACTGTGCATTCGTGACATGAACATATATACATCAAAATCTTCTAAAATGCATTGATATCACTTACATTTTTCACATTGAATTGCTAGCGACATATCAAGAATGAATCAGAAATGTTACAGCTCAGCTTTTGGTGTCTCTAAGACAAACGACTTGAGATTTTTACCAGTTGCCAATATGGAATTGCTTTGGGATCATTTTAAATGATATATGATAAAGAAGGATGGCACAGTTGTATTAAGCCTTATTCTCTGTTATTCCATGCTAAACTTGAATGAAATCTATACAGTTTTGTTAATAAGATAAGATAGTTCTATTAATGTCCACAAGTGGCCAAAGTTGGCCAACGGGATTCATTGAAAGGAGCTGTTATAATGCACTATAGTAACAGAAAGTACTATGAAATGAAATGAAATATTATTAATGTCTGCGGTGGGCCAAAAAAGACCCAAGGGACTATAAAAAGGACAATAATGACTGCCAGCTAGTAGGCTAAAAAGCCCAACAAAGAAAAGAAACTAAGATAAATACAAGACGTAACCCGAAAACCGGGCCAAAGAGAAGGGGAAAAGAGAAGGGAGAGAAGAGGGGGGAGGGCTGCAGTCTAGAAGAGTGAAGTGCACGCCAAGAAGAACAGAGAGAGAGAGGGAGGGGGGAGGGAGCAGCCCAGGAAGGGCAAGCTCCAAGAACCCCCAAAAACTAATCTCTCCTAACAGTCGAGGCCGAAGTATCAGAGCTGAAGAAGTCCATGATATGTCTCTATCCATCGCTAGTTCGGGACCTTAACAAACTATGGGTGCGCTGTCTAGTGCCCTGCTCCCGTTTGAACTGGATGAAGTGGGGCATTTCCGTTTGGTGTCACTTGGTCCATTGGAGTTGGTGAAGTATGTTGTGATGAGCCGATGTTGAGGGGGGTGAGATCCATCTGGAGGAGAGCTTATATGTAATGTCCCCATTTTTGGGTTCTCTTGCATGGCAGTTGGCACTGACCTTCTGGGTGTGTGTCAACCTTATCAGAGGGGTTATTTGAGGTTACCAGTGAGCTCAGATGGTCTAGAGGACCCATATGACGTTTTTAGATGTTATTTTCGGCTTCCGATGTGTTCTCCAATATTCTTGGAGAGAGCGTCTATTTATAGTAAGTCACCCGATTGGGTCCGATTCTCATTATTTATCATCGGGATCACTCCAGTGCAGTCAGTTTTCGATTCCGATGCTGTTCGGGTGTAATATTGAGTTATGTTTTAATTAATTTCACTAAGGTTGCTATTCTAATTAAAATGTTTTAATGGGCACCTTTAGTGTTATAGCTCATTGGAACCGAGATGGAAAGTTTTAAATGTTGGGACGTTAATAAAGTGACTTTGGTGTCGCCTGTCGGGAATAATTAAATAATGAATTAAATCATTTTTCGGGGGTATAAGGCTTATTTAATTAATTAAGTGATTTTATATTGAGTTTTTGGAAAGTTCCCGAAAAAAGTTATAAAAGGGGGTTTGTGAGATCATTTGGGATTATGCATGTTATTCTATTTCTCTGATTGAAACCCTTGTGGTTTTTGGGAGATCGAACTTGGTTCATCCCCAGCCTTCTAGAGGACGAAGACCCTCTTGGAGAAGATTAATCTCGGTGGTGAAAGATACTCCTTGGTTAATTCAATGTGGCTCATTCAAAGTTACAGGTTGTGCGGAAAGGAGATTTACAGATCTGGCCGTACAGGTCTAGGATAATATATTTTGATTATTAACGATCTGAAGTTTGGTAGAGGCTGGGCGTCACCTGTGGAGGAGTTTGTTGTGCAGAATACAAACATTTGATTTATCAGAGCCGATTGCCTTTCATTGAGTTGCACTAGGGTTTGAAGGGGTTTTTTTGATGTTGCTGATCTCTCTTCTTCTTGTGGGCCGTACTTGCTAGTTAGCTGTGGCTTTTGAGGGACTTCATTGCTGCTCTTATCTTGATACTGGGTTGTCATTGTGAGCATTGCAGAATTTTGGTCCTTTATAGAGAAAAAAAATAATTGTGTGTAATGGGTATTCATGAATAATATAAGGAGTTATTTGAAGTTTGGGTTTTTATGTTATATTTCTGTATTTGCAATCAACAACAAAACAGCAGAAAAATCAGAAAAATAAAATTGCAGATTTAGGGTGGGTTATTACAGTGGTATCAGAGCTTCGAGCCTGCCAGCCTGTTGGGTTTCCGGATGAGTCAAAATAATTAATGAATCCAGAGAACAGGGAATATATCACATACAGGAGAAGAGGACCAAGGGGAAGAGGTGCTCTCAGCTCAGATTCAGAAGAAGAGGTAAATATGGGTGACAGGGTTCCACAGGAACCGAGTACCCGGGAAATGTTTAATGATCTGGCTAGGGGACAGCGAGAGTTGCAGCAAACCCTCAATCAGTTGATGGTTGTTATGATGGCAAATAATAATAACAATGCTCAGCCAAATGGTGGTCAAGGTGGAACAACCAAAAAAACAATAATGGGCGACAAGAGAATCAAAGAAACAATGGAAATGGCGAAGCCTCAGTGAATAACAGGGCTGTAAACCGGAATCGGAATGATAGGACAACGAGCACGAGGCCCTTGATGCCTAACTTTCCTCCTAGGAACCCTCTACAGGATGAAGTGGAACCTACAGTAAATGAGATGCAGGATCAGTTTTTATAGGAGTGGACCAATGCTAGTGTGGAATTCCAAGCCGGAATGTCCTTCCGAGATTATGTGGACATGAGGATGAGACAACAACCACATAGGAGAGGTAGACAGTATAATCAGGAGTTGCAGAGGAGAGTGGGGAAGTTGTCCATTCCTTACTATGACGGTTCAAGCAAGACTTCAGCTAGATCATGGGTGCAGAAGATGGATACATATTTTCAACTGAATGCTATGCCGGAAGATGAGGCCAAAATAAAGAACTTGGAAGATCCCAAATTTGATGAGGAGGTTGATGTAAATAATTCTTCTTGTGCATCTGCAAATGGAGAGGAGTACATGAATCTTCATGATAATATTGAGATCGAAGAATCAGCTGATTTGGAGTTCGCTAAATCAGCAACTAAGGAAGGTATGAATGTATTTGATGACTCATGGATTGAGCATAGAGCTGCCCTAACTTCAATGCAGGAATTTGGTAAATGTAATGATAGAGTGGTAGCTGATTTTGAAAATTATGCTATAGAAGGCAAATCAGAAATTTTGTTGTGTGATGCTGGTTACGACCATGGACCTAATGCATTGCAAGATTTGAAGGATCAATTGTTGGTCACTGAGGAAAAGGTTGTTCAAACCTTAACTCATTTTGATGGCACTCACAAGTTCATTGAACACCTCCTTTGGACAGCACAACTTGAAGAGAGACAGAAGGGTTCGACGGTTGGTATCACTATATCAAGTCTGCAGACAATCAAACATGCTTTAGAGGTAATAAAATCAGATTACCTGCATTTGCTTTCAGATAGAGACCATGCCGTCAAGTTTGCAGGGAAGACTTATAGAGCACTCACAGAAAAGGAGAAAGAAGTTGATGAACTCAACCTTGAGTTAAGTTTAGCTCACTTTTCTCACTACAAAGCAGGAAAACAGTCACTTGTCGCAGCCACATCGAAGGAACAAGAATGTGATACAAGAACTATGGAGGTCGAACAAATGATTGAAGGAATTAATGAGCTTGGGAGTGACGAAGAAGTACTCAGTGACTGCAGTAGCTCTACTATCACGGAGATTCGACATGATGATAGTGCTTGGGTAGAGCATCAAGAGTGCAATTCCGTTAGGCTTGGTAAGCAGATTCTGCATGGTGATGCAAACTTATCTCTTCATGGTTTGATGTGTGAGACACCTCTTGATTCATGCAATGAGTATGGTGAGATATGGAATCCAAGTGATTGTTCGGGATTTCCAATGGAGCAAGCCAATGAATTCCACATTGATTGCATTGTGAGGTATGCTCATTATTTTTCTTTCAGCTCACATACAGATGATTTGACCATGTTTTTGATGACACATAAGAGTGGGAAGGATGGCTGGAATAGGGGATTACATACATCACTTTGGTATGAGGTGCTCTCTCCTACGATAGGAAATTCCGAAACTTGCCGGTCTCCTAGTTTGCTTCTACAGGATGGTTATTATATTGGGATACAGGGAAAAGAAACAGAGACTTGGCAGGAGCCATCAGGTATTGGGAATGACAGACTCCCCATTTGTCCATGGGATCCAGGTGGAGTATACCCATGGGAGGTTATGATACATGAAGACTTCGCTATCATGAAGATACTCCCTTTGGTTGACTTGTGGCAGGAAATAGTTCAAATCTTCAGTTTTGACTTTGCTGTTTGGTTGCGGATCAGCCACCATATGACTCCAATTGCATACTTACAAATGGATTGGAGGGAAATTTTAGTCAAGGAGTGGATAAACTTTCAGTTGGAAGTTGTTTGGGAGTTTTTTCCAGCCTCTTCCAAGTTGATTTTGAGCAATGCAATGCCCACCTTTCATGATCATACAGGGAATCTTCAAATTTGCAGCTGCTGTTCCACTAACAGGTTGCTGATTTTGATAAAATCAGATCATTATTTATTATTTTTAGACTTGGACAGCAGTAAGATGGGCCATTTTGAAGGTACAGGACATCTGGAAAATGTTGATAAGTGTTCCCAGCTGAAGCAAATGGACATTTCAACCAACACAATCTTGTTTATAAGGAGATATGCTGAGGAATATGTTTTTGGGTTGAGCAGATTATTTTTCCTGTTGCCCAGGATCGTGTCAGACAGAGGGATTACAGATGTGGACCTCACTGAGGTGCTTTGGTAGGAGATATTTCGTGATATAGTTTTCAGCCCTCGCAGGTATTTCAGTTTGAATTTTGATGATGGTTACATTATTGGGTTACAGGAGAGGAGAGTACAACTTTGGCACGATGGATTCTCAGTTATAATCAGAGTGGCGCAACGTCAGCATGATGGGTTTTTTCTGAGATTGATTTGGGACCCTGGGATCACAGTTGGTTTCAGTTTGGCTCAGTCAGGTGATGTTGAGGTTGTGCTGGCATTGCTTGAGGACAAGCAATCTTTGGGGAGGGCGGACTGTAATGTCCCCATTTTTGGGTTCTCTTGCATGGCAGTTGGCACTGACCTTTTGGGTGTGTGTCAACCTTATCAGAGGGGTTATTTGAGGTTACCAGTGAGCTCAGATGGTCTAGAGGACCCATATGACATTTTCAGATGTTATTTTCGGCTTCCGGTGTGTTCTCCAAGATTCTTGGAGAGAGCGTCTATTTATAGTAAGTCACCCGATTGGGTCCGATTCTCATTATTTATCATCGGGATCACTCCAGTGCAGTCAGTTTTCGATTCCGATGTTGTTCGACCGTTTTCGCAACTTGGGTGTAATATTGAGTTATGTTTTAATTAATTTCACTAAGGTTGCTATTTTAATTAAAATATTTTAATGGGCACCTTAGTGTTATAGCTCGTTGGAACCGGGATGGAAAGTTTTAAATGTTGGGACGCTAATAAAGTGACTTTGGTGTCGGGAATAATTAAATAATGAATTAAATCATTTTTCGGGGGTATAAGGCTTATTTAATTAATAAAGTGATTTTATATTGAGTTTTTGGAAAGTTCCCGGAAAAAGTTATAAAAGGGGGTTTGTGAGCTCATTTGGGATTATGCATGTTATTCTATTTTCTTTGATTGAAACCCTTGTGGTTTTTGGGAGATCGAACTTGGTTCATCCCCAGCCTTCTGGAGGACGAAGACCCTCTCGGAGAAGATTAATCTCGGTGGTGAAAGATCCTCCCTGGTTAATTCGGTGTGGCTCATTCAGAGTTACAGGTTGTGCGGAAAGGAGATTTACAGATCTGGCCGTACAGGTCTAGGGTAATATATTTTGGTTATTAGCGATCTGAAGTTTGGTAGAGGCTGGGCGTCACCTGTGGAGGAGTTTGTTGTACAAAAAACAAACATTTGATTTATCAGAGCTGATCGCCTTTCATTGAGTTGCGCTAGGGTTTGAAAGGGTTTTTTTTTATGTTGCTGATCTCTCTTCTTCTTGTGGGCCATACTTGCTAGTTAGCTGTGGCTTTTGAGGGACTTCATTGCTGCTCTTATCTTGATACTGGGTTTGTCATTGTGAGCATTGCAGGATTCTGGCCTAAAACTCGAAAAAACAAAAAATAAAATTGCAGATTTAGGGTGGGTTATTACATTTTATGTCGACGAAACTGAGTTATCTCCCTAAGAGAGAGTGCAAGACACCGTTGGTCCGAGTATTGGAAGAAGGTAGAAACAGATCGAGAGTTGTCCTTGAAAAGGCAATGGAATCTGCCTCGGATCTTGTAATAAATGGGACAACAAAAAATAAAGTGATGCAGGGTTTCAGCTTCACCCAAGGAACAAAACAAGCAAACCCGCTCCTCCGTCGAAAGATGGTGATCTGACTCAATCCGGAGTTGGTGAGAACACACCCTGAGTTGCCCAATCGGGATCCAAAGACTATGTTGAAGGTATTGTGGAGGAACTATTCTGCCCTCTTGAATTTGTAAGAAGTGCTCATGGTAGAAAGACAACTTTGTGGAAAGAGGGGCAACAGGAGAGATCCATGTGCATCTAGTGTACTGGAGAGTCAGAGACTAGCATCCTTTCAGATCTTGTGGAGCATATTCTCCTTAATATGCAGAGAGGGGGGGAGAACACTCAAGGAATAAGGGGGGAGCCTATCTATCTGTATCTGAATGCTGACCAGGAGGACAAAGAATTGAAAATACCAGCTCCTTTGGCCTCCCAAAGAACTTGGAGAGAGTTCCATCGAGGAGCAAAGGGCGAGGTAAGGGTACCGCCTACAACCCGTAGGGGTATCTCCTAAAGTACAAAGGAAAGAATCTAGTGTAAACTACACTAAAGTGGAATGCTAGCATGGCATAAAATTACAACCTCAAGGATTACCCAAAATGGATAGACGATAACATGCTAAAGATAATTGGTGAGCAGTAATCATGTCTAGAAAGACAATCATTTCTCTTCCATAAATTATCAATCCGGTAAGTCCGTAAACTTACGAGTGTCACGCATAGTATATGCCTGCAGTTTTGGGGAATGAATCCAGCTGTACCTTATTTAGTTTGGTGGGGGATGTTCATGCATTTGAATTTCAGCCAAACTAAATAAACTAAGTGCGGAAAAATTAAATAAATAAATTACAATGCTGAAAATAAAGTGCAGGAAAATAAATGTACAGAAATAAACACACAACTAAAATTAAATAAAGTAGTAAATAAAACAATAAACTAATCTACAGAAAACAAATACAGAAATAAAATAGGGGAGGACTACTGCAGGGAGTGGGCCCAAGCTCCCGCAGATAGTCCACCTGGCTAGCTACGTAGAGCTTGCTCGAATAAGAGGATTTGCACTCTTAATAATTTTGACAAAGAATGAAATAAAAATAATCTCTATGTAAAATTAATCATTGATCTCTCGTTCATCTGGCCTGCGTCTTTATATAAAGCGTGGCCTGATATTGTTACAATAACAAATCAATCTAATTTAATCACATGACGTGATTAGTTTACAATTGGTTCTACACAGATTTTATTTCCCTATTTTAAAGCATGTCCGTTCACACAAGGATAAATATAAAAAATCCTTAGGTGTACGTAACAAACAAATCCTAAACTAATGCATCCTAAAAATAATACTTTAAGAGCTTTACAAGGTCAACCGGCCAATCGGTTGATAATAATAAATACTTTATTCTATTAATAATAATGCATGATTTAAAAATATTCTCTTGGGCTTCCTGCCATCGTGCCTTCTCCTTGGCAGGATTCGGGTACTCTTCCATCTTCCTGGTCTGTGCCCTCGTTACAGCCAGGACTTCATTCTTTGGTTCCTCCACCTCTCCTATGCCAATCAGGTTTATATTCTGTGTTCCACTGGTACTTGCCTTGTTCGGGCATTTGGCTTCCGTGTGGTTGCCTGGACCACACCATTTGCACATCTGCGTGGTATTATTTCCACAATTGTTGTTTCCTGTATTCTGTAGCTTGGAGCAATTCTTTGCGAAATGGCCCCATTCTTGACAATTCCGACATTGAATAACCAGTCGGCCCTCAGAGTCGTATAGCAATCGGCTTTGGCCTCCTTGTCTTCCTCCCCGACGGTTATTATCCTCCACTTGTTGCAGTTTGTCCATTCCTTCCTGTGTTTGGCTGCTCTTCTTGTTGTGTGGCCAAAGTTTGATGCCGCTTGTTCTTTAGATTGAATGAACACTCGGCCATTGGATGACCTGCAATCTCACATATGTTACAATAGGCTTTCTTCGGACAATCGATATTGGAGTGCCCTTCCGTCTTGTAATCCGAGCACCAAATTTCCTTCTTGTCTTTACGATTTTCACTTTTGGCCTCCTTTAGTATTTTCTCTATTCCCTTCTGAAATGTGTGGATTGTGCTCTGCACCTTGTCTTCAACATCACTGTCTGATTCCTCGGTATGTTTCAAGTATCCGCCAATTCCGGCGGTTGTCTGCTTGCCTTCACTTTCGAAGTTCTTCGCCTTCTCCGAGTGCTTCCGCATACGTTGAGGATGGTACTGCCTTCATCTTTTTATTCCACCTGAGGAGTAGTCCATCCAAAAACCATCGCTTAACCATACCATTAGCAGATGTCATCTCCATCTTGTCCGTCAGTTGTTTCAGTCTTCTATTGAAGCTTTTGATATCTTCATCCGTTTTCTCCTTCGTGACGCAAATTTCTATGATTATGTCAGTGTCATCTCTCATTGGTCGGAATTCTTCTATGAATGCGTTCTTCAGGTCGTCGCATTGTGCAAATGCTTGTATACTCTGTCTTTTCAAGTACCAGTCTATCGCCATGCCTCGCAATGTTGTTGGGAACAATTGCAACCATTATGTGTCTTGATTCACCCCATTTGCTCCCCAAATGGTAGTGCAAGTTCCCACATGTCAGGCTGGGTCTTCTTTTCGTTCACCTGAGAAAGGTGGGCATTTTTGCTGTATAGTTCTATTGGCAAGATTTCCTGCCATAGTGTTCTGGTGTACAGGTACTGCTGTGTGTTGAGTTCTTTGTGGTTGCCTATTAGCTGTTGGTGGTGAAAAATCCGCCTCGAATAGCCTTGTACGCGTCTCCAATTGGTCTCTGCTTTGCGACCTTCGCGAATATACCAGACGTGGCTCCGGTCTTCCTCCCCACGAGCCTCCGTGTCGGTGCCTCAATACCAGGTTCTCTTCTACAGTATCCTCTGGCCACTCCTCTTCTGCCGATTCGGGTGTTACCGTCTAGTCGTCAATTACGGGTACTCTTTCCGCTCTTTGCTCTTCCTCGTTTTCTGCAGTCACCAACAAAGTTTCTATGTGTGCATTCTCATCCTCTTCAGCATTCCATACTCGTTCTACCTCAGGGTGAGACACCTCTAGGGCCTCGTTTGCTCGTAGGTTCGCCAGTCGTGCGCTTCTTCTTATCGGTATTTGTTCGTTATTCCGTGACTTGAAACCAACCATTCACCTAGTCACTTTTCTATCACTTTGTCTAGACTCTTTGGGTTTTTGATTAGGCAACGACACCAAATGTAGACAGGGGTGAGTACATTCCCGATATGGGTGACAACAGTTAGTATCAGGGTTAGGCAATACAACAAGGGTCTCGTCGGTAAGCTAACTCTGGCTTCAGTCGGCTCAGTCAAGACGTCGAGGGTCCAGACGTCGGATGGACAAGTAAAGACGTTTGAGGATCAGGTCAGACGTCAGGTCTGGCAGGCAGGACGTCTAGCTACTAGACGTCAGGTTAGGGTTGGACGTCGGATGGAGGGGCTGACGGCTAGCCGTCTGGCGGTTACCAGACGTTCGGCTAGACGTCAGACAACAGAGAACTTGCAACGGCCATAACCGCTCCTGCTCCGGTACCTGTTCGTCGATAACGGACAACAAACTTGCAATGACGAATTACCATTCGAAAACCTGCAACATGTCCATCAATGGTTAAAAACCTGCAACAACTCCATTAATGGCAGCAAACCTGCAACAACTCCATTAATGGCAACAAACCTGTAACAACTCCATTAGTGGCAGCAAACCTACAACTCCATTAATGGCAGCAAACCTGCAACTCAACTCAACATACACTCAATGCATACGCAGAATATGGATCATAATAACAACCTTTATATTATGCTTCAATCACAGTTACAACATACAAAAATGATCTCTCTCCAAGTCTGAGGCTCTTTCCTTCACTTCTGATGGATTACAAATGTTTGAAAAGGGGGTATTTATAGGGCTGGAAGTTGGTTATCCCAACCAACTTCCCCAACTTCCCAAACCAATTCCCCAACTAATTCTTGTAACTAATAACTAATCAGATGTCTAACTAGCACTAACTAGCTGTCAGGCCCCTAGCCCAGATGTCTGATGGCCAGACCAGACGTCTGACGGCCAGTCCAGACGTCTGGCAGTCAACCCAGACGTCTGAAAAAACCGGACGTTTGATGACTTACAAGACTGGACGTCTGACTTATAAACTGGACGTTTGATGACTTACATTACAAACACTTAGACAAAATTTCTCAGTTACATTACAAAATTGTTGGAGAACGTGTCAGTCAGTCCTAGGGATTAGAACTGCTGTCTACACTCCATAAGGAAGGCGTCTACTTCTGCTGGGCGCCTTCCTTGAAGAGGAAGGCACCTGCTCTCATGCCTTAGTCTCCGAAAGCAGAAGTATGCCAAGTCCAAGTGGATGTAGACTGGAAAACACCAGATTAGTACCAACACCTGCATTTATACACAGTTTCCACTAAAAATTACCTGTCAAGCATAATACTGGATTTTCTATCAATTATATGCGTAAGTTAAATAAAAATACATCTCAGATGCTAATTAAACCAGCAATGATGCCGCTTAACAGTGTATATGAAATGAGCATTTTTGGTGCTCATCAATAATGATGAAGACAAAGCCAAAATTCAAGGTAAAATAGAGATAGAAAGGAGCTCCAATGGATCGAAGTGCCAACACTTATTTGTTGTAGGATGTAAAGTAGAAGCACAACCATTGTTGTCACCAATTACAGCAAAAGGGCCAACATAGGATCTAATGATTCTCCTAGGAGAATGGCCAAGACTAAGAGGGCTTGGTTGAACAATCCTAGGAGAACATGAGTTCGGCCCCTCAAAACTCTTTAAGCATCCATGATCGTGGAACCAATAGAAGAGGATAAGAAATTGTTAAGTTGGGTTTGTCTGTGACTCCTGAATACGTCAAGTGTGGTTGAAACCTGATGTCAGACCTGTCCCATTGCATGCAAGAAGAAGAAATAATTGAAGACCTAGTTGCCACTCTTGTTTGCAAGCAACTATCATTAACATTTTGGAGAGTGATAGCTTCAAATGAATGCTTATTACTCTTGATTGCACAAATAGAGTGAAAGAATGAGGTGGTTAGTCGATCTTCCCTGTAATAACTAACATTGAAGAGTGATAGCTTCCCTAAGGTACACAGTCAAGCATCTTTGCTCGCCAATGAGATTCATTGAAAAGATCTGTAACAATGCACTATAGTAACAAAAAGTACTATAAAAATAAGCTAAGTTAGAGCAAAGAATCTAATGTAAACTACACTAAACTGGAACAATATTATGGCATAAATTACATATTCAAGGGTTACCCAAAATGGATAAGCCTTAACATGCTAAAGATGATGAAGAAAGAGCTAGAAGTCAAGGTAAAATAGAGATAGAAAGAAGCTCCAATAGGTCCAAGTGCCAACACTTATGTCTAGTGGGATGTAAAGTAGAAGCACAATTGTCGTTATCATCAACTACCCAAAAGGGCCAACATAGTATCTAATGATGCTTCCAGGAGAATGGCCAGGACTAAGAGGGCTTGGTTGAACAATCTTAGGAGAACATGGAGTTTGAACCCTCTAGGCTCTTCTAGCATCCATGGCCATGAAACCAATAGAAGATAAGAAATTGTTAAGCTACGTTTGTTTGCGACTCCTCGATACGTTAGGTGTGGCTGAAACCTAATGTCAAACCTGTCCCACCGCATGCAAGAAGGAAGTGAAAACCTAGTAGCCACTCTTGTTTGTAGACAAGGGTGCACAAATCTATGATTAATATTTTGGAGAATTGTAGCTTCAAATGAATGATTATTACTTTTGACTGCATAGATAGAGTGAAAGAATGAGGTGATTAGCAAGTAATTGTCAATCTTCCCTATAATAACTAACATTGAAGATTGATAGCTTCCTAAGGTACAAAGCCAAGCATCTTTGGTCAGGATAGCTGAAAAAAATGGCAACTGATCTACCTAAGTCTCTATATGAGCAATAGTATCTCCCTCGAATCTCATTATAAATAGGACACCCAAAGATGAAATGTTTTTTAGTCTTCATTTCCCAAATAGGGCAAAGACAACATACCCTATCCTATAGGGAGATGGTGGTCTGTCTCCTCTCGCATTTGATGTGAGCACACTTTGAGCTATCCAAGGGGAATCCTATGGGTGTGGTCCAATGTCATTGGACATAATTAGGATGAGAAATAATGCCATTCTCAATCCTCATGAAATGTTTAGTATAGAAAGTCCACTATGGACTAAGAGGCTCAGATGGAGTGACCTAAATGGTTTGAAAATATTTGTTGATAAACATCATCTTTGACTGCTTGATTAATCGCCCTCTCATCAGGAAGAAGGTGGGGAGGAGCTTTATAAGAGTATTTGAATGGAGGTAATTGATCTATGGAGATGCCAATTGACTAAAGAAGTGTAATGACTTTTGAGTACCGTCCATAATGATGACCAAAAGTGCTTCTAGAGGTAATTCATTATGAGGAATAGAGTTCCAAATATGGGTAATACTTAAGCTTGAGGTGTAGTCACCCATGGAACTAAGGCAATGAAGCTGAAAAGTAATTCTAAAGAAGCTCTCAAGGCAAAAAGGAAGAGTGTCAAGCTCAGCCTGAACAATATATTGAGAAACTTTACTTTTACATCAAAAAAATGCTGAAGCAAAATAGTTTGGACCCTTTCAATGCGATCCCAATAAACACACCCTAGATTTGGACCCCAAATCTCAAATCCATAAAGGATTGTGGGTTTGATGATGCAATCAAAGAGGCACATCTTTGTTGGTATGTCTTGGAAGTGCTGGTAGAAACATTGGCATTCCACTAGAATAATTCTAAAGATGCTCTCAAGGCAAAGAGGAAGAGTGTCGAGCTCAACTTGAACAATACATTGAGGAACTTTACTTTTACATCAAAAAAATGCTAAAGCAAACTTGTTTGGACCCTTTCAATGCGAGCCCAATAAACACACCCTAGATTTGGACCCCAAATCTCAAATTTATAAAGGTTTGTGGGTTTGAAGATGCAATCAAAGAGGCACATCTTTGTAGGTATGTCTTGGAAGTGCTGCTAGAAACATTGGCATTCCGAGAGAGAGAGAGAGAGAGAGTTTGAAGTGGCTAAAGATTAAGGGACGAACCTATAAATTGAACCCTCAAATAGGTGTAAGTAGTGGTGATCTTAATCGAATCAATAGAAGAACTAAAACTTAGATAGGGTACTCTTTGATGTTTTGAATATCATCACCTTAGTCTTGCTAAGATTGACTGCTAGCTGTTTTTAGTTACAAAAGCAACCAAGAGCATCCAACCATCTTTGCAGGCTCTTAGGAGTACGAGCAAGAAGAACTACATCATCTGCAAAAAACAATATAGCTATCAAGTCATGATGTAGAAGGCAACCATTGTCAACATGTGTATTTTGATAAATAAATTCTTAATGCTCGTTAATGTAGATCATAAAGAGTGAAGGAGAAAGAGGACAACCTTGTTTAACGCCAATGGTGCTTTGGATATCCTCTGAGAAACTAAAATATGTTCAAAATGACTAACAACTACCTTTTATAGACTCATGATGGTAGTGATAAAGAGCTCTGAGATATTGATGTCATGTAGTTTCTGAAAAAAATGATGTTTGGGAACGGTATCAAAGGCCTTTCTAAAGTCCACAAAAAAACAAAATAGTTTAGAAGATCGTCGATGAGCCTCCTCAATAATAGCCTTGAGAGTGAAAACATGATCACTAGTCTAATGATCACTTCTTAAACCAGCATGCCCTCTTGCTTTAAGCTTACCCAGATTTGGTAGTTTGGAGAATTTCATATTCAAAATTGTTGCATAAAGCTTAGCAAATGTATGTCCAATCATGATATTTCTATATTCGGATTTGAATAGTCCACAAATTTGTGGATGGGGTGGATAATATGCTGTGACCAAGAGATAGGGATGCCTAAACAAAGAACCTCATTGAATAAATCTGCAATGGGATAGCCAAGAGCTTCAACACCATATTTCAAGAACTTAGCCTGAAATCCCTCAAAATCAACAACCTTGCTAGTGCTTAGTTTATGTATAGCTCTTTTGACATCTCTTGAAGAGAAGAGGTGACACGATGGGGTGGGGGGGAGGAAGAGAGATGAATGGTGGGCTGCCTTGGGATATCATATAAAGAATTAACATGGGAGACTGTAAAGACCGTCCCCAGACTGAGTTTTGATGATTTGCACTATTTTTGGGTTTTTTCGTATTTTTCTGATTTATTTGTATTTTCTGAGTTTTAACAGTTTCAAAACCCCTAACTTTGCACTTGAACAACTTTTAAACAAATAGAAGAAAAATTCTATAAACTTGGAAATAACAAGATAACACCTTTATCTAAACTTCTACCAAAGGAAATGTCAAATTACGATCATACCCGGAAGATACGATTTTTTGAAGTTGATAGAAAATAACACTGGTTATCAGCAACCCAAAAATTTGATTTTCATTGATATCTTCTATTACATCGCTTTCTCCACCATGAAATTGATACAAAATGATATAATGGAGCTGGGCGCCCCTGCTACACACAACAAACTAACCAAAATGCAAGAGACTGAATTATCTAAACCCACGCTAGGCAAGCACAGGTACGGCCAAGTGCTGGAGTTGTACGACCAGCCTGAAAAACCACAATCTGAACACTAAATCCCGGGAAAGTCTCCTCAATATGGTCGCTATGCATAGAAAGTGATTGTGCAAACCCTGGAATATCAAACCCTAACTGAAGATGCCACAAACTCTGAAATATAGAGGCCCAAAATGGTACAGCCTATGCTGGAGAGTGAATATAATATAATATCAACAAATAATACCACAATCACCTCCAAAAATCCACTGATTTCTGAAAACAATGAAGCTCTATGCACCCTCTGTGTCTGAAGATGCTCAAAATCACCCTGAGAGTATCTTTCAACTCCGAAGATGATGTTCCTGCAGGAGGATTTCGTCTCCAAACAAGCTCAAACCCTTGCAAAATGCCCTGCAAGTTTTCTCTCCAAGAGAAGCCAAATAAAATATATCCAAGCATATATCAATATGAGAGCAAACAATCAATAAATAGACTCCTCATTGAGAAGTTTCCTCCTGTGGGCTCAATGTGGGATAAAACATAAAGTCACCTTAGAAAGTCACTTTATAATTAAAACTCCTTTTTGCTCCAAAAAACCCCTTTTTAATTAAAAATATAGATATCTGATGTGCAAGACTCCAAAATAAAGAGTCTATGATTTAAAACTTTTAATTCCCTTTCCAACGAGCTATAACACTTAGGTGCCCATTAAATTATTTAATTAAAATGGCAACCTTAGAAGAAAATAATTAAATATAGCTCGTATTAACACCCAAATTATGGAAACGGTCGGAAAGCATCGGAATCGAAAACTGACTGCACAGGAGTGATATCGATGATGAATAATGATGAACGGACCTAACTGGGTGACTTGCTATAAATAGACGCTCTCTCCAATAATATTGGAGATCAAACTAGAAGCTGGGTACAACCTCGAAAAGTGTCATCGGGGTCCTCTAGACCACCTGAGCTCAATGCCATCATCAGAAATCCCATCTGACACGTTTGACGGACTCCAAGAGAGCTAGGGTCAACCACAGTGCTAAAGTGACCAAGAATGGGGACATTACAGAGACCTAGGACTTGTCATTGATGCATATGGGATGGGACTTCCGAGGAAGAAGTGTGTGCCAAAAGGCTTTGGGCGAGTGATGAAGAGCATCTAGAAGCTCACATTTTTTCATGACAGGAGGTTCTTGCTACGTACATCAAATGAGGCATTTGTATTCTCTTTGGGTGGAAGATATAGTTGTACGATCAGGGATAGGAGCAAAATAGAGCTTTTGATGCATGGATTTACATTCATCATCATATTGATGATTCATAGGGCAAGAACCAATGCGATTTAAAAAATTGATATGCATCCCATAATGTGTGATTCAAAAATTCATAATAGGTCCTTATTGTGGTGGAGTTAAGAGTGTAGTATTGGGACATGAACTAAGAGAGACAAGCAACATAAACATTGGTAAAACAAGGGTTAAAATGTATCATGGGATGGTTGGTAGGACTGGGCGATGGAGGAGGAAAATATAGAGGGGCAAAAGTGGAGGAATTCAAGGAGAAAGTCATCAATGATGCATGATCAGCCAAGGGAAGTTGACTTGAAACCTGAAAGCTATGAATATAAGAGAGCAAGGTTCTGTTTGTGATGGTGTAGTTGACCACACCTACACCTCCCACATGTGGAAAATAAGCGTGTGACTCACATGATTAAATCAAGTGTTTTTTGTAAACGGTAACTAGAAGCTCCTCTCATCTGTAGAGGTCCAATTGAATGTGAGATCGATGGGGTCGAGTTCGAAGAGACAAAACTTGTCCTATGTGAGATCATGAAAAGGTGCTTTGTGGGTCCCAATGCGGGCATTGAAGTCAACTAAAACAATAACAAAAGATGAATATGTAGAAATCTCCGGGTAGATAATATAAGATAAGATATTTCTATTAATTTCCATAGTTGGCCAAAGTAGACCAATGGGACTCATTGAACAAAGCTGTTACAATGCACTATGGTAATGAGAAAGTACTACGAAAATAAGCTAAACTCGAATAAAGAATCTAGTGTAAACTACACTGAAGTGGAACAAATGTATGGCATAAAATTACAGCCTCAAGGGTTACCCAAAATGGATAAACTCTAACATGTTAAAAGTAATGATTAAGAGAGAGCTAGAAGTCAAGGTACAATAGAGATAGAAAGGAACTCTAGTGGATCCAAGCACCAACAATAATTTGTAGTGGGATGTAAAGTAGAAGCACAATCATCGTCATCACCATCTACCCCAAAAGGGCCAACATAGGATCTAATGATGCTTTTAGGAGAATGGGTAGAGATCCATGTATGCGTCACCATTAGAGTGGATGATATGAGATAACGATGCTGGAGGAAAAAAGCATATTGCTATGAATATGTCTTTGAGAGGGGGTGGGTCCTCTTGATTGGAAACTACATATATTTGGAGTGCTTATTTGACATGACAATTGACACTTGTTGACAAAGGCAGTCTTGAATGAGGTAGGCCATGGCATATGCCTCCTAATTGATGTGTTTCTTGCCTAAAAGCAAAAACCTAAAAGTAACCACTGTCCGGTGGAAGAGACCGTTCGGGGCTGTCATGGGTCTTTTCTATAAAATTAAATCTTATGAAGAAATAATTTAGTGGAATGTACATGGGGGAGGCCATATCGCCCCATTACAGTTCCAACAAGCCACAAAGAGGCTATTGTTACCTACTGGGGCTTGAGAACACCTTCATTTTAGAGGCCAAGGATGAGACCACTTGGAGGAGGGGAGTCGCAAATCACAACTTTCCTATCATGGATAACTGTCCACTTGTCTTTTCAAAAAGTCGTCTCCTACATGTGCTTTTTGTAGTTCCCCCATCTAAAGACATGTGAGGTCCTTATCTGAGTAAAATTTTGTGGGCAGAGTAAAAATTTTGGCTCATAAAGCCGTAAAAGTTTCCATAGGTGAGTGGAATTGGATGAGAAGAGCTATCAGAGTCTACCCAAACCTGATCAAGGATATCCAATGTGACAAGTTTGACAGCCCATAACCCACTCATTATACCCAAAGCATTGACAAATTTCCATCGAAGAAATGAAAGAAATTGACAAGCAATGCTAAATTATATATAGCACATCAAGAGTTATGACCTTTGAGTTGAACTGTCAAAAAAGTAAGGCAGTCCACCCAATGGAACATATGGTCTGTTTTAGGTGCAGGTTTCTATTTGTTTAGACTGAGATGCAAATGGATTGTGGCCAATACAGAAAAACATAGAAATGAAGACTTTGGACCACTATTTACACATATTTTTTAAGGATTTTTGTACCCATGATGAAGGTTGATATTTCTAGTCTTTTATGGATGTGATGTCTTCATAGTTATTGCAACAGATCTCCAGTCAGAAGGCTCAAGTCATGCACAAGGACAAATGTGATTAATGAAAAGGAAGATTAAGTTGGGATGCCTGCATATCCGAGGGCTGGATTGATATTACACCTCCAAATTCCAAGTAAGAGAAAATATTGTCTTGAACAAGAGAATATGTGACTTATAATATATTTTTAGTTATTTTATCTGGCCAGCTTCATGATCTTGTGGCAGTTGGTCTCTCTGATCCTTATCCACTGCAACATCTCGATGCAGGCATTAGGAGACCATAGTTGTAAGATCATCACTGATTAATATAGTTGTTGGAAGTTCAATTGTCATGGACATGAATTTGGAGTTAACCTCGGTTGTTGGTGGCCTACTTTATTTGTCTATAAAAACGTAGTTTGCAATACATATACATGACATGTTAAAAATATAGATTCAAAAAATCTGAAATCTGTTTGCTACCTATGTTGTATCAAAATTCTTTCTCGCAAGACTGAAACCTACTGGGACTTCTAAGATTTGGGATCCATGTTATACATAACTGTAGAATACATATTTTACTAAATACTATATCTGATAACCTTTTACATTTAATTTTCACAGATAAGTAGCCATGCCGAGGATCTTAAGAAGCCATTAAAGGTATGGTTCATGATTTAAAATTCGTTCAATTTCCATTGCATGCTTTGGTTGGTAGAATATCATGTACTACTCAGTGTATCAGGGTGAGAATTTCAAATTGTAGTATCCACTGCATACTATGATTGCTTAGTCTGATTTTATTATATGGTCCGAGATCTCTAGTGAAAGGTTTATTCAAATGATGGACCATATATTGTGTTTTATTCAATTACTGGAATATATCTTCTAGGATTTAGTCTCCTTCACAAAGTAAGTCACGCGCACACACACACATGATGTTGCTATATAAATCTGGTGCATAGAAGGTTTTACTATTTCATCAGTTGATCTGTTTGTTACAGGTGCAATTCATAGGAGAAGAGGGGATAGATGAAGGGGGTGTACAAAAGGAATTCTTTCAGTTACTTGTGCGGGATATTTTTGATCCTAAGGTTTTTATTTAGTTTGCTTATACTAGGTTCAATCCCCATCATTAAACTGCCTTTTGATTTGATAGTCCAAATGAGTAAAGAATAAACATCCTTGAGCAATGGTGCGCTCTGTTGTCAATTTTTTGAGACTGCCTTCTCTTTTAATGTATGGTTGCAGTATGGCATGTTTTATTTCAATGAGGAAACTCGGTTATTCTGGTTCAATTCTCCACCATGGGATGCATCAATGGAATTTGAGTTGGTGGGAATAGTTCTTGGGTTAGCCATCTATAACGGGCATATTTTGGAGTTGCATTTACCCAGAGTTGTCTACAAAAAATTGCTTGGAAAAGTATCAACATTTGAAGATCTTGCTGAGGTGAGTGAACTGATATTATTTTCCATTGACTTTCAGTGTTGTAGGAGTATTTCTTTTCTTTTTAGTTATTTTTTATTTTTTTTTAGAAGTAGGGTTTTGAAAGGGTTGCCCTTTCCTTTTTACATCGATTTAGTTACATTTAGCTGTTTGATGCCGCTGAGATTTGAACCTTGGTATGGGTTACATCAACTATTTGTCTCAACCGTTGAACCAAGGACCCATTGATATGTTGTAGGACCATTTCATCTTAAATTTTATTCCACCTTTAGAATAAGTTTCACAATCTGTAGAATTCCATTTTAAAGAATTTGGAAATGTAAATATTTACAGACTTGCTAGGGGCATTCGAGCTTCTGAAGGTGTAGGTGGACAAGTTGGTCCACATGAGCCATCACATAAATTTGCATAGTTTTATCATATGTGTGGTTGTTATGTTATGTTGCATTGACATAATTGATATAATAAAGCACATGCGGTGTACATAGTTGTGTTAGGGGTATTTATAAGGTTTTATGTTTATGTGGGTAGTTTTGTAGTTAGGCAGGGACAATGGTTACTATTCGCGAACCTTCACTTGCATGGACTATTTGTATACCCTCTTATCTGGTCTTGATCATGATTGTGGAGGCATGCTCATTGTTTGTCTGTTCTTTGTTTGACCAGGCAATGTTTTGAGAGTTGTAATGCAGATGATTGGAATGTGAAGGATCTCTATTCACTGTGTATGTACTTGCATATATCTGAGAGTTCTTTCCATTGTATCATCTTTCTCTATGTTACGAAACTGTATTATGATGTATTGCATTCTATATTTGTTTGCATCACCCAAATACTCCCACATGCTACAGTAGGCTGTTGTAGCTCTCCGAGCCTCAAGCTGTCTAGGGATCTACATCACAGGGACAATGATACAAAATAGAAACGGTTAGAATTACCAGAGTTTATCCGGCCTGAAGATGTTATGAGTGAACAATAATGACCTAGCTTAGCTACCATTTGCACTCATTACATAAGCCAATCTTACAGGTCAGTTTCCTTGTCTTGTAGTGCATGCACAATGTAAAGTGAGGTTGCACTGTTCCTAGAAGCACTGTAGTGGGGTAATGGTGGCTAAGTGAAATTAAATACAAAAGCCCTCAAATGTGGCAATAGATTATGGCCATCAATAAAACATTCATGATGGATAAACCCCTCTGGCCAACAACAAATGACATTCTTCTTTTTTTTGCATCAGGAGTAGGACTGACTAAAACATGGTTTCACCAAATTTCTAATATCTACCTACTTTTATAAAAGATAAATGATTCATCGGTGAATTCATCACTAAAGAGCAGTAGAATATCCCTCCCTATAACCTATTATATATGCTGTTATGTATTGCATGACACGACTGATTATGTAATGGTTTGTACATGACTATGATGACAGGTAAGATAAGATAATTCTATTAATGTCCACAGATGGCCAAAGTAGGCTAATGAGAATCATTGAAAAGAGCTGTTAGAAATTACACTGCATCGTAGTAACCACAAAGTACTATGAAAATGGCATAAAATTACAGCCTCGAGGGTTACCAAAAATGGATAAATCTTAACATGCTAAAAGTAATGATTAAGACAGATCTAGAAGTTGAGTACAATAGAGATAGAAAGGAGCACCAATGGATTCAAGCCCTAACATAAATCTATAGTGGGATGTAAGGTAGAAGCATAGTCGTTGTCGTCACCGACTATCCCAAAAGGCCCAACACATGGTCTATTGATGCTCCTAGGAGAATGGCCAGGACTATGAAGGCCTGCTTGGATAATCGTAGGAGGACATGGAGTTCAACCCCTCAAGACGATTCTAGCATCCATGGCTGTGAAACCAATAGAAGAGGATAGTGTTAAATTCAATGAGCGCTTAATACTCTTGGCTGTAGAGATAGGGTGAAAGAATGAGGTGATTAGGCGAGTAGTAGTCTGTCTTCCCTGTAATAACTGATGCCGAAGAGTCATAGCTTCCTTGAGGTAAAGAGCCAAGCATCTTTGGTTAGGATAGCTGAAAAAAGTGGCAAGTGATCCACCTGAGTCTCTATACAAGCAATAGTACCTCCCTTGAATCTCATAGTAAACAGAGCACCTGAAGGTGAAATGTTTTTCAGTCTCCACCTCTCAAATAGAGCAAAGACAACATACCCTATCTTCTCGAGCAAATATGGTGGTCTGTCTCCACCCGCAAGTGATGTGAGCATACTCTGAGTTGACCAAGAGGAATCCTAAGGCTGTGTGTCCAATGTTAGTTAACATAATTAGGATGAGTAATAATGCCATTCTTACACAGATTATCATAAATAATCATGTGATTGCATGAAATGTGTTACTTACACAATATGAGACACACAGTTACATAGTTACCAGATCCAACGTGGTAGGACAAAATCTGTTCCAGTTCAGATATTTTGGGCTCGCCATATTTCATGGTCCAGTCCAGCTTCTGGCCATATAAAAATTATAAAAGAATTTTGATGCTGTAGCAGCTTTTGATGTTGTGGGTGCTTAATATTTGAAAGTTCATTTCAATTCCAGCTTGGCCTTGAAAAATTAATGGAAATTATTATATATGTTGTTGTTATCAAAGTTTGAACTAATCCATTTATCATCTTAGCATATTGTTAGCGTATTTAGTTTATTATTACATTATTAGGTCTCTGTTTGAACTACCGCCTAATCTGGGCTTGGTCTGTTTGATTAAGTCCGTTTGTTACGGACTAATCCGGGCATCTATTGTTCTATTTAATCTGCTCCTGATTAATACAAACTAGCTAATTCGCTCTACATGGTATCAGAGCAGGACGGGCGAAGACTGGGAGGGCTCGGTATCTACTTGGCACGCTTCTCGAGGACTCAGACTCCGGACGCGACTTGACCCGGGCACAATTCCCGAGATCCGCCTCCGCGGCCGACTAGATCGGGCACGAATCTCGAGACAAACAGACAATCGACTGGATCGGGCACGGATCTCGAGACAGACAGCCAACTGGACCTGACTGGACCTCGGGCACAGAACCCGAGATAGACAACCGACTGGACCTGACTGGACCCCGGGCACGAAACCCGAGGCCGACTCGACTGGACCTGACTGGACCCCGGGCACGGAACCCGAGGCCGACGACGGGGCGACACGTGGCGGACTGGCCACGTGCCACCTGGACCGACGACGCAGCGATGCGTGGCGGACTGGCCACGTGCCACCTAGACTGACGAGCGGGCGACACGTGGCGGACTGGCCACGCGCCACCTAGACGCGACGCGTGGCGGACTGGCCACGCGCCACTTGGCGCAGCAAAAGGGACAGGCGGGACGACTGATTGCCCGTAGGCAATCGAAGGGAAAAGGGCTTCTTTGCCCTTTTATTCCCTTCCTTCATCGCCCGCCGCGGCGATGTGGGACTAAAATCCCAAGACGTTTTTTTTACGTCTCAAGCCGCGGACGGGAATAAAGGGAACGAACTTCCCTTCCCTTCCCGTCGGGCGGCGTAGCCCGACTGGCAGGAGCGCCAGTCGGAAGGCTCGCAGCCGCGGGGTCGGGGGTTCGATTCCCGGCGGCTTCAAATGCTATTCTTTTAGCACGGCGCGGGCGCAGGTAATTTTTTTTTAGCAATTTTTTTTTTAAGTTTTTTTTCTTTCTTATATTTTTTTAATTAAAAGATTAAAAAATAAATTAAATAGATTTATTTTTTTATATAGATTTAGAATTTCTTTTTCTATATAAAATTAATTAATTTATTTTTATTTTTTTATCTTTAGTTATTTAAAATATTTTAAAGAAAATACTTTAAATTAAAAAAAAAAAAATTTGTGGGGGGATGTTGAGTAATTTTTTCTAAAAAGCAATTTTGGCATTATTGTAAAGGTGCATTTTCGGCTGAGCCCGACACCTAGTGGGTCATTCCTGTGGGCACTTTTTATGTTGTAGGTTGCATTGTTCTTCTATTTTGCACTACTTCATTAAAAGTTAAAAAAAAAAAAATCAAATTCACTCCCTAAGTCCCCGGAATAATTAAAACCCATCCGTGCAATTTATTGCACTGCAGCGTTCGGTATTTGTGATACCTCTGGCCAGCACTTACAGGTAAAGCTGTCGTGATTGCGCTCATTGTATCCGCCACCTAATATAGCTGCCAAAACGACGTCTGAGCTTGTTCTCTATAAATCGTCGGGGAGAGATAAGTTTGCCATTTTGCATTTTTTTACTCCATCCATTACCCTAATAGTTCTTGTGTTTAGGCGTAAATCTTGACGAGAGTTCTGAAATCCAAAGTGTTTAGGGGAAGTTACGCCCCACGCATGCGGATTGCAGACTTTCTATGGTAGGTGCCATCAACAAGACTATTCCCTTTCAGTACTGCTTATGTTCCACGTATCGTATGATCTCTAAAGATCACCTATAGTTTCCCTCACGTAAGGGCGGGTGATTTTTGTTGATCTTTCTAAATACCTATAGTCTCCCTCACGTAAGGGCGGGTATTTTGTACGGTATAACGGCCTAGCAAAAGGTATATCGAAAGGGGGACCAATTGGTGTTATAAGGAACCTTCATCATGTCTGCAAAACTAATGACTGATTCTCATCAGTTGTTGAAAGGTCCTAATTACACACCATGGAAAAACAAGATGAAGGCCATCCTAGCAATGGATGACTTATGGGATGTTGTATCTGGAGCAACAACCAGACCTTCACTGCTTGCTGGTGCTACAGCTCCAACTACTGCTCAAAGAGACTTTGATAAGCTAGACAACAAAGCAAAAGTGCTCATCTTGCTTGTTGTGTCTGATGAAGTCCAACCCCATATTGCTGACTGTGCAACTAGTAAAGCGGCATGGGATGCCCTTAATACTATATATGAGGGAAAGAATGATTCCACCATTCTATTTCTTCAATCTCAATTACACGATCTAAGCATGAAGCGGGGGTGAGACAGGTTGAATTCTTTCTTTGCGAGTTTCTGAATTGAAAGCAAAGTTGAATTCTTTGGGAGAACCGATTGAAGACAAGCTCCTTACTTCAGTTGTATTGAGAGCTTTACCGATTCTTATCGGGTGTTGATCACTTCCCTTCGGGTATCACAACGGAAAGTTACTTTTGTAGAATTGGTTAATATGCTTCAAGAGGAGGAGGCACGCCAACTACGGCGAGATGATTCTTCTAACACTTGCCCTCTACATCAACGAGGCAAGGGCAGAACCGGAAGAAGGGTAATTTTTGAGAAGGGAGGGAATTCACAAAAGGATTCAAAAGGGAAACAACCTCAACAGAAAAAGAGATATTGCAAGATCTGTGACAAAGAAGGTCATGATACAAACAGATGTTGGCATAAGAATAAGCAATCAAAACAGAAAGGCCGGAACAAACCACAAAAGAACAAACAGCAAGTGAATGTTGTTGTTGAAGAATCTGACACGGATTACGAGAGAGCCCACAAAGTTCTCATGACTACCACAGTGTCCAAGCAGACGGATCCTATATGGTATGTTGATTTTGGAGCCAGTAAGCACATGATTGGTGACAAATCATGGTTTGAGTCTTTTGAGGCCAAAGAGGGCAAACCTGTCACTATTGCTGATGATAAAACCTACAAGGTTCGGGGAGAAGGCACTTGTTTTAGTCACTCTTCCCGATGGCAAGTGTCGGATTGATAAAGTTCTCTATGTTCCAGGATTGGCAAACAATTTGTTGTCCGTCACACAAATTCTGGACAAAGATATGGTTGTGAACTTTAGTGTTGAGGGAGGCAAGAAGTGTTGTTCTATTACCAGGAGGGGTAAGAACATTGCAACCGCTTCATATAAGCATGGCTTATTTGCCTTAGATACTATCTCTACTCCACATGTAGCCATGAAAGTCTCTACAAAGGAGGCAACTTCCCTATGGCACAAGAGATATGGACATTTGAGTTACGGTTACTTACTTGAGCTAAGTAAGTATGAGATGGTAAAGGGTCTGCCTTCCCTTTCTACCACTTTACCAGTTTGCTCTGACTTCTTGGCAGGAAAGCAGCATAGAGTGCCTTTTGAAAAGAGCTCTACAAGAGCAAAGAAACCTCTGGAGTTGGTTCATACCGATCTGTGCGGTCCCTTCACTCCCAACAGTTGCGGGGGTAAGAGGTATTTTCAGTTATTTGTGGATGATTATTCACGAAAGATGTGGGTATTCTTTCTTCAACTGAAATCTGAAGCATTTGGCTTCTTTCAGCAATTCAAGAAATCTGTTGAGAAGGAGTCAGGGACTTCTATAAAAACTCTCCGCTCAGATCGAGGGGGGGAGTTCACCTCTAAAGAATTTTTTGCATTCTTGAAAGAAAATGGGATCACAAGACAGTTAACTACTGCTTATACTCCTCAGCAAAATGGAGTTGTTGAAAGGAGGAATCGTTCCATCATGGAAATGGTTCGTTGCATGCTCACGGGAGCTAGACTTGAGCAACTATATTGGGCGAGAAGCTGTCACCACAGCAGTATATCTATTGAATAGGGCACCCACAAAGGCCCTACAAGGAATGACTCCACGGGAAGCATGGAGTGGTAGGAAACCCTCCATTTCTCATCTACGCATTTTTGGATGTAAAGCTTTCATGCACATACCAAAAGAGAAAAGGAAGAAGCTAGATGAGAAGACATTGAAGTGTATTCTTCTTGGCTATGATGAGCACTCTAAGGGTTATCGTTTGATTGATCCCTTGACCAAGAAGATACACATTAGTAGAGATGTAGTTTTTGATGAGGCTTTCACATTAGCAAACACATCAGATGTATACCTAGACCTTGTGGAAACATAGGTTGCTAAATCTCCTTCATCAAAAGTTGGAGGTTCTTCTTCATCTTCAACACCTAAGAAGAAGAATCCAAAGTGGTGTACAAATACAATCAAAGACTCTAAGCTATCCACTCCACCAGATTTGACATTGGATAGGCCTCGTACTTGCAGCATGGCTCGACAGGAGAAAGCTGCAACAGAGAATACTGGGGTTGATGATCCGTGTCAATCTTTTGAGGAACTTTTTGTAGATCCAGAGAGAGATACAAGAAGATATGGATATTGATAATGATAAGGTGTTTATGTCTTCAATAGACGATCTTGAACCTGCATCAGTACAAGTTGCTCTCGGTGAACCTCAGTGGAAGGCCGCTATGGATGCAGAGTATAAGTCTTTGATGAAAAATAAAACTTGGAAGCTTGTCGATCTGCCGCATGGAAAGAAACCCATTGGCTGCAAATGGGTGTATAAAGTCAAGTACAAAGCAGATGGGACAATTGATAAGCATAAGGCCCGTCTTGTTGCAAAGGGCTATGCTCAAAAGGAAGGCATTGACTATGAGGAAACTTTTGCACCTACTGCTCGGATGACCACAATTCGAGTTATTTGTGCTATGGCAGCACAGTTTGGGTGGAAAGTTCACCAGATGGATGTCAAAAGTGCTTTTCTGAATGGTGATCTCCAAGAAGAAGTCTATATGACTCAGCTAGAAGGATTTGAAGTGGAAGGCCAACAACAGAAAGTTTGCAAATTGGTCAAATCCTTATATGGCCTGAAACAAGCTCCTCGAGCTTGGTATATAAAAATGGACAATCACCTCCTGTAGCATGGTTTTAAGAGATGTCCGTCAGATGCAAACCTCTATTTCAAGAAACAGGGTTTTGAGATAGTGTTGCTTGTACTCTATGTTGATGATCTGCTCATTACAGGGAGTTCAGAAACTATGATCTCTCTTGTCAAAAGAGACTTGTGTCAATATTTTGAGATGTCAGATCTCGGACTTCTTCATTATTGTCTTGGTCTGGAATTCAGCCAGAAGGAGCACTACATCAAAGTGTCTCAGAAAAAATATGCCAAGACATTGTTGGAAAAATATCGCATGACTGATTGCAAGCCAATGGCAACTCTGATGGAGACAGGACTTCAATTATCGCGATATGATGATTCACCTCAGGTAGATGGTACTCTCTATCGACAGTTGATTGGGAGTCTCATATATCTGACCAATACTAGGCCAGATCTCGTTTTTGCTGTGAACTATCTTTCGAGGTTCATGCAAGAGCCTAAGACCACTCATTGGAAAGCGACAAAACGTGTTCTTCACTATGTCCGTGGCACAATGGAATATGGCCTAGAATACAAGAGGAACAACAAATTCTTCTTACGGGGATACACGGACTCCGACTATGCCGGATCGTTTGATGATCGCAAGTCAACTTCGGGATATATTTTTCATCTTGGATCCGGTCCTGTCTCTTGGCACAACAAGAAGCAACAGGTGGTTGCTATATCATCAGCAGAGGCAGAATATCGCGCCGCACGTGATGCTGTGTGCGAAGTGATATGGTTGCGTCGCAACTCGACAAGTATGGGTCATCCATCCAAATCTCCAATACACTTGTTTTGCGACAATCAGGGTGTTCTGAACCTAGTCAAGAATCCAGTTCATCATGAAAGAACAAAACACATTGACACACAATGTCATTTCATTCGAGATGAAGTTCTGAAGCACCGAATTCAGCTTCAGCACATTCCCACCGATGCTCAAGTTGCAGACATTTTCACTAAGGCACTTGGACGTGTCAAATTTGAATTGTTTCGCAGCTCTCTTTGTATTGCAAAATGATGTAATCAGGGGGATGTTAGTATAGCTAGTAGTTATATTATTACCCAAATAATGTAATAAGGGGGGATGTTAGCGTATTTAGTTTATTATTACATTATTAGGTCTCTGTTTGAACTACCGCCTAATCTGGGCTTGGTCTGTTTGATTAAGTCCGTTTGTTACGGACTAATCCGGGCATCTATTGTTCTATTTAATCTGCTCTTGATTAATACAAACTAGCTAATTCGCTCTACAATATTTCCAAAATTTTCCTTATGAATTGTTGTAAAATTTTGTATATTTTCATACATTTTATGTCTCTATTTTATATATTTATAATACTGTCTCTAGATTCCAGATTTTTGGATTTTTAAACCTCTTTACGAAATTGTATTTTTTGAACCTGGTAACTATGCTTAGCTACATCAAGTAACAATGAGTGAGAGTTAATCATGAGGACGGACAAATACATTGTCTTACTGGGCTGGGGGAGTTTATCATTGGCGCTTTCAATAGTTCCAACAATCATTTGTCTTAGAGGAAAGCCACTTCAGATCACCTGCACCATTTCATGTAACGTGTTGCATGCATTTTATCTCAATGTGGGGTGTTCAGTTGGATACTCTTGTTCTTCCGATTGTATAAATTATAAATATGTTTCTATTGCCACATTTTGCACGGGGTGCAATGTTTTCAGTTTTGTAACAGTGCTGCTCTTCCTTTTCCCTCCTCCTCTCCTCCCCCTTCTTCTTCTCTCCCTTTCTCTCTTTTCCCTACATTCTCTTTCTTCCCCCATTTCTTGGAGCCCCTCAGTTGAATTTCAAGTTTGACAGCAGTCGCCTTGGAAAATTGGCTAAGTGTTGGTGCGAAGTGCGTACTTCGCCCAGTTTTGGTGCGAAGTGCGTACTTCGCCCAGTTTTGGTGCGAAGTCCGACTTCGCCCCTCAATCTGGGCGCAAACTGTAGCAGACTGGCAGGCTGGCAGAAAAACGACTGAATGCTGGAGCGAAGTCCGTACGGCGGCAGAAATCAGCTTTCACCTGTGCGTAGTCCGACTTCGCAGCGAAGTCGGAGTGCGCCCTTGACAGGTGCGCAGTAGGGAAATAAACTCGGAAATGCACCCAAGGCATGAAGGCCTTCCCGACTGCGCTGTTTTCCGCCTGCGCAACTCAATGATGCTCCGATCCCAGGCGAAGTTGGATAAACTGCCTTTCAAGGCAGACACGTGTCAAATAGCATCATCCATCATCTGACAAGTGTCCAGCTTCGGGATTTGAGCCAAGACGTGCCGAACAAATGGACGAGCATGGGCTGCACTGCCTATGCCAGTGGCCTCATTTAAGGCTGATTGGAGGTTCTACCTGCTCCAGCTACCCGCATTCCTGCCGATAAGAAGTTCTGCTCAACACACTGCCACGTAGTTGTCCAGCTTCCAGGGAGACCATGCTGCGGGTACAGTCCGGTTCGACAAAGGTCAGCATTTGCAGCTCTTTCGCCGCTTTTGTCAGCTTGTGTTTGACTGGGACTTTGTGCCCATTAATGTAACGGGAGGGACTCAGGCTATAAAAACCCACCATGATTTCATTGTAAGTGGTGGAAGGGGAATGTCTGTTAGGGAACCATTGTGCCTATTGTAACCGTGCTTCTGCTTATAAATATAATTTGTATGCCTGGCTCTGTTCTACTGCTTTTATTGTTTATATTTATGCCTTACGCTTCCCTGTGTCACGGCTCGTTGATTCATTTCAGCGTTTGGTGATCAGGCGCCTATAGCATTTCTTGTGTCATGGTTTGTTGATTCATTTTGGCATTTGGTGGCCAAGTACTTCTGAACTTCATAGAATAGATGTGGTAGCAGTTCCATCAGTTGTGTGTTACGTTGCTGTCCGTAGTGGTGATTGATGCGTTGCCGTGCTGTTAGTTCTCCTTGTAGGGAGAATGTTTGCTAGGGGACCATTGTAGCTGTGCGTATAAATTCTTTGCATAACACATATACCTGGTTCTGACATCTCTCGATTGCTTTCTGGTTATGTTATTGTACGTAGTGGTGATTGATGCATTGCCGTGCTGTTAGTTCTCCTTGTAGGGAGAATGTTTGCTAGGGGACCATTGTATCTGTGCGTACACTGCTTAATACAGAAAGTATACCTAGGTTTTGCAGTTCTTTGTCATGCTTTGTATTTATGATGCAGTAAGTAGTGGTAATTGATGTGTTCCCGTACTGTTAGTTCCCCCCACCCAATTACAATCTCATTTGTAAATTCTTCCCGTTCCTTTATCTCTTTCCTGCACTCTTAGCTTAAACCATAAAACCCCCCAAGGAGCCGGCCTTCTCCGGAGATTGGCACGGAAGGCATCTCTTCCTTCCGGCCTTTCATGCTGGTGGGCGAATCTGGGCGCATTAACCCAAAATCCTTTCCTCATGGCAGATTCGTAACCAACAGTTTCTGGCACGCCCGGTGGGACGCTTGTCCCACATTTTAAGAAAGAATACCCGATCGGTCTCCACCCGGCGCAACAGTTTCTCTGGCACGCCCGGTGGGACAGGGGTCCCACATTTGAAGAGAGATTTTCTGATCAGTCTCCACCTGGCGCTGATAGCGGTTTTTGAGCACTTGGTGAGACAATGAAGTTTCTCACCCCCAACAGAATCGAAGCACCAGTGTTCGCTTCATTGCTGTTCGAAATCTGAACACCTGGCGACTCTACATGAACAAATCTTCTGAGTTTGAAAGACCGGTCCCAGTACCTTCATGCAAACGAGGTGGCGAGCAAGGGATCCGAGAAGCCCGCCTGACTTTTACGAACTGGACATCAACGCTCGAGGCGAAATTGCCAGGCTGGCTGATCCACAAGCTCGTGTCGACGAAGCCGAGGCTGAAATTCAAGAAGCCGAAGCCGAGGTCGGAAGAGCTGAGTACGAAATAGAAGAGGCCGAGGAAGAAGAAGCATCTGCATCCTCGGAAAGTACCGACACTGAGTACACAACCGACGGAGGAGAAGAAGAAGAAATGGCTGCTCAACAGCAGAATGACGACGACCTCTTCCCGGCGGTGGACTCTATGGGGCCCTTGGCCCTGGTCGGACAGCAAGCTGTGCCCCCTGCTGCTTTAAAGTCTATCCCTACATACGACGACTACGGCAAGACGGCGTACGAGCACATCCAGGACATCCTTGCCCTGGCCGCATTGCATTCCATTACTGACGAGAGTGTGAAGACCCGTCTGCTGGCCCTTTCCCTGAGGGGAAAGCTTCTCTACTGGTGGAGATCGCTGCCAGAGGGATCCATCACAGGGTGGCCCCAGCTTGCCAGAAGGCTCATGAAAGGATGCAACGAGTCTGCTGATCCTACTTCTCTGCTGCATCAGTTCCAAGCTATCCAGAGACATCCTCAAGAGGAGGTGTCTAACTTTAACATCAGGTTTGCGAGATCCTGGAAACGGGTACCTCGCGAACTTCGGCCCTCAGCCGGCATGGCTGCTCACTACTATCTAAGATCCTTCAACTCAGACATATGCCTGCTTCTGAAGATTGCCAAAATAGACGAGTTTCTTGCTCTGTACGAGGTTGCCCAACAAGCTGAAGCTGACATTATCTCTATCGGCAGACTTCCGTCCAGGGTGCAGGAACCCATTCGTCCCGACTTTCCCAAATCCCAGTATCCATCAGCTTCTGGTGATGCGCCGTCCACATCAGGGCAGCAACCCCAATAGCAGTGGAATCCAACACCGGTCGTAACTCCTTACGGCCCGCCTCAATTGCATTATCCTCACCCGCCTCCTCCTGCTCCGCATTTTCCAGCACTTCCTGCTCCCCCACAGTATGCACCTTATTCTAATCCTCCTCCATTAGCCGCATTGCCTCCACCGGCATAGTTGCCGCCTCCTGACAATAGCATTCAGAATACGATCCTTCAGGAGGTACGGGCTTTGGCCTCCGGATATCATGCCATGTCCAATGACATGACTGCTCTGAAGAAGAAGCAGGCCCAGATGGACCTCGCTCCTAGGAGGCCATATGCGCCCCCGACGCTGACAAAAGACAAGCCCCTAGAGCACCAGTTGCAGAGGCGTCCGCCTCCGAGAAATGCTGCTATAGAAGACCCGCCTGGTCCTTCCGACCAGGTTAACTGGTGCACTACGTGCAATGACCCGCATTCGGAGGAAGACTGCACTTTGCACCAGCACTACATCCAGACCTTGGCCGGCAGCGCCATAGAGGACGATGAACTCTACATGATCCTGGACGGCGAAGCCAACTTTGCCCTCCCAGAGGAGAATCTAGTGCCGCCCGCCAAGGAAGAAAAGAAAGCTGCAGATGCTGCCAAGCCTTTGCAAGTTTATGCCAGAAGAGAAAAACCGCAGCCCGATGGGCTGCCACCATACAAGCGGTTGTGGCCCTACATAGCCCAGGAGAAGGCATCCAAAGATAAAGTTCCAGCCAGGCCTCCTCCGGCAAAGGCTGCCCCTGTTCCAGCTAAACCTCCTATGGCAAAAGCTCTAGTTCCGGCTAAAGCTCCTGTACGTCAGCCTCCAGCTGAAACCAAAGAACAAGCCCAGGAGAAGCTGAAGTACCCGTCTCTGACCAAGAGACAGCGAGTTGAGGCCACCCAACAATACCGGACTAAGTATGAGCCGACAAAAGAAGCAGAAGGAGCTAGCACCTCGGGCTACAGCATAGTAGATGAGTTAAAAAGAACACCTGCTAGAATCAGCATGTATGATGCTCTTCTGCTCCCAGGCCAGGTGGATCTGCTGCAAGAATCCCTGAAGAACATGAAGAGCGGCAAGCAGATACAGCCCGCTGTCCTGGTTCAACCTCTGACAGTCTTAGCCACTGGGAAGAACAGACCGCCTCCATTTTATCTGTTTTTACGGATGCAAGGGCAACATAACTGCATGGTGGATTCTGGTGCTTCCACGACTGTGATGCCGAAGGCCGTCTGCGATGAGATCGGGATGGAATACACACGGAGCAGCCAAGGCGTGCTGCAATTAGACGACACCCCTATCAAGACAGTTGGTGTCATAAAGGACATCCCTATCCGGTTGCACAAGGCTCTCGACATTGTGGTCATCCAAGAGGTCGTGGTTGTTGACCTGGCTCCCTACTTCGGCATGTGTCTCTCCCGGGAGTTCACTGCGAAGTTGGGTGGGTACCTGTCTCTAGACTACTCGCACATGGAAGTGCCCTTCAAAGGAAGGAGACTGAAAATTTTCAATGAGAAGCCTTCCACCTTCCTAGTAGAGAAGATACCCGGAGGAGAGTTGGACTGCATGGTCAAATTGTCGGAAGAAGAACTGGTGACAGTAGAGCTGACTGAGCAAGCCCTCGAAGTGCTATAGCTTGAAGATGAGTTCTCTTTGCGGGATTTTAACGTCGTAATTGAGACAGAGCAGGGCTGTTACTCCATTGTACAGCCTGAGAGGCTTGACCAGTCAGCTGCAAAATAAGTGGGACCTGCACCTGAGAAGCTGTGGAAGCTTTTCTTTGATGGCGTGCGATGCAAAAATGGCGCCGGTGCAGGGGTGCTTCTGGTTTCTCCGACCGGAATCCAGAAGGATTATACCTACAGGTTGGCCTGGAGCTGCACTAACAACTCGGCGGAGTACGAAGCCCTATGCTTGGGTTTGCGAAAGGCGGAGAGGCTGGGAATCAAGCACCTGCAGATCTTTGGAGATTCAGAGCTGGTGTGTCACCAGGTTACGAACAAGTGCGCCTCTAAACAACACTATCTTAGGGCGTACCGCAACCGGGTGTGGGACCTGATGGAGTCGTTTGACTCGTTGAATGTCAAGGCGATATCGCGTGAGAAAAACAAACACGCTGACATTCTGGCATCTGTTGGAGCCAGGTACGTTCCGGCTGATGACGTTGTCCAGAAACCGAAGCCGGTACGCACCATCTACAGGCCTTCTGTGCCTGATAAGGACACCCACTGGCAGGTGTTCAGTTGTGACGAGGAGATCGTCACATTTTTGGTTAATGAAGTTGGTTCAATCGAAGGTAGAGACCCTGATGACGAGCAATATGAGGGGTTGATACAGTTAAGAAATAATCATGTCCCAAAAGGACTGATTACATTGGAGAGTCTATTTGATCAGAATGACAGAGCAATATCTCACAGGATCAAAGTAGACCCGAAGCAGTATGCCGACCTGGAACTTGAACCTGGTAAAACTATCAAGGTCGGGACAGACTGCACGACGGAGGAACTGGAGCAAATCAGATCACTGTGCCGAGAGTTCCCCGACATCGTGGCCTGGTGCTACGAGGATTTGAGGGGTTACGACAGAGATATGATCCAGCATACCATTGAGCTAGAGGATGGCGCCAAGCCATTCCGCCAGAAGCAGAGGGCCGTCAATCCGAAGATTGAGGCCATGATGAAATCCGAGCTCTTGAAGATGCTGGAAGCCAAAATTATCTACCCCATCAAGCATTCATCTTGGGTCGCGAATTTGGTGCCCGTGAGGAAAAAGAATGGCGACATTCGTCTCTGTGTCGACTTCAGAAACCTAAATCAGGCTTCCCTTAGGGACCACTATCCGCTTCCCCAAATCGACCAGATTCTACACATCGTTGCTGGAGCCCAGAGATTCTCACTTTTAGATGGATTTTCCGGCTACAACCAGATTTGGGTCAAAGATGAGGACCAGCATAAGAAGGCGTTCACCACCAAATGGGGGACGTTCGCCTATCAGCGCATGCCTTTTGGCTTATCCAATGCTGGTGCCACATTCCAAAGGGCCATGGACCTGGCCTTCCGAGAGCTACTCAATAAGATCATTGTTATCTACCTTGATGACATGACTGTTTTCTCTCACCAAAGAGGGGATCATGTTTCCCACCTGCGGCAAATATTTGAGAGGTGTCGAGAATTTGGCATTTCTATAAACCCGAAGAAGTCTATCTTTGTGGTAAAAGAAGGTAAGCTGTTGGGACATGTCATCTCCGAGGAAGGCCTCGCCATTGACCCTGACAGAGCAGAAGCCCTCCTTCTCTTGCCAGCTCCCATTGATAAAAAAGGGCTGCAGTCCTTCGGTCAGATTAACTTCGTGCGGAAGTTCATTTCAGACTTCGCACAGGTGACCAAGCCTATGGCCGAACTGCTGAAAAAACATACAAGTTACGAATGGACTGATGAGAGAGAGCAAGCCTTCGAGGAAATCAAGGCTAGAATTGCGCAAGCTCCGGTATGCAGTGGGAGAACCCGAAAGTTACGCTGCAGTCGTAACTCAGCAGCGAGACGATGGCGAGGAGCGCCCCATAGCGTTCCTGAGCCAAGTGTTTCAGCCGCATGAGGAAAAGTACAATTTTATAGAGCGGCAGGTTCATGTTGTTATGAAATCCCTCCGAAAGTTCAGGCATTTTGTCTCCTAGAGCAAAACGACTGTCTTTGTGATTCACTCGGACGTTCGAAGCTTCATCATACAAGGAGAACCGGGTCACAAGAGAGCAGGATGGATTGCAAAAATCCAGGAGTTCGACATCGAAGTGCGGCCCACCAAGCTTATCAGGGGCCGAGCCTTGTGTCAGGAATTGGCCCGAAGCGCTGTAGCCGGCATCTCCGCCTGTAAGTGGGAGGACACAGCGACACGCATCTACCTAGCCAACTCCTTATCAGAGGGGAGTGATTGGACAGATGAACTGGTGAGATATTTCTGCATCGGAATATGTCCAGATCACCTGAACGCCTCACAACGAAGGAGATTTCGGCTAGGTGCACTTAAGTACACTCTTCGCCCCGAGGGGCTTTACTTCAAAAACATCGACGGCATCCTGTTGTGGTGCGTCAGAAAATCAGACCAGCCCAGGGTCCTAGGAGATTTTCATTCCGAGATGCCTGGGGGTCACCATTCTGCAAGGCCTACGGCCTTGAAAATAATTAGAGTTGGGTACTATTGGCCCACTCTATTTACAGACGCTCATGCGGTCTGTTCCCAGTGTGACCAATGCCAGAGGTTTGCCGGCAAAAACAGAAAAGCACCCTTGCCCCTTCAACCGATTCAGGCCGAGACTCCGTTCCAACAATGGGGTCTAGACTTCATTGGGGTGATTTCGCCTAGTTCCTCTGCCGGACACAAGTTTATTCTTACATCCACCGATTACTTCACACGGTGGGCAGAGGCAATTCCGACCAAGAACGCAGACCAAGAAACGGTCATCAGGTTCATTGAGAGCCTGATTACCCGCTTCGGGGTTCCAGAGTCAATTGTGACAGACAACGGTCCGGGATTCGCATGCGCTGTACTCACGGAGTACACTGGCAGACTTGGCATTTATCACAAAATGTCTTCTAATTACTACCCGCAAGGGAATGGCCTTGCTGAGTCCACTAACAAGAACCTCCTGAAAATCATCAGGAAGACCATTGACAGAAACAAGCGGACTTGGCATTTACTCCTGAACCGGGCGCTGTGGGCGGACAGAGTTTCATTCAAGAAATCCATCAAAACGTCCCCCTATGCACTCGTCTATGGCAAAGAGGTTGTCATGCCATCCCACATTGAAATCCTTGCCCTATGGATGTTGGACGAAGACAGGAGCAGTGGAGACCCGGTGGACGACAGACTGTGCCAACTCCTGCAGTTGGAAGAAGACAGAGAAAAAGCATACCAGGCCTTCACTGATCATATTGCAGCCACTCAAGGCTGGTTTGCAAAAGGCACCACTGCCCGAGTTTTTAAAATCGGGGACCTGGTGCTGAAGTGGGACTCATATAAAGTGAAGCCGGGCAACCACGGGAAGTTTGATGCTCTCTGGGAGGGCCCTTATCAGATTGCCCGGGTGAACCAGTTCAATGCCTATGTACTTCGGGATATGGAGGGTCAGCTCCTACCTATCCCTGTTAACGGGTTCCACTTAAAAATTTACCGCTGCTGAAGGGTGCCCGAGTGGCCCTTCTTTGTAAAAATTTCCCTTATGCATTTTCGCTTTTCCAGCATGTATAGTTTCCAGCTTTCAGTTTTTTATTTTTTGAGCTAAGTTGTGACACGGGAGAGAATGCAGACTTCGCAGCGAAGTCTGTCGTCGCCCCTCAGGAGGAGCGAAGTTCGTGAAGGGGCTGCTTGAATGAAGGAGAAAGAAAAAAAAAAAAAACAGCTAAGTGTTGGCCGCTGCCCGACTTCGCAGCGAAGTCGGGCTGCGCGCCATCAAAAGAGCGAAGCTTGAAGGGAGGAAATTTGCAAAGGCAAGAAGTGGCCGGATTGCGCTCAATTTTGAGCGAAGTCCAACTTCGCACGCGAAGTCCGACTTCGGCCGGCTTGCGCGCGAAGTACGAATTGCGCACAGCTCGCGTGAAGTGCGAACTTCACCCGAACTTCGGGCGAAGTCCGAACGCGCTCTATCTTCTTAGCGCAGCTTGTGCAGTCCGAAATTGCGCGAAGTTCGAACTTCGCGCGAACTTCGGGCGAAGTCCGAACGCGCTCTATCTTCTTAGCGCAGCTCGTGCAGTCCAAAGTTTTCAAAGGGCCGGACTGCGCTCAATCCTTGGGCGCAGTAAGAAAAAAAAAGAAAAAGAGAAGGGAAACAGTCTCAATGCAAACTTCGCACGAAGTTCGAACTTCGCCCGAACTTCGGGCAAAGTCCGACTGCGCTGGCGAAGTCGGGTTTCGCCCAACTTTGGGCGAAGTCCGATTGCGCCTTGTTTTCTGGGCCAGCTTGGACAGTTGTTTAAAAAAAAAAAAAAAATATGAATAAAATATTCAAAAAGTTCAAGCCCGGGCCCAAGGTGCATTGCGACGGTTTGAGATAGGTTTCCGCACCAAGGGGTTTTTCCTTGAGCAGTGTGCCAGATTGCGGCAGCGACGTCAGCCATGGCGCAGCATTCAAGATAAATTTAATGATTGCACAATCATCAATGAAAGTGCAATCAAAGAAGCATGGCACGGCTGCCGAAGGTGCACTTTTCAAAACATTCTCCTGCACGGCCACCCAAGAAACATAAACTCCTTCACTTGCCAGCCGACCTACCCCCTCCTGCGTGACATTAATGACGCTGTCATTATCTAGAAAAGGGGGTCAGAAGCATCCAGACATGCCAAACTGTGCAGATTATTCCTATGACTGCGAAATCTGTTGCAGGCGCCCTGAATTTGTAATTATTGCTGTTTCGGAGAGATGGACAGAGGAAAGCTGCCAATGTCAGCGCAATCCAGCGAAGGGAGCGAGCACAAGGATTTACCGCAGCCAGGTGTTTTCAGAAGTGAAACTCCACCAAGGCAAAAGTCAAAATCCCGGCAAAAGAAAGTACAGCGTGGGCAAGCCCCACCACCTCCGGTAAATTACCTGGCGGGATACAAGGACGACTCGTTCTCTATGAGCCTGACTAAGCTGCGGACAAATGTGGAGAATTGGGCTGACAAGGTTTCGCCCTCTCACCATTTCGGAGTGGCGTACAAGTCGAACTTTTTCCGGTTCTTATGCCCTCCTGTCCATCAATGCCCGGAGCTGGTAGACCTGATTGTCAGACACTACAGACTAGCTACCTGACAGATTTGCAGCTCCAGTGGTAAACCTTGTTCGCTCTGCACAAGGAGACTGTCCAGCCAGCTTTCGCCCCAGGGTTGGAGTATGACTCCAGCACTATTGTCAGAAAGATAAATCTGGGCGAGCAAGCGGGACGCTTCATGCATTCAAAAAGGATGAGGGATTTCCTCAATTCAGAGCTAAACGCCCCGCTTGCAGCTGGACAGTGGCCAACCGGCCCCATGCCCTTGGCGAGATTTTAGATCAAATATTTATATACCATTCTGGCATGGGTCCTCGGCTGCGACTCTGATGAGCTGGTACAGCCGTACCAGCTAGCGCTGGCAAAATGTCTCCTGTGCGGAGAATCCTACGAACCAGCAGCGCAGAGAAGTGGAAAGCGCCCCATATTTTTCGACTGGGCGGACTGGCTGGCATACGCCATTCACTCCAGCCTGGTAAAGCTCCAGAAGAAGCAGTCCATTGAATTTCGGTTCAATTCTTTCCTAGCTTGGCTATGTCTGTATCATTTGCACTCCCGGATGCCGATCCCGAACCTGAAGAAGGTCAATGAGAGGGGAGAGCCACAACCCGTCTATAACTGGACGGATGACCTATACCGGAAAGGGTCTTACTACAAGTTCAACTTCAACTTTCTAGGATTGGTCATGTCAGTCTTCAACGATGGCGAGATCCCTCGCCCCCCGCGGGAAATGACGAACTCTTTGCTGAGTCAGAAGCTCGGGGACGTTTTTAGACTGACGCAGGGGATTGTGGTCAGAATCTACGGATTCAAGGGCAAACCTCATCTGCTGCCCTACTGGTGCACAGATCATCAGTTTGGGATGGAGGTTGCCCGGCAAATGGACTATGTTGAGGAGTTCGGCCTAGGAAATAAAAGAGGTCAAATCTTCTAATACCCTCTTTCCTGGGCAAATGTTGAGATTTCTGAGGTAGGACAACATTTCTACCTCGAGCAGGAGTTTTCCCGTATTGGCCTGGTTCTGTTGCCGCAGCGCTAGAAGTACGACCCGTACGGGATAAGGGGAAAGTTCACGCATCTCTGCCCCCGGGCGGATATAATCGAAGACAGATGCGATGTGGTCCATGTTGACCTTGACTGGGAAATTGACTTGATGGAAGCTTCGCCTCCATGGCAGGATTTTTACTGCGAGGAGGTAGCATATGACCCCAAGCGAAACCCGGACCACAAGTTTTCTTCTCCAGGGTTTAAAAAATTCATCTCCAAGATAGCAGGCCTTAACTGGCCAAAAGAAAAGATTACCGAATGCTGGAAGATGAGGTGCCGCACGCAGCACGACAAATCCACCAGGAGAAATCTGGCCGTTGATGACGACTTTTCAGTCCTATATGACCAGCACCATGACAGCTGGCGGCCGTTCGCATATCAAGATTACGTTCCCCGAGGCCCCTTTGAGGGTTATAAAGGAGGGTCTTCCTCCCAACAGTTGTACACTTCGGCAACTGCCAGCGCGGGCCCAGCAGACATCCAAGTGGACCCAATGCAGCCCGTGGCTTCCAAGGTGGTGCCTGAAAAGGCGCAGAAACCAGTCAAGTCAACGCCTGAGGTGACCCTTCAGGCACAAAAGGCGCCAGCACCACCAGAGAGCAGACCGGTTGCGGCAGACCTTCTGCAAGTCAAACCCCGGTACAAGTTTACCGTGGGAACATCAGCGCCTGCTGCACCTGCTTCATCTCCTTCCCCCAATCCAGCCACCGCTCCGGAAAGTAAGATGCGGAAGAGAGTTGAAAAGATCAGGCGACCTAGCCTGACAGTGCAGCAGCCAGTCGCAGAGCCGCAGCCGCGTTCAGCCGCTCCAGAGATTGTTTCTCTGGAAAGTCCCGAGCTAGCCGCCGGAACCAGAATCGCAGACATCCATCCAACATCGGCTCAGGCGGAGCCCGCAGGTACGTTTGCTGCCCCACTCCCTCTGATCTCATCCAGCCCTACTCCTACTCCATCTCCCGCTCAATCCGAGCAAGTCATGGCCGCATCTTCCTCCCCGTCTCCACACCCTTCTAGCGGCCCACATTCTTTTGACCAGTTTGCTCAGAACCCCAACGTTTCCCTATCTCTGAGTCAAACCCCAAACCCTTCACCTGTGGTCAGTGCTGAGCCGTGCATTCACCGTTACATCCACCGCCTCAGCCGCTTGAAACCCTTTCAGCATCAGCCGCTCCCATCTCCACTCCCCGGTCGCCCTCAGAAGCGGCCGATCCTTCCAAAGTCCGTCCGGTTCCTCCTGATCCCATTCCCGCAGGAGAGACGTCTCAGCAGAACCCTAGGCTGGGGGAACCAGACTTCATGGACGACCTCCAGAATACGGACGATTTGCCTCTGGCAACAAGAGCTGTAGAGTACCCTATCTCTTTCCTCCAAAATCGGAAGCGGAGGAGACCTGAAGAGATAGCCGCCCTGGTAAAGCGCACCAAGTTTAACTTTGAGAGGAGAGTGCTTACAACAGAGAAGATAATCCCGAAAGTGAAGAAGCCTCTCCGAGAAATGACCAAGGCGGACTACGAGCTCCAGACAAAGGAGAAAAGCTTTGATGATATTGACAAGCAATACGAGATTCAGGGAATCATTCGTAAAGCAGATAATCTCCTTGTCAAAAGTTTGGAGGAACAGGAAGAGCTTTTCGGGTTGCAGGACAAGACAAGACAGCTTGAAGAGGACCTGTCCAGGTCCACTGAGCAGCTGGAAGCGGCGCAGCGAGAAATTGATGAATTAAAAGCCCAGCTGGCCGCTTCTCAGCAACAAGCCGCAACAGAAAAGCAAGCAGCCTTGGAGCAGATTTCTCAGCTCCAGGAGTCTTTGAAACAGGCGCAGTCACAACTTGCAGAGAAATCATCTCAGGCGATGGTCTTTTCAAAGAACAGAGTTAAGGAGATGCGGGCTGGTTTGCTGTGGGGATGCAAGCCCCACACCTATAAGGCTGTCAGTTCTGGATTTCGCATCCAGAATTCAAGAAGTTTCTGCCCAGGGAAAGCTTGTGGTAGAGGAGGCCGAACGCCAGGCGAAGCAATGGCTGGACTTGGCAATAAATCTTCAGGAGCGCGAGCGCGATGGCCTCCAATTCTCCCCCATGTCCTCATTCGCTGCAGAATGGGCAGATGCAAGGGTAACCTTGCATAAATATTTTAAGAAAGTAGAAGAGGTGAGAGTTGCCAGACGAATGCTGGACGCATTTGAACATGAAAGAGACATTTGTATGGCTCCCTTTCACGCTCTTTCTGAACTAGGGTGCCCGGGCTTTGTTGAAAATGGTGAGTTTCTCACCCTTGAACAGGTGAAAAAGAATTGGCAGTCCTTTGAGGCAGATACAGCTGAGATTGATAGCTGGACTAAGCCAATTCAGGAAAGTCAAGTCACCCAGATGGTGTCCAAATGTTGTAAGATCAGCTCCTATTTCCAGGAGCTAGGAAAAAGATACTACACCATCGACCTGCACGCTGTCTCGGCTTCCCACGCAGCATTAGAAGAAGTTGCTGACCGCCGGCCATTTGAAGCAGAAGCCTGGGGCCAAGCCCAGGCCGCATACAACCGCATTTGCGAGGCAGAAGCCAAAGCTGGAGAGCCTTCAGAAGGTGGTTCTGAGGAGGCAACTGACGAAGGTGAATCTGAAGAACAGTTGCCGCGAGGAGAACAGCTAGAGCAGCAAAAAGCAGGGGAAGCAAGTTCCTCTGCACCCAATGGATGAAGGCATGGATTCTTTGCGCCGAGGCGAGCTCGACACCCCGCGAGCCGCCAGAAATGTTGCCACATTTTGCACGGGGTGCAATGTTTTCAGTTTTGTAACAGTGCTGCTCTTCCTTTTCCCTCTTCCTCTCCTCCCCCTTCTTCTTCGCTCCCTTTCTCTCTTTTCCCTACATTCTCTTTCTTACGTCCTTTCTTGGAGCCCCTCAGTTGAATTTCAAGTTTGACAGCAGTCGCCTTGGAAAATTGGCTAAGTGTTGGTGCAAAGTTCGCACTTCGCCCGGTTTTGGTGCGAAGTCTGATTTCGCCCCTCAATCTGGGCGCACCTTGTAGCAGATTGGCAGGCTGGCAGAAAAACGACTGAATGCTGGAGCGAAGTCCATACGGCGGCAGAAATCAGCTTTCACCTGTGCGCAGTCCGACTTCGCAGCGAAGTCGGAGTGCGCCCTTGACAGGTGCGCAGTAGGGAAATAAACTCGGAAATGCACCCAAGGCATGAAGGCCTTCCCGACTGCGCTGTTTTTCGCCTGCGCAACTCAATGACGCTCTGATCCCAGGCGAAGTTGGATAAACTGCCTTTCAAGGCAGACACGTGTCAAACATCATCCATCATCTGACAAGTGTCCAGCTTCGGGATTTGAGCCAAGACGTGCCGAACAAAAGGACGAGCATGGGGTGCACTGCCTATGCCAGTGGCCTCATTTAAGGCTGATTGGAGGTTCTACCTGCTCCAGCTACCTGCATTCCTGCCGATAAGAAGTTCTGCTCAACACATTGCCACGTAGCTATCCAGCTTCCAGGGAGACCATGCTGCGGGTACAGTCCTGTCCGACAAAGGTCAGCATTTGCAGCTCTTTCGCCGCTTTTGTCAGCTTGTGTTTGACTGGGACTTTGTGCCCATTAATGTAACGGGAGGGACTCAAGCTATCAAAACCCACCATGATTTCATTGTAAGTGGTGGAAGGGGAATGTTTGTTAGGGAACCATTGTGCCTATTGTAACCGTGCTTCTGCTTATAAATATAATTTGTATGCCTGGCTCTGTTCTACTGCTTTAATTATTTATATTTATGCCTTACGCTTCCCTGTGTCACGGCTCGTTGATTCATTTCAGCGTTTGGTGATCAGGCGCCTATAGCATTTCTTGTGTCATGGTTTGTTGATTCATTTCGGCATTTGGTGGCCAAGTACTTCTGAACTTCATAGAATAGATGTGGTAGCAGTTCCATCAGTTGTGTGTTACGTTGCTGTCCGTAGTGGTGATTGATGCGTTGCCGTGCTGTTAGTTCTCCTTGTAGGGAGAATGTTTGCTAGGGGACCATTGTAGCTGTGCGTATAAATTCTCTGCATAACACATATACTTGGTTCTGACATCTCTCGGTTGCTTTCTGTTTATGTTATTGTACGTAGTGGTGATTGATGCATTGCCGTGCTGTTAGTTCTCCTTGTAGGGAGAATGTTTGCTAGGGGACCATTGTAGCTGTGCGTACACTGCTTAATACAGAAAGTATACCTAGGTTTTGCAGTTCTTTGTCATGCTTTGTATTTATGATGCAGTAAGTAGTGGTAATTGATGTGTTCCCGTACTGTTAGTTCCCCCCACCCAATTACAATCTCATTTGTAAATTCTTCCCGCTTCCTTTATCTCTTTCCTGCACTCTTAATCTCAAACCATAAAACCCCCAAGGAGCCGGCCTTCTCCGGAGATTGGCACGGAAGGCATCTCTTCCTTCCGGCCTTTCATGCTGGTGGGCGAATCTGGGCGCATTAACCCAAAATCCTTTCCTCATGGCAGATTCGTAACCAACAGTTTCTGGTTGTGAAGATAATCTCTTCAGCTTAAGACATCAAAATCCTCATGTTTGTGATTCCTTTATAACTGAGTTGGGCAAGTTTCTTTTTATGAGAAGCAGTTATATACTGTTCTTCTTCCAGAATGTATAAGTGATGTTTCTGGTTGTACAAAACATCTCTTCATATGAAATTGTCAAAATCCTCGAAGTTTGTCAGTTGTTCATAATTGAGTTGGCCAAGTTCTTTTTGAGGAGAAGTGGTATTCATTGCCAGTGTAACTCCAAAGCTTATCTTGGATTGTTGTTGTTGCTTTACAAGGTTAATTGACATATGCTAGTAAAATGCTTGGCACAAAATGTAATGTCCCCCCTGTTCTGTGTTTGGTGTTTTTGCAATAACTATGGATTAATTTGAACATACAATAATACCCAAATGAAAGAAGCCAATAACAACAACATGCAATGATACCCAGATGGATTTAACACTGAATAATCGATTTTTATGCAGAACCCATGATCAAAATAGCTTATTAATTCATATCAGCAAATTAACAACAATGTTTAGAAATTCCAGATGGATAAATGTCTTCAGAATATCATTATAAACATACCAATTTGCTATTATCTCTAACTGATGGACTATAAACCTCTGAATCTTTGATTGAATCACAAAAGCGTGAATCCCGAGTGAATTCACCAGCCAAGAACTGGGTTTTTGTCCAGCTCCCTTTGCCAATACTGAGGGTTTCCATCCTCAGAACTTCAACAATCTGCACACCGTCGATCCCTGAAATGGAACCGATTTTCCCTTCGGGGTTTCGTCCGTTGGGTTATCGATTGGGGTTTGCGTCCCTTTCGATGAAGAAATATCAGCCGTCGGCCTTAATCTCAAGAGAAGAAATAACATAACCAGAATGTCTAAAATGAGACCAAGTCACTGAATAAATAGGCTCCTCCTTGGCAAACTTTTTTTTCCGCGCTCAATGTGGGATAAACATATTTCTTCCCCTTTAATTATAATATAAAGTTTTAACTTTATAAAATGAATTTAATAATTGACTTAATAAAGCCAAGCTTTGGGCTTTAAAAATTCTGCCTTATGAAACTTCAAATGACCAACTGAAACCTGTTCCGGATACCCATTTCGTCGTAGAACAACATCCCCCTGTCCGCTCGGCAAGAAACCCTAAAACCCGACACTGCTAAAAATAGCAATTCCAGCATCCTAGCTCCGTTTGATCCCGAACGACCACCAAAACTGAGCTCTAAGAATCCAAAAGCTGTCTCAAATATCTCCAAAGGCTCTCATCCATATGACAGCCTACGGGAACCCGTGTATAGGCTAGTCTCTATGTGCTCCCACTAGCTGATTAGAAGGGAACATTACACAAAATCAGAAAGCATCAACTTTAGAGGAAAATGTCATTAGGCCGTGAACTCATAAACAGTTGAAAATAACATGTAATAAGACTATGGAAATTAAAGGCGATTCCTAAGAGAATGGTGGAAATTTGGAGATTGCTGGAAGCTGCTACTGTTCTAATTGCATATACGATTTTTCAAAAACACTTTAATCATTGGCAGAAATATTAAAGAGCAATATCTTAAAGCATAGCCCATTTAATTTTTGGACTTTTTCATTATACGTTGTGATATATTTTCTTAAGGTTACTATCAAAAGATTTTTCAGGTCATATGTTAAAAACAATTTTTCATGCCGATTTGATTGCCATGTTGGCTTTGTAAGGAACATTGGATATTGAATAATGAATTCTAATGCCAAGCTACCACAGTAAGTACAGGTAATTAAAAATAAAAAATTTTAACTCGAAGGTTTTGACTGAATATGTCATGTTATATGCTGCTGAAAAGGTTCAACATTACTTTCACATGAAACAAATGCTATTCTTAAATTCTGATTAGGATTTTACTTATCTGAAGATGTTCCTTGTAGATTTATGTTTTGTGATGTTCTATTGCTGAGTTATGTTGCAACAGTGAATTCCTTGATGATATCACTGTAGATTCTTAGAGGGGCCTTCTTGCCAATTGTTTATAACCTTCCTTTCATGAGCTTCACACATAGTTGTTGAGGGTTGCTCTTGATTTGGGCTGTAACACTTATATTTGGACTATAACATAGTGGCACTTCATCATTTTATGAAATGTATGCTTACTTTACTATAAAGTACTTTTAAAACGTGTACATAACTTACTCATAGACTTGTTCTATTTTTAATTCTTTGAAAGATAAGACTCACTAAGTTCCTAAAATATGAAGATACTCATAAAATGAAAAATATGTTCTATGAGTACATTTGTATGCTTATGAGATGTCCAAATTCAAGAATCACATAGCCTTTCATTGAAGATCTTAGCAATTTGTTTAGAGCAATGCAACAAGAAAATATAGCTTTCACAAGAGGATTTGGAGAGTGCAAGATGTTGGCTGAACAAACAAGTTCATCATGCATGGCTTATATGTAAACTTTTTGGAAGGTTATTGGGTTTTTGTTCATCTTGAACCTTGCAAGCAACAATCTCTCCAAACTCTAGTCAAACAAAAGTTAGGCCCAGGTCCAAAGTTCTATGTAATATGAGATTCAAAGAATATGACAAGATTATATATGCTCTTACTTTACCACATGATGGAATTTGAGTATCTTTATACGTAGTGTCCTATAGAGATTAAATTCAATGCTCTCCACAAGGATGGAAGAAAGGTTTTAAAACTGAGGAAAACATGACATTCGAAGAAGGCCCTTAAAATCAAAATAGAGCATTGAGCATTTCGTCTATCCTACCTATTCTCTGAAGGCAAAGCAATTTAAAGTTGGGGGACCTGTTGTATACTGAATGACCAATTATGCTTTGTTTATAAACAGAATGATGTGGCTAAAGAGTTCCAACCCTTGTGAATGTAGAGGAAACATATTATAAGTTATTATTCTTTTTTTGATATATCAAATATTTTACTATTCCTATTGACATCTCTCTCCATTTAACCTCTATCATTATATGAGTTAATGCGAACATGCTAATGTGGTTTGTGATCCTCTCTTGTGAGTTAATGGTATTTAGGTGTTAACCAGTTTCATTTAGCCATTTAGAACCATTGTTGCATTAATCTGCTGTGAGGCCATTGGTACTTGTTGGTCACAAATCTGCCATAGGAAAGGATTTTGGCAATTATACGCGCCCTAGACCTGGACCAACATTGAAAGGCCAGAGGGAAGAGATGGCCCTCCGTGCCAATCTCTAGAGAAAGGCTGGCTCCTTTACTAAACTACTTGGCGTTTTAAGCTAAGAGTGCAGGAAAGAGATAAAAAGAGAAAGGGTGCAGGAAAGAAATAAAAAGGGTAGGGTGCAGGAAAGAGATAAAAGGTACAGAAAGAAATGTAAATGGATGTTTTAAAAGGGGAAGAACCGGCAACACGATTACTAACTAATAGCTTGAAGTAACAGCAATAAATATGAAGAATAAAATGAAATGAACGCCGCACTAGCCTTCCTATGTATCCTCTGGACGAGTTCCAGGATTCACCTACCCCCCTTACGCCTAAATCCAGATTTCAGAATTACAGCAGTTAGGAAATAAGTGAATATAGTAGAAACACTACCCACAGGCAACATAGAAGAAAACTATCCTAGCATTTTCTCCCCTATGTATCCTCCAGGGAAATTCCAGGGTTTTGTCCCCAATCACACACCTAAATCCAGGATTCAAAATTAGAATATGCAAATGCAGAAACAAAATAGCAGAAATAATCACAGACGACGACATACAAGAGAGAAATGAGGCACGAAGTTCTTAATATCAAGCTTTCTAGCAAAAGTTCCCCCCCTTTTTCATTACAATTCATGGGTTTTTATAGAGGACCCGACCCTCTGAGCCATCATTGCGCAAAATCTAGCAGTACGCCCTTGAAAAACTGGAAAATCTGCCTTCGCTCCTCCCGTGACTGAGCTCTCACATCCGTTTCCACATTTAGCAGTTACGGCCGCATTAGTCGGGGAAACTCTCATTAATGGGCCGTCTGACTCGTCCTGAATCTCTGGGTGCAGTGCTCGAGTGGCTGTTGGGTCCATCGGGTTTTCCTCCTGCGGCTGACCTTTCCTTTTCCATTGCTGAAAATGAGTCCCGGGTCTTTCGTGCAAGTAAAGATGCATTTATGAACCACTCAATTGCCTCGAAGAAATACCCAGCCTTGGGGTGTGTGCCCTGGACAACTTCGCTGAATTTTAGTTCGGGGAGCTGCTTTGCCATGGATAGGAGCCAAAGCGGGATAGACTTCTTTGTATTGGTGCTTCACAGCGAAGGGACATCCAGAAACAACTTTGCTGCGAACCTTCTTTCAAAATGGCCGTTCGGGGGTTTCTTGGCCGAAGTAGAATTTTGACTTAGAATATTTGGGCATACAGTTAGGCTTTTACTGAGGGAGCTTCGCACAAAATTCAGCCGAAGTGGACTTACAAAATTGATTCGCCGCGAACCTTTTCAAAAACAGCCGTTCGGGGAAAATTCAAGCGAAGCTCCTCCATGCCTTAGAAAATTTTCAGGGACAACCAACCTTTGGAGGGAGAAGCTTCGCACTTGAGTCGCTCGAAGCAGGTGCTTTAGGAAGATTTTGAGCGAAATAGATTTTTTCTGAGGGATGGTTCGCCAAAAGGGACGGCCGAAGCAGGTGCTTCGCTAGCATTTCTGCGAAGCGTTTTTTCACACTTAGGAATTTGTTTTGGCATTTTACTGTACATTGTATGCTTCGCAAAACTTTGGCCCGAAGCTAGTTTTATGGGGGCTTCGCTTGCAAAGCTCTTTTTGTGCCTTAGAAAATTTGGCTTGCACCTATGTTTTTCCTGTCTGCTGTTTGCGAAGCTCCTTTTTCTTGCTATACCATGGGCGAAGCTCTTTCAAATTCAGTTATTTACAAGGGGGATTCAAAAAATGACAGCCAAAATTGCTGTAACACTACTTTCAACAAAAATAAGGAAAACTATATCAAGAAAATCAACATCATCAAATTTCACTACCCCTTCAGAAGCAATGTGACAAAACTTGTCAACATTCTTGGCGGCTCGCGGGGCAACGAGCTCGCCTCGGTGTGAGAACCCTCTAGCTTTCATCCATTGGGCCAGAGTCACCTCTAGACCCTTCTCCTCTTTGCTTTTCTGATTCCGGGGGCACCTCATCAACTGCTTCTGTTCTTTTTCCATCTCCTTCGCCAGGTATCTGCTCCAACGACGGCGGTGGAAGGCGGTCACGGATCCTCTCCATGGTTCGGCAAATATGAGCCCACGCACCTTTCTGGAAAGGCTCTCGGTCTTGCAATGCCTTAACCAGGACATGAAACCTGTCAATCTGCCCAATGTCAGCAAATTTGGCCCTAGTGGTCAAGTCATTTAAGCACGCCGCGATCCTACAATATCTCAAAATAAAATCTGAGACCTGGCCTTCCGTAACTGGCTCTTTCCATTCATCAATCTCAGAGACATCGCTCTCAAAGCTGAGCCAGACAGGTTTCAATTCTTCTTTTGTCAAAAGGTTCCCGTCATCGTCAGTGAAACTCGGGAAACCCAGTTCTGAAAGATTTTGAAAATACCCCAGAGAGGTACGCTACTCCTATTCAAATATATTCAGAAGTTGCTTCACCTTCTGTGCCTTTCTCACCTTGGAGAAGAAGGCGCGAACCGTGGCCTGGGCGGTGGACCAATCTCGGGCCATCCGACTCATAGCTGCGACTTGCAAGTCTTGGTATTTTATGCTCTGCAATTCAAAAGCTAAGCCGAGTCGGCTTCTAATCTCCTGGATAATTTCGTCCACTGTTGGCCCCTTTTGAGAAGCAGCGTTCTGGGCTTCTGTAATAATATGACAATAATGAGAGGGCACTAAATGCCCGAGATCTGAAATTCCTGAGCAAATTAGAGTGGATATCCTTAATCCTGTTCCTGTTGAACAGTTCCAAGCTTTCCTTTTCGTACAACTGCAGTTGCATCTGCAAGATCCGGTCCTCAAACTCCTTGGCCTTCAATTCAGCCTCGGCCTGGGTCTTGCTATGATCTCCTACTTTACTTTGCAGTTGTTCTATCTATTGTTTTAAGGCATCCCTTTCATCCTTTAATTGCTCACATTGCCTCAGAGCATCCTCCAGCTGAGGGCGTATCCTAGCTAGATCCTCCTCCAGCTTGACATTGGCATTTTCCTCCTCACAGCGGCGCTGGTTGGCGATTTTGGCATGTGCGCGGAAGGTCTCTATTCTCACATGCATTGATTCTGATTCATTATCAATGTCTATATGTTCCAGGTCCTTGACATTCTCCTGATACTCATAATCTGCAGAGGTCATTTCGTCCAAGGGTTTCTGAACCTTGGGAATCTTCTTGACCTTGTGCAATTTCCCATTCTTCAAATCAATGACCGCACACTTCTCTTGTCTTGCCAATGAACGACCCCTCTTTCTCCTCGCCTCCTTGAGTACATTATCAGTATTTTGGCGGGCTCGAATCAACTTCTTCGCTAGCGGGCTCTCCTTGATCATGGTTAATTCGTTTTCTAATAAGGCTGGGTTAACAGCCAAAGGGGTAAACAGGTACAAAGACTGAATCGGTGACGTGTCGCCAGTGGGCATGGTGGTGGGTATAGTGGATGGTGAAGCTACGGTATGTGTGGATGCGAGGCGGGGGTCGGGATTTGGGGACGAAGTGTCACCTTTAGTCTGGCCAATTACCAACGGGATGGTGGTATGGGTGAGCGAAGCGGCAGCAGCGAACACGTCTCGGCCTGATGACTCAGACTGGGCGGAAACACCTACGGGACCGGCGGAACCATGCGACACATTCGTAATAGCTAGAGAAATTTCATGTTGGGGTGACTGTACAACTGGATAAGCAACTTTTGGAGAAGGCTCAAAGGGACCTTCGACCAGGACTAGAGTTGACACAATTTGGGAAATAGGAGCAGGAGAAGAAGAATGCGTATCTGCGTGCTCTAATGGCAGAGCAGAAGTGGCAAATTCCTTCGTATTGGGTTTGTTGCTTCCCACGGTTCCTACATTTTCAACATTTTTGACCCTTTCTCCAACGTTTCCCGCCTTCTGTGGGAATTCCTCCACATCAATGACATTTATTTCAACACTTCCCTCGGTCTGTTGAGATGTTTTTTCCGCATTGGCTTCCGCTGAGCCCGCTGCAGATTGTTCATTAGAAGCGCCGGAGGGTTTGGTGCGGGGCCGCTTTTGGTGAGGAGGCACTTGGACCTGTCCAGGTCTCTTTCTTTTCTTTGCATCCTCTTTTCCTTGTTGCGATGGCCTTTCGACCTCAACTTTGGAACCTCCCACAGGCTCCTTGAGCGGCTCCTGAGATGTTACTACAACTTCATCTTCCTCTTCTTGTTCAGAATCATCGGTCACTCTCTTGGAGCTGTTGCCCGAACCTGGGGGACTAGGAGGAATAAAATCAGCAAACGCGAGGGGTTGCCATGATCCGACATTCGCTTCATAACAAATGGCGAAATCTTTGTCCATCTCCAAGAGTCCGTATGATTTCTGCTTACGTTGATGGACTCTCATTATCCACCATTCTTTGAGTTGTGGTTCACGCCAATTCTTTATCTCCCCTCTCAAATCGTCCTTCATTCTTCTCCAAAAAGCAGCGTCTGAGCTCGGGAAAGGGTGTCTAGCAGGATCATATTCAATTTCCATTGTGTAGAATTTGTGCCATGGTGGCAATGTCTTCATTCTTTCCAAGTGCCACTCTAAATCTTTGCCAGCAGGATTATTCCCCTGCTTTATTATCTTTGGTTGATGACAGATATGAAAATTTTTAAACCTCAAATGATCTCTCATCACCCCCAAGGGGTCATAGCACCACCGTTGCGGAAGTTGCAGCAACCCGAAGTCAGCAAGTTTATCATCTAAAAATACGTGTTGTTTCATGGCGAAGACCTCTACGACCCCCATTTTGAAAGGGAAATCGCAAGTCGGGGCCCACTTTCGGCCATGGCCGTAAACTACATTCGTCATGTCGCTCTGGCGAGCGACCTCTAAAGCGAACTGGTATTCAGAAGGGTATATAGGCAAAATGAAGGGTTTCCTCGTGAATCCAAACAAACGGATGACAAGGCCCTGAGTCAACTGAAAAACATCCCCTTTCTGCTCATTGACCACTTTGTCCCTAAGGTCCATGGGCACTTGAGGGCAAGAACCCTGCAGTAATTGAAGAGCAGGTCCTAAAAATTGCTGATTAAACACATAATATGACCTCATCCTGGCTAGGAGGGGGGTCCACTGGTACACCGGCAGCGGGGCTTCGTCTTTGCCACTCTGAGTAATGGCAATATGAGGAAAATGCCTGTGGGTGTGACAGAAAAAGAGCCAGACTAGGAAAGAGCACGGCCCAAAATATTGGCCTGTTCCGGCATTCTTCAAACTCACCAGCCGCGTGTGCAAGGTCCGCGCTACCCATTCTGCCCTGTCAAAGAAAACCGGGTTCGTGTTTGGCCTTGAGGGGTCTGGAGTGTAGAACTTTCCTCGGGAAATGCATTCGGCCAGGGACACTTGCCAGGGATAAACGTCGACATCTGGAGACAGACCCGCGACCCATGCAATAATGGAAAAGATATCTGTGCTCTTGAAGTCTTGCAGAAGACGAGGCATCTGGGGTAGCTTGCTTGAAGGTAGCCCATCCTTAAGACTTTCTTTCAAAAATTTTACAATGTGGTTGGATGCGTTAAATCTGTCCATTTGTTCATTCAATAGAACATTGCGCACTAAATACCCCTTGGGTGGCCCTTGCAAAGGAGCGAAAGCTACTTGCACATCTTCCTTAAAAATCGAAAATAACTTATTACGCGCAGTGTCCAGAACTTGTCTGGTAGACGACTGGTAATTCTGGGCTATCGCGCAGATTAATTCGGGACAGTGGTGAGTTGGCGGAGTCAGATATCAGTATATCTACGAGTAGTATGCGGCAGCCCTCTTATTTTCTGCAGATAATCGACACTTCATGTAGTCGATAGTGTATCGCAGTTTTGCGATGCTTTTTGAAAGTTCGGTGTCTCTTATCTTCTCCCACCCATCAATGGGAAGTTCTGGAAGTTGCTCATCCTCTGGTTCCTCCCCTTCTTCTATGGGCTGCTTCTCAGGGCGCAAGTTCAGGTCAACCTCTTTGGGCCTATGTTTCTTTTCTTCCTTGCCCTTCTTGGTCTTCTCTGGAGTCGCTACTTCAGGTTCCTTCCCCTTTTCCTTGGAGTTCTTCCCCATCGCGTTTTTCAAGAGCAGAATTTCAAAAAACAGAGAATGGAAAAGAAACGCAGAGTTCTTGGCCAAATTTATCACAGTCGTGCTCGTACGCGGGTGAATAACCTTTTCCTTGGTGCAGCTCTGGCTTTATAGCCGAAGGTTACAACCACCATCATTTATGGCAACTACCGAAATTAAAATCGAAAATCGGGGGAAGGGATTGCCTTGTTTTGCTTTGCGGCAAGGGTGCATGCAGGACGATGTACTTTGAGAACCTGGCCCGGCTTTGAAGATCTAATCCCCCTGCTATCATTCGCTGGGTTCTACCTGGTACATCCCGCAGGCGTTGGTCTAGGCACGGTTCTCGAAGTGTTGTTCGATATGGCACGCTTCCCGACGCACTAAGGCTAGCATAGGGGTTCGAGGGCCCATAGAGGCTCGGATCCCGAGGAGCGGGATCTGCTGATGTTGCGGCACGCAGCTCGAGATCCGAGCTCAAGAGGCCCACAGGCGCACAGATCCCGAGGAACGGGATCTGTTGACGCAGTCGCCAACCGGCCCGCAGACTGGCCGTCGTAGCCGGCCCGCAGACTAGTCGACGCGGCCACAGGGCCCGCGGACACGCCAGTCGACCTGGCACACAGGTCGAGCATAGCGCCCGCGAACTCCTAGCGGCCCCCGCGCCGGCCATTAGGGCCCCAAGTGCCACGTAGGCCCCGCAGGCCACGTGGCTCACTCCCAGGAGAGCCGAGAGGGCAGGAGCGCCCTCCCTCTTCCCGCGGATTGACGGACATTGGGATCTGAGAGTGCAGGAGGCCCTCCACTCCCTGACCGACACCTAGACGTGGATTGACGGCGACAGGCCCCGACACGCATCCCGAGGGACACCTGGACGTGGACTGACGACAACAGGCCCCGACATGCATCCCGAGGGACATGTGGACTGATGCCGACAGGCCCAGGCACGCATCCCGAGGGACACATGGACTGACGTCGACTGGCCCTGGCACACATCTCGAGGGACACGTGTACTGACACCGATTGGACCCATGCACGCACCTCGAGGTGCTGAATCGACCGGACACGTGGCGGACAACCACTGATGGACACGTGGCGGACAGCCACTGATGGACACGTGGCGGACAACCATTGGACAGGGACCGGACAAGTGGCGGACAGCCACAGGACAGACTCGACGGACTTAGCCTACCTCTGGCGCCACGTGGCGACGATCAAAAGGGCAGGCGACACAGTCGATTGCCCACAGGCAATCGACCGATAAGGGGGGACTTTCCCCTTATCAATCCCACAACATCCCACTGCGGGATGCATGTGGGATAAAAGTCCCGAAAGTTTTTTAAAAAAAAATTGGCCGTCGAAGTCTTTAAAAGGCACGTTTAGTGCCTTCGTTCCATCGGGCGCCGTAGCCCGACCGGTTGATCGTTCGAGCTAAGGCGCACAGCGGGGAGTCCAGGGTTCGACTCCCGCCGGGAACAAAAGGCCATTCTTTTGGCCTTCGGCATTCAAACAGGTATTTTTTTTATTTTTTTTCTTATGCAATTTTTTTTAATTAAAATTTTTTATTATTAATTTTTTTTTAATATTTAAAAAAAAACTTCAAACTATTTTTTAAATAATCAATTTTTATTTAATTATTTAAATTGATTTATTTAAGAGATATATTTTTAGTTTTTTTTTTCATTATTAATTAAAATGATTTATTAAAAAATTTTCTTAAACTATTGCAAATTTAAAAAAAAATTAAAGAAATATTTTTTTGCAACTTTAATATATTTAAAAGTGCTAATGTTTTCTCACAAATTGGAGATATAAGACATACAGAAAGCACATTTTTTTTGTTGCAAAATTAGACAAACTCTTCTCAACCCTTGTTCATTTAGCATACAAAGAAAGGATCACAATGATTTTTCTTTTGCAAATTTAGAAAACAAGGAATTTTTTTTTGTAAAGATCAAAAGTACTTAGAGTGCATTTGTTTTCTCCATGGAGACATAATACATAAAATTGCACTTCTATTTTTTTTTTTTTCTGCAAAATTGAGAAGACTTTGTAACCTTGGGTTCATCAAAACTAAGTCACGTGTCGACTAGTTCTGGAAGCCTTTCAAAAGCGGGTCGTGTGTCGACTTGTCTTGAAAGGAGTGCTCTAAAATTCTACATTTTGTAAACATTAAGGGGGGATAGAATTCATTATTTTTTGATTGATTCTATTGTTTGCAAAATTGTAAAGAAAAAGGGGGGATATTTCAGTATAAGAAAGGTGCATTTTCGATTTTACTCGACACCTTCTCTTCAAAATTGCTTGTACTAGGTGCATTTTCGGTTGCATCCGACACCTAGAGTGATACAAATTTGGGTTGCTTTTATGTTTTGATTATTGCACTAAACACTCATGTTTTTTGTGTGCAATTAAAAAGTCAAATATAAACATTAAAAGAAGCAGTATTGTAAAATCTGTGACAAAGACACTCATCAAACCAAGAGATGTTGGTTTAAGAACAAGCCTCCCAAAGAGAAAGGTCAAAAGAAAAACCAAGGCAATGTTGCAAATGAGATGTCTAATACATATTCTGATTCTGGTTCAGAGAAAGCACATAGAGTGCTAATTGCTAGAACAGTTTTGTAGAAGGAAAACACGTGTCCCTTGGGCAAAAGCACAATTTTCTCTCTCTTCTCTTTTTGGCTTCATAAATAGCATAAGTATTTTGTTTGAAGACCTTACAAATAAGGGGTGCTTGTGCCTCTTTTAGGCTTCATAAATAGCAAATTCTAGGTGTTTGAAGTACTTGTAACAAGAGGAGCGACTTTTTGTGATGTAAAATTGTCTAGGAGGCAATATTTGTAAAATCCTTTACAACACTCTTTAGTTGCGCACTTTTTGCAATTGAGGGGGGACATAAATTTCTTTTCTTCACAATTTTTTTTGTAAAAAGGGAAGCAGGCTTATAAGGGTGCATTTTCGGCAGCGACCGACACCTTAGTCACACTTCCTTCAGAAATTAATTACACTATGTTTTGCAACAAGAAGGGGGGAACTTATAAGGGTGCATTTTCGGTGACGACCGACACCTTAGCTACCTTATCTTTTGCAAAATTCATATTGTAAATGAATGAACCTTGTATGAAGTGATCTATTCTACTACACCTAGCGATTGCAGTGGCTGGTTACCCATGCAATTCGGTTGGATGATGTGATTACCATAAGGACATTTGTTGGCGTGAAGACAAAGTGAGGAATGACCCACTTTTTGCTTAGAAGCAACCAGTACTCGTGACGAGCAAAGAACCAGCAGATCAACATCTTCTTCACTGTATTGGGGCAGTTATATACTTTACCCAAATATTGTTATATAGATGGATATGTATGTATTACCCAAATAATGTAATAAGGGGGGATGTTAGAGTAATATTCCATTACTTGGGATACTTACCATTTACTCCACAAGGTAAAAGAATATTTACATTCATCTTTTACCATTTACCATGAAGATATTTCATTGTTGGAAATATCTTATGGTAAACTAGGTTAGCAGGTTATCTATCCTACCTAGGTTGTTGGTTAGCTACACGTCTCTCCTACCGTGTTGGTTAGCGAGATAGACGAGATTAAGTTAGTTTAATTATTATAAATAATCTTGTCAATCATATGTTAACGTTAATGTTCATTTTATTAATTTTGGACTTACCTTGGACCTACACACTTCGTACTTGGGCACAACTTTTAATCATAACGACATTCTCTTGGAATGTGCTCCGCTATCTTTGCATTAAACCTGCACGTCCTAGACGGTTTCCTAGATTGTAGTTAGCACACGTTTCAAGGCGTACTTTAATTGATCCTACGGTTGCGGTGGAAAACCCTTCGCGGCGAACCTTCGATTTTTCTTTGTCTTTTACGCTTCGGACCCGAAGCTGTCTTACTGGACGCTTCGCGTAAGATTATCCCCGAAGGGGGACTTGGAACATCTTCGAAGCGAAGCGCGCTCGTCCCGAAAATGATTCGCAAGACTTCCCCTTTGAATGTGCTTCACACAACTATTTTTTGCAAAGCGTCTTTTATGCCTTTGTATTTTTTTTGGAGAAGTGTTTCTCTTGTTTCTTGTTGACGACATATTGTATTCTGGCTTCCTTCACATTTCTCCTTAAAGGTGCTTCGCAGCGAATTGGCTCACGTCGGCTGCTTCGTGCGGAAAAACTCCGAAGGAGACTTTACCTTTGGTTCGGCTGGTCTAAACCTTAGTCATGCGGCAGAACTTTTGCTGTTACGACGACATGAAAATACAATCTACCTCTAACTACATGTTTAGATCTAAGGCCTTTAAAATTTTTTTGTATAGGTATAAACACATTATATACAAGAGTAAGAGATTTTTTTTTTTTTAAGAGAAGACTTTCAATGATAAAAGGTCTTCAGGTGAAGACCATTCACGGGAATGGGCAGAGTCTGACCAGCTGCGTTCTTAAGGATGAAGGAGTTGGCCGAGTTTACTTTGGCGATCTCGAATGGCCCTTCCCATAATGCGTCCAGTTTATCATGATTGTCAGGCTTAACCTTCCACGAATCCCATTTCCACACCAAGTCTCCTACTTTGAATGTTCGGACAGAGGACTTCTTCCTGAACCAGTCCTGAGTAATTTGGGCATGCTTCGCAAAGTTCTGATATGCTTTATCCCGGTCTTCCTCTAACTGCAACAATTGGGTGAGCCTCACCTCCATAGGACCGGATTCGGCTTCCTCGTCTCTCAATATTTTTAATGCAGGGATCTCTATATGAATTGGCAGGATAGCCTCCTTGCCGTATACAAAATCGTACGGGGAGGTTTTGATCGACTTTTTGATGGATATTCGATCGGCCCATAAGGCTTGATCTAAGAGAAGATGTCAAGTCCTTTTGTTTTTGTCTATGAGCTTTCTCAGCAACTTCAACAGGGTCTTATTTGTTGAATCTGCTAATCCGTTACCTTATGGATAGTAATTGGAGCTGACCTTGCGGTATATCCCATATTTACAGGTGAATTCATTAATTCTGGCGCCTATGAATCCGGGGCCATTATCCGTTACTATTGCTTCGGGGATGCCGAACCGGGTGATCAAGCCTTCTAGGAAAGTGACTACCGTTTCTTGATCAGCGTGTTTGGTGGGCACTCCTTCGGCCCATCTAGTGAAGCAATCCGTCGCGGTCAGGATGAATTTATGTCTTACAGAAGAGTTTGGCGAGATGACCCCTATGAAGTCCAATCCCCACTGTTGAAATGGTGCTTCCACTTGTATTGGTTGGAGGGGCATGGGAGCATTTTTGCTTCGCTCGGCAAACTTCTGACACTGTTCGCACTTTCTGCAAACCGCGAAGGCATCGGCAAAGAGCGAGGGCCAGTAGTAGCCCGCCCTGATTATCTTTAAAGCAGTTGTCCTTCCTGCAGAGTGGCCCCCTGATAAACCTGAGTGGAATTCACCAAGGACCCATTTCTTATCACCCTCCCTTATACACTTCAAAAGAACGCCATCAATATTTCGGTAGAACAGGCCCTCGGGACGTAAGACATAGCGAAGGGTCTTCAGCCTGAAGTGTCTTCGCTGTGAAGCATTTAAATGCGAAGGACATATCCCAGTGCTGAAATATTCTACTATTTCATTGACCCAGTCTTTTTCATCCTCGTCTCGGTTTGCAAAGCTCTCTTCTGCCGCCAAGTCATCCCACTGACAAGTTGTTACTTCGGCTGTTACACTCTTCGCGAGCTCCTGGTATAGCGCGCGACCCCAAACCAACTTTGTGGGTCTGATTTCAATGTCAGATTCCTGTATTTTGTTGACCCAACCAGCCCTTTTGCTGCCCAACTCTCCTTGGATAATGAAGTTGCGTACATCAGGATGGATGACGAACACTGTAAACCGAATTTGGGAGACGAAATGTTTGATATTCCTTAGGGATTTCATGACAGCATGCACCTGTCTTTCTATGAAGTTGTATTTCTCCTCGTGGGAGTGTATTACCTGGCTTAGAAACGCAATGGGGCACTCTTCGCCATCTTCTCCTTTTTGCGTCAGGACTGCGGCATAACTTTCGGGTTCTCCTACAACATATAGGATGAAATCCCTTGATTTCTTCAAATGCTTCCCTTCTTTCATCAATCCAGACAAATTCGGCATCTTTCTTTAAAAGTTGGGACATCAGCTTGATGATTTGAGCGAAGTCTGGTACAAACTTCCTCACGAAATTAATTTGCTCGAAGAAGGACTGCAACCCCTTCTTATTCATTGGTAATGGAAGTTTTAGGAGAGCCTCAACCCGGTCAAGGTCTATCGCGAGCCCCTTTTCCGATATAAGATGTCCTAGCAATTTTCCTTCATTCACTGCAAAGATGGACTTCTTCGGATTGATTGAGATGCCAAATTCTCGACATTTTTCAAATATTTGCTGCAGGTGCGAGGGATGATCCTCTCTTTTTCGGGAAAAGATGGTCATGTCATCCAAATAGATGACGATAACCTTGCTCAGCAGTTCTCCAAATGCTAAGTCCATAGCTCTCTAGAAGGTAGCTCCTGCGTTCAAAAGGCCAAACGGCATCCGTTGGTAAGCGAACGTCCCCCACTTAGTAGTAAAGGCTGTTTTGTGCTGGTCTTCATGTCTAACCCAAATCTGGTTATACCTTGAAAAACCATCGAGTAGGGAGAAACGCTGGGCTCCAGCTCCTGAGTGCAAGATTTGATCAATTTGCGGGAGGGGGTAGTGGTCTTTGAGCGAAGCCTGATTTAAGTTGTGGAAGTCCACACATAGCCGAATATCCCCATTTTTCTTCTTGACAAGAACTAAGTTCGCCACCCAAGAAGAATGCTTTATGGGATAGATGATCTTTGCTTCAAGCATTTTCAAAAGTTCGGCTTTCATCAGAGCTTCGATCTTTGGGTTGATTGGCCTTTGCCTCTGTTTGAAGGGTTTTACCCCTTCTTATAGCTCGATGGTGTGTTGAACCAACCTTCGGTCATAGCCCTTTAGGTCTTAGTAAGACCAGGCTACTATATCTGGATACTTTCTGCATAGAGACCGGATTTGTTCCAACTCAGCCATGGTACAGTCTGTTCCAACTTTTATCACCTTCCCTGTTTCGAGTTCTAAATCTTGATACTGCTTGGTGTCAACTTTGATTCTGCGGGAAAATGCTCTGTCATTCTGATCGAACAGGCTCTCCAAAGTGATCAGTCCCCTAGGGATATGGTTGTTTTTTAACTGGACCAGTCCTTCATATTCCTCGTCTTTTGGGTCCCTTCCTTCAACAGTGAATGCTTCTTGTACCAAAAAATTGATGATCTGTTCATCGTTGTCAAAAACTTGCCAATGCATGTCCCTATCCGGTACAAAGGGCCTATAAATCATCCTTATGACCTTCGGCTTGTGCACCTTGTCGTCGGTTGGGGAATATCTAGCCGCGATGGAGGCCAAGACATTAGCGTGCCTATTTTTCTCTCGCGGGATGGACTGTAGGTTGAGTGACTCAAATTGTTCAAGCAGGTCCCATACTCTGTTGCGGTAGGCTTTAAGGCAATGCTTCTTGGAGATGCATTTGTTGGTGACCTGATTGCATACCAGTTCTGAATCTCCAAAAATTTTGAGGTGTTTTACGCCTAGCTTTTCCGCCTTTTTCAGTCCTAGGCATAGGGCTTCATACTCTGCTGCATTGTTGGTGCAGCTCCAAACTAATCTATAGCAATATTCTTTCTGTTCTCCGGATGGTGACACTAGAAGGATACCTGCCCCAACTTCGTTTTTGCACTGGGCACCATCAAAGAATAATTGGCATAATTCTCCTTGGGCAGGTACTTTATATTCTGACTTAATGTGTTTCTCTGGCTCTGCAATGGTGTAACACCCTATTTCTATCTCTATCATAGCATTAAAGTCTGTCAATGAAAATTCATCTTCAAAACTTAGTTGTGCAAGGGACTCCTCTACTAAGTCCACTCGTTCAATTTCTTCTGTTATCACATGGACGAGATCATTGCATTCTTCTTCGGTCATTTTCTATACGAGAAACGTGGAAGGTTTCTTGTTGTAAATCTTGACCTTCTTCCCCTTGAATGGGACCTCTAAATGTGAATAGTCCATGGACAGGTATCCCCCTAGCTTCGCTGTGAATTCCCTTGAAAGACACATGCTAAAATAGGGTTCTAGATCTACTACTACCACTTCCTGTATCACCACAATTTGGGGCACTTTGTGCAGTCGAATGGGTATATCTTTGATTACCCCGACGGTCTTCACAGGAGTGCCATCCAGTTGGAGTACGCCATGGCTGCTTCTTGTATACTACATCCCTTTTTCTTCGCAGGCTGCTTTAGGCATGACCGTCGTTGCTGCCCCTGAATCAATCATACAGCTATGGACAATGTGACCTTCCATTTGCAATGACAAGTAAAACGGGGGAGGCCTGTTTTTTCCTGTTATGGACGTGGACAGAGTTTGCACTATGGCGGGCGGCATTGATTGCCCAGCTTTCGCGGACTTCAAAGACTCCTGCAACAGGTCTACCTATCCTGGTAGTTGTAAGGCATCATATAAACTAATCTTGGCAGGGGTCTTTATGAGCTGATCCACGATATTATACCTTATGGGGGTATGCACTTCGGGCTCTTTTTTAACTTCGTACTTTGTGTGATATTGCTCCGTGGCTTCGACTCTATGCCGCTTGGTTAGCGAAGGGAACTTAAGATTTTCCCTTGCCTGCTCTTTAGTTTCGGCCTGAGGCAGGGCTGTGGAGACTTGTTGGGTCTTCTCTTTTGCTGGCACTGGATTTGAAACTTTGTCTGGGGCTTTAGCAGGTTGCTGCTCCTTTTCACGGCGGGTATATACCTTCAAGGGAGCCAATTGAGCTGCATCCACTTCCATTGGTCTTTTTCCCTCCCTAGTAAGCATCGAAACTTGCTCTTCTTCGTCCCCGACCAGGTTCTAATCTGTTTGTCTTATCATGTTAACTTGTCCGTTGGGGTTGTTTCCTGACAGCATCTGCACAAAATGTTGATGCAACATACAAGTGTTTTCTTCATGCGGGTCATTGCATGTAGAACACCAATGCACATGGTCATAAGTGCTTGTTCCTTCATTGATGGCATCGCTTCTTGCCGAAGACTTCCCCGGTTGAACCACTTGATATTTGGTGAGCGTTGGCGGTGGGTAAGACATCCTTGGAAGAAATTCTTGCCGTGCTTGTTTCTTCTTCATGATAATCATATCGTTGGACAAAGTCTGTACAGTAGAGTTCAAAGACTGAACTTCCTGTAATATTTTAGCCTGCATATCTTCAGCTTTGGGGGCCTGTGGCAAATGGAGCCATCGTAGGTATTGGGGGCAAAGCGGGGTATTGAGGTGGTGTCGGTAACGCGGGAACGGTAGGCTGTGGCGTTGAATATGCGGGGAAATGCACTTGTGGAGTAATGATTTGGGTTACAACGGGGTTAGGATTCCATGATGAGAGGGGATATATAGGGGTTATGGAGGCTTGCGACGTAGCTGCATTCAGGCACTGTGTCTGCGGAAACTCCGGGAATATAGGCATCGACATCCTTTGGGGAAGATTTCCTACGGCTATCAGGTCCATTTCCGCTTTCTGGGCTAATTCATAGAGCTCAAGGAAAGTGTTCACATTCGAATACCTTACCATGACACTGATATCTGGATTGAGGGCCCTAAGGTAGTAGTATGCTGCAGCCTCGCTGGTTGGCCGAAGTCCAGTAGGTACTCTTTGTGAAGTCCGAGCAAACCTCACATTGAAGTCTGCAATTTCCTCCTGCGGGTGTCTCTGAATTGTCTTAAATTGATGCAAGAAGGAGGAAGGGTCAGCAGACTCGTTGAAACCTCTCATCAGTTGTCCAGCTAACTGGTCCCAACTTGTTATGGTGCCAGACGGAAGCGATCTATACCAATAGAGGAGCTTTCCTCGGAGGGACAGAACCAGAAGCTTCACCATCACTCCTTCTTCGGTGATGTTGTGTATTGTCGCCAGAGAAACTATGTCTTGAATGTGTTCTAGAGCTGTCTTACCCGTACCATCGAAGGTAGGAATCTTCTTCATTGCAGCAGGTGGAACTTGTCCTTGTCCCGCCAGGTTTAATGGTCCGGAAGAGTTCCATGCCGGGAACAACCTGGGTTGTTGTTGCTGTGGCAGCAGCTGCTGCTGCTGTTGTTGCTGTTGCTAGTGTGCCATGCTTGCGCTTGGAGTCAGAAAGATAGGGATTCCCGAAGTCCATTGTCGGTGACTGACTGAAGCGGAAGCGCTTGGATGATCGGGGGAGTTAGGATGATTAGGGGGAAGACTAGTTGCTGTGCTGTTGGAAGTCAGACCCTCTTCATCAAATACAACTTCTTGTAAAGGCGCTCTTCGTAACAACTGTTCGGGTGTTATCAGCCTAGGGTGTTCTCCGAAAGCGTCAATGTCGAGTTCAAAGAACTCAGTTCCTTCTCCACTATTCCTAACTCGATATCTTGTTTGCATGAAGGCACGGATACTTTGGTATCGGTCTCAACGACTTTGAGATTTCCAGGTTAAGCAGAGTCGCCAGATGCTCAATTCTGTTTAGTAATGAGATAAGCATCGGCTCTCACTACCACTCACAAGGTGAGATTGACCGGGTCCCACCAGGCGTGCCAGAAATTGTTGGTCACAAATCTGCCACAGGAAAGGATTTTGGCAATTATACGCGCCCTAGACCTGGACCAACATTGAAAGGCCGGAGGGAAGAGATGCCCTCCGTGCCAATCTTCGGAGAAAGGCCGGCTCCTTTACTAAACTACTTGGGGTTTTAAGCTAAGAGTGCAGGAAAGAGATAAAAAGAGAAAGGGTGCAGGAAAGAAATAAAAAGGGTAGGGTGCAGGAAAGAGATAAAAGGTACAGAAAGAAATGTAAATGGATGTTTTAAAAGGGGAAGAACCGACAGCACGATTACTAACTAATAGCTTGAAGTAACAGCAATAAATATGAAGAATAAAATGAAATGAACGCCGCACTAGCCTTCCTATGTATCCTCTAGACGAGTTCCAGGATTCACCTACCCCCTACGCCTAAATCCAGATTTCAGAATTACAGCAGTTAGGAAATAAGTGAATATAGCATAAACACTACCCACAGGCAGCATAGAAGAAAACTATCCTAGCATTTTATCCCCTATGTATCCTCTAGGGAAATTCCAGGGTTTTGTCCCCAATCACACACCTAAATCCAGGATTTAGAATTACAGTATGCAAATGAAGAAACAGAATAGCAGAAATAATCACAGACGGCGGCATACAAGAGAGAAATGAGGCACAAAGTTCTTAATATCAATTGCAAAAATCAAGTTACTGCAGCTTTCTAGCAAAAGCTCCCCCCCTTTTTCATTACAATTCATGGGTTTTTATAGAGGACCCGAACCTCTGAGCCATCATTGCGCAAAATCTAGCAGTACGCCCTTGAAAAACTGGAAAATCTGCCTTCGCTCCTCCCGTGATTGAGCTCTCACATCCGTTTCCACATTTAGCAGTTACGGCCGCATTAGCCGGGGAAACTCTCATTAATGGGCCGCCTGACTCGTCCTGAATCTCTGGGTGCAGTGTTCGAGTGGCTGCCGGGTCCATCGGGTTTTCCTCCTATGGCTGACCTTTCCTTTTCCATTGCTGAAAATTAGTCCCGGGTCTTTCGTGCAAGTAAAGATGCATTTATGAACCATTCAATTGCCTCGAAGAAATACCCAGCCTTGGGGTGTGTGCCCTAGAGAACTTCGCTGAATTTTAGTTCGGGGAGCTGCTTCTCCATGGATGGGAGCCGAAGTGGGATAGACTTCTTTGTATTGGTGCTTTGCAGCGAAGGGACATCCAGAAACAACTTTGCTGCGAACCTTCTTTCAAAATGGCCGTTCGGGGGTTTCTTGGCCGAAGTAGAATTTTGCCTTAGAATATTTGGGCATACAGTTAGGCTTCTACTAAGGGAGCTTCGCACAAAATTCAGCCGAAGTGGACTTACAAAATTGCTTCGTCGCAAACCATTTCAAAAACAGCCGTTCGGGGAAAATTCAAGCGAAGCTCCTCCATGCCTTAGAAAATTTTTAGGGACAACTAGCCTTCGGAGGGAGAAGCTTCACAATTGAGTCGCTCGAAGCAGGTGCTTCGGGAAGATTTTGAGCGAAGTAGATTTTTTCTGAGGGATGGTTCGCCAAAAGGGACGGCCGAAGCAGGTGCTTCGCTAGCATTTCTGCGAAGTGTTTTTCCACACTTAGGAATTTGTTTTGGCACTTTACTGTACATTGTATGCTTCGCAAAACTTTGGCCCGAAGCTATTGTGGGGGCTTTGCTTGCGAAGCTCTTTCTGTGCCTTAGAAAATTTGGCTTGCACCTATGTTTTTCCTGTCTGCTGTTTGCAAAGCTCCTTTTTCTTGCTATACTGTGGGCGAAGCTTTTTCAAATTCAGTTATTTACAAGGGGGATTCAAAAAATGACAGCCAAAATTGCTATAACACTACTATCAACAAAAATAAGGAAAACTATATCAAGAAAATCAACATCATCAAATTTCAGTACCCCTTCAGAAGCAATGTGAAAAAACCTGTCAACAGTACTGTTACTGGATTTACATTTTATTTTATTGTTGATGTGGTTCTCTTATAAAAAAGAACCCAAGTTGATTCAGAATGGATTTTCTTGGAAGGTAGGAGTCTTCGTTGATTCAAAATAGAGTTCTCTCTCTCTCTCACACACACCACTATACACAGGCCCATAAAAGATACAATATTGTTTACATGTAGACCAATCCATCAACCATAAAGTGAATAAACCCGGGACTAAGATAGTGGAAACAATTAGTCTATACATTGTGTTGAGACTTGTTCAGCCTCTAGAAAATTCTCTGATTCCCTAGTTGTGTCACCCAAATATGTGACATTGGCTTGGCAGGCGAGTCTCAATGAATTTTATTGAAGATCTGAGCCAAGTCCATGGCCGGAACCTTGACCTATGTCTCAGTCAGTCCAATAACTTCAAGAAAGAAGAATATATATATATATATATATATAATTGAAGGAAAATATGTTAGCATATATGTCTTACATTATTGTTATAAGCATATTGAAGCAAAAGGTAGGTGCTCTCTAGGTTGGTTTAATAACCACCAAGTTGGTTTCATAAACCAACTTATTGTAACCACATTGTAATCTTTATAATTGATATCAATCGGAATGAATAATTGCTTCATGAAATTCTTCATGGTATCAGAGCGTTGGATGATCTTTGGGCAATGTGCTTTTTGATTTTGGGCAATGTGGTTGGCTTTACCACTCCATAACATAGTACTCCAAGATTCCAAGATTTCATCTCCGGAATGTGCAGACTCTCACATAGCGTGAAGAAATCACGTAGATCGATCGCACAACATAAACAATTCAGAGGCGATCGAGAGGACCATAGACCAAGACAGTTGGCTGCACTCGGGTGACGTCGGCTACATCGCTGAGGTCGTAGTGGACCGCGTGACAGTGAGCGTAGGTGCCTCCAGCAAGAATAGAGGTCATTCTGTTGAAGACGTGAATGCAGATGTTGATCAACGAGACCATTTTGTTCAAGATGTGAACGGAAACCTAGCTTGCACGTCTTCTGACAGTCACGTAGCCTTGTTTTTGCGAAAAAGCAGCCCTGTTTTCGTGCAGACGAAGCCTTGTTTCATGCAGACTGAGAATGCAGGTATTTGTTTCATGCAGACTGCGAATGTCGGCTTCTCCTAAAGTTTTTTAAACCAAATATTAAAATTTATTTTATGCCTTGCTATTGGCGGATGTGACGTCATTTGTGGTCCCTGTTGTGAGTCTTGGAACAAGCGTTGGACAAGAGTTAGAGGAGCGCAACATTATATTTTATTAAATATCTTGTTGGTTCAGACAATAAAGGGCATGTCGTGCCTATGCATTCTCATCCGTCGGTCTGGTGGAGTTGGTCGAGCAAGAGACGCTAAGGCATGGGGAGCCTAGAGGTTGGGGGTTCCAACCCCACGACCCTTGTTTTTTTTTACATAATCGTCGAGAGGTGTGTAAATAGCGCTACATGCTTCTTTGTTCTTGTCAGCAGCCGTAGACGGGAGGAGAGCACTCCATCCAAAATTGACACCTTGAAGGCTTCCATCAAAGTTTTTTTTTTTGGAGTTAAGGTACAATTTTTTTTTCTTCCTTCTCTATTTTGCAAAACGAAAGGGGGAAATCTCAGTCTTCACATGATTCATTTGCAAAATTGTCAGATAAAGGGGGGAAATCAAAACATTTGAGAGTGAAAAATTTTCTGGATTTGTAATAGGTGTTTAAATTTGTGGGCATTTGTGATTGTTTTTTTTGCATTTAAATATTCTGTTTTCTTGCATTAACAATCATAAATTACAGATAAAAATAAGACCCCAAATTTATACCCTATTTGTGCAATTTATTGCACAACAACGTTCGGTATTTGAGATACCTCTGGTCCACACTTACAGGTAATGTTGTCGTGCTTTGGACTACTGTATCCGCCACCTAATATAGCTGCAACAACGACGTCTGAGCTTGTTCTCTATCAATCATCGGGGAGAAATAAGGCAAACCAGTTCTATTATTCATTCCATTTCATACCCACATCGTGATTGTTGTTAGGCGTAAATCCTGACGAAGGTTTTTTCCAAAGTGTTTAGGGGAAGTTACGCCCCACGCATGAGGAATAAAACTTTCTATGGTAGGTGTCATTAACAACACGATGCCCTTTCAGTATCGCCAAAATTCAATATATCGTGCTTCTCATATGTACTTATAGTCTCCCTCACGTAAGGGCGGGTACATATTGAGTGGTATATTGTTCATATATACCTACAGTCTCCCTCACGTAAGGGCGGGTATATATTGAGTGGTTACGATATATAGATTTGGCAGGTATAAAGAAAGGGAGACCAATTGGTGATATAAGGAACCTTCATAATGGCCACTGTTCACAAATATCTCTCAGATTCACAGTTGTTGAAAGGTCCTAACTTTGTTCCATGGAAGACAAAGATGAGAGCCATTCTTCAGATGGAAGATTTATGGGATATAGTAATTGGCACTACAAAACGCCCTCAAACACCAGGAGCAGATCAAGAAGCTTGGGATAAAAAGGACAAAAGAGGTCTCGTGTTTATCTTGCTTGCTACTACAGATGAGGTGCAACCTCATATTTGTGATGCAAAAACCAGTAAGGAAGCTTGGGATGCTTTGATTACAGTATATGAAGGAAAGAATCAGTCCACTATTCTACACCTTCAAACTCTACTACATACCCTTAGTATGAATTCTGGGAAACAATTGATCTATTCCTTTGCAGAGTGGCAGACTTGAAAGCAAAATTGAATGCTATGGGAAAACCAGTGGATGATGATATCTTGAATTCTGTCATCTTGAGAGCATTGCCAGATTCCTACAAGATGTTGATCACTTCCCTCAACGTTTCTGGTAGACAAGTAACATTTGTGGAACTGGTAAATTTGCTTCAGACTGAGGAAGCAAATCAGGTTCAGAAAGATGAAGTGCCAGATAATGCCCTCTCTACCCAACAAAAGGGTAAGAAACAAGGTCAATTTCAAAAAGGGGGTTCTTCTTCCAAAGGAAAAGGGAAGCAAAATCAGCAGAAAGATAAACAATATTGCAAGATTTGTGATATGAATAACCATGACACCAACAGGTGTTGGTTCAAAAACAAGCAACAAAACGACCAAGGTCCTAAGAAGAAGGGCAAAGAGAAACAGAAATACAAAAAGAAACATAAGCAACCTAAGGGCCATGTTGCTTATGCTGACTCCAACTCAGACTCAGATTCCCCTGGGTCCGATTCAGATTCTGACTCTGAAAGAGCACACAAGGTGCTCATGACCCATACTTCATCTTCCCAGATAGATGTTGTATGGTATATTGATTCAGGAGCTAGTAAACACATGACTGGGGACAAATCATGGTTTGACACTTTTGAGGAGAAAGAAGGTAAGCCAGTCACAATTGTTGACAATCAAGTCTACCAAGTGAAGGGTGAAGGGGATGTTTCTGTGTCCCTTCCCGATGGTAAATGTCAGATAGAGAAGGTTCTCTATGTTCCGGGACTAGCCAATAATCTGCTATCAGTTACACAAATGTTGGATAGAAATATGGATGTCGTGTTTCGAGTTGTGAAAGGCAAGAAGAGATGTTTTATATCCCACAGTGGTAAACATGTTGCAACCGGATCCTACAAGCATGGCTTGTTCATTCTAGATGCTCTTTCAACTCCTCATGTTGCTCTGGCTGCAACTACAAAGGAGGCCACCTCTCTCTGGCATAGACGTTATGGGCACCTAAGTTCAGGATATTTTCTTGAATTACATAGATATGGGATGGTGAAAGGTCTTCCTCCACTCTCATCTATCTTACCAGTTTGCTCGGATTGCTTAGCAGGGAAGCAACACCGAGTACCTTTTGAAACTAGCTCATCTCGAGCTAAAAACCCTTTAGAGCTGGTACATACCGATCTGTGTGGTCCTATGCCAACCAGCTATGGTGGAAAGAAGTATTTTCAATTGTTTGTTGATGATTACTCATGGAAGATGTGGGTTTTCTTTCTTCAGTTGAAATCAGAGGCATTTCTCTACTTTCAACAATTCAAGAAACTTGTTGAGAAGGAGTCGGGATGTTTCATAAAAACCCTCCGCTCAGATCGAGGGGGGGAATACACCTCTGAAGAGTTTTCTTATTTCCTTAAGAAACATGGGATTAAAAGACAACTGACTACAACCTATACACCTCAGCAGAATGGAGTTGCAGAGAGGAGAAATCGTTCCATTATGGAAATGGTTCGATGTATGCTAAAGGGAGCACATCTTGAGGATCAATATTGGGCAGAAGCAGTAAACACAACATCATACCTCCTAAATAGAGCACCCACTAGAGCTCTACAAGGGAAAACACCACAAGGAGCTTGGAGTGGTAAGAAACCCTCCATTTCTCATTTAAGGGTTTTTGGATGTAAAGCATTCATGCACATTCTAAAATAGAAAAGGAAGAAGTTGGATGAGAAAACCCTGCAGTGTATCTTTCTTGGCTATGATGAGCATTCAAAAGGATATCGATTGATTGATCCTAAGACCAAGAAGACACACTTAAGTAGAGATGTTGTATTTGATGAAGCTTTCACATCAAAAGACACATCTACAACAGTATACCTAGATGAAGAAGAACCTAAGAAAGAGGTTCAACTTTCACAACAACAGCAGAAAGTCCCAAAATGGTATACTAGCACTTTGAGAGATGCTAAGTTGAATTCACTTCCAGATCTATCTCTAGATAGGCCATGTACTCGTAGTATGACTCAGCAAATGAGAGCAGAGGCATCTACTTCAGAGGTTGACGAACTTTGCCAACACTTTGATGATTTGTCAGTTGGTACAAAAAATGATAGAGAAGAAGATGAGGATGAAGAAAAGGTTTATATGTCCACATTGAATGCAAATGAACCTACAACGGTTCAAGATGCACTTGATAAGCCACAGTGGAAAGGGGCCATGGATGTAGAACATCAGTCTCTCATGAAAAATAATACTTGGAAGTTAGTCGATCTGCCAACAGGAAAGAAACCCATAGGCTGCAAATGGGTGTTCAAAGTGAAGTATAAGGCAGATGGATCTATTGATAAGCATAAAGCCCGACTTGTTGCAAAGGGTTATGCTCAAAAAGAAGGCATAGACTATGAAGAAACTTTTGCCCCTACTGCAAAGATGACTACCATTCGAGTACTTTGTGCCATGGGAGCTCAGTTTGGGTGGAAGTTGCATCAGATGGATGTTAAAAGTGCCTTCTTGAATGGTGACTTACAGGAAGAAGTATACATGACCCAACCAGAAGGATTCATGGTTGAGGGGCAAGAACAAAAAGTTTGCAAGTTGATCAAATCCTTGTATGGGCTCAAACAAGCTCCTCGAGCTTGGTATATCAAGATAGACAACCACCTTGTGCAGCATGGATTCAAAAGAAGTCCTTTAGATGCAAATATCTATATTAAGAACAATGGTTCTGATATAGTGATTCTGGTGCTATATGTAGATGATCTGATCATAACAGGAAGCTCAAAAAAATGATTGATTTAGTGAAAAATGATTTGAAACAATCATTTGAAATGACAGATCTAGGACTTCTTCACTATTGTCTTGGTTTGGAAGTAACTCAGAAAATATATCATATCAGAGTAACACAAAAGAAGTATGCCAAGACTTTAGTAGAAAAATATCGGATGACTAACTGTAAGTCAAAAGCAACTCCAATGGAGCAAGGACTTAAGTTATCACGATATGATGAATCACCTCAGGTAGATGGTACTCTCTATCGCCAGTTAATTGGGAGTCTCCTATATCTGACAAATACCAGGCCAGATCTTAGTTTTGTTGTGGGCTATCTTTCAAGGTTCATGCAAGAACCTAAGGTGAGTCACTAGAAAGCAACAAAGAGAGTTCTTCATTATGTCCGTGGTAGTACAAATTATGGCCTGGAATACAAAAAGAATAACAAGTTTTTCTTACTAGGATACACGGACTCGGATTATGCTGGATCCATTGATGATCGTAAGTCAACTTCTGGATATGTTTTTCATCTGGGATCTGGACCTGTCTCATGGCACAGTAAGAAGCAGCATGTGGTTGCTTTATCTTCTACAGAGGCAGAATATCGTGCAGCCAGTGAAGCAGTCTGCGAGATAATGTGGTTAAGTCGCATTCTTACAAACATGGGCCTTCCAAAGAATCTACCTCTTCATTTGTTTTGCGACAATCAAGGTGTTTTGAATCTTGTCAAAAATCCAATTTTTCATGAACGTACCAAACACGTTGATACCAGATGTCATTTCATTCGAGATGAAGTTCCAAAGCACCATATACAACTTCAATACATTCCCACTGATGCGCAAGTTGCAGATATTTTTACCAAAGCACTTGGGCGTATCAAATTTGAAAAGTTTCGAGATACTATTGGAATTTGCCAATAATGTAATAAGGGGGGATGTTAGCATATACTTATATTACATCATTGTTATAGGTTTGCATTAAGGAGGGATTAGAGCAAAAGTATAGCGCACGTAGGCGCTCTCTAGGTTGGTTTGAATAACCACCAAGTTGGTTTCATAAACCAACTTATTGTAACCACATTGTAATCTTTATATTTCAAATCAAATGCAATGAATAATTGCTTCGTGAAATTCTTCAAAAGAAACATTAAAGTAATCTGTCCCCTTATGTGAAATTTGAGTTTTCCTATTGAACACATACCTTTAATTGAGAATGTCTTCAGTCCAACGAAAAATGTCTCCAACTCCAGAAATGTCTTGCTCTAGCAGAAAACATTTGTTATACTGCCTTTACTTCGTAGTTTATGATAATGTTTTTGATGAATATTATAATATATATATTTTGTACTCTTGAATCAGTTTTTGAACTTTCATGTACAACTTAACGTTCCTTGCTTCATGTGCAATCACATTGTTTGTTCAGATTTTGATGGAGACTATGAAAGCATGTGTGGTTAATTTTGCATTTCATCGATGTTAGTTTGTTGTGGAATGAATAAAAATAGGAGTTGTTTTTTTTGTGAAATTTGTAAAAGCCTTACCAACATTTTTGCAGGGCCTGAGTCCAATCTCAAAATGGGCCTGCCTTAACATTTATTCATTTATACTGTCAGATCTACCTTTGATTATTTTGTATTCATATTGTTGATGGTATTCTATTTCCTTTGTGTATCTAATTTTATCGTTGTTTGGTCCTCTGCATCTCTGCAGGTTAATCCAGGTCTTGCAAAGGGCTTGGATCAGTTATTGCAATTTGATGGTGATATTGAGGTATACTTTGGAGGCAGTATAATTGCAAGAACCATGTATCCTCTCATTTGTGTTTTGGGTGAAATTCACGTGCCTGTCCTTGGACAACATAGAAATTTGTTTCTTTTTATTTTTAATAATTTTTTTTTTCAAACAGAAACAAAATATGTGAGATAAGAGTGGGCACATGGGCAGAGCCATGAAAAATAATTATACGAATGGGCACTTTCTTGTATAACAGGGAGTGATGCATCATTTTGATTGCATCGCTTAATTTTATGTGGAGTTCTTTTGAATTTTAACATGGGTGTACTGTTATGAGACTTGTGTCTTCCAGTGGATGGTTTTGGATCATAAATTCAGTTTGATCTAATCTTGCTAGTGCTTGTTGCAGAAATTGTTGAACTATAGGATTTTGTGCAGTTACTATCTTCTCTCTCATGTCATCAACGGTTTTGGATAATTTACAGGAAATATTCTGTACGAGTTTCCAGGTGTCGGTACAAGATATTTTTGGGGAAGTCACAAACATTAATCTGAAGGATAATGGAAGTGATATACCAGTTACTAAGGAGAATCGCAAGGAATATGTTGACTTATGTGTGAAGGTAAGATTCCTTTGAAATGCAATGTCTAAACCTTGCTTTCTTTCTTCTAATTTCTGGGTTTGGCATGTTAACCACCATTTTCCGGTTTGAATTACGAGAGATTTAAAAACTTGTTTATTCATAGTTGTATTAATGTAGGGTTATCCATTTTCCTGGGATATTTACTTTCTAAGTTAGTTTGATCTAAGAGTTGGATGGAAGTTTGCAAAACATATATTTTTTTAAAATTATTATTTCTTATTTTAAATTTAGGGGCATAAATTTGTTCTACCGAGTTTTTCGGGCAGGATACCATAACCATCTGTAAAATGCTATCTTCCATGGGACTTGTCCTGGGATTTGGGGGTTTTCTTGGAGATTCATCCAGCCGTCTCAAAAAGGCATCCCCCATCTTGAAACATGTCCACCATCCCAAAAAGGTGTCCTACTATAAATGTCCGGGAATTTCGTGGACCTTATATAAAATGTGCAGTAAAATATGTAGAAAAGGCGAAAAACACTAAAGATGGGGCAATAAGAGTCGAACCTGGCAACTGGAATCAACAAAACTTAATTCTGAACCAGCATGAATGGTGCAGCTTGGCTGTGTAGAATAGTAGCAGGTGCTGCTTCACTCAGCAACAGCCGGGTTTACTTCATAATTCTGCAAGGCAGATTACTGTTTGACATGGCTGCAGCAGGATTTGATCCAGCGACGGAATAATTGAACAGAGGAGATGCAAGTGCTTTCAGAATGGATTGATGGTTGTATATAAGGCTGTTTGATGGGAAGGTAAATTGACCAACCACACCTGTAATATGAAGAAACACTTGATGAAAACGGAGGTGTGAAAATATTGGAGAGCAGTGCCACGTATTGGAGTCTACCACTTTATACAGGCTTATGTCAGTACAACACATCATAGTTAAAAGATGAAAGCATAAAAACACAATTTTAAATTTTCATGTGTGAAATATCTATTGTATCTATATAGTTTTTGTTAGAATATGTGTGTTTAATAATTTATTAATTTGGTTGCATGGGATTGAAATGGGCCCCACCCTTGTGTGACCATGGTATCTCCACACACTTATAGGGGTATTACAATTTAACATTTTGACAAATATGCATTCATCGCCTGAAAAGATTTGAACCTATGACTCTACCTTAAAAAGTCCACATTTTTGACCACTTGAGATCCTGTCATTTGATTTTTTTCCTCTCTTTTAATATAAATGTTTATTTCTATTTTGAGATATATAAAGTTATATTTAAATTTATATTTAATATCTATTATTATAAATATTGATAATATTTTTTAAAAATATATATTTGCTTTTGAACTTAATGGTGAATGCCAGTTTTCTTGGTGACAAACATTTTCTAAATTTTATCCTTGTCAAACGTGAATAGAACGAAGCAACTCAGGTGGTAATCACCAACTAAATTCAACTTTATTTAATTAAATTGCTTTCTTATAAGACTGGGCAAATGCATAATTTTATACAAGCATTATTAGCATTTAATGCATTGACAGGAGGTGAATCTAGCTACAAATTTGGACGGGAAGATACCTATCTACTTAATTTTGTTTTGCATGCCTATGTCTTTTTATCAATCTATATGACATGTTTATTGAACTTTATTGGTAATTGATATCTAAATGCTTTAAAGGATTGCTTTGCTTGTCAACTAGTACCAAAAGACATATTCACGATCAGTTCATAACATAGTGTTTGCGTCCAAAACAATTTCAAGTATTAAAATGTTAACAAAATATTGGCCAAACAGCAGCCAAAGTGGTTGTGAGATTTGTTTCATTTGTGATGGACCACGCTAAGAGACCTAAGGGCAGGAAGTTGATTTGGAATTTAAAATGGAGTTATATACCCTTTTTGGAATTCAAAAGAGGTTTGCCTTTAGAAAAAAGAACATATTAGTAGAATATTGGTTGATGGTATGGGTGATCATAAAAATTGTAACTTGCTACTGTCTCGTAGGACTTTTGGGAAAATGTGAAAACTAATGTAGCTTTCTGAAACAGCTAGAACTAGTAAATAGATTGCTGTAGATATATGTTGTATCTACAAGTTATAGAAAAGTAGCTCACAAGGTATTTTAAGAAATGTAATGCTAATTGAATGATGTAATTTAGTAGGAAAATGTAAGTTTGTAAATGATTAAGAATGAAGGAAATAATTTGGACACAACCACATTAGTACAATTCTTTGATCATTAATGTTTGCTGAGAATATAATACATATTACATTCTAATGCCTGCATTAAAAAAGAATAGTCAACATTTTATGTGATTGGTTTCTTGCAGTATTATCTTGACTCTTCAATAGCATCATCATTTGAAGCATTCAAGAGGGGATTTCAGAAGCTATGTAAAGGTCGGATCCTACAGGTATCAAATTAAAAATCTTTGATGTATTCCCGTGTTGTGCATGCAAGGTGAAAGTCTTTCGTGATTATTGGTTATAATGCATTCATCATTTAGTTAGGGACTGTTTTGTTTGTTATTTTTGGTATTTGTGAGAGTCATATACAAGATCATAAGAGTTATGGAATCAAATTCTTGGTAGAGCACTAATTCTTCTCCTCAAATATGGAAGGTGGCAAGCATCTTTTGTGGAACCCTTATGTTAGCTGAAGCAAGGTATTTCCTAATAATATGGAGCATAGAATCCACTAAAAGCTCTCTAAAAATGGGACGGCATAACTGAAGTCTCAGACAAAACTAAAAGCTTCAAGACACCTTTTCCTACATCTGCAGTGCTTTAAATGCTGTCATTCTCCAATTAACATGGCTCTATCTATTATATATCAGTCAATTTGCACTCTTAAGAAAACCTGTAAATTTGGTGAAAGATAAAAACAATTTCATTTTGACATGGTTATTTATAAATTTTGGCCAATTTTCAAAGTCAGAAATCTAATTTGTGTAATATTCTTTTTTTTTTAATTGGTTATATGGGATTGAAACGGACCCCATCCGTATTACATCATCACCATATAGTGCTATTACAACAAAGCTTGGATATTATCCATGTATCGTTTGGCAAGATTTAAACCTTGGTCTCCTCTTTTTAAATATTGAGGAATCTAACTGGTTGACCTAATGCCACTTGATAAAATTCAATGAGTTTACACGTTTTTATGAGGGGTCATGGTCTCCTCATATTGAGTGGGGTTTGTAGGTGAACATTCATTTTCAATTGGTAAATGTTTTTGGACTAATTTTGAAAAATATAGCCATATTATAAATAATAGGTATAAGACATTACTACTTTCTATTTTCTCAATGGTCGTAGGGTATCTAAATTGTGGGTAATTGAGACGCTTGACATGGGGGAAGCAATCAAATCCTCACTGTTAATCTGTGACTGGGATACAGGCTTGGTAATTTGTTTGAAAGCTTTTCTAATATTCTTTAGGACATCACATATTCCATTTAATTATGATGCTTATTTTTTCTCCTTTGTTGACATAGTTTCTCTGAAAGTCATATTATTTGTATGCCATTCAGGAGAATTAATAGCCATGAGAGAAATTGACAATAAAAGCTATTCCTTATAAATTATTTAAGAGCTTTGCATTGATATATAACATGCCTACACATGGTAAAATACAAGATATTTTCTTTACTTCATTGATGTTGATAAATATTGTAATGCTATTCGAACATGGGTTAAAATGACGTCAATTGATCATATTTTACTACATTTATCTCATCTCTAACTTATACTGGTTGTAGCACACAAGAGGGCTGTTTTTGAAATCTGTACCCTAATTTTTTAAAACCCCTAATGGTTATATAAGCATTATTGCAGATGATTCAGTATGACGCTAACATTCTATATATATGGTCATTGAATAAAGGTTTTCACCATATTTCATGTAATGGCTAACATTTGTAAAGATTAAGAGTAACTGTGTTATTTAATTAAGTTGATAGATTCCCCATCTTTATCTACTTGAACAAAATGTCTTGTTTCTTAAATTTTGGCTCAGGTGATTAATTATATTGCTTTTATCCTGCGTTCTCTTCCATGGTTACATGTCCCTGGCTTTGGGGGCCATCTTGGAGATGTGTTCCACCATCCTAGAAACATGTTGCGCCATCTTGTGCCATCTCCATCTTCGAAACTTAATGGAACATAGATTCTGAGACATGATGGATCAAAGCATGCAATGTAGTTGCATAAACATTTGATGGTAAAATGGTATATATTTTCTAAAATTATTTGACTTTTCTATTATTAGGAATTGGTACCAGGACATTATATCAAGTATTGATTTGTCTCATGGTAGTGAAAACCTAGTTAAAGAAAAGAGTAGTAGATGTGGTTACATCCGCCTTATTGATATGTATCAAGGCATGAAAGTTGGTTTCATGTTGAGTGTTATGTTAGTGAAGGGCTGACTTGTAAGATGTTATGGGTCTTTGGTATGAAGCAGAAGTAAACCGTATGTGCCATTCCAACAATGGAAGAGAGCCTTCGCCTGTTAGTAAGAAAGAAACATCAAGATATGTCAAGGAAGATGAAGTCTATAATTTGAACCAAGAAGACAGTTGACATTACTGAATGACATTTGATGTGTTGCATGGAAGTCTGAGGACGTATAGTTTTTCAGACACTTGAATATTCTCATGCACAACCGTAAAAAAGAGGTCCTCATATACATAAGTGACTACCTTCTTGTCCTCATTGATGTATGATATTTTGCATTTGCCTCTTGTGCCCACTCCACAAACATCCTCTTCAAGGCCCCTTTGCTTCATACAAGCTCTATAGTTTGATGAAATTTGTGGCAAATTGTGTCACTCCAAGTTGCAGAAGCTCCTTGTTTTTCGTGAACTGCCTAAACAAGTGAGGGAACCATGTATGTTTTGAAGTATGTTGAATCTAATCTTATCAGGCCAAGGCCAAAGGTGTAAGAGAGTGCTTATGGGCAGTATTGATGTAGCCTACGGGTAAGTGTTTATGTCATAGTAGCGAAAATCGGCAAAAAATCGGCAGACTCCCAATTTTTTGTCGATACTTTGCCACGGCGATGCAATCAGCAAAGTATCGATGATGCAATCGACAAAGTATTGGCGATGCACCGATTATTTACCCATTTTTTGCGGATTTTTTCAAAAAATCGGCAAAAAATTTTGCAATTTTTTTAAATATATATATTTTTATTTTTATTTTTTATAGGCTGTGGCCAATTTAGGGTTTTTTAATGCAAGCCCATTTTTCAGCTGTTAATGTTTGAACTTCGAAGTTTAAAGTTTAAACCCTAAATTTGAAACCCTAGTTTAGGGTTTTGGGTTTTTTTCCCTCCTCTTTTTAAGTAAATATTGTTGCCTGATAACTATTAGAAAACAAATATTACGAGCAAGCAAAACAATAACACAGAAAAACAGTAACACAAAATTTTACGTGGAAACCTTGCAGTGTGCAAGTAAAACCACGGGGCAATGGCAGCTTCGTTATTTTATTGATCTCAGCAAACTTTTTACATTCACTAACTTTTACATGCAAGGGGTCATTCCCCTTTTATAGAAAATACAAAAAACTGTTTGAAAACTGTCCGTACGTTTCCTCTCCCCAGTACGGTTGTATGGACGTAAATTTTTGGGTTGGGGACGGAGCCCCCGAACCCTCGGGTAGGGGGGAACTTGGCCGGTTCCCCGTGCGACCCCCCTCAGCGTGCCCGGCGCATACAAACAACACGTGAGGGAAAATCACTATAAGCTGCACCACCATGCACCACTCTGTTGAAGAACATTGGAGATTTGGATATTGATTTCACCTCCTAACAATAACTATGTATGCAAGCCCATTTTTCAGCTGTTAATGTTTGAAACTTTGAAGTTTAAACCCTAAACCCTAGGCTAGAGTTTAGGTTTTTTTTTTTTTCCTCCTCTTTTTAAGTAAATAAGTAAATATTGCTGCCTGGTAACTATGTATGCAAGCCCATTTTTCAGCTGTTAGTGTTTGAATTTGAAACTTTGAACTTTGAACTTGATGTTTAAACCCTAAACCCTAGTCTAGGCCCTAGGGTTTTGGGTTTAGGGTTTTTTTCCTCCTCTTTTTAAGTAAATATTGCTGCCTGATAACTATGTATGCAAGCCCATTTTTCAGCTGTCAATGTTTCAATTTTAAACCCTAAACCCTAGCCTTTTGGTTTAGGGTTTAGGTTTTTTTTTCCTTTTTTTCAAGTGATTGTAACTTTGTTGTTACTTGTTTCCATGTGCAGGCATATAAAAAATGAAACCTTTTTTTCCTTGTTACTTGTAACTTTGTACCTTTTCATATTATAAGCAATACAAGATGTGTTTTGTCACTTTCATGTGTACTTAAAGCTTGAGCCTTGTATGATGTCTTGACTTGGGGGGGTTCCAAATTCAATACTTATAATGATTTCGTATTCTGATGTATCCTTTTTGCTTCCGAAAAATTTGCCCATTTCCCTCCAATTTTTGAAATTTGAAAAAGGAAAATTGCATTATGTGACGGGGGAAGACGGTGTGGCATGCGTGTTTTTTCCTTTGGTGTTTTGGAAGTTGGATTCATAAAAAAAGGACCCTCTTTTGGTCAACAATTGTCGTGTAGTGTAGCAGTAAAGCATTGTAATAGTGTGACCAATGTCACGGGTTCAGATTGCTACGACTTTAGTCATTTTACAGATAAGAAAATCGTTTTTTCTGCAAAGGATGTAGGGCTATGGATGGCATAGGGGTGGTGTCCTAGCTCTCCCCCCAACCCTTTTTAGACAAGAAGATTTTCCCCCACTTATTTAGGTCCCAATTGGTATGGATGGTGCAATGGTTGGTGCCTTCGCCTCTATGCAACAGGTCATCGATATGAAGCCTTAAGAACCCACTTTTATATGCTGCTCTCCGGTATGGTCTTATCTTCTTTTTTGTGTCTAACTCCAATTGTAAATTGGTGCAATGGTTGTGTATGCCACTTGTAGAGGCAACGTCTCAAGTGTAGATATGGAATACAACATACTGCAACACAATTTAAATGAACAAAATATACAATGTGAAGAACTTACAATTACAATGCATACACTACGCCCATAACATATATCAGATTGCTTTGATCTCAACTTCAGACAACTCAGTCTACGAATAGGATGGCCTGTGCTTTTCCAGACTGCTAACATTCATTGTACGACTTGAACTCTTCATTGTATGGTAAAGCAACTTCGCTGTATGAGGTTTGGCAACTTGCTGTATGAGTTTACCACTCATTGTATGATGCTGGTAACTCACTATATGACTCATTATACGGTGTTGGCAACTCACGTTATGGCATTGGCAACTCACTGTACAACGTTCATTGTATTGCAATTCACTATATGCGTTCAGTGTACGGCCTTGTGCGACATATTTGGAAAGAATACAACTAACAGATAGAAACTAAACTATTGCAACAATCATCAATAACAACACATGCAATAAACATACAAAGTCAATAACAAATGATGAAAGAATATGACTAGATCTTGCATTAACAATAGCCTCTGTGGTGAATCATGTACGACATTATCTTACACAGTTTGCGATCCTATGTAGAATATCTCCTTTGTGCATAGACCACATAATGCTCATGGGAATGTATTTACTCTCATGCCAACAATGCCAACCACACACGAATGAATGAGGGAAGGGTCTTATTTATACAACTAAGGAGGTAGTTGCATCCTCCAACTTACTAACTACCCAACACCTCATCATTTTCTTAAATTACATTTGACATGCATGTGACTTACATTTACATTTCATTTCATGACTCACTTTATGACTTATCTATACATAACTAATACTTCACTTAACATTACACATTGTCACATACAATATTACATCATGACTTTATAACATCAAATATATCAAAACTATATCAAAACTCTTAATGAGCCTATACTTGACTTTCAACACACTTATTCATTGATTATGCAAACATGTCAATTTTCTGTAGACAAGGGTAAGTACTTCCCGAGACGAGGGAATGACGATAAACTAGGAGGGAGTGATAAGCCAAGGTACTGTTGACAAGTTTTGTCACATTGCTTCTGAAGGGGTAGCGAAATTTGATGATGTTGGTTTTCTTGATATAGTTTTCCTTATTTTTGTTGATAGTAGTGTTACAGCAATTTTGGCTGTCATTTTTTGAATCCCCCTTGTAAATAACTGAATTTGAAAGAGCTTCGCCCACAGTATAGCAAGAAAAAAGAGCTTTGCAAACAACAGATAGGGAAAACATAGGTGCAAGCCAAACTTTCTAAGGCACAGAAAGAGCTTTGCAAGCGAAGCCCCCACAAAACTAGCTTCGGGCCAAAGTTTTGCGAAGCATACAATGTACAGTAAAATGCCAAAACAAATTCCTAAGTGTGGAAAAACACTTCGAGAAATGCTAGCGAAGCACCTGCTTCGGCCGTCCCTTTTGGCGAACCATCCCTCAGAAAAAATCTACTTCGCTCAAAATCTTCCCGAAGCACCTGCTTCGAGCGACTCAAGTGCGAAGCTTCTCCCTACGAAAGCTGTTTGTCCCTGAAAATTTTCTAAGGCATGGAGGAGCTTCGCTTGATTTTTCCCCGAACAGCTGTTTTTGAAACGGTTCGCGGCGAAGCAATTTTGTAAGTCCACTTCGGCTGAATTTTGTGCGAAGCTCCCTCAGTAGAAGCCTAACTGTATGCCCAAATATTCTAAGGCAAAATTCTACTTCGGCTAGGCTAACCCCAAATAGCTTCGCTCCCCGACTATTTGGGGTTTTCTTGGCCGAAGTAGAATTTTTGACTAGACAAAATTCTACAGCGAAGTGAAGCCTAACTGTATGCCCAAATATTACAGGATGCAAAATTCTAGATTGGAGGACTAGACATCTGGGCTAGGCGGTCGGCTAGACGTCTGGAACATTTCTTCCGACGAGACTAGACTGCTAGATTGATACACGCAAGGGTTTAATCGGCCAGGGTCTAGATGTCTCCAACTGTGCATTCATTCTCCAGTCCTTGCTACTCTTTAGCACACCCTGCAACAGGAAAACAACACACAAAAATACATGCTCTCGTACCAAGCGACGATCAATACCTGCAACACAACACTATAACACAGATAAAATCTCGTACAACACGCATTCCAGAATAACAGTCTGCTGCACAATAGTTCTGTATTATAGACAAGTATGGATAGATTACAAAATGAAATAGGGGGTATTTATAGGTAAGATCGGGTAGTTACTGCAACTAACCTGTCTCAACCGTCCAAACCGCCTATTATCTTAAACAATTGCGTTTGCTGCCTAAATGATAGTTTTAGACGTCTAACACAACAGCTAGATGTCTGATTAGTTAGGCTGGACGTCTAATCCAGACGTCTAAACACAAGATGACTGCGTTTGTCCTTTTGTGCATACTTACTCATCAAACCATATTCATCTGATTAGTTAGGTTGGATGTCTAATCCAGACATCTAAACACAAGACGACTGTGTTTGTCCTTTTATGCATACTTACTAATCAAGCCATATTCATTTGATTGGCTGATTTTACATTGCAACTTGTCATTTTCATGATTCGTACATTACCAAAATTGCTGTACATAGTCAAAATTGTGAATCTTCATAGGACATTCTTTGTCAGATAGCTCAGTGATTTATTTATGCTTGGAACTGTTGTCTACATCTATCCTCCCCTTCGAAGAAGTCGATGTCCTCAGCGACTTTCTCTGCTCACTCTGAGGAGTCTCAGCATCTTTGTGAGTTGTAGCCGGTAAGGCTTCATCCAATTGCATCTGTAGAGCCTCATTATCAGCCTTAAGTTGCTTGGCATAATTGAAGTATTTACCCCATTCCACTCCTAGGGCATTGGCGCGATTTTTTGTTTCCTCAAGCCTATTCAACAGTTTAGTCTCCCATTGTATGAAAAGTTCTCTCATCCATGGGACCGAAATTGTGGACGAGGATGAGGCCTTTGATGTCAGTTCTTGTTTCAAAGCTGCCTCACGCTGTTGTGCTTGTAGCAATTCTTCCTGTACCGCTGCCAACTATTTCTGCCAAGTCTCTTCACGCTGTCTCATCTCCTGCTGCCAGGCTAGCTCACTCTGATTTTTCTGAGCTGCTAATGTTTCAGTTTGCTTGACCAACAATTCTTTAGCCTGTTTTTGCTGTGACACCTCATTTTCCAGAGTGGTAATTTTCTGTGCTTTTTCTCCTAACTGAGTATGAAGGCTCTCCAAGTCTTGTTGCAGTTTTTGAATTTCCTAAGTAACGGCCTCCATACGAGTCTTCCCTTCTTCAAGCAATTGGTATTTGCGTTGGATAACTTCTTTTGCCTCTTGCAGTTCACCATCCAGATTTTGCTTAGCTGAATGCAAGTACTTAATACCTTTTGCTAGCCAACATAACAAGTGGGCTAAAAAGTTATACTGTTGATACATGGGCAGTAATTCAGGTGCTAACTTCACCTGCGATCCTTGCTCTATGGATTGCTGAGAAGAAGAATCAGTGTTGTGGCCACAAATGTACACCTGTCCAAATTCCAAGTAGAGGGTTGGCATCTTCTCAGCCAATTGTTCAACTCCCTCCATTGTTGACAAATGTGCGGTAGGCATTGTCCAAGGCTGGTTTTGATAGATGCTAGAAATATTTGCTCGCCAAGGACCTTGTGTGGCCCATTTTACCAATCTGTTCAATTCTTCTTCCACCATAGACTGCCACTTCTTCCATTGACCAACACAGGCTATGTTAAATTGCAATTGCAAAATTTCCATTATTTTTGTTAACTTTGAAAAATATTCTACCGCTCGCTGATCCATATCATCTGAAGGATCCATGAGATTGGGTAGTTGTACTAGAAAACATTCAGACCATGCATCCTCAGTTTGCTCCTCCTGTTCCTCTTCCTGCGATCAATGGTCATTTTGGTTGCCTTGCTTTCTGTCACTACAACCTGATTGCTGTCGCCTTCTGTCCCAACAACTTGCTGAGACACATTTGTCTGTGGCTGCTCTCCCTTTTCTACATTAGTCTCCTGTTCCCAGGTGCTAGATTTGCCACATTTGGAGAAGGTAAAGCTTCTTCTACTCTCCCAACTTCAGGTTCAGCTGGAGTATTCATGGATACTATAGTTCTGGCTTCCTCAGCTGCGAGAATATCCACAAAGGACACAACCCGCAGGGAAGCTGCAAAGGAAGTTGTTGTAATTACAGGTGGAACGGACAGGTCTGGCACTGTTCTCTGAGCCCGAACATGAGCTTCCGTCAAATAGTCCTTTGGTCCTAACATTTCAGCAGTACTTGTCCCAGCTGCCATATTCTGCAAGGTCTGAGGAATGTCAAAGCTAACCTTTTCCCAGGGTACTGTCATCTGTTGCACCAGTCTTCGAGCTACCTCTTGACTACGAGCAATCTGCTCCGTGGCAATCCCTTGCACCGAATCTGGAGTAGATGAAGGGGGTGGTGATTCAAATCGCCTTCTCTTCCTATTTTGTATTTTGCTTGGGTTCCTTTGGTGAGGGCACAGCAACTTGTTTTTCCAGTTCTTTTACTTCAGCCAAGGGTGGTGTTGTATCCTCCCCTTCTGAATCGGTCACCTTCTTCTCCTGACGTGACGGCTTGTGGGAGATCTGTTTCACCCGCTGCTTCTTTACCGGTGTCGACTTCTTTACCTGTGGTTTGGCATTCTTCCAGCGCAAGATAGTTGGTGCCAAATCTGGAATCTGCTGAGGTAAATCAAAGTCTGGAATCTGCACTGCTGCCTTTGAAACTGCATCCAAAAGTAACCCGATGGCGTGAAATGCCATTGAAAAATTCTTCGTTGTTCGCATCAGAAAATTCTGAATACGAATCGCCAAATGAGTTGCCCAGTCATATTGCATTCCCTGTTGTATCCCGAGCAAGTATGGAATCAGCCAGATGGGAAGATCTGAACTTCGCTGTTCACCTGATAGCCTGGCCATTAGAACATTCATAATGCACTCCAACTCATTATTCTTCAGTTGGGACTGTTTTACTCCCCTTCCGCCGTGAGTTGCTAACATTTTCTCCACTTCCTCCTTTGTGAGGGTAGTAACTCCCAATATCAACTATCGAGTTTTCTTGGAATCTCCCCGTTCATTGATTACAGGTTTGCCCTTCCTGGGGAGTCCAAAAGTTCGTCTAAATGCGTCAGGAGAAAAGTCCACTTCCAAGGTCCGATCAGCAACCCGTACCATGTTGGTATTCCGATATGGATTGTACGTTTGCAAATTTTGTGCCAGATACTTCCTAAAAAAATCTTTGTCGAAACTTGGTATTTGCAGAATAAAATTGACTTTGGCAGCTTGCATGCTCTTCTTTACCAGCAGGAGACAGTTAATCAGTGGTTGGAGTATTCAAAACAACTGTATCAGCGTAGTAACCAGCAGGAGACACCCCCTACTATCATTGTCAAGAAAGAACTTTTCACAATTGAAGACATTATTCAAGGGATAAAAAAGTTAGCAACTGGAAAAGCCCGTGACATAGACAATCTTCAAGCAGAGCATATAAAATGGGGGGTAGATATCTTGGCACCGCAAATCAAAGAAATTTTCAATGAGGTCATACAAAATGGCTTCCCTACTGAGTGGACAACTAGCTTGACCATTCCTTTGTTTAAAAGTGGAGATGTAAATAATCCCTCAAACTATCGAACTATCATGATCAACCCTCTCTTTGCAAAGTTGTTTGGGAGTATGATAGAGCTTAGGATCAGCATATGGGCAGAAGAAAAGGGAAAGAGAGCAAAGGGGAAAGCAGGTTTTAGGCCCAAACACTCAACTATTGATCATTGTATCACGCTCAGACACATAGTGGAAAAAATATGGGACAAAAAAGAGGAGGCTTTTTGCTGTTTTGTAGACTTCAAAAAGGCATTTGACACAGTGCCTAGGAAAAAATTATGGAGCAGAATGGAAGAGCTAGAGGTTCCAATTCACTACAGGGCAGCAGTTCACAGACTATATGAGCATGTAAAAGCTAGAATCATAACACAGGAAGGGTTATCTGAATGTTTTGGTAGTGACATAGGTGTCAAACAAGGTTGCCCTCTATCTCCGACCTTATTTGGGCTGTACATTGACAAGTTAGAAGAATGGATAAACAAATTTGGGGGAGAGGGTGTGCATTTAGCCAAATATGTGGTAAAACTCCTCATGTATGCGGATGATGTAATTCTTGTGGCCAAAACAGCCAAAGATCTAGAAGATCACCTTCAAGCTCTAGAACTCTTTTGTAAAGAAGTTGGGATGGAGGTGAACACGAGCAAAACAAAAATTATGATTTTTTCAGCAAAAAGAAGAAGCAACAACTCAAATTTCAGTTTGCGGGAGAACCGCTTGATGTAGTAATAGAATACAAATACATGGGCATAGACTTTCATGACAAACTTAATTGGAATACATGTAGGATGAAAAGAACTCAAAGTGGCTGGAGAGCACTATATGCACTTCAAAACAGGTGTAGGAATGCCGAGTTGTGGGACTGGAAGACCACCAAGGTCTTATTTGGCCTACTTGTTACACCGGTTCTGTTGTATGGTTGCGAGGTGTGGGCTAGTGGCACAACAAATGCAAAATGGAGGCAAATAGAAAGGATTCAAAAATATCTAATCACAAACTTTCTTAAAATTAAGGCCACAACCCCTTATGAAATTATTCTAGCTGAAACTGGAATGTTCCCTTTAGAAGCAATTGCTATGACCAAGCTGTTATGTTACTTGAAAAAAACAGAAAACATGACAAATGATAGATGGCCTAGAGCAGTTAGGGACGAAGAGTTACATAGGCGAAAGAATACGTGGATGAAACAAAATCAGAAATGGATGAAACGTTGGGAAATCAACATAAATGAATGCCCAAATGTCAACAAAGACATTAAAAATTATGTGAATGAAAAGTTCAGAAGTGGAATGTGGAAAAATGCAAGTAGGAAAAGACAATATTATATTGCAAATTTTAACCCAACGTATGACCACAAGGAAAAAGCGTATATAGGCGCTGAAATCAAGTGGAAGGAAAAAATACTCATTGCTCGAGATAAGGACTAGCTCTCATAGGCTTAGATGTGAAACGAGGGAGATGGACAACGCCCAAAGAACAATGGGAAGAAAGGATATGTACTCTATGCGGCACGGGGGCGGTAGAGACGAGAGGAACACTTCATCTATAAATGCCCGGAGTTTTTCGGATATCCGTGACAAATACAAAGAAACACTTGGGAACGAGTTTATTACAGATTTATTTGAAGACAGGAAAATAAAAAAAGTTGGAGAATTGCTAACACAAATCAGCAGGAGAAGGACCCTTCTCAAAGATATTAAAGATCATATGATATGATTTGAGTAATTGTACTTCCATATTTGAGGTCCCATAGACCATTTTTGGGTCTCGCGGACGTAATTAAAATCTTTCATTCATTCATTCATACCGGACTATTTGCTGGTGTCACTGCCCACCATTGCCGACAAAACTCATGCGTAGGGCAAGTCCAAGTGATTTCCTCAATCGGAATATGTTCTTTGTTGCTTATTTGGACTTCTGCTTGCACTGTTGCTTCTCGTTTCGCTCGAGTCTACCCCTTGTCTGGGCTTGGCACTTGTCCGCGCATCGTTTCTTGGTGATGATGGAGTCTTTTAGCCACAATTGACTTGGGTCTTGCTTCAGGTTGAGTTGGAGGTTGTCCCGACTTCTGGCGACTCATCTTCTCTTTTCTGGACGTCTCTTGCAGTTCAAATGGCTCAATCTTGCTAGACGTCTCGGCTTCAGGCGAACACTCCTGCTCAGACGTCAAAATTATCCAGTCTAGACGTCTGAGTCTAGCGGCTGGATATCTAGGACGAACGGTTGGCCGTCTAGGCTGGATGGTGAGACGTTTGGACTGGCCGGCTAGATGTCTCCCTTATAGATGGCTTCTTCGGTAATACGGCTAGTACACTTTCGCCTTTTTAAAAGTCTCCTACTTCTGTATTCGTCGGCCAACTCCTCTCTATTGGTTCGGGTGTTACCGTCCAATCCTCGTTCTCAATACCAGGAACTTCTTCCGCTATTTGCTCTTCGTTTTCTACTGTCACCAACGTCTCTACTCTCGGATTCTCGTCTTCCACTGGATCCCACACTCTTTCCACTTCGGGTTGTGAAACTTCTTCTTCGTCCTGCGTTCTTTGGTTCTCCAGTCGTGCACTTCTTCTTGGCTGTCTTGGACTCCTTCCTCTTCTTCCTTATGTCATTCACCTCTTTGTCTTTACCACCTACACTTCTCGACCCAAATTTTTTTTAGGCAACGATGCCAAATGTAGACAAGGGTAAGTACTTCCCGAGACGAGGGAATGCCGATAAACTAGGAGGGAGTGATAAGCCAAGGTACACCAGTCGTCATGCTCTACAAATATGAATAGACAAGTCTTTACAGATGCTTTGAATACTAGACGTCTGAGGCAGACAGTCTAGACATCTGAGACGGACGACTAGATGTCTGGGCTGGATGTCAGGGACAAACGGCCAGACGTCTGGATTGGACATCTGGACCTAGACGGCTAGACGTCTGGACTAGATGTCTAGACGTTGGGACTAGACGCCTGGACTGGACGGTTGACGTCTGGACTGGACGGCTAGACGTCTGGAACAGTTTTGCCGAGGAGACCAGACGACTAGACTGATACACGCAAGGGTTTAATCTGCCAGGGTCTGGACGTCTCCAACTGTGCATTCATTCTCCAGTCCTCACTGCTCCTTACCACGCCCTGCAATAGGAAAACAATAGGCAACAATACATGCTCTCGTACCAAGCGATGATCAATACCTACAACACAACACTATAACACAGATACAATCTCGTACAACATTCATTCCAGAATAACAGTCTGCTGCACAACCGTTTTGTATTATAGACAAGTATGGATAGATTACAAAATGAAATAGGGGGTATTTATAGGTAAGATCGGGTAGTTACTGCAACTAACCCGTCTCAACCGTCCAGACTGCCTATTATCTTTAACAATTGCGTTTACTGCCTAACTGACAGTTTCAAACATCTAACACAACAGCCAAACGTCTGATTAGTTAGGTTGGACGTCTAATCCAGACGTCTAAACACAAGACGACTGCGTTTGTCCTTTTGTGCATACTTATTAATCAAGCCATATTCATTTGATTGGCTGATTTTACATTGCAACTTGTCATTTTCATGATTCGTACATTACCAAAATTGTTGTACATAGTCAAAATTGTGAATCTTCATAGGAAATTCTTTGTCAGACAACTCAGTGATTTATTTATGCTTGGAGTTGCTGTCTACATCTGCCTGCTTACATCAAGTTCAAATCACAAGCAGGTTTCATTTTGAGAAAAAAAGACAGAGGATTATATAATGAAATGCCCATGGGCTATGGAGGTATCCGAAGGTCATAACGTTTGCATACGAAATTGTTTGAAGCCCATTTGTTTTTTTAGATCGCATGACTTTTTGAGCTCTACGTAGTGGTGACATCAGTTTATGGACCTGTTACTATTATGTGTGGACTTTTATTTGAAATGGATCCCTTATAATATGTTACTCGCCTCAATAGGCGAAATTAGAACACCTGGTTACTTCCAATGGCAAAATTACTCAAAAGGAAGAATCTTTGGTGTATTTTTAATGATGGAACAAAAGGTGGTCTTAATGATCATGAACTTGCTAAGAAGGAGGAAGCACTTGGTCTCTTCTTTATGTTAGTTGAACCAGATGTACTTTTCCATATAAGAGAGAAGACTGATCCTATTCAGGTATGGACAACATTGAAGGATCTCTATGGAAAAGTAAGTGCTAGTGAAGTTAATAGAATAAAGACGAAGCTCTCCAACCTCAAATTTTCTGATTTGGTAGTGTTAAAGACTATATATTGTGTTTCAACCCTAAAGGCTGACCTCGCTACGACAATCGGAAAGGTAAAGGAAGATGAAGAGTATGTCAAATCTATTATTTCAATCTTACTTTACCTTTTTATATAGTTGGCTTGGTTCTTTATGTGAATGTTATGACTATCAAGGATCCACAACCTATATCTCTTGAAGGACTTTTCAAACTTCTTGTCCATTATGAAGTTGCTATGAAGAATTGTGGAGCTCTTTCTCATATACAGGCCCATCCAAAGGACTTCAAATCATTGGAATCTAAGGCTGCATTTCCCAAGGGCAAGTCTAAGATTTCAAAGAAGTCAACCACATGTGAATATTGTAGAAGGGAAGGACACTCCATCAAAAATTGCATAACAAGATTGAAGAAGATTGAAACAAAATTCTTGAGATCTAGACACAAGCTTTCTGATGATGAAGATGAAAATGAAGATGGCAAAGTTGAGGCCCATTGGAGCATCCATTATTGTGGGGGGTGTTACCTCTAATGTCTCCTCTCCTTGGCCCCCTCAACTCAAATTATGGGGGGGTGGGGTGTTGAAGTATGTGTAATTTGATCTTATCAGGCCAAGGCCAAAAGTGTTAGAGAGTGCTTATGGGCACTATTAATGTAGCCTACTTGCAAGTGTTTATATAAGCCTCATGGCATCACTTATGTAAGCCTTTGGGCATCATTTATGTAAGCCTAAGGGCATCACTGGTGGAAGCCTTTGGGCATCATTTATGTAAGCCTGTGGGCATCTTCATGTAAGCCAAAGGGCACTTTTGATGTATTCACCCTTAGTGATATTGGTTAAACCACCTCTATGGTTAACTTTTGTTGGATTTCACTTTAGTTTCCAGAAATGAATGGAATCAAACATTACCTAGTATTGCTTAACAAAGGTATACATGAAACGAAAAAGAACATAGAATATAATAGGGTGCCTATGGACACCAATAATCTCACTAAAATGGAATTGAAATTACACTCCAACCGATTGCCAAAAAGGTTGGTATGAAGAGGTATTTATACCCAAATACATGAAGCCTTTAGGTCAAGGTTGTATGAGTGACCCTTAGGAATAAAATATTACAAAAAATTACAAAAGCACCTTTTTCAAGGTTTACATAGGCCCAAAGAGCAAATAAAACAAATAAAATACACAGTCGGTTGTGGCCTCAAGAGAAGCTTAACCACCACATATTCCAATATCCCCTATTAAGCTGAGTGACGAACACGGAGAAAGACCCTTTACTTTGCATCCCTCCTTAAGGGAGACTCTCCAACTCCAAGAAGCTCCCTCATGCGCACAGGTGACCTCAGGCATGACCTTGGTCAAGATATATGCTGCCTACTTTGATGAAGGCACAAACATTGGATCTAGCATCCTATGAGCATGAAGTCATCTCACAAAGTTCATCCATATCTATATGTGCTTTGTTTGTTGATGGAACACTGGTTTGCAGACAAGCTAGATAGTGCTCTGATTGTCACATTGAAGGGTGATTGGAAAGCTTTGAGGAATGCCAATCTCCTACAAAATCATGAGCATCCACCTGAGATGCTTAGATGCCTCATTGGCAGCACAATATTCAGCCTTCGTGGAGGACTGGGAAATAGTGGATTGGCATATGGAACACCACAAAACTGGGCCAAATTTCAAATATAACATAAAGCCTATGGTGGACCGTCGCTCATCCAAGTCACCTGCCCAATTAGTATCTGAAAAACTTGTCAAAATTTGAGGGGAACCAATAGCGTAGTGAATACCCATTTGATAGGTCCCTTTGATTTATCTGAGAATCCTCTTAGTTGTTGTGGCATCAACTAAAGGTGTGGTGCAGTCAGCTTGAAGTTTTAGGCTTGAGGCAAAAGGAGTCCGAGTTGGCTTCCTCTCCATATTGAAATGTTGAATAAGACCCAAACCATACTTGGGATGAGCAATGGCGATGCTAGAGTTTGTTTGATCAATTTGAATCCTAAAAGATAATGTAGAAGCTCCAAATCTGTTATCTAAAAGGTGAAACAAAGTTGTGACTTCATGTCTTGGATTAGAGTAGAGGAGTTGGTAGTGATGAGAAGATCACCAACATAAAACACAATCACCAAAGTTCAGCCTCACATTGCTGAAACCCCCAACTGAGGAAAAAGGAATGGGTCTTCATACCATGCATGTGAGCCTGCTTAAGTCCATACAAGGACCTAGTTAGATGAAAAACCAATGGAATGGGTCCCTCAAGGTCGAAACCGAGTGGTTGGGTGCATGTAGATCTCCTCCTGAATCACCCCATATAGAAATACACTCTTCATGTACATTTGATGTGCCTTCCATCCGTAGAAGGCAACAATGGAAAGTGTTAGGATAAGATAAGATTATTACATTAGGAAGTAGGATATTAAAAATTAGTTTTCTTATCCTCATAGCTTTTGTAACACCAAGGCATGTATTAAATAGGCTCTTGTCTCAATGAATGAATAAGCTATGTTTTCCCATTAGTGGTAACAGAGCAGGGTAATCCGAGTATGCTCTAAACCTGCAACATTAAGTTGATTTGGTTTATCAAAAAGGAATCCTTGGCTCAATTGCACTAGCTGGGAGAGTGTGTGAGGTTTGAGTGTAGGGACAATCATCGCCATTCGGGACATGCCCTTGCACTTGTTTGATATGTGTAGGTTTTAATTCGGAGATGAATATTATCCAAAGCCTTGGCAACCATGCTTTAGCTTATTTGTAGAGATTTCATATTCAGGAGAGGAAAAAGACGAATCAGAGAGAAGTTGGTTTATGCTCTTTATAGGGCGGAGCCAACAACACAACCAAAAACCAGGTCGGCCTGGTGTTTAAACTAGATCGACGCAGCCGAAAACCTTCTTGCGGTTGTCGTCGACGCTTCAGATAACATTGTTGATAATTGAAGCCCAATTTTCTCTCCCACCCCCTTCATCCTGCTCTAGTAATCCTCCGTCGTGAACAGGTACAAATGATGACGTGTAGCCCACTCGTTTAGCACGTGCAGAGGCGTCAGGATAGACACTGACTAGTTTATGATGGAGCCCCCACCCATAATGGAGCCGACCTTTGTCTAAGATTAACGCGTGGTGCACATTTTCGTTCCCAGCCAAACTACCTCGGTTTGAAATCATAAGCGCCTTTTTTCATTGCTTTAAAAGTTTTTGTTAAATTTAAAAAAAAAAAGAAAAATAAAATTAATAGGGCGCATGATTTTTTTTAATTAGGGGGGGTCTTTCAGTTTAAAATAAAAAAAAATGGTTTTAAAAAAAGAAGTATATGATATATTTTTTTTAATTTGGAAAAAAAATTGAGTGCTTTATTTTTTGAAAAAGGAGGGGTGTTTTCAAAAAAAAAAAAACTAAAGGCGTGTATTGTTTTAAAAAATAACAAAGGGTGAATAAATATGTTTTCATGCACTTTATTTTAAAGAAGCAATAAGAGGTATAAGGGTGAACAAATGGATATTTGACCTCTAGTGCATTTGAAAGGGTGATTTGATATTTTTTGCAAAATCCACCAAGGATTACGATTGTAAAAGGTTCATTTTTGGCAGAGCCCGACACCTTCACGCTTTTTTAAAGCTCAACCTTGTAGAAATGAAATTTAACTTGCTACACATAGTTCCATTTCCACTTAAATAATCCTACAGATCTGCAGTTATTGTAGTATAGCAATAATAATGCACAGAAAACCTGCAACAGCAATAATAACAGCAATAGAGGCAGCAATGGCAATAGCAGCAGCAATGGTAGATAACAGTAATTACAAGCAGTTTTATATTAACAATGGCATTTATGATACAGCATTACAGTTTCAGCATTACAATCTGCACTCTGCAAACCCTAGGCAGAATACTCTCCATGGCTGCATACAAGACTAGACTGCATCAATCCATCAACCTGCATTACTTTCCTGATTGCCTGAACTCTTCAATGGATGAACGTACAACCACCGTGCATGAACAACTTGAATGAATATACACCCAAAAAGTAGTTACGCTCCAACTACCTTATAACTTCCCTCAAATTACATTTCTATGTGCATTTGCTCTTACATTTACTTGACATTTCCCACTACAGGACAAAATAGTTTATAACTCTAATTTAGCTGACATAATTGACTTACATGACTTTATTCTTACGTACAATATTAAATTACACTTTACAACATAATTAAATATATGCACCCACATTTCGTCAAACACTGTGCGTACAATTACAAAATAACACATAATACCATAAATGATTCAACAAATAAGGACATCAATTTGCCTGTCTACAAACCCTATATTTTGCAAAATTACACAAGGTCATCAAATATTGTACAAGGTGCATTTTCAATGGAGATTGATACCTTCATATTTTTTTCCTCCATAACCTTTAAATTCACATGGGAAAGGCGAAGAGATAGCAAGCCCCACATCAGTAAGAAATTCACAAGTGTGCCAAACCAGATAAGGGTCTTAAGGTCTTTATTTTTCAAAATATAAGGATATTTATGAAGAAGTTCACAAGTGTGCCACACTAGATAAGGGTCAGGATCTTTATGAAGATGGACAATTCATCACACTAAGGAGCTGTTTGCAAACAATTCTCAAAGATGTTGATGGTTTTAAAGATCTTAAAACTGGTGTTATAATCCCTATAAATGTTGTAAGAACAATATACATGGCATTAATCACACTTGATATTAGTAAGTGTAAAAAATAAAAAATAAATAAAGGTGTAGTTGAAGGTCAAGCCCATGGTGGCAAATGCTTGTTGTGACATAAGTGACCTCAAGCCCTTGATGACAAATGTCTATTGTGACACAAGCAATCTTATCACAAAGATAGATTTAGCTTGTGATACTAATGACTTGAATGCTATTGATGATAGTGGTGGCCATGACAAAGGCCATATTACTACAGGTGTTGAAAGCCATGTTGAAGAACAAGAACTTGGGTGCTTTGAAAAGCACACCAAAGGAATTGGCTCCAAGCTAATGAAACAAATGGGTTATAGTGGCACAAAACTGGGCAAATATGGGCAAGGCATAAGAGAGCTCATAATGCCATGTATAAGGCCAAAGCATGAAGGCCTTGGCTTTGATGGTCAAGGAGGAACTAATAACACTAAGTTTGTGAAATTAGAATCCCATGTAACTCCTAGAATCATATGTTGGCTAAAATAGAAAATGACCTAAGTTACTGGTTCATTTTGGGTTCGGTTTCGGGTTTGAAGAACCTGATTCGCCGGTACAACAAAATGTTTTTTTTGTCTTGGTTTTGTTTTGGGTTCGACCGTACAAAAATTAATAAAAATCATATATTAATTACTAAATCAACATTTACAAATTGAACTTAAATATCATCATATTCCTCTTCAATGTCTTCATCGGAAGCATCAACATCAACATGTGGTTCATTAGAACCACAAGCAGTAGCAGTAACACTAGCACTAGCACTCCCACTCCCATTGGCACTAGCACCAACACCACTCGGTTGGCTTGGCGAAGCCAAAGCCTCTATGTCAAGTAATAAATGATGGGAGTGGGAAACATCTAAATCAACATCTTCTACCCTAACATCCCAATGCTTTGTTGGCCCTTCCTTGTAGTCTGATTGCATGTGTGATAAAAGGCGCAAGTTGGAATGCACGTAGACCAACTCCCCAGCCTTCTTTGCTGCCAGCTTGTTGCGTTTATGCAAGTGGATAAAGGAGTATGTACTCCAATTCTGCTGATGAGACCTATAGGTCGAAACCCCTTCGGAGTTTTGTAGATGTATCACTTCTTTTTGATGGAATTAAAATTCAATCAAATGTTTTTTGTTCCTTTCCTAACTCATCTCTTTCTTTAAGTTTATAATCCCTCATTTTTTTCTTTTGTTTTCTAATACGTTTTTACTGCTGGTATTATGCTCTTCACTTGCACGTAATGTGATTTGGTGAATCAAAAAGCTTGCAGCACTAGGAGTATGCTCTTCACTTGCACATTTGTGATCTGGTGAATTAGAAATACGTTTTAGAGTACTCCTTCGCTATGTTCTTTTTTCATTAATGAGACAACCCCTTTTCAACTCATGAATCTCTTACGGGCTGCAATGAATCTTCTACAATTTTTTTTCTTTTGTTCACAAAGTGGTGCGCACCTTCTCATAACCTGGGCCTTGGTACCCTTTTGGAGCCTCATTAATGGCTTTCACCATATCTTGCCAATATGGTGATCTAACCACATTGAAAGACGAGTCGTTGGCATACACACAACGCGCAATCATCTGATCTACAATGTACCTAGACCCATTTTGGAATGCCTTCTCCAATGGTCCTCTTGTTCTTTTCCGTGAAAGAGAAATCCTTGTGTTCTTTTCCATGAAAGAGAAGAATCCTCTTCACGTGTGGAAGGTGTGGCTGAAAATGGATGGGGTGCAACCACAACTGAGCTGCTAGCATGAGGTGGGGCAATAGGTGGCTTCCTCGATCGATATCCTTTCTTTGCCAAAGGATGAACTGATTGTAAGGCAGCTAAAGCATCTGCGTCTTCTTCTTCTTTTATATATTGCATGATCACAAATGTTGGCATTGGTGCATCTTTTGACCCTAGGCAAACTTTGATGCCTTGGCCAGGTATAGCACACAAATGAGATTTCACTCGGCTGTATGAGCTGCTATATCGAACATTGCAGGTATTACAAATCCATACGTAGTCCCCATCCCCCGAAATCTGCTCTAACATAGTGACATTTTTCCACAGTGGGGCTTTTGGAGCAATTCTAAATCGGGACTTGCCTATAGAGCTTGCACTTGTTGCTATTCTAATTTATAATCTGCAAGTGCAAGTCTGAAAATCTGCTCTTTGCAAGCTTCTCAGTCACCTCTGGCACTTCTATTAGTTGAGGAATGCAATAACAATGAGTTTACACCTTTACTTGATGAACTTTGAACCTGAAATAAGCAGTGGCAGCTAAAAATGGCAGCAAGCTGTGAGAGGAAAAAAAACTTTCAAATGCTTGGTAAATGATTTGTGTGTGTTGTTTTTAGTTTTGTTAGTGTTGTTTAGGTTAGTTTTAGGGTTGCAATTGTTTTTTTATTGTTTTTTGGTCATGTTTGACCAGTCAAAAGCGAGTTAAAAATTAAATAAAAATAAAAAATATTCAACAGACGAAGAAGGTGAGGAGCTGTCTGGTGAGGATTCGGAAGGAGAAGAAGAAGGTTGTTCAGGAGAAGAGTCCGCAGAGGACAGTGCAGAAAAGGAGGGGCAGCGAGAAGTTGAGCAAGAGCAGCAACAACAGAAAGAAGCAGGGACCGGAGATGACTTTGCGCCCAAAGGATAAAGGCATGGGTCCTTGCATCGAGGCGAGCTTGATACCTCACGAGCTGCCAGGAATGTTGCCACATTTTTCTAAGGGGTAGAAATTTTGAAAAATTTGATGATTTGCTGTTGCCTCCCTCCTCCCTTTCCAGCTTTGCTCAGGCAGTTTTCCATGTTTCCTGTTTCTGTTTTCATGCTTTGTTTTCCAAGTGTTCCAGCAGCTTAGGCAAGTTTGGGAAAATGTAATGTCCTACCCCTTTCGAAGATAAAAAAAAAATTGCCACCAAAAGATCCAGGTTTCGATCTTGGGTTCCAAACTGAAAACTTGAGTGTCTTGTTTGCTGATTTGGGTTATTTAGTGTTTTGTATGTTTGGAGATCATATGAACATTCAATGTACTAACTCCAATTTTCAAATATCATATTAACTCATGAATTTTCAACAAGACATTTTGACAAACATTTGTCATGCATACTCAGAAATAACAGGGCAGCTCTCAAGAATGGATCACAACTTGAAAACTATCAATCCAAATGCTACCAAATTCGAACACTAGCTTCTTCCAATATAGATAAATAAACCCAATAAAGGAAATTGCATTAAAAGGAGTATACCCGAAATTGTGAAGGTCTGATACAAATCTGGAAATGTTCATCAGCACACAAAAATCTTCATTTTTTTATCATAAAATCCAATTTACAAACTTCTCCAGCATACAACTTATGTTTTTGAATACCCTTTTTGGAGACAATAACAAAACATGTAAGAAATCCTCCAAAGACAAGGCGTTTGGACCTAGGCAAGCAACTCGTCCCCCAAGAAATGTACGGCCATGTCAGGAGCAGGTACGACTGCTAATAAACACTACAAAAATCCAATGAAAGTCTCCAAAACCTGCAGAAAAAGTGGCGGCTAGGTCTGTAGTTGCAAGTAGATCTCAAACTTCAACAAACCATTGCTGAGTGTGCATCCAAATCGCTCTATTTTGGCCCTAGATGGTACAGCCAGCTGAAGGAGTGAAGTGCAAATGAAATGGAACAAACCCTCTCCAATCTGCTCAACAATATCTGAAAATATCACCTTTATTAGCTCAATTGCATCCACTGAGTATGAATGCTCATTAGCGAATCTAAAGGTATCTTTCAACCTCAAGATATGGTGTCCTTGTATGTGGTTTAAGTCACAATACAAGCCTGGAATGACTGAAATCTTGCAACCTACAAGTCTCACACAATAAGCTTCAAGAATAATAGCCAAAGATGTCACAATCAACTCTTCAATGCCACTTTTATCCTTTCCCAAAGCTAGTTGATCCATTCACTTCTTGAATGTGGGATAATTTGTCTTTCCAAATGCTACGTTGCACCTTGAAGGCATTCTTTTTACCATAAATTGTAATATATTTCACTTATTACTTTCCAAAGAGACCATACCACTTTTATGACATTAGAAATATGAACTTTATAAAATCCCCTTTAATTCAAGTGGTTACATGACCCCTTTTAAGATTAAATTAATGCCCAACATTAATATATTTAACTTTTATATTTAAATATAACATTATAAATCTTCGGGCATTAAAATTATTGCTCTCCCAACATCCAACCACCAAACAACTTACGGAAACGGATACCCATTAAGCCGAAGATGCCAGTCGTACTTTCCGTTTCCCGAGAATCCAACCCTAACTGACATACTAAAAATAGTAAGTCTCTCGAAAATATCGCCGTAAACTTGGTCCTGAAAGCTGACAACTGTGAATGCAAATCGTCCAACAATATCTCCATAATACCTAGTGGTTCCTAAACACTCGACATTGCCTACGGAACCTTATGAATAGGCAAGTCCATATTACGCTATGTTAGCTGACTAGGATGGGGACATTATAGAAAAGCTTAAAAATCTCTAAGTCTGGGGCACTCCCGTGGTCGCTCCATTTTGGAGCGATTCCGGGAGTCGCTCACCCTTTCGGGCGATTCCCAGCTTCGCCTGTCCCCACTAGCGATCGACGACATTTCCAAGTGGTTAGGCGAGCAGGGAAAATGATGAGTGATGAGTGTCGTTGTTCATTCATCATTTAATCATTACATGTGTCAGTCCAGGGCGGTGTCCAAAGGCTGTATGCGATAGAAGGTGTCACAGCTGCAGGTTCAATTCATTCCAGAACAGGGTTTTTTATTGGTGGAATAGTTAGTGTTTTTGGGGGTTTTGTGTGTTTTCTAACTCCTAGTACTGAAAATCCAATTGCAGAAGATAAAAATTAAACTAAAACTGCAATAAAATGGAAATTGCAGAATTTGAAAGAGCAGGAAATGAAATGTTGCTTTGTAGAATTGACAGAAAGCAAATTACGGGAAAACCACAAACAGTTGCTGAAGGATAAACTAACTACAATTTCTCTAAGCATATTATAAATCCATAAAATCAAATTAACACCTATTTGCAAACTGGAAATGCCACAAATCTGGAAATTGCAGTAAATTACAGAAAACTGGAAACTGCTTCAAATCTGTAAAATGACAGGAAACCTGAAATTTCTGCAAAGCTGAAACAGAAGTATTGAAATTGCATGGAAATATGAAAAATAATGTCAAGTGCTGAAATCTGAATTTAAAGCTGCTAAAGAAATGAAAAGACTGACAGAATTCTGCTAATCTGCTGCAGCAGAAAATCAGCAGGATATTCTGTCAAAAGTTGCCTTCTTCCCGGTCCTGCAAGTGGCCCTTGCTTCCAGAACCAGATGAAGGTGTAGAATTTATGCTAAGGGAATTTAAATGCCAACCATAAACTTAATCATGCTAATTTGATAACTGGAAAATTGCACTTGTTATTAATTCCGGAAATGCATTACAGTAATGCAGGGAAAACCTGCAGATCATCGTTTTGCTACGTGAAATGATTGCACTCTATCGCCTATTCCTCTCCTATATGCCTAAATGCCTATATCACTATATGCTCAACCGTGTTGGGAGCTTTATTATTTATAATGCAGTGTTGATATGCTTGGTTGCTGATTTGCAGGGATTTACAACTGTTGTACAACTGCTTCCTGAAATGCATGAGCTTGCTTTGTCAAAACTTGGTCCATTCAACCCCATTAAATTGCATTCGTTGAGGAAATCAGTTATCATGAGTTGGGACAACTGTCTGGTCAATTGCCATTCATTTCTTTTACCGATTTGTCACTTTTTGACTGTCTTTTGTTGTTCCTGCGCTATTCCTTGTTCCTGCGCTATTATTTCTGCACTGCTCCGGAATATCAGGGAGGCGAGTTTTAGTTGCTTTTCCGTGCTTCAAACGCATAAGGAGGAAGTTTTAGACCACCTGGATGATCTTCCCTTATCCTATTGCATAGGTGACATGTGCGGGAGTGACTGTTTCCAAGCCCTGTTGTAAATGTACAACTGGCTGGAACTGTCACAGCTTTACCTCGTTTTCCTGCACGATCAGCTACAGGTGACAAATTCCTTGGCGCCTTTTGCATTTAAATTAGTTCAAAATAGAAGAATATTATTACTAAGCACCAAACATTCAATAGTGATTATTGATTCTGACTTCCTATTAATAAATTAGCTGAAAACTGCAGAAATAAACAGTAAAAACAGAATATATGCACTTAACATTTCAGAATATGCAAATATTATTACATAATGCATTCTATCCAAAATTAGCATAAAAACATAATAAAAAGGGTGTTTCAAAACAGTAGAATGTATCAAAAAGTGTTTATGGATGAGGCAATTCCTGGCCTCATCAATGAGACTTGGCTAAGTGTTGAAGCTCCCACGGTCGCTCCATTTTGGAGCGACCCCCGTCGTCGCCAACATTTTTCAGCGACGCCCATCGTCGCTGCAGTTTCAAGCGAACCGCAGCTGGGGGAGAAAGGATGCAAATATTTTCTAAGTGTTGTTTTGGGAGCGACCGACGTCGGTCGCTCATTCCCACCAGCGACGACCGTCGTCGCTCCCCTTTTTGAGCGACCGCGGGCGACAAAAGAAAAAGGGCAAAAAATTTCTAAGTGTTGGGTGGCGACGCCGGTCGCTCCAATTTGGAGCGATCGACGTCGGTCGCTCCCTTTCTGAGCGACGCCCGTCGTCGCCCCCTTTTTATGGCGATCATGAGCAAGAAGTGAAAAAATGAGGAAAAATGGCTAAGTGTCGAGTTGACGACGGTCGCTCCATTTCGGAGCGACTCCCGTCGTCGCTCAACTTCATCAGCGATGCCCATCGTCGCCCAGTTCTCGGGCGACCGACAACAAGCATACCTTTCAAGTGACGACGTCGGTCGCTCCATTTCGGAGCGATTCTCGGCGTCGCTCCATCTTTTCAGCGATCACGGGTGGGGTCATCAAGCTATTTTTCTAAGGCAAGTCCAAAGTTAACGCTGGTCGCTCCTCTTTCAAGCGACTCCCGTCGTCGCTGCTTTCAGCCAGCGACCACCGTCGTCTCCCCCCCAAATCAGCGACTGCGAGGAAGAAGAACCAAGTCGCGAAATTTCTTCTAAGGCAAGTTACAGCTTGGGTTCGCTCATTTCTCGAGCGACTCCCAGCGTCGCCGTAGTTTCTCAGCGACTTTGGTCAAGACACCCCCACTTCAGCGAACCACAAACCGAGGCCAGAGCAAGCATGGATTTCGGGATTTGAGCTTGTCAAAGATGGGACAGAAGGTGTGCTGCCAGAGTACAGGATAGGTGACCATTGATGGCGCCCTCAGAGGCAAACTGTATTGCACCTGCAATATTTATCGGACCCGACTTCTCACCCACCAAATCTGTCCTGAGCTATACCATAATTTAGGTGGACCTTGTTGCAGGTACACTCGTAGCCGACAGAGGTCTAATCCCAGCGCTTTTTGCAGGTTTTGGGTTCTGTGCATAATTGTAAAAGGGGGGGAAATTTTTGCTATAAATAGCAGTAGAACTTCATTGTAAAAGGGGGGGAACATATTGCTAGAGAGCTCTGCTGTATCAAACATTTGCTTCCAATATAAAGCATCCTTGGCTCTGATAACTGTCTCTTTCTTTTATGCTGCCTTCTGCAAGTATTTCTGCTTATGTTCATTTATTTTTCTGATTGCTGTAATTCTGCATCCTGGATTAGAGCATTGGCAATTATTTGAATCTGGAATACTTAAAGAAGGATACATAGGAAGGAATAACAGTATTAGTTTCTGTTACATGCTTTGTTTTGATTGTTGTTGGTTTGTGTATTTGCTAGTAATCGTGCTGCTTGTTCTTCCCCACCATAAACACACGCTATTAACATCTCTCTCCGCAATTTACAATCTCTTTCCTGTTCCCTTATCTAAAAACCCCCAAATAGGTTAGTATAGGAGTCAACCTTCTCCGGAGATTGGCACGGAAGGCATCCCTTCCTTATGGCTTTTCAAGCTGCTGGGCGAATCTAGGGCGCAAAATATTAAAAACCTTTCCTAATGGCAGATTCGTAACCAACAGGTCCCACATCAATTCAAGGTTGGAGATAAGGTATGGGTACGTCTTCAGAAAGAGACTTGCAATACCCCATAGGAAGAGTAGACCTCTTCGCTATGGACCAAACATCATCACCAAGAAGGTGGGAGAAAATGCCTTTGAATTGAATCTTCTATCTTATCTTGGTTTGTATCCAATCTTCAATGTTGAACTTCTTAGGCCCTATCATCCACCTTTGTTGGACACTTTCATAGTAGCAAAACAATTGAACATTGAAGAACTCAATCCAAACAGTTTGGCACTAGTAGAGGAAGATCAGATTGTTGACATATGGACTAGGACCACTAGAAGGAAGTCCACTCAGATGTACAAAGCGGTTAAGGAAGGATAACTTGGTCAACAAAGGGAATGGCCCACAAAAAGTTAGATAAAGAAGCAATTTCCACACCTAATGTCAAAAGTTGACGCAATGGGGAGCATTGTTTTTCAAGGGAGGACGAATGATCTAGGCATGTGACCTTTTTGTGGCATGGCTTTATAATACCCGAAAATCTAATTTTTTGATCCTAACCGCACTATTAGGGGTATAACTTTGTGCTTGGGACTCCATTTTGATCCATTCAAGAAGCATTGGAAAGATTAGAGAGAGAACAATAATTTTTGCAAGCAACTCTGTCGTAGACAAAGTTGTTTAAAAACACTCCAAAGGCCCTAAAAAATGCAAAACAAAATACTTGCTAAATATAGTAATTTTTTATTTTTGGAATTTCATGGCCAAAATGCATATCTAGCTATGTTGACACATCAGTAGAAGACAAAACACAAAAAGACAAGTCATATATATAGTTTTCATTTATTATGCACTTTGTAACTCATGGAAGGTGAATACCAAATTTCCATATGGGTGACCTATATTTAATACGGTGGATTTCCAACGCACCAATTTTTGTTTAAAGAGAGATGCACCTGACTGTAGAAAGGCATGAGTAATGGATGCAATATTATAGACTCGCATCCATTCTCAAAGATTGCTTGCATTGTACTCTGTTTTCTGAGCAATAAAATCATTTTGTTATTTTGCTTATATATCTGTGTTCTGATTTGTTATACTCTGTTATTTTTGAATTGCACTCTTTCATGATCTTCCTTAACTCAAAATTCTTAGTTTCGGATCACATGATGTTCTATGGGTTTAGCCCGTTTCAATTCCATATAACCAATAAAAAAAAAGAGAAGAAGTTGTAAACAAAATTGATTTAAAGAGATAACAAATGGATGGAAAACACTTTATTTGTTAAATCCCATATAAAGTTCGGTGCTTAGTGTCAAAGTTCAGGCTTTATAAATAAGGCCATACATGCCATGCAAAAATAGACTATATCGGATACACTATAAACTTTTATTCTTGAAAGTCATTAAAATCATCACCAAAACTGAAAGAAGACCCTAACTCCTATGGTTTCAATGGAAGGCATATGAGAAGGATTTTTATCATTCTCAAGATCAAGTGCAGCTATGAAAATATCTAATTCAATATTTTGAGGATCCACACCTCAGTCTTTTGTTTGTCGTCATGTGCACTTTCTTTTTTATGTGATACACAATGAAAATTAGAATTTTTTGATTCCAATCTGCTCACTTCACCAAGTAAATGAACCCATATGTGCTCCAGTTCCTCGTTGTTCCTGAAGTTCTTGCCAGTTGCATTAGATTCTTTGGCTTTATTGATCCTAACCTATTTCAGTTCTAAGTTTCATTTTTTTGGTTGTCTTTTTCCTCATCATAGAGCTTTGTTCTTGCAACATAACTTGAGTTTTATCAAAGTGGTTCATGTGTGTTGCATATAGGCCTTGCACGACACCCACACAATCCCTTAAAAACCCATATCTAAGGGTTATATATGTGTGTTTGTGTGTTCAACTTGCTAAAAAATGTTTGGAACCGTCCAGAAATGGCAGTAGTCATGATGATGAGTTTCCAAAACCAGGACAATAAGTAGTCATGATGATGAATTTCCAAAACCAGGACAATAAGTAGTTTGGAGTTTCTTGCAAGCTTTTGAGTATTGCTTTTCATGTCAACAATTCATCTCTGTGGTCTGGTTTAGTTTTGATTTCATTTGAAGGAGTTATGAACAAAAGACATTAAGAGCTTGTTATGAAATCTTGGTGTGTCACCATCACTATGACATTTATTCTTGATTTGGACTAGTTATGCTTCTAATTGACTTATCATGGACACCATATGGATAACATCATGTTTTGGCTTGTTGTCTGCTTGAACAGAGTAATAAGAAATACAATATTTCAGCTTAGTCACAGAGTCATAGCAGCATTAATTTATCATAATATATATATATATTTTTCACCATATTCTGTCATACAGTCGAATTACATACCTCTTATGAACCTGCCTTATTCTAGACCAAATTGGGGCACTTTCTCACCTCCAATTTGCCAAAGCTATGCCATTTGCTGAAACTTTGCCATTTTCTTTTGTAAGAAATGTCATACTCGATATTATTTCAGATTGCCTTATAGCATAGAATTTTTACTGTTTAAGTTTTTAGATATGGGCTGAAATCAATGTTATTTTGGATTATGTTCATTTCATACTTTATATAAGGATTTTAGTTTTGCATCTGACATAATCCTTAGTGTGCATTGCCCTCTGGGACAATGTGCGGATCTTTCCTAATAATAAGGTATATATTCAAAAATCTATGTTACAAAAGAGCATAGGAATATTAATTGCTTAATTGTCTTTGATAATTGTTGGGACCTATTGACAGATGTAAAGTTGTAGATAAACCCAAGAGACATTTGACTCAAATCTATTAAGAAAATAGATTTAAAGGAGAAACACAGATATATTCCTTATGAGGCATTTAAGGAGATGAACTCTGACTGCCCATAAATATTCTTTATAGCTTACAGAATTTCTGTAATGGATCTCAATACCTTATAAAGAATTTCCACAACAAATTTTCTCTTCTTTTTGCTTCAAAAATAATTACGGTTGTTTTGGTGTGATGCATGAAATCTGTATTGCAATTATAGCAGTTGCTGTATCCAAGGTGATAATACCTCTATAAGTTATTTATTGTGCTAAATTGAAACACTGACTTAAGATGTTGCAAATTTGATTTTTGTAAATAAGCACATCCAAACTTCACTTTCATCCTATCCTATTTTACAAGTCCCTCAAGATTATTAACAGAAAGAATTGCAAGTTAGTTGTGCTTACTATGAAGAATAACTAATTGGTTGTCTTCTGTTATTCCTATGTTTGTGTTGTTGCTACTTCTTTGCTGTAAAACATACAAAGTTCAATCTGTCTTTTCTTTTTCAAAGATAGGAAGATTCTGATTTCTTAGCTCTATCAGCTGATATAGATTTCACAATGTGATTCAATTGCTATTTCATCATACAACAAGATGGCATTAGATTAACAAATTCTAAGTTATTTCAGCATGAATGTAAGTTTGGAAGGAATAAGATCAGTGTTTTACTGGGCCATGCATCCTTACTGATTTTTATGTCTTCGTTTAACAGTGATGCCTTTGATATGTTAACATTGATGCTTTAGATACCTTATATTAACAATGATGTTTTTACACCAATTATTGTTGCAGTTATTTCAGGCTGTTGAACTGGAACAGCTAATTTGTGGCAGCCCTGTGCTTGATTTTGAAGCACTGTTTGTTTCTTAACCCCTACACAATTATTATTATTTCTTAGCTATAATATCTGGATGGTCTGTTTTACATCATTATGATTTGTCTTAAGCTATCTGTTCCAAAATGATTTGACTTATTGTATTATTTTGCTAACTATGCATTCACATTAATTATATTTACAGAGAAAAATTCACGATGTATGAGGATGGCTATAGAAAGGATAGTCGCATAATCCATGATTTTTGGGAGGTCTGTTATAGATTTCATCTTCTTGCTATCTTGAACGGATGGTACTCACCATCTGTTTTTTGCTTTATTTAGTGAAGACAAATAAAACCTTTGCCATTTTTTACATATAATTTGAAACATGTCTAATATAATATTTACATAGTTCATATGAAGAATGGGGACTGGGTGGTTAAATTGTCATCGATGTTATGAATGTTGCTTTTGATCCTTCTTGTTTCAACCTGGTTAAGATGAAGTTTTGTAGTTTAATCTTGTACCTAGAGTGTATTATAGTTTGGAGAAATGCATGTTGACTTCATAGGATTCCCCAAAGGTGACCAATTGCTAAAATATCGTCTGTGGTTATTAACCTCTTTTGTGATTTTCTTTGTTTTCTGCGTGTGCATTCTCCAACCATTAGCTTTAATACATCTGCAGTGTTTTTGCATTTATATTTGGTTTTCTGTTTCTTTTCTCTCCCACACACATCTAGATATATTCTTTACTGTCCAAATATGTTTTGTCACCTTTTTTGTGAAAAACACATGCATTGTAATTTGTATATTATTTAGTTAGCCGAGACCAGATTACTTGAACTGCACTATAATATTGCATGGAAAGTCTTTCTTATATATGCAAGGAAAGAAAGCAGCTGTAGCTTCACATTTATGGGCAAAGATGTATTTTTACGAGTCCAAGTCAAATGAAATTTGACTGGAAGAGCCAGTACCTGTCTAAACATCTTCACTTGAAGCACTGCGTAACAATGCATCTTTGACAAAAAGCATAGGGCAACTCTGAGACTTTGAGCAGATGCCAATCTTTCTTGCAGATGATGGCTACTATTCCCAAATTACCAAGTAGCGTTTCACTCCATGAGAGAGATGTGGAAAAGAGCATGTAAAATTCTGCCTGGCACTATGTCTCTAAGGTTCTAGCCAAATTATGAATGATGAACTTGTCTGTTACACAAAATACACTAGTGGAATCTGAAACTTCATTCTTGTTTAAGTATGTCTCATAAACAAGACTCTCTCTACAAGGTGAACAATGTCACTGCGTGCGTGAACAATGTTGTGGTGTGAACAGTGACGTGCGGGGTGAATAGTGTTGCGGCATGAATAGTGTCGCTCAGGGTGAACAGTGTCGCAGGCAGAACAAGGAACAAGGGGTTTTTCAGGCGTGACAGCGAGCCCTAGCGTTGTCGTTTCTTGAGCGGCCCTAGGGCTTCTAGCGTAGTTATGGGGATTCTTGATGAAGGAAGAATGGATGAGACGCGGGCTTCTCCCCTTAAATCTGTCCAACGCCTTCACACTACAGTTTCATATCAGCGTTTGTCTAAACAGATTAATTCTCTTCAGAAACAGCTAGACACACAAGCTAGCATTATACTCTCCTTGCAAGACCAAGTGAAAGACGGTAGCCGCATTATCATGGACCTCCAAAATAAACTTCAGGATCAGCAAGCCATTATTACTCAATTGCAGACTGCACATACCGAACAACCTCCTCAGAATTCTGCGAATTTACACTCTGAAATTTTAAAAATTCGAGATGAACAGGCTATTCTTCTTGTTGAACAGGAACGTCTCAAGGAAGCGTCAACTGCACAAAGCCAAAAACTAGCCGACCAACAATCTTGGGTTCAGGTTGTAGCTGGAAAGAAGAACCCCCCCCTCCCCATAGTTGAGTTGGCTGTCCAAGCTAAATTTGAAGAAGAAAGGATCCGTAATGCGAAAGCGCTCAATCTCAAGGATTTGTGGGGTGCCCAAACCTACTAATCCACTTCAAGCTGGAAATGCCTTCATTCACAACACTCTTGAGTTAACAGACGTTACTCTCGAGAGAGCATGGTTTTCTCCAAACTCCACATTGGTTATACGCTTCAAAAATGCGGAAGAGCGTATGAAGGCGTTGAGGGCCAAACGGAAATTATTTACTCTTTAGGACAAGATATACCTTGATGAGGACCTTACGCGACTCCAGGTTGAAGAATTGAAGAAAGCAAGGGAACAAGTAGCCGCGGCCAGGAAAGCCAACAAATGGGCAGTTATTCGTAATTTGCGTGCAGTGATTAGGGACTCTCCCCCACTTGGGTGGTCCAAACCCTTGCCTAGCAAATGACTCCATCGACATGGAAGGGGGGTGGCAGATAAGCTAGTTGTAGCTTGCTGGAATTGCAATGGTACGATGTGGTCTACCCCAAGGTCCCTTTTTGATGTGATTGGCAGACATGACATCATTCTTATTTGTGAGACGCACGAGAGTCCTGAGCGGGCCCTACCAGTTATCTCTGGTTACTTTTGGTGGTCCAGTTGTCGACAACTCACTCGGCGCTCTAGGGGGGTTCGAGGTTCAGGAGGTGTTGTTGCTCTTATCAGGGATAGGCTCTAGGGTTCGGTATCCCTGGTTTCGACTGACCCCCACTCCAGGTTTTTATGGATTAAAATCCACCGTCACCCACCTCTTTGGGATATATACATTGCCACTTGTTACTTTCCCCCCACCACGTCCAATTTTGCTATTCACACGAACGGGGACCCTTTCCAAGATCTCTATGAGGACATTACTAGATACTCAGCTTCAGGGGAGATACTTTTGCTGGGAGATTTCAATGCTCGGACCGGACCTATGCAGGTTTCTCTTCATGACCTCACAACCGATGAGTTGCAGACTCGGGAATTGGATCCTAAGGACCTTGGTTTTGCTCGAACCTCCAGCGACATACAGGTTACTTCCTACGGTAAGCATCTTAAGCATCTTATTGAGTTGGGTGAATCCAACAGGCTAGTGCTTCTCAATGGTATATCTTGTTTTTCGGATTCTGGTGGGTTTACTTGCTTTCCTCATAGTGGTGGAGCCAGTGTCGACTATGCTATTTCCTCTACCACCCTCATTCCATTCATTTCCCGGTTTAGCGTCTCTAATCACCCTCCCCCCTTACCGATCATTCAGTTCTTTCTCTTACGTTATCCGTTGTTTCCCTTCCTGTTACTCATCCCCCTCCTCCCTCCCCTTCAGCCCCTCGGGTCATAATAGACTTTGACTATTATTATTCCTTTACCTACATGGACCGGTTGCATCAGGTTCTCCCTAGGGTGTCTTCTCTTCCCGATGTTTCCGATCGTTTTGCTTGCTTGGTCCAAACTATTTGGAAGGCTGCTTTGGACTCGTACCCCCACTCTATTCGTCCTCCCCCCGTCCTCGTCCCCCTGGTCATTGCCCCATGAACATCTGGTATGATGAGGAATGTAAGTCTGCCCACCGAAGGTTGAAATATGCCATTCGGAATCCTTCCCAACTCTATGCCATTTCCCACAAAGACTACAGGATGCTTCTTCGAAAGAAGAAGCGTCTCTTCCTCTCTCAACATCGACTTGATCTTATCCACTCCCTTCAGCAGTCTCCTAAATCCTTCTGGCGCCTTATCCTCCCCCGTGATCGGATTACTCATGGGATCGATCTTTCCTCTTGGACCATTCATGCCTCTTCCCTCTATACCATCCCTAATCAGCCTCCTATTATTGTTCCCTCCCCCTCCTCTTCGTGCCACCTCTTTTCTACTGGTCTTGTCAGGAAGGCTATTAGGAAACTTTGTACGAGCAAAGCAACAGATTTGGATGGGTTACAGGCAGAATTTCTGAAGCATGGTATTGACCCTCTTGTTGGGCCCCTCACTGATCTCTTTAATCTCTCTGTCTGTTCTGGGTTTCCTGATTCTTGGACTTAGCATATCATTCACCCCATTCATAAGGTAGGTGATCCCCATGAACCCAATAATTACAGGACTATCATGATTGGGCATATCTTTGCCAAGCTTTATGCCACAACATTGGATGTGCTTCTCTCCCGAAGGTTGGAGGAGGAGGGTTTCAGGGCTCTTGGCCAAGTTGGTTTTCGGCAAGATCACCAAACCACAAATCACATTCTAGTCCTCAGAGCTATTATTGAGGAGGCGTGTTCCAGGTCCTCGAAGGTTTATTGTTGCTTTGTTGACTTCAGGAAAGCCTTCGACACGGTGCCTCGACATTTACTTCTTGAGAGACTTCGGTCAGTTGGCATCTCTGGGCAACTTTTGACAACAGTTACACGGTTATATGAGACTCTGAAAGGTCGGTTTCGCTCCCCTCAAGGGTTTTCAGACAATATTCTTAGCACCATAGGAGTGAAACAGGGGTGCCCCCTTTCCCCGACACTTTTTGGGATCTTCATCGACGAGCTTGAGACTTTTATTAAGGAGAACGCTCACGCAGAGGATGGTTGCCTTCTTCACTATGTGCTGATTTCTATTCTCCTCTTTGTTGATGATGTTGTTCTTTTGGCCTCTTCCCCTGAGGGGCTTCAGCGCCATCTGGACAAGCTTGCCACTTTTTGTGACTCGAGACAGTTGACGGTGAATCTTTCTAAGACCAAGGTTATGGTATTCAATACTACCAAAGAGGCTCTATCTCATCTCCACTTCTCTTTCCAAGGTCGAGAGGTCGAGATCACCACCTCTTATGTGTACTTGGGGGTTCTTTTCACCGGTCCCACTTTTGGTATGAAACCCATTGCCCAGGCCCGGGTGTGTAAGGGATATGCAACTCTGTCTTTGCTAGAGAGGAATTGCTTCAAAGCACATTTTCAGGATATACCTGTGAAGATGAGGATTTTTGATGCCTTGGTCAAGCCAACTATTACTTATGGGTCAGTGGTTTGGGGTCCTAGTCTTGGCCCGACTGAGTGGTCACGGGTTGAACGAGTCCAGACACTCTTTCTTCGATGATTCATTCGTTGCAAGGGCACAGTCCCCCGCTCTATTATTCTGGCAGAGTTTGGGGCTTCTCCTCTCCAACTTGAGATTATCTTCTTGATTATCGGTTATCTTCACAGGATCCGTACTTTAGGAGATACCCTTGAGGGTTGCAAGCGGTACCCTTACCTCGCCCTTCGCTCCTCGATGGAACTCTCTCCGAGTTCTCAGGGAGGCCGGAGGAGCTGGTATTTTCAAGTTTCTGCCCTCTTGGCCAGCATTCAGATACAGATAGACAAGCTCCCCCCTTATTCTTTGGGTGTTCTCCCCCCCTCTCGACTTAGTAAGGAGAGGATGCTCCACGAGATCCGGAAGGATGTTAGTCTCCAGTACACCAGATGCACTTGGATCTCTCCTGTTGCCCCTCTTTCCCCCAAGTTGTCTTTCTACCATGAGCACTTCTTACAGATACAGGAGGGCAGAATAGTTCCTCCACAATACCTTCAGCAGCACACAATGCATAGTCTTCGGATCACTATTGGGCAACTCAGGGTGTGTTCTCACCAACTCCGGATTGAGTCAGATCACCATCTTTCCACGGAGGAGCGGATTTGCTTGTTTTGCCCCTTGGGTGAAGTTGAAACCCTTCATCACTTTATTTTTTGTTGTCCCATTTATTATGAGATCCGGGGTAGATTCCATTGCCTTTTTAGGGACAACTCTCGATCTGTTTCTACCTTCTTCAGATACCCGGACCAGCGGTGTCTCGCACTCTTTCTTAGGGAGATAACTCAACTTCGACGACATAAAAGTTCTCCTCTAGATGGATCTCACCCTCCTCAACATCGGCTCATCACAACATACTTCACTAGCTCCGACGGACCAGGTGACTCCGGACGGAAACGCCCCACATCATCCATTTCAAACAAAAGCAGGGTCACTTGATAACGCATCATCCAGTTCTCCTTACATTGTTCTGTTAAACCTTGAGGTTGTTGGACATAAACCTCTTCAGTCAAGTACCCATTGAGAAAGGCACTCTTTACATCCATGTGCTGAATTTTCCACCCTTTGTGGGCAGCCAAGGAAAGTACTGATCTGATAGTTTCCTGTCTGGCAATAGGAGCAAAGGTCTCCTCATAATCAATGCCATATTTCTGAGTGAATCCTTTTGCTACAAGTCTTGCCTTGTGTCTTTCAATGCTTCCATCAACATTGAATTTGGTCTTGTAGACCCATTTGCATCCAACACATTTTTTACCCTTAGGAAGCTTCACTAGCTCCCAAGTATCATTCTTTTTTATAGAGGTGATTTCCTCTTCCATGGCTTGCTGCCATACATCATGAGTGCATGCTTTCTCATACTAGATGGCTCTAGCTGTGCACTAGTCATTAAAGCATAATTAACTACATCTCCCTTAGGATCATTGGAGTCATCATCACCATACATACGCAGATTTTCAAGTTTTTGTAAAACTGCATTCATTTCACTAGCCTCACTTCTAGTGTATCTTTTCTGGAAATTTTTATCCAACATTTGAAAAGATGGATGATGCTGTAGTGTTCTTTTACCTCTTGATGAAGAATCAATATCCATAGGTGAAGAACTTACTGATCTTTGTGGAGAAGGACTTGGAGTAGCTGCTGATGTACTCGAAGTAGTACTCATACTTGGGCTTGGAGGAGTTCCTTTGCTGTTTTTGGGCTGCATTTGTTGCACTTGCTGTACTTGAGAGGTACTTGCATCATGAGATCCATCATCAACAAAAAGTTTTTGATGACCCCATTCTCCCCCTTCATCAAAAATTACATCCCTGGAAAGAATAATTTTATGTGTTTTGGGATTATAGAGTCTATATGCTTTGGTAGACTCACAATATCCAACAAAAATACATGCTTGACTCTTGGGGTCAAGTTTCTTTCTTTTCTCATCAAGAATGTGAGCATATGCAAGAGAACCAAAAACCTTGAAGTGTTTTACATTTGGCTTTTTTGCCATACCATCCTTCATAAGGAGTGACCCCATCCAAACTAGAAGTAGGACTCCTATTCAAAATGTAAACACTAGTTCTAACAGCATCAGCCCAATACATATTACTGAGATGCTTAGTTTGAAGCATCGATCTTGCCATTTCTACTATGGTGCGGTTCTTTCTTTCCGCCACACCATTCTGTTGTGGAGTATAGGCAGTGGTGAATTGCATTTTTATCCCACATTCTTTACAATATTTGAGAAAGGCATTTGAGGAATACTCTCCTCCTCTATCTGTCCTTAGACATTTTACAATGAACTCACTTTGTTTCTCTAAATTATTTTTGAAATCTATGAAGCAATAAAAAGCTTCATCTTTGGTTTTCAAGAAATAGATCCAACACATCCTAGAGAAATCATCTATAAAAGTGAGAAAGTAAGAATTATTACCTATGCTTTTTGTCTGCATGGGACCACAAATGTCCAAATGCACTAATTGGAGTGGATGACTGGCTCTCCACGCTTTTCCTCTTGGAAACTTGGATCTTGAGTGCTTTCCCAAAGCACATCCTTCACAGACCTCCTTGTGTTCATCAACTCTTGGAAGTCCACACACCATAGCTTGAGAAGTTAACAATTTCAAGCTTGCAAAATTTAGGTGACCATATCTCAAGTGCCAAAGCACACTTGGATTTGCTATAGCAATACTAGCAAGTTGAGCACCCCCTGGTTCCCCAAACTTAAGGGGAAACAACCTATTCTTGGTCATAGGTACTTGTGTAATGACTCTATTACAATTGTTCTTATCAAAAATTACACATTTGCCTTCATCAAAAACAAGTCTGTAATTTTTCTCCATCATTTGTCCAACACTAAGCAAATTATGTTGGAGTTTGGGGGTATAATAGATGTCATTTACCTTTTTGGTGTCTTCTTTGGTTGGAACCTCCATAGCTCCAATGCCTTCAACTTGCAAAGCTTTATCATCTCCCAATTTGATTCTTGATTTGTAGGTGGAATCCATTGTAGCAAAGAGCTCTTCTTTGCCACTCATGTGATTAGAACAACCAGTATCCAAAATCCAAGTGTCATTTAGATTTTGATCTGATTTTCCATAAGAAAGAAACAGATTTGAAGTTCCTTCTTCTTCACCATAGTTGCCATATTGACCTCTTCCATCTTGAGAAGTCTTGGACCAACGATCTCAATCAAAATGACCAGGCTTGCCACAGTTGAAACAAGATTTCTTTGTTTTGTCACCTCCTATTCCTTGATTGCCATTTCGACCTTGATTTCCACCTTTGCCTTGATTGCTACCTCTGTTTTGATTGCCACCTCTGCTTGGATTTCCTCCTCTTGAGCTGCTTTTGCCTCTTCCTCTTCTTTGTCCTCTGCCTTGGCCTCTTCCTTGTCCTCTTCCTTGTCCTCTTCCTGCACCCTCATTGGATGAGAAAGCTTTATCATCGCCTCCATAGTTTATTGAAGGAGATCCCTGTAATCTCTCTTCATGAGACATTAATGAACCGATTAGTGCATCAAAAGTTAGAGTGGAAAGGTCTTTTGATTCTTCAATGATGATTGCAATGTGGTTCCATTTATGAAGAAGTGTTCTCAACACTTTCTTCACAACCGCTTCAGGTTTGACTTGTTCGCCAAGAGTTTCCATTTTGTTGACAACTGCTTTGACTCTTACGCAGTAGTCTCCAACTTTCTCATCTTCATTCATTTTGAGATTCTCAAAATCTCGTTTCAGGGTTTGAAGCCTTACTTGATCACTTCCTTGATAGTTGTCTTTCAATGCTTTCCATGCATCTTGGGCAGTTAAACAAGAGGCAATCCTCGGGAAGATGCTTTTCTCCAATGCTGCTTGGAGATGATAGAGAGCAGAGGAATTGCTCTTTTGGGCATCTTTCTTTGTCTTCTTATTGGCTGCACTCAAAGTGGTCCAATCTGAAGGTTCTGTGTAACCTTCTTCGACTATATCCCATAGTCCCTTGCCTATGAGTAAGGTCCTCATCTTGATGGACCAATACTCATAATCAAACCCATTAAATTCTGGAATGGGTAGATTATTATTGGATGCCATAGCTTTTGGAAATAAACTAAAAACACACTTTTTATTTCTCAATTACAATCAAAGTACTATGCTTTTCAAAGAAAGAATTACATATTTAAATCAAATCTAACTTGATCTCCTCTTGTTGTTCCTGCAGAGGTTCTCCTATCACTGGATTGACAAAGTTGTCAGCAACTGAATCGTCGTCATCACTAATAAGAATGACTTCCGGTGAATATGGTTCTGGCTCCAGTATTTCAACTGAGTCGTTGTCACACTGATGAATATTCTCTAGCTCCTGTGGTGCAACTTCTACAGATTCTGACTCTTCAAATTTGCTACCAAAGGAATTGTCTTCTGAATCAGCGTCATATCCTGCATCTGGTGCTCTTTGATGGGCTATTACAACATTTTGAAGTTGATTGAATACAGTATTCAATCCATACATTCAAACTTTTTCATCAAAGGATTCGGGGTTTTCTCTTACTAAAAGAGAACAAAGGGTATGATAGCATCCAGTAGACCTTATCATTAATGATTACAAAATTCTACCCCTTTGTTGTAAAAATATTCCCCCCTTAAAGCCTCTTAGGCTATTACAAAAATTTTCACCCTTCAAGCCTCTTAGGCTATTACAAAAATTTCACTCTTAAAGCCTCTTAGGCTATTACAAAAATTTCCTCTTAGGAAATGTTTTTTTTTTTTAATATTGCAAAATAAAAAATAAAATTTTATCAATAATTTTAATTAATAATAAAATTTAATATCAATTAAAAAACATTTAAAAAACTTTTAAAAATGAATTTTAATTAAAATTAATATTAAATTATTAACTAATTTCATAAAATTAATTTTAAATTTTGCAAAATAAAAAAAACTAAAAAATTTAACTTTTTTTTGTGGGTCGGAGGGTTCGACCTTATGGCCCTGGGCCTTACCGCCCGGCCTTCTGCTACTGCGGTAGCTCACCTTCCGTGAGCAAAGGGGAAGTCGCTCCCCCTTAAACCAAAGCCTCTACCTTAGTAAAGCTTAGAAACTTTAAAAAAATAAAATTTTAACCTGTTTGTTGTCGTCGGGTTTCGATCCTGCGACCGGGCGGGGGGCAAAGGCCTTTAGGCTGGCTCCTCGAGCCAGTCGGGCTACAACATCCGACGTGAAGGCAAAAAGGAATGCCTTCTCTATGTAGATGACGTCGCCTCACTTTAAAAAAAAAAAAAAAAAATTATTGGGATCTTTATCCCACATTCACCCGGAGGGAGGACAAAATGATGTTTAAAAGCATCAACTCGCACAATGTGTTTCGATTGTCTTCGGGCAATCGAACGCCTCCCTTTTGCCATCGACTTGTCCAATTAGATCGCGCCATGTCGCCTTGCCACATCACCCTGCCATGTCGCCTTGCCACGTCACCCTGTCGCGTCAATCCGCGTGTCCTTGCTGCGTCAGCTCGCCACTTGTCCTCTTCTCTGTCCACCACGTGTCCACCTCTGGTCCAGTGGTTTGTCGCCACGTGTTTGTGAGGGCAGCTCTGCTGTTCGCCACGTCTGCTGCCTCGGGAATCGTGTCCCCAGTCAAGTCAGCTCTACTGTCCACCCACGTATCCCCCTCGGTCCTCGTCCATCCACCACGTCAAGTCCTCGATCTGCGTGCAGCCTCGACGCCACGTGTCCTCCTCGAGATTCATGCCTGGGGCTTCGGCTCCTCTGCACGCCGCTACTTGGGATGCGTGCATGCGGGTTTCTCCTCTTCCTCGGGATGCGTGCCTGCGGGCCCTCCTCACCAGTCGGATACCAAATAAACCCTAACCCTAACACAGCTCTGATACCAAATAAAGTTTCGAAATAGTTCGATTAATTAATCAAAATGAAATTACATGCTTAAATAGGGAAAAGCTAACCGCTAACTAGAAAATAGGGGAGAGAAGATAGGGGAGAAAAGGAGAAATTATAAAATGACTCTCTCTCTCTCATCGCCTGCCGTCCACCTCCTTGTCGTCCACCTTGGTGCTGTCATCGCCTGCCGTCCACACAAAGGTAAGTTAAATACTAACATTTGTCAGGGTTCCGAACTAGCACTAGTCAGAGACATATCATGGACGTCTTCAGCTGCAGTACTTTGGCCTGGATTGTTAGGAGAGAATAGTTTATGGGGGGTTCTTGGAGCTTGCCCATCCTGGGCTGCTCCCTCCCCCCTCCTCTCTCTGCGTTCTTCTTGGCATGCACTCCTCTCTTTTGGACTGCAGCCATCCCCCCTTCTACTCTCCCTTTTATTTTCCCTTTCTCTTTGGCCCGGTTGTTGGGTTTCGTCTTGTATTTATCTTAGTTCTTTTCTTTGTTGGGCTTTTTAGCTTGCTAGCTGGCAGTCATTATTGTCCTTCTTATAGTCCCTTGGGTCTTATTTTGGCCCACCGCAGACATTAATATATTTCATTTCATTTCATTTCTTGATTGCTAGACACCTATGAACTACTAGCTAGCCAAAACTTTTTTCTTGAATCATCTTCTTGCCTTCCAGATTTCATGACATCATTGTTGACAATATGCTTCAGGATCCTTAGTTACCCAATGCTCGTTAAAGTGTTAAGCAATTCGCAAAGAATGCCTTATCTGCTCGTACAAGTCATTTGTGATGTACTGAAAAAACACTCTTGCCATTATTGCATTTCCAATCCCTTCAATAAGAGCTTTTGTCACATATTTTGGTATGTTCAAGACCATGGATGATCAAAAGTGGTAATTTAAGTTAAGTACTAGTGAAAGGTGTAGGAGCCAAATATCACAGTGCACTGCCTTTGGTTATAATATGGTATTCTACTTGCTAGATTATTTCAAGACCATGAATGATCAAAAGTGGTAATTTAAGTTATGTACTAGTGAAAGGTGTAGGAGCCAAATATCACAGTGCACTGCCTTTAGTTATAAGATGGTATTCTACTTGCTAGATTATTTCAGAGAACTCAAGGATTTGTGTTTGTTTTGTTAATTAAGGTAAGAGACTGATTAACACAATCCATCACTATTGGCTTTTGAGGCATCTGACTATCTCAATTTTCAAAAGCTATGAATACCTAACTGATTGATTTGATCTGCAAACATTCGGCATTTGTACTCTACCATGGCCAAGCTTTCTAATACAAAATCTGCATTGGATCGTTGATAAACAGGTCAGTATATCAAATGAATGAATATCTGTAACAGTTATCTCTACTTTAGTTTATTAATACTTTCTTTGTAACTATAGTGATTTGTAACAGCTTTTTTACATTGAGCCCCATTGACCTTCTTTGGTCATTTGTGGCCATTGATACAATTATCTTGTCTGTTTGAAATATGACGGCTTCATTAGGTTATCATTTTTTAGCTGTGGGTGTTGACTGCCCCATTGCTTCTCTATACTATTTCTTCCAAATTTTTGGTTTTTATCCTTGCAGGATCCTTCTTCTTTTCCTTTATGTATTGTTGATTATTTTCCTTCCTAATTTCTCTGGTGTATTAAATGCTTTTAGAGATTTTTCATCAACACAGTTAGGAATTGAGGTCTAGATGATTGTTTTCAAGGGAACCTATAGTTTTGTGTGTATGGTTTTTGGCGGCTTTTGAATTATTTAAAAAGAGTGGTCAGGTCATGTGATCAAAAGCACTGATGGAGGCTAATCTTGGAAATATGAAAAAATGCTTTTGTGTACAGTGCAGACAAAAATAATGTGTATGTTGCTTTAAGCCATTTAGAATAATATGTTATGTTTTATGTGCCTTAAATTCACATTCATTAAGTGTTAGCACACTTTTGGTTAACTCTGTGGCTTTCTGATGCAGATTGTTCATTCACTAGATGAAGGAAACAAAAAGAAGCTGCTTTTCTTTGCAACGGGTAGCGATCGTGCTCCAATTAAGGGTCTTGCAAACCTTCGCTTTGTTATTTCTAAGAACGGTTTGTACCATGTACTCTACATACCATTATCAACAAAAGTTGAACACATTTAAGGAAATAATGTCTCAGACAATGTAGAGCATATAACTCACCAATGGTTAACCAGAGATATCATCCTGCCAAAAAGAGCTTTTCAAAAGGAACCAAAGGCTTCCTTATCAAATATGAATTGGTGCCTGGAAACTCTAGGGGAAAAAGTTAGAATATAGAAAGTGCTTTTCTGTCCATAACAAACCCTCAAACAATATAAGATTCCACTACAGGAATATAGAAAAAAAGAACATTATATATAAGACTATCAGTCATGGGACTTTTGTGAAAACAAGGCAGAAAATATCGATGGCCCTCCAAAGAAAGGGAATATGCATTAAAAACTAGGCAGCAAAATACAGAAGGTATTGAAATATATAAGGCGTTTGGAATGTATTCATACTTTCACCAACTGTCCATGAAAGTCCAACATGACTCCTGTGGACTTAGTGTAACAGAAGCAAGGTTTGCTCCAACATATTCTCCGTCAAACCATAACTTTGAGATTGAAGAATGCCAAAGTCAATCCCAAGCAGCTGATGCAAAACTGGATCCCATTCAACCACTGTGTGAGGGAGACGTAGTGCTCTTAGAGAACTGTGAAGCAGGTAGTTGTTGGTCAAAAATCTGCCTTAGGTATGGAATGTTTCATCCATGCGCCCTAGACCCGGCCAACATTGAAAGGCCGAAAGGAAGAAATGCCTCCCATGCCAATCTCCAGAGATGGGCTGGTTCCCTTACTATTCTAACTTGGGGATTGAGATTAAGGAACAGGAAAGAAATTATAAATGACAAGAAGGGATGGGAAATATGGCCTCAGGCCAGATGAACAAGGGTGATGAACAAACAACACGATAACTTAATTGTACTCTGAACCAATAGCACTCCACACAAAGAAAGTAACAGAAATTAAAACCAGACAACTTATATGTGCAATCTCCAGAATTATTCCAGTGTTCACCCTTTATCGGAAGCTAAATCCAGACATAGAATTATAGCCTACAGACAAAGCAGAGAATTGATAGAAATATAAGATAGAAGACATACACACAGAGAGAAATCCAAAATTAGAGCCAAGGTTTCTTTGTATTGATAGCAGAATTCATGTACAGCAAGTCTCTAGCAAAACGTCCATCCTATTACATTAGAATTGCTGGCTTTTATAGAGGATTTTGCCTCTAAAACATAAATGCACACCCACAAAACATCGCGGTGGCAACAAAGATAAGATTTGAGCACTCATCAAACAGTAATGAGGCATGGCCTGAATTGGATGACTCATGGAGAAGTGGCTGGATGACTTCAATGCGACCATATGATTCGTCTGCTGCACCGCTTCCTCACTTGCTTGAACCGCCTCAACGAAATATTGGATTCTGCACTCCCATAAAATCAAATCCGAAAGCTTCTCAGACCGACTGCAATTCAACCGGTGAGGGTGCGCCTTGTTTCGCTGCTTCCTAGCGTTTCTATAGAATTCTGGTTGAAGCAGGGGGGGCTAGACTGAAACAGGCGCGTCGGATGCAGGCCCCACCTATGTTTCGCTCATGCAGTCTCCGAAAAGTGTTTGCGCTCCAAAACTGCAGCGAAACAAACTAGCCATCCTGGGAGCAGCGCTGGCGTTGAAAAGTCAAAGGTCATTGCGCCCTTGGTAGGTCCGAATTTGATTTGCGCTAGGAAACTAGAGCAAAATGCCTTGCTACATTAGAAGGGGCACCAGAGTGGAAAAGTCAAAGGGCATTGCGCTCCCACTTACTCCGAATTTGCTTTGCGCTCTAAAATTGGAGCGAAACTACTTGATCCACACTTAGCATTTTTTCTGTTTGATGGGTTGCGCCTTGGAAAAGTCAAAGTCTATTTCTCTCCTTCTCACCCCGAAAAGGAATTGTGCTTGGAAACTTGAGCGAAACGCCTTGGGCCCCACCTACGTTTTGCCCAACCTTTAGCCTGAAATGGGCTTGCGCTCTTGATTTGGGCGAAAAGACTTTGGGCCCCACACTGCCTTGGGAGTTTGAAACAAGCTTTTGCTGACTTTGAGGGCGGGTCAAAGGCGCTTTCGCCCAAAAGATGCTCGAAAATGAATTGCGCTCATGATTAAGGACGAAACAGAACTGGGCCCCACACTTGCAACTAAAATTTGGAATACGCTATGTCCCATGGAAAAGTCAAAGGCCTTTTCTCTCCTCCTTGGCCCGAAATTGCTTTGCACTCACCCATAGGGGCGAAACAGAATTGAGCCCCATACTTGTGTTGCAGCAGTTTACACTAAGTGTTGGAACAGCATGAAGGCGCTTTCCCCCAGTTTAGCCTTGAAAAGGCTTTGCGCTCTCCAACCGGGGTGAAGACACTTGGGCCCCACTCAACACTTTTTCCATCCGAAGTTGAGTTTCGCCCAGCCAAGGCCCGAAACTGCCTTGCACTCTCATACAGAGGCGAAAAAGCCTAGGCATGCTTACGTTTCCTTTTCCAAAGTTGGATTGCACTGCTCTAGCCCGAAATGTGCCTGCGCTCTACCTTTGCTCCGAAACTAACTTGCGCTTGGAGATTTAGTGCAAAATCACCCTTGTTGTCGAAAAGACAAGGACCCTACATGATGAATGAACGGGAAAACTGCACACTCCCTTGGACGTAGGCAACAAATTCTAACACAAACAGCAGGAAAGAGAAAATACATTCTGAACAAAGAACAGAGCCTCAGGGAAGGAGAAATTACTGAAGAAAAAAATATATACAAAGGAAATCAATGTTGCAGGAATGCCAACATCTCTAGCGGCTCGCGGGGGGATTGAGCTCACCTCGATGTTAAGATCCCAGGCCTTATTTGTTGGGCTCAAAGTCATCATCGATGTCCTTTTCTGAATGCTCACTCATTGCAGTTGACTCTTCCTCCAACTTCTCCCTTTCTGCTTCCTCCTCTTCTTCTTGGCGCTCATGTTTTTCTTCCTAGCGTTCATGGTCCTCTCCTTCCTTTTGGTCTCCTTGTGCTTGATCTCCTTCCTGTGCTTGATCTTCTTGCTGCTGGATAGGTTCGGATCGTGGGAGACGCTCCGGGATATGTTCATAGGTTGCTTGGACCAGGGCCCAGGCGTCTTTCTTAATTTCGCCTCGATCTTGGAGCTCCCTGACCAAGTACCCGAAGGTCTCAAGTTGATCTATGTCAGCATAGTTAGCTCTCTGGCTGAGGTCCACCAAAAAGGCTTCAATTCATGCGAACCTGGCTATTAACTGCATCACTTGATGCTTCGAAATAGGTTCACCCCAACTGTCGATCTCCGAAGTGTCATTCTCAAAAGCGTCTCAAGTTAACTTCAGCTCTTATTTTGTCAAAATATGGTCTTCTTCGTCATTGAAACCAGGGAAACTGGGTTGCGCGAGTTTTTCGACATACATCAGAGAAACTCGCCTTTTCTGCTCAAACGCGTCCATCAGCCTTCTCGCATCTCGAGCTGTTTTCATCCTTGCAAAGTAAGCCCGCAGCGTTACCTTCGTAGTTGCCCATGACCGAGCAAGCGGGCACATTGGAGTGAGCTCGAGGTCCATTTTCTGTAGGGTTTGCACCTTCATGGCCAGCTCCAGCCATCAATCAATGTCCTTCTCAACATCCTCCACGATAGATGCGCCGTAAGAGACTGATTGCTTGGCCTCGCAGATGAACGTTAGGACAGCTATTGCTTTGCGCACCCTTTTTCGGAAATTTGTCAGGAAGCGATGGCGGACCTCCTTAACACGGTCCTTTGAGAGGACCTCTTCTTGTCCTTCTTTTGTTTTTAACTGGGCTTGCAGCTTCTGGACTTGATTATTCAAAAGCTGCAACTGACTTTCTGCTCTTGCATGCGCCTTGAGGCACTGTTCAGATTCTTTCCTGTAATTTTCTACCTCTTGCTCCAGACTGGTTACACGCTGCTGCAACTGCTCAGATTTGGACTGCGCTTCTTCTAGCTGCGCTCTTGTGAGCGCCAGGGTTTCTTCAAGCTCTATGTTTTTGGCTTCAGCCTCATAGCAGTGAGCCTTGAAGTGCTCCATGTGGAAATAGATGGAGCCCATCTCAACCGGGATATTTCCGATCTTCTCTGCTGGATCGATTGTCCTCATGTCTTCAACCGTATGACGGTAAGAATAGTCTGCTACCATCATCTCCTCTAATGGCTTTTGGACCTTGGGCACTTTCTCCATCTTGTGGAGTTGCATATTTTGTGGGTCAAACATAGCCCTTTTTTCCACCTGGGCTAGAGTTGCGCATTCTTTCTTTTCCGGCCCTTAAGCCAGGTTGAGGAATTTTGGTACGCTCAGCGTATACTCTCCGCAATTGGGCCCTCCATAACTTCCAGTTCCATTTCCATTGGTTCCTGCACTCCAAAGAGTGGTGTGAAGGGGAACAGAGCTAGTTGTGGGCTAGCTTCAGTAGCCGAATCAGGAGTAGCCGGGGCAGCGACTGCAGCAACTTTAGGAGATGTCGGGGTTTGGACTACTACAACCGAAGCGCTAGGATTTGGGGTTGGAATATCAAGGGGCACTGCCGCAATTGAGGAATTGGGTAAGGGCGAAAATAGGTCTGGATTGACGGCAGCGACGGATGCAATGATTGGATTATCAGAAACTTGAGGAGGGGTAGGGAAGAACGTTGCAGGAAACACAAACGCGTTGGAGACAAATGCATAGGAGCTAAACGCCTGAGAGACAGGCGAGAACGCTGAGGGGACTAATGACTGGGATGCGGGGAAAGTCGTGGCAGAAAGGGGGACGCCGAATGCAAGTTGAGTGGTGATGAGGGTTTCGGCATTGGAAGGAATATCTACCAGAGGTACAAAAGTGAGAGGAAGAGAGAGAGAACGCACCTACGAACTTCGGCACTACCAGAGTTGAAGCGGTGAACTGTTGTGTGATAGGGCTCGTCCTTGCTTCTTCCTTGTCTGATGGCTCTGCTTCCAGGTCAATGAACTCGACCTCCTGGTGCGTTTGCTGTGCCGAAACAGAAACTTTTGGGGCGCTAGCTTCCATGGCCGTCGATGCTGCAGGGGGTTTTGTGCCAAAAGGTTGAACTGCATCGGAATAGGGCTTTTTCGCAACAGGGGGGAGCGAAAGTTCTGCACTAGCCCTCCTCTTCTTCGGAGTGATCTCTTCTTCAAGGAGCAGCTGTTTGCCCTTCCCCTTGACAAGTGGGTCTCGTTCAGTGTGCTGCTCTTGTACTTTCGCCGCGTCTTCCACTTTGCTAGGGCTTTGAGTACTCCTAGGCACGATGTTAGCGAACAAGACGGGTCGGTAAGTATTACAATGCGTGTCATACGCCTTGGAGAAACTCTGGTCCAATACAAGCAACTGATCAGATGCCTCCTTTCCATTATGGACCCTCATGATCCACCAGTTTGCAAGTTTTTCATCCGACCAGTCAGGCACTTTGCTCTTCATTACTTTAAACACTTTGTCATCTCGGGCATGTGTCGGGGGAAGTGACATCATTCTCTCCACGTGCCATTCTAGGTCACGCCCCGAGGCATTATTGCGTTGTGCTTCGATGTCAGGGCGAGGACAACTATGAAAGCTTGTTGCACCGATCTTCAACCTGAAAACGTCTAATGGGTCGTACTTCCAGCGCTGTGGCAGATCGATCAAGCCAAACTCGTATAGTGTTACCGCTAGAAAGGTGTTATGCCCGTTGGCCGATACCTTAATGTTGCCGAAGTGGAAGGGCCAAGCACAGGTGTGTGGTTTCCTTCGCCCGTGGCCATACGTGTCATCAGCAAAGTCACTCTATCGGGCGACTTCGAGGGCAAACAGGTACTCAGTGGTGTAGTATGGCAATAGGAAGGGTTTTTCGGTAAACTCGAAAATTCTAACAACAAGGCCCTGCGTCAGTTGGAAAACGTCACCCAGCTGCTCCTGCACTATGTATTGTCTCATCCACCTTAGCACCCGCTCGCAGAAACCATAAATGATTTCCAAAGTTGGACCGAGGAACATCCTGTTAAAATTGTTGTAGGACTTGCGCCTGGATAGACTTCGAGTCCACTAATAAATCGAGAGCGCTTTGCCGTCTTTGTCTGTACGGCTTTTGGCGATGAAGGCAAAACGGTCGTGCATGTGGTAGAAGAAATACCACGCCATGAATGAGCAGATTCGGAACGACATGTCCCTTTCGCTCTGCACCTCACTCAACTGGATGTGCATTTGCCACGCCACCCAGTCTGCCCAGTCGAAAAACACAGGCTTTGTCCTCGACGTCATGGTATCAAGAGAATAGAAATCACCATGTGAAATACATTCGGCAAGTGAAACCTGCCACTTATACGTGAGGGCGTCCGTGGAGAGCCCCATAACCCATGCCAGCATGGAGTAGATGTCAGGATTTTTAAACCTCTTCAAGGGCTTGGGGAGGTCTGGAAAAATTCCAGGCATCGGCTTTTCTAACAGCTGAGCCTCCATGAACTAGCACATCTGTACTGTGTTGGCGTATCTTTCATTTTGTTCGATGTTGTTGATTTTTCTAACAATGTAATCAACAGGGGCCCTTGTCCACAAGCAAAAGCCTCTTGAACGTCTTGGGCAGTGATGGAGAATAGCTTCTTCCCTCTGGCGTCTAGGATCGTCCTGGTCCATAGGTTGTAGTATTTAGCGATTGCGCATATCAACTCCAGGCAATGATGCACAGGTATGCACAGGTACCAGTACAGGTGAAAGTGATAGGCGATCGTCCGACTGCTTTCGACAAACACCTTGGTCATCATAAGGTCGACTGTCCTGCACAACTTCTCCACGCTTGTCTTAGTGAGTACACAGTCTCGGATTCTGCTCAATCTGTCCTCGGGTGGGGGTGTGGGTTTTTTCTCTTTCTTTTCCTTCTTAGGTTTCGTCTTGCCTTCCACCTTCTTCGGGGCCTTCTCCTTCTTGGACTCAATGCTCTTTTTTCCCATCTTGACTATGTATTCACTTTAGTGCTCACTCTGAAAAGGACAACGCCTTACTGCAAAGCTCAACGCACTGTGTTTTATCGGCAACTCTCTCGCTCTTATTTGGCAAGGTAAAAGCATTACTGCAAAACCCTCAGTAAATTTTTATAGTTCGTTTGAGGCGCAACGATGGCCTTTTATAGCCCTGCAATTCACCCACCATAGTAATTGCTCTTTGGGGTGGAGTAAATGCCTGGAGGGATTATGGGCATAGTGGAAGATCTTCTGCGCGCTAACCGGCGGTGGAGCGCACCTCCCAATGTTGGCCAATTGCGTGGGCCGTAATATTCCTCGTAAGACGGGACGCACCGCCTTTTTCAAATTTATTTCATGCTTCAACGGCCCGTGGGATTGCTAAGCTTTACTTTGGACTGTGTGCCCATAACATTGGAGAAAGCGCCCGACGCTTTGGAGAAAGCGAAAGCCTATCGCTTTAAACACGTTTTCATCATTTCCTTTAAGGCTCGAAACAGGTAAAGCGTCGCGATTTAAAGCCTTGCTGTTTATACACTTGTCCTGAAAATTATTTTTTGTAACCCCTGCCACGTGGCGCTTGCACTAAAAACGAATTGAAAGGCCGCGACTTTGAGTTTCGCCCACCAAGGAGGGCGTAAGCTTTCGTTCAACACAACCCCGAAATGGAGTTTGACTTTTGACTCTGAAGCCCGAAGACAGGAGATGATTTTGAAAGCGCTCTTCCTTTCCTTTTGTGACACGTGGCGCTTACCACTTGGGGCTCGTGACTTGAATTTCACCCATAAGGCAGAGCGCAAGTGACTTTCACTCCACTAAGTCCCGAAATGGAATTGTGCGGCAAAACTAGGGCAAAACGGCTCTGGGTCCCACCTAGTCTTTTCTCGCCTTTGATTGGTTTGCGCCTTCATTTGAAAAGTCAAAGGCGCCTTCGCCTTAGTAACTCCCTTTAAGCCATTATCAGTTATTATTGCATCCGGTATCCCGAAGCGGGTTATCAGTCCTTCCAGAAAGGCAATGACTACATCTTGGTTAGCCTACTTGGTGGGCACTTCTTCTGCCCGCCGGGTAAAATAATTTGTAGCCGTTAGGATGTACTTGTGCCCCGCGGAGGAATTGGGATCTATCACCCCAATGAAGTCTAAGCCCCATTGCTGAAATGGAGCTTCGACCTGAATTGGGTGCAAGGGCAAAGAAGCATTCCTGCTCCGACCAACATACCTCTGGTATTTATCGCACTTCTGGCTAACCTCGAAGGTATCAGCAAAAATAGTAGGCTAGTAATAGCCTACTTTTATTATCTTTAAGGCCATAGGCCTTCCGGTGAAATGGCCCCCGGACATTCCAGAATGGAACTCGTCTAGGATTTTTTGCTTTTCTGTCCCCCTGACACATCTTAGGAGGACTCCGTATATATTTTGATGAAACAAACCACTCGGTAATAACACATATCTGCAGGCTTGCAGCTTGAACCTTCTCCTTTGCGAAGCATTGAGGTCAGAAGGGCACCTTCGAGTACTGAAGTATTCCACTAGGTCCTCTGTCCAATCCCTGCCGAGTACAGACCGATTTGCAAGGTTGCTCTCCTGTGCTGGTCATCCCATTGGCAAGTTGTCACATCAGATGCGGCGCTCCTAGCAAGATCTTGGCATAAGGCTCGACCACGGACTAATTTAGTGGGCCGGACTTCTATGTCGAACTCCTGGATCTTGGAGACCCATCATGCCCTCTTATTGCCAAGCTCACCTTGAATGATGAAGTTTTTGACGTCGGGGTGCACCACGTACACTATCGTCTTGCTCTGGGAGACGAAATGGCGAAACTTCTTTAGTGACCGCATCACCACATGCACTTATCTTTCAATGAAGTTGTACTTTTCCTCATGCGGGTGGATGACTTGGCTCAAGAATGCTATCGATCGCTCGTCCCCGTCCTTGTTCTTCTGGGTAAGGACAACTGCGTAGCTCTTCGGTTCTCCAACGGCGTAAAGGATAAAATCCTTGGAGTAGTCGAGGTTCACCAGAACGGGGGCCTGAGCGATTCTTTCTTTGATCTCTCTGAATGCCCGCTTCCTGTCCTTGGTCCACTGAAACTCAACATCCTTCTTGAGGAGTTCGGTCATCGGCTTTACTACCTGGGCGAAATCAGAGATGAATTTACGAACAAAATTAATCTGCCCAAAGAAGGATTGGAGGCCCTTCTTGTTCGCTGGCAGGGGTAGCTTGAGGAGGGCTTCCGCCTTGGCAGGATCAACAGCTAGTCCCTTCTCTGATATCACATGGCCCAAAAGCTTGCCTTCTTTTACTGCAAAAATGGGCTTTTTCGGGTTTATGGAGATTCCGAACTCTCGGAACTTCTCAAATACCTGGCACAAATTTAGATCATGTTCTCCCCTTTTGTGGGAAAAAACAGTCATGTCATCTAGATAAATCTCGATGATACGATTGAGTAACTCACCAAAGGCTAAGTCCATCGCTCTCTGGAAAGTTGCCCCGGCATTTGAGAGGTCGAACGACATGCGTGGTAGGCGGAAGTGCCCTACTTGGTGGTGAAGGCAGTCTTGTATTGGTCCTCGTCCTTTACCCAGATTTGGTTGTACCTGAAGAAGCCATCTAGCAAAGAGAACCTCTATGCTCCCACCACTACGTGAAGAATCTGATCGATTTGGGGCAGCGGGTAGTGGTCCTTCAGAGATGCTTGGTTGAGGTTCCAGAAGTCAACGCATAGGCGGATGTCCCCATTCGTTTTTAGGACTGGTACTGGGTTTGCCGCCCAAGAGGAGTGCTTGATGGGATATATAATCTTGGCCTCCAGCATCTTTAGGAGCTCGGCCTTCATCAACACTTATATTTTTGGGTTAACTGGTCTTTGCTTCTGCCTGAAAGGTTTGACCCCTTATTGCAGTTCAATCGTGTGCTGGAAGACACTCTTGTCGTACCCCTTCAAGTCCCGATAGCTCCAGTCGACAATATCCGGGTATTCTTTGCACAGGGTTTTGATTTGCTCAATTTCCAATGGGGTGTAATCAGTTCACACCTTGATGGTTTCCCCGGGCTCTAATTCCAGTTCCTCATACTCTCTCACGTCCACCTTGATCTTGTGAGCGAGGGACCTGTCGTCCTGATCAAACAAACTTTCAAGGGTGATTAAGCTCTTCGGGACGTGGTTGTTCTTCAGTAGAATCAACCCCTCATACTCTTCTTCGTTGAGGGTCCTGTCTTCAATATTGCTTGCTTTGTCGATCAAAAAATTGACGATCTGCTCGTCGTTGTCAAAGACCTGCCAATGAATATTTTTTTCCGGTACCGAAGGCCTGTAGATCACCCTCATTGTCTTCGGCTTTTGCATCACGTTTTCGGTAGGGGAGTATCTGGCTCCAATAGACGCCAGGACATTTGCGTGCTTATTCCGCTCCCGCGAAATAGACCAAATATTCAGAGCCAAGAAAGACTCGAGCAGGTCCCATACCTTATTACGGTATGCTTTCAGATAGTGCTGCTTGGCAACACACTTATTGGTTACTTGGTTGCAGATCAACTCCGAGTCTCCGAAGATCTGCAACTGCTTTATTCCAAGTATTTCTGCCTTTCGTAACCCCAAACACAGGGTTTCATACTCAACAACATTATTCCTACAGCTCCATGCGAGCCTGTAAGAGTACGTTTTCTGGTTTCCCGAAGGAGAGACAAGGACTACTACTCCAACGCCATTCTTGCATCAGGCGCCGTCAAAGAAGAGCTTCCACAGTCAATCGGCCATGGGGTTTTCGGGCTTGGTAATTGAGTAACACCCTATGTCGGATTCGATCATGGCATTAAAGTCGCGCATAGAAAACTCATCTTCTATGCAGAGCTCATCCAGAGCTTCTTCCATCAACTCTATTCCTTCTCCTTCCTCTACTTCCTCAATCATATTGATCGAGTCCAATTGTTTTTCCGCATCCTGGATCCTTTCAATGTGAAAGGTAGAGGGATTTTCATTAAAATTTTTAATCCTCCTTCCTTTGAAGGGGATTTCCAGGTGCGAAAATCTAGAGATAGATATCCTCCAAGTTTGGCAGTGAATTCCCTGTTGCCATTTTTCAAGGGGTTCATAATTTCATTTCTTTCCTGAAAAATCAGTTATTTCCCAGATTCGTCCCTAAATTGCAGCAGCTGGGCAGCAATCAGAAGCAAACCTTCCGGTTTAGGGTGCTGTAGAGCAAATCTGGAAAAGTTTTAAAATTTGATGTTGCTTGTTTGTTTTTTTTTGTTTAAGTGTAGAATCCTCCCCAAATCGCTGCAGTTTGGAGCGCTTTGGGGTAATTTTGCCGGCCAAGAGCGCTATGGAGCATTTCCGGGCAATTGGGAACAAGGAGGAGAAAAGCAGCCCTAAAAGATTCTAAGTCAAAATTTGCCCTAGAGCACTGCATTTCGGAGCGCTTCAGGGCAGATTTTCTTTCCCCGAAAGCTTTGGAGCATTTTTCGGCCGAATTGCAAAAAGTGAGCAAGAAGTCCTTTTTTGGCTAAGTGTGGAATTCCACCCTAGATCGCTGCAGTCTTGAGCGCTTTCGGGCGTTTTTTCCCTCCCGGAGCGCTCTAGGGCAATTTTGGTGTTGTCGAGGAAAATGATGAAAATGCCCAAAAATCTTCTAAGTCTGGAGTTTTGCCCCAAATCGCCGCAGCTCCGAGCGCTTCCGGGCATTTTTCTATCCCTGGAGCGCTTTGGAGCAATTTTGGCGCTGCCAAGGAAGAAGCAAGGAGCGCAAAGTTTTCTAAGTCAAAAGTGCCTCAGATCGCTGCAGTCTTGAGCGCTCCAAGGCAAATTTCTTGAGGATGAGCGCTCTGGGGTCATTTTTCAGCACTTTGAAAAAGTTGGAAAAGGGATAAGTTTCGTTAAGTACTCAAATGTGCCCTAAAGCGCTGTCATCTGGCAGCGCTAGAGGACAAGTCCCTCCTTCAGGATCGCTTCAGGGAAAACTTTTCCTTGTTCACGATTGAAGCAGCCGGGCGGCTCCAGTGATATTTTTGAGCATTTTGAGGTGGTTTCCCGCACGAAATCTGCCAGTTAAGCAGCTATTTTCCCTTAAGTAAAAAGTCAAAATTTTTCGGTATTAGGGCTCGTTTAAGTACAGCTAAGGCCATACTTCAGCGACAGCGTGGGTCACCATTGAAGACAAACAGTAGCAGGCATTTGAGTCAAAATGCAGCTACACCCACCACATTGATGAGCCGTTCTCTCCCAGCTACCAAATCTGTCATAAGCCATACCGTGCTCAAGGAGGAACATGCTGCAAGTGCAGATACGGCCGACAAAGATCAAATCTGGCCGCCTTTTGCAGCTTTTATAGGTTTTGGCATCTATGCCTACATTGTAATCTGGGGGGAATTCTGCTATAAATAGCAGTTCTTTCTATTGTAATAGGGGGGAACATATTGCTAAATAAAGTTGTTGTAGCTAAGACCGTTTGCTTCAATACAATCCATACTTTGGCTCCAATTGTGTCTCTTTCTTTTATGCTGCCTTATTCGTGTCATTTCTGCATTTACTCATTTATTTTTCTGATTGTTGTCATTCTGAACTCTGGATCACAGCATTGGCGATTATCTGAGCCTGGAATGCATGTTTAAGGATACATAGGGAAGAATTTCATAGCTGGTTTCTGTTACATGTATTGTTTTGATTGTTGTTGGTCTAGTTGCTAGTTAGTGTTGGCAATTTTGGGTACTTTGGGTACATTGCATTTGCTCAAGTGAATAAGTTGTCATTGATGTCAAGAGCTCTTGAAGGAATTTGATTTAATGTCAAATAATTTGTTTTGATGAAGGTTACGACATGACAAGTTCAAAGGTTATTCAGAGCATGGACAGTGAGTTTCCAAGAAGACCATAGTAGCCCTTTTGCAAAAGATCAAAGAAAACGACAAGTAAGAAAAGTGTCGCGATATCGCGACATATACAGCAGGCAAGAAAAACAGTCGCGTATACAGCAGGCAAGAAAAACAGTCGCGATTTCGCGACATGTTAGAGGAGAGAGAAGAAACAGGGAAAACTGTCGCGATTTCGCGACATGTTGGAAGAGAGAGAAGAAGCAGGGAAAACTGTCGCGATTTCGCGACATGTTGGAAGAGAGAGAAGCAGGAAAAACTGTCGCGATTTCGCGACATGTTGGCAGAGAAAGAGAGCAAGGTGGAAAGTGTCGCGATTTCGCGACATGTCGCATTTTCGCGACTTGAAAAGAGCAGGAAGGCAGAGAAGGAAAAGTGTCGCGATTTCGCGACATATTGCAAGGAAGGTTGTACGGACGAAAAAGTGTCGCAATTTTGCGACATAATGCAGAAGAGAGAGTCCGTAGTGTGAATTGTCGTGATTTCGCAACAAGTTCGAAGAGAGAGAAAGTAACACGAAAAGTGTCGCGATTTCGCGACATGCTGCAGAGTTCGAAGTGAGAACTGTCGCGATTTCGCGACATGCTGCAGAGTTCGAAGTGAGAACCGTCGCGATTTCGTGACATGCTGCAGATGAAAATGTTCCAAGTAAGAACTGTCGCGATTTCGCGACATGCAGCAAAGGAAAGGTTTCGAAGTAAGAAATGTCGCGATTTCGCGACATGTTGAAGAGAAAACGTACGGAAGCTGAAAGCGTCGCGATTTCGCGACAGGTTGCAAAGAAGATGTACGGAAGCTGAAAGCGTCGCGATTTCGCGACAGGTTGCAAAGAAAGCGTATGGAAAGTTGATAGCGTCGTGATTTCGCGACAGGTTGAAGAGAAAGCAAACAGATGCAGAAAGTGTCGCGATTTCGCGACACATTGAGATGGCAGCGTTCGGTTGGAGAAAGTGTCGCGATTTCGCGACAGAAACAAAATGCAAGTCTTCTATAGGAGAAGTGTCGCGATTTCGCGACAAAAGCAGAGAGGAAGGCTATGAAGACAGAAGTGTCGCGATATCGCGACAGAAGTAAAGACGAAGGGAGAAGTGTCGCGATATCGCGACAAAAGCAGAAAGGAGGTCGACGAAGGGAGAAGTGTCGCGATATCGCGACAAAAGCAAAGTTGATGCTGACAAAGTCAGAAGTGTCGCGGTATCGCGACAAGAGCTTAGTTGAAGTCGACAAGGGCTGAAGTGTCGCGATATTGCCACAAAAGCCAAAAGAAAGTGTACGGTTGCAAAGGTGTCGCGATATCGCGACATGTTGTAGTTTCGCGGCAAAAGCTACAGAAGAGTTACAGAGGCAGTGAAGCCGACAAAGTCAAATTTTAGCCGACGAAAATTAGGGCTTGCAGCCGACGAAGATTAGGGTTTGCATCCGGTATAACAGCCGACTAAGATTAAAGTCTTCATCATGAAAATTTTGTTATAAAATGAGGGTTGTTTGGAGAGTTGAAGGGTGAATGCATATGTGTTGTTGATGTGCGACGTTCGCAGATAGTGCGCAGTGCAAGAAGTTCAATCGCCGAGAGCAGAGTGCGAAATTCGATCGTAGTGTGAGAGTGCATTTCGTCGAATCATTCTAAGTGTGAAAGATCGCAAAGGAAACAGAGTGTGCGAAGACAGTGTCGCTGTGATTGCGCAGAGGTGCAAAGGTTGAAGTTCGATCAAGTGCGGCTGTGATTGCGCAAAGAGAGCAGAGGGTGTAGAGAGCACAAAGGGCAAAGACGAATGTGGAGTGCTGCTGCTTGAGGACAGAGGTGCATTGGTTCTTTGAGAAGAACTGAGAACAGATTTGGTTGTTGAGCTGCTGTGGACGTGATCATAGAAGGCAGAAGTCTCTTAGGCTAAGCATTGAGGACAGGAGGTCTTCGGTGGAAAGGAGTTCCACGTGCTTGGCAAGAGGTAGAGGCGATTGATCTTCCGAGGGATCATTTCCGAGAGCCAGAGGGGAAGGTATCTCCTTTGAGCAGAGGCTCATAAATTCAGACAGGGGGGAAGGTATCTCCTTTGAGCAGAGGCTCATAAATTCTGATTGGGGGAAGGTATCTCCTTTGGGCCGAGGCTCATAAACATTGTAATTGGGAAGGATTCCCAAAGAACTTTGAGATAACTTTTAGAGAAAAGTTTTGTGGACGTAGCCCAACCATTCCGGGTGAACCACGTTAAAATTGGTGTCACTTTGTGGATGATATTGTGCATTGCTTTGATATTGCTTTGGGTATATTGCTTTACTGTTTTGAAGTATAAAGGAAAAAGTAAAAAGAGGTCTTATACTGTTCACCCCCTCCCCCCTCTCAGTATAAGCTTGTGTTCTTCAGTTAGTGACTATGGTGCTTGTTCTTTCCCAAACGTTCAATACCAATGTTTAAAACTGAAAAGTTACATAGGAATCCGGCCTCCTCCGGAGATTGGCACGGAAGGCATCCCTTCCTTCCGGCCTTTCAAGTTGTTGGGCGAATCGAGGGCGCAACGACAACAAATCCTTTCCTCATGGCAGATTTGTAACCAACAGTTCCCTTGATAAGAACATGCTGAAATAGGGCTCCAGATCTACCACCACAACTTTTTGAATTAAGGTAATCTGCGGCATCTTGTGCAACATGATTGGGATATCTTTGATTACCCCCACTGTCTTAACCGGAGTTCTGTCCAGTTGAAGCACACTAGGACTACTCCTGGTGTACTCCATGCCCATAATCTCGCAAACAGCCTTGGGCATCACAGTAGTAGCAGCGGCAAAATCGACCATGCAATTATGCACAACCCACCCCTCCATCCTTAGGGACAGATAGAACGACGGCGGCCTGTTCTTTCCGGTGGTGGAGGTAGTCAGCGACTGTGTCAAGACAGTCTGAATTGGCTTTACCCTGCCTTTGGTAGACTTTTGGGATTCCTACAGTAGATCGACTTGACCAGGCAGTTGAAGTGCATCGAAGAGGCTTACCTTAGCTAGAGTCTTCCTTAGCCCTTTGATGATGTTGTACGCTCCTGTATAGGACTCGCCTCCCTCCTTTGCAGTCTCGTATCTGGTCCGATACTATTGTGTCACTTCTACCCTTTGACGCTTGGTAAGCGAGGGATATCTGAGTTTTTCTCTCGCCCGATCCCTCACCTCGGTCTGGGGTTGAGAGGGCAAAGATTGCGGTTGAGGAATTCTTCCTTTTGCTCTTGGAGGCAAGAAGTCTTTTAATAGGGCGGAATCTCCCGGTTCTAACACCTAGACAGGCTCCTTTTCTGGTAATGACGACTTCTCACTTGGTAGCCTGGGACCGGCGGGGCGGGCACCTTCAATGGTTCCATCTGAACCGGATCAACTTCAATGGGCTTCTTACCCGTCCTCATGAGGACGGAGACCTGCTCGACAGGGGGAATCATAAAATTATGATCTGTTTCCCTTATCATATTTACCTGCCCGCCAGTAGCGCTGTCCGCAAGGGTCTGTACATAGTTCAGATGAACCATGCAAGTCTCTTCGTCGTGCGGGTCATTGCAGGTGGAGCACCAATAAGCTCTGTCGGATGAACCAACTTCTTCATTTTCCAACATCGTCGCATTTCTCTCAAGGAGCCCTACTGGTGGAAGCAACTTGTTCCCGAGTGATCAGGGGAGGAGGAGCGAATCTCCTTGGTTGGAATCTTTGATCATTTTGCCGCCTCCTTAATATGGTGATCTCATTCACCATCGTCTTCACTGATGCTCGCAAATCCTGCAATTCTTTGGCCTGGTCCGCATTTGCGACCGCCTGAGGCGCGGGTAATGGCAATGGCGCCAATGGTGCAGGTAATGCCGGATACGGGGTAGGAGCTAGGAGCTGAAGAACAACGGGTGCTTGAAACTGCGGTGTGGATACTGCCTAATTCTGAGGATTGGGATTCCACGACTGATTAGGATACATCGGGGCTGTAAATAGTGATTGGGAAGATGCACTAGGATACATATTCTAAGGAAAATTCAGATAAATCGACATGTCGTCTTCGGAGGCAACTTACCGATAGCGACTAAGTCAATCTCAGCTTTCTGTGCCTGCTCATACAAGGCCGGAAATGTATTGACATTAGCATGTCGGATGCTCATGCTGATGTCAGAATGGAAAGCCCTTAAGTAATAAAACATCGCTTGCTCCGGAGTGGGCCGGAGGCCGGCAGTAACTCTCTGCCAAGTTCGGGCGAACCTGACATTGAAATCCTCTACCTCCTCTTGAGGATGTCTTTGGATGGTGGTGAACTGATGCAACAATGAGAACGGGTCCGCTACCTCGTTGAAGCCTTTTGTCAGTTGTTCTGCTAATTGGTCCCATGTAGTGATGGTGTCGGGTGGCAACGATCGGTACTAGTAGAGGAGCTTACCTCTAAGCGAGAGTACTAGCAATCTCACCATTATATCTTCTTCCGTGATGTGGTGGATGGTTGCCAGTGTGGCGACGTCCTGGACGTGCTCATAGGATGTCTTCCCCGTACTGTCATACGTGGGTAGAGCCTTCAACGCTACGGTCGGCACTTGGTTCTGAGCCTGTAGAGCTAGCGGTCCCGAATGATTCCAGGCTGCAAACCGCTTGGGTGGAGGTTGAGCCATCTAGATCAGGACGTTTGGAACGTTTGGTTGAACCAGAGGATTTGGGGGCAAGCTAGTCGCTGTGCTGGTAGGACTTGGAGTCTGTGAGACTATAACAGCTACTTGCGAGGCTGCTTGAACCAACGGGATAGTCGAGGGGACTACTCTAGGATGCTCTCCCAAAGCGTCGATGTTGAGCTCGAAGAACTCAACTGCTTCCTCTGGATTTTAAGCCTTTGATCTTGTGTACATGAAGGTGAGGCTTTATAATCGGTTTTCAAGATTCGGAGGCTTCTGAGTTCAACTGAGTTGCCAGATGTTCTTTATTAACAGCAACAAGATGAACACCAACTCTTAATACTGCTTTGCTGTGGAACGTTTGCATCCCACCGAGCATGCCAGAAACTGTTGGTCAAAAATCCGCCTTAGGTATGGAATGTTTCATCCATGCGCCCTAGACTCGGCCAACATTGAAAGGCTGAAAGGAAGAAATGCCTCCCGTTCCAATCTCCAGAGATGGGGTGGTTCCCTTACTATTCTAACTTCTTCGGGATTGAGATTAAGGAACAGGAAAGAAATTATAAATGACTAAAAGGGATGGGAAATATGGTCTCAAGCCAAATGAATCAGGGGTGATGAACAAACAACACGATAACTTAATTGTACTCTGAACCAATAGCACTCCACGCAAAGAAAGTAACAGAAATTAAAACCAGACAGCTTATATGTGCAATCTCTAGAATTATTCCAGTGTTCACCCTTTATCGGAAGCTAAATCTAGACATAGAATTGTAGCCTACAGACAAAGCAGAGAATTGATAGAAATATAAGATAGAAGACATACACACAGAGAAATGAAATATTATTAATGTCCGCGGCAAGCCAAAATAAGACCCAAGGGACTATAAGGACAATAATGACTGCCAACTAGCAGGCTAAAAAGCCCAACAAAGAAAAGAACTAAGATAAATACAAGATGAAACCCGACAAACGGGCCAAAGAGAAAGGGAAAAGAAAAGAAAAGGGAGAGCAAAGGGGGGGAGGGTTGCAATCCAACAGAGAGGAGTGCACGCCAAGAAGAATGGACAAAGAGGAGTGGGGAGGGAGCAGCCCAGGGGGGCAAGCTCCAAGAACCCGCCAAAAACTAATCTCTCCTAACAGTTGAGGCCGAAGTACCGGAGTTGAAGAAGTCCATGATATGTCTCTGCCCATTGCTAGTTCGGAACCCTGACAAACTATTGGTGCGTTGTCTAGTGACCCTACTTCTGTCCGAACTAGATGATGTGGGGCGTTTTCGATTGAAGTCACCTGGTCCGTCGAAGTTCGTGAATTTTGTTATGATGAGCCGATGTTGAGGAGGGTGAGATCCATTTGGAGAACTTTGATGTCGTCGAAGCTAAGTTATCTCCCTAAGAAAGAGTGCGAGACAACGCTGGTCCGAGAATCTGAAGAAGGTAGAAACAGATCGAGAGTTGTCCTTGAAAAGGCAATAGAACCTACCTCGGATATCATAATAAATGGGACAACAAAAAATAAAGTGATGAAGGGTTTCAACTTCACCCAAGGAGCAAAACAAGCAAATCCGCTCCTCCGTCGGAAGATGGTGATCTGACTCAATCCGGAGTTGGTGAGAACACACCCTGAGTTGCCCAATAGTGATCCGAAGACTATGCATTGTGTGCTGCTGAAGGTATTGTGGAGGAACTATTCTGCCTTCCTAAATCTGTAAGAAGTGTTCATGGTAGAAATACAGCTTGGGGGAAAGAGGGCAACAGGAGAGATCCATGTGCATCTGGTGTTTTGGATACTAACATCCTTCCGAATCTCATGGAGCATCTTCTCCTTACTAAGCCGAGAGGGGGGGAGAACCCCCAAAGAATAAGGCGGGAGCCTGTCTATCCGTATTTGAATGCTAGCCAGGAGAGTAGAAACCTGAAAATACCAGCTCCTCCGGCCTCCTCGAGAACTTGGAGAGAGTTCCATCAAGGAGCGAAGGGCGAGGTAAGGGTACCGCCAAAAGTACGGATCTTGTGAAGATAACCGATAATCAAGAAGATAATCTCAAGCTGGAGAGGAGAAGCCCCAAACTCTGCTAGAATAATAGAGCGGGGTACTGTGCCCTTGTAGCGAATGAATCGTCGAAGAAAGAGTGTTTGGACTCATTCAGCCCGTGACCACTCAGTCGGGCCAAGGCTAGGATCCCAAACCACTGACCCATAAGTAATAGTTGGCTTGACCAAGGCATCAAAAATCCTCATCTTCACAGGTATATCCTGAAAATGTGCTTTGAAGCAATTCCTCTCTAGCAAAGACAGAGCTACATATCCCTTACACACCCTGTCCTGGGTGGCGGGTTTCATACTAAAAGTGGGACCGGTGAAAAGAACCCCCAAGTACACATAAGAGGTGGTGATCTCGACCTCCCGACCTTGGAAAAAGAAGTGGAGATGAGATAGAGCCTCTTTGGTAGTATTGAATACCATAACCTTGGTCTTAGAAAGATTCACCGTCAGTTGTCTCGAGTCACAAAAAGCGGCAAGCTTGTCCAGATGGCGCTAAAGTCCCTCAGGAGAAGAGGCCAAAAGAACAACATCATCAACAAAGAGGAGAATAGAAATCAGCACATAGTGAAGAAGGCAACCATCCTCTGCATGAGTGTTCTCCTTAATAAAAGCCTCAAGCTCGTCGATAAAGATCCCAAAAAGTGTCGGGGAAAGGGGGCACCCCTGTTTCACTCCTATGGTGCTAAGAATACTATCTGAAAGCCCTTGAGGGGAGCGAAACCGACCTTTCACGGTCTCATATAACCGTGTAACCGCTGTCAAAGTTGCCCAGAGATGCCAACTGATCGTAGTCTCTCAAGAAGTAAATGTCGAGGCACCGTGTCAAAGGCTTTCTTGAAGTCAACAAAGCAACAATAAGCCTTCGAGGACCTAGAACGCGCCTCCTCAATAATAGGTCTGAGGACTAGAATGTGATTTGTGGTCTCATGATCTTGTCGAAAACCAGCTTGGCCAAGGTTTCTTTGTATTGATAGCAAAATTCATGTACAAAAAGTCTCTAGCAAAACGTCCATCCTATTACATTAGAATTGTTGGATTTTATAGAGGATTCTGCCTCTGAAACATAAATGCACAACCACAAAACATCGCGGTTGCAATAAAGATAAAATTTGAGCACTCATCAAACAGTAATAAGGCATGGCCTGAATTGGATGACTCATGGAGAAGTGGCTGGATGACTTCAATGCAACCACATGATTCGCCTGCTGCGCCGCCTCCTCACTTGCTAGAACCGCCTCAACAAAAGATTGGATTCTGCACTCCCAGACAATCAAATCCGGAAGCTTCTCAGACCGACTGCAATTCAACTGGTGAGGGTGCGTGTTAGGACCCTCTTGGCGTTTCTTGCGGAATTCTGGTTGAAGCAGGGGGGGGCTAGATTGAAACAGCCGCGTTGGATGCAGGCCCCACCTATGTTTCGCTCATGCAGTCTCCGAAAAGCATTTGCGCTCCAAAACTGCAGCGAAACGAACTTGCCATCCTGGGAGCAGCGCTGGCGTTGAAAAGTCAAATGTCGTTGTGCCCTTGGCAGGTCTGAATTTGATTTGCGCCAGGAAACTAGAGCAAAATGCCTTGCTGCTTTAGAAGGGAAGCAAGAGTGGAAAAGTCAAAGGGCATTGCACTCCCACTTACTCCGAATTTGCTTTGCACTCGAAAACTAGAGCGAAACGACTTGATCCACACAACATTTTTTCTGTTTGATGGGCTGCGCCTTGGAAAAGTCAGTCTATTTCTCTCCTTCTCACCCCGAAAAGGAATTGTGCTTGGAAACTTGAGCGAAACGCCTTGGGCCCCACCTACGTTTCGCCCAACCTTTAGCCCGAAATGGGCTTGCGCTCTTGATTTGGGTGAAAAGACTTTGGGCCCCACACTGCCTTGGGATTTTGAAACAAACTTTTTCTGACTTTGAGGGTGGGTCAAAGGCGCTTTTGCCCAAAAGACGCCCGAAAATGAATTGCACTCATGATTAGGGGCGAAACAGAACTGGGCCCCACACTTGCAACTGAAATTTGGAATGCGTTGTGTCTTGTGGAAAAGTCAAAGGCCTTTTCTCTCCTCCTTGGCCCGAAATTGCTTTGCGCTCACCCATAGGGGCGAAACAGAACTGGGCCCCACACTTGTGTTGAAGCAGATTTACACTAAGTGTTAGAACAGCATGAAGGCGCTTTCGCCCAGTTTAGCCTCGAAAAGGCTTTGCGCTCTCCAGCCGGGGTGAAGACACTTGGGCCCCACTTAGCACTTTTTCCATCCGAAGTTGAGTTTTGCCCAGCCAAGGCCCGAAACTACCTTGCGCTCTCACACAGAGGCGAAAAAGCCTAGGCGCGCTTACGTTTCCTTTTCCAAAGCTGGATTGCGCTGCTCTCTAGCCCGAAACGGGCCTGCACTCTACCTCTACTCCGAAACTAACTTGCGCTTGGAGATTTAGCGCGAAATCACCCTCACTGTTGAAAAGACAAGGACCCTGCATGATGAATGAACGGAAAAACTGCACACTCCCTTGGGCGCAGCCAACAAATTCTGACAGAAAAAGCAAGAAAGAGAAAATACATTCTGAACAAAGAACAGAGCTTCAGGGAAGGAGAAATTACTGAACAGCAAAATATATACAGAGGAAATCAATGTTGCAGGAATGCCAACAGTAGCATACTGCTCCTCACTTGCAGTGGTAAGAAAAGAAGGCAACCACCACTACCTGAATGGCCACCAAAAATATTGTAAACCATATTTTAAGTCCAAAGCTAGCCAATGCAGATCCATTGCCATGTTTGGAACCATCAAAACACAATTGATGAGCCTGACTCTAGAGAGGAGAGACTACAAACTAATTCAAACACTCGTGATCAGTGACAAGTGCCTGAAACACAAACTAACTAAGGGCTACAATGCCAAAACATTGACCAAAAAACCAATTCAGTGATGCTCAACCTCCATGGTTGTAAAATGCTCCATCTCCCCCCTTTTAAATGGTTAAGGTAGTCTAATCATGAATGAGTAAGTGCAAATGTGCAGAAATTCTTCAAGATTGATGTCAAAACATGTCACAATCAAGTACTCTGAGTGTGTTGATGTTACGAAGACCTGAAAAGGAAGATAGGTGTTAGTAAGTGTCTCAAACTCTTAATGTGGAAAAAATCACCAAAGTGCCTCAAGCAGGCATTTAGAACAATTTTCAAGTTGCCAAATGAAGTCTGAAAAATGTCAGAAAGTGGATATCACCAACAAAATACAGGGAAAAATGTCTCATCAAATGTGCTATAAAAATCAAACAAGGCTCAAAGAATGATTGAGGCAAGACATAGCCCTGCATCCTTTGGTAGTCAGATGTTGGGAGTACAGGAATCACATTATGTCTACAAAGATCATCACCTCAAGAACAAGTTTGGAGAGGGGCACCTCCAACAAATAACTCCGCACTCCTCCCTCCCATGATCAAAGTGGGATAGGGTATTCTAAAGATGACAAAGGATCAACTTTGGAACAACTTTTAGCTTGGATGGTAAACAGAACTCCTTACAATAGGAAAACTAAATAACTCTTTCACATATGATAGAACGGCTGATATCTTGACAATTTGCACCTCATTACACTATCACATGAACAGGTAAGGTATTTTCTGTACACAGAAAACAGAACTTCAAGATCATGTAAAGTTCAGACTAAATGACTTTGATGTTTAAACAAATGATATTGCTTTATGCTGAAAATTTGCAATCCTGCTGCAACAATACTTCATTTCCAAGCTAATGTCAAGTTCTATTTACTTTTGTAATTTGAATTATAAAATCAAATTTATTCTTGTCAAAAACAATTTCTACCTGTTTTCTTTAAGAAATGTGCTACTAATTGAAGTTGAATCCAAATTATTTACCAAGAAAAGGGTACGTCTATTCTGTCTACCTGCATCATGTTCTTCATCTTACTGTTGATTCAGATTGCCTTCCTCTTGGGTCCAGTCTTGTTGAATGTATCCATATATATCCATATTTGATGTCTGCATTTTCTCTCTTATAGTTTCTGCCCCAGCTCCATGACTGTAATCCCCTCTTTCTACTAATCCACCCTTAAATGAACACTGGTTGTTATTTGTAAGTTTTGATTCCCAAGCTGTTCTTACTCTAGAAAATTCATTTCATATTTAAAAAATTCTTTGCAATGAATTGTTGACAAGACAAGTAACAATGCACTGTGGTGTGCTTTCACGTCTTTATTGCTGTAATCAGGATGAAGAGTGCAGTGGTAAATTAATTCAAATACACTCATATCTGAAGTGTTCACAATGCATGGATTGCTCCTTGATCAAATAACAAGAAAGAAAACAAAATAGAAAAGGGGAAATTCTTAGTGCTCTCTTCTTTGATGTTGACCATATCTGAGCCATAGGTGCCAATTTACTGACAGTGCTGTTCTAAAAAGAGTGCTGGTATGCATAATATATCAATGAAGTGTTTCACTTTTTGTGAGGAAAAATGATCAACAATAATCTGTTCAATATCCCACACTCTGCTGCACTAGGGAGATTCATGTTCAGGTTTTGTTCCTTTTCATGCTCCATCAATTCCTCTCTTTATACTGTTGAAAATGGCAGACAACTGCAACCGAGCAGAAGACAACGGATACCCAAAGTGATAGATTGCAAGTCACAGAGGTTTGTCATGGGAGCCACCAGAGACATGGTAATCTCAACAACTTCATTTGCATTTTTTCACTCATCTCTGATCAGTTTATTTCTTCATGCTGTTGATTTGACTTTCCTGTGCTGTTTCTGTCACATAGCGAAGAGACAATAGGAGTCATATATAAAGGAATCATTCATTCCATTCAGTTTTGAAGAAGTATATTACTTTAGCCCTCTGTATCATTATTCGGGATCATTGACAAACCATGTGTGCCAAACACGTGTGAATCCTTCTACCTATTTCTCACATGCAACCACAATGCTGCATTGTTTCTTTCAGAAATTTATGCTTTTGTTTCCATGATCATTACTCCAATCTCTTCAACTTATATTAGAAATATCTCCATAATACGAGCCCAGCTAACTGGATAGGAATAACAGGTGAAAAAGAAAAATGTTAATGGAATTAACAGCTCAAGACTCAAAAGAATGCTCTAATACCAATTGTGAAAACAATGCCGGAAAGATCTGATAGTCTAATAGCAAATAATATAAAAATCTTGCATCTCTCTCTCTCCCTTTCTTTCTCACTCACTCACACACACACACACACAGATGATTTCTTGGGACATAGTCTAACAGGAGTGATGTTTGCTCCAATATTCCTATAGTTTATGAACAATGGATAAAGTAGTATTATCACATATTAAAAAACGATCTAGGTGGATCAATGGATCTGCCCAAAATATAACAAAAATGAAAAAGTTTGATCAAACCTGCTAAGAAGGCAAACATGGAAACCTGAAGGAATATGGTTGATGAAGGCTGTTTAAGGCAATTGTGAAAGACGTCATGGAGTTGATTCTTCGACACCTGACAGTATGACATATTGGACTGTTCTAGGCTCAGGACAACATTTGCAATGCAGGACTGAGAAATTGGAATTAAGCCCTAATCCTGCTCTTACATCACGTGTGCAACAGCAAGCAGCATAGTTGTTTATGGCATAAATGGAGTCTCTGGCATAGTCACCAAAAATTGAGGCAGCCAGGTGAGCATAACAGATTAGTGACAGTGTTAGGAGTCGTCCACATCAGCAGTGAAACGGCTGGAAAAGACAAAATGACAACTATGCCACATATTGATTTTTTTTGCATTCTAGGAGTCTTCCTTTTTCATTCTATCACATTTCAGCCCTGAAAAGTCATTTCTATCTCATTAAAAATGTTTTCCAAGGAGTAAGGAGTTCTGCAGGAAGGAAAGAGCATCTCGAACATCATTGAAAACATTGTATTGCAGTTGTGTTGGGTTGTGCTTAATATATATATATATTGGGGTTTTTTTGTTTTTTAATTAAATGTGCTCAGCTTGCAGAAGCTTAAGGTTCTTCCTAGGATGATTTATATTCTGTATTATAGTCTCATTGGCCATTTTTTGGCTAAGTCTGAACATCAATATAGTTTCTTTGTTTTAAATCTTTACATGGACCTGCATTTGTGGAATCAATGGCGGTGGTTTTTTCTTTTTTAAACCCATGCTTGAATTGGAGAAGCCTTGGGTTCTTGCTTCAATGATTTACATTCTGTATTGATAGTCTCATTCATATAGATTGTTTTCTTTTTTTAAATGTCTTTTAAATGAACCTGCATTTGTGGCAACAACTAGGATAAGCTAAAGGAGCCCACTTCTCAAGATTGTATTGAATTGTGATTAGAACTGGAAATTGTACTAGGAAAAAAGGACTAATTTTGGTTTTAAGGAGCTTCAGGAGAAGGAGAACTTGGGAATGATCTAACGAATCAAACATTCTATTTCCTGTGTCTGATTATCTTTATATGTTGGAAATCTCAGGTTCAGACTCTGACAGGTTGCCCACTGCTCATACTTGTTTTAATCATCTGTTGCTGCCCGAGTATCAAAGTAAAGATAAGGTATCTTTTGTATGTTAAATGAGCATATATGTTGTTTGTTAACATATATATAAATCATGTCTTGCCTCTAACTATATTAGTCCATATAATCCTTTTGTCTATATTGCTAGCTCTTTGAATATCCCTAAAATATGTGCATGAATCTTGTCTTATGTTACAGCTTAAGGAGCGGTTACTGACTGCAATCAATAATTCAAATGGCTTTGGCCTCATGTGAACTTGAATTGTTTTTAAGGTTTGTCGCTTAATGAGATAAGATGGTTTCTAATCATCTTCCCACTGTAAATAGATGTACAACCAAAATCTGCAAATACGTAGCCTCTTGTTCCAAGATTTTAACTTGCATTTAATTGAAGCATTTGAAATGTATATCAGTATCGATTACAAACTTACTTTGTCAGCATTCTTGTAATTTGTTTTACCAAACATTTCAGAGGAACCAAAATTTCAGTTCTACAAAATGCAAAATTTCAGTTCTGATGTTTGGAAGCAGTGACCTTCCTGATGTAGATCCTTGAGTACGTCCAACTAGATTTTGGACACTGCTTCACATTCCTTTGATCGATACTCAGCTCAGTGACAGAACCTTTTTTGCAAAATTAAATAGCACGTAATGGACATGTAGGTGAGATCTGTCATCGATTCAATAAAAAAGAGTGGTACACTATAAAATTTAAAATTGATAATAACACATTCAACAGTCATCATCTGACACGCGCAAAATAAAAAAAAAAACAAATCAAATACTCTACATTCAACTTGTATTTTACACTGTACAACGTGCTTGAGTGGTTGAACAGGTTGAGTCTTCCATGGAGAAAGCCAAGGCTCAAGTCTTGGTGGGCAGAGAAGCCTAGTGTATGCGAGTGGCATGTGCTTGTTCTTCGAGTGAGCTATCCTGGCCTCACTGTAAACTTGAATCCATGGTAGCTCATTAAAAAATAAAATGAAAGAAGTAATCAACTCGTATTGGACATTTTCGTTATAATAATATAATATTTTATATGTGTTGGTCACGAATCTACCTAATCATAAAATATATGCACCCTAGACCCGGCCAACATTGAAAGAGATGGGAAATGACAGAAAGGAATGGGAAATATGGCTATGAGCCAGAGATGAAAGGTGGGGATAAACTAGCAGCTAAAATCCAAATCAAGTTTTAATCAGCATGTAATGGAAAGGAAAGCATAGGAACCATTCATAGATTGCAGGGATAATTTCCAATGACCATTTCAGCATTCAGTTTTCTACCAGGAATTAAATTCAGAAATGCAAAATTTAAATTTACCTAACAAAGATCATGAACTTAACAGAAATGAAAGGCAAAAAATAATTGCATACAACACTACTCCAGGAACCAGAAGCCAAGAATCCTTCAATTGATGCAGAAAACTCAAAGTGTTTTTTGCAGAATGTTCATCCTCCTTCATTACATCAAAATGCTTAGTATTTATAGAGGATTTCACCTCTGAAATTAAATGCGAATTAAAACAAAATGTTGGCTAGTCAAAGACCAGCAAGAGCAATTCTCTCCTCGATAACAGCGATGATCGAATCAGAACATTCTTCAGGAAGCAACGATCCCTTTTTCATGGAGTGCGCCTAGGAAATCAGCAGAAATGGACGATAGGAAAAATGTTCCAGACGTCGGTGCATCGAAACTCAGCAATATCATGCGACAATCAGGAGCTTGGATATTAAATTTTGGTCACCATTTCATCATTTTGCACCTCGAAATTTTATCTTTGCTAAGGGAGACCCAACGAAAATTAACTTTGTTTTGAAAAGGAGTGAAATCAGTGGAGGGCACCTCGAAAATGAACAGGATCGCACCAGAATCCAGGACGTAGCATTTAATCTTGGCATCTCTTCAGCAGGAATTCTGGAAATATTAATTTCATTGCTCCAAGAATTAAATTCCATCAATCTCTGATCTTTCCCAAAAAATATCAACAATAGTGGCACCTTCGAAAGAAAACTTTGCTGAAAGGAAGGGGCAAGAATTGATTTCGCCCAGGCAATTTGGTGTTTTCGCCCATCAATATGCTTTCGCTCTTCACCTGATTAATTTCGCCCGAAAAATAGAGAATTTTGCCAGAAAATGGAATGGAAATGACTTCTACGAGAAACTAGGCGAAAATGATTGATTTCGCCCTCAAGAAGGGCGAAAATGATTTTCACCCCCTACCTAGGGCGACTTTGACTTTGACTGGCGTATAAGAGTGATTTTCCAAGGTGCAAATCAATGTTTTTGCTCAAAATGGGGTGAAATTACATTGGCAGGCGCCTTCTTTAAATTTGCTTTGACTTTGACTGGAGCAACCTTCACCCGAATGACGTCACTTCATCATTTGCACTCCGAAAAACATCCTCAACTTGGATTTCACCCAAAAGAAGGGCGAAAGTGATTTTCACCTCTTACTTGAGGCGAATTTGACTTTGACTTCACAAGGCACACGTTTTGCTTGATTTTCGCCCCGAAACGTCTTCATTTAGAAATTCACCCTAAAGAAGGGCGAAAATGATTTTCGCCCCCTAGGGCGACTTTGACTTTGACCGGTTCCCATCTTTTTTTTTTCCCCCTTTTTAATCCCCCAAAAGGTGAAATCACCTTAAATGCGTAATTTTCGGGCGAAAGTACTTTTCTCCACTTTGTAAAATCTTGCCTTCGTTTTAAACTGAGCGCTTTCCATTGTTTTCACTCCCACTTGGGCAGAATCTTCTTAACATGGTATTTTCACCCAAAAGAAGGGCAAAAATGATTTTCGCCCCTTCCCTAGGGCGAAAACATCTTCCCCTTTGTCTTCACTGGCGCTTTTCCTTTTAATAATAATTGTTGAAGCCTTAGACCATTTTCATCGCTCCTTTGATCCTGAGACGTTCTTTTGCCATACATTTCCCCCTTTATATTTTTCCCATGATTTGCATTAATTTTTACCGGCAAAAACTTGTGTATTTCCAAGGATGAAATCAACCTTCTTTATTTAGCGAAATCACTCAAAGGAGGGAAACAAAAATGTTACATTAAAATAGTAAAGACAAAATATCAAAACAACTGCATCATTCATCTTATATTCTTTGAATTTTATAATCAAAATTTAGTGTGGCAAAACTGCCAACACTTTTGGCGGCTCTCGGGGTATTCAGCTCATCTAGATGCAATCGACCCTAGGCCTTCATCCATTGGGCTCAGTTGTCACCACCACTGGTTGCATCAGATGGTACATTTGATTCAACAACCTCCTTTTTTCTTTCCTCTTGTGCTCGTTTCTCCTGCTCTTCTACAGCCTCTTTCTGCTCTGCTTTCGCCTGTGCCTGTGCTTCTTGCTTGGCGAGACTTGTACTGGTAGTCTCATATACTACAACCATCTCAGCCCAAGACTCTTCATCGAGCTTTGAAGGATATTGGAGTGAATCAATGACAAAGCACAATGTCTCGACGTGGTCCAAGCTGATGCGATTAGCTCTCTGACTGAGCTCCAATAGGGATGATTCGATGCGGGTGAGCCTCTCCATGCATGGCAGTACTTGTTCCTCCGTGATTGGCTCCTCCCAGCTATCGATCTCTGAAGTATCTTCGGCAAAATTTTGCCAGGCCACCTCCAATTCTTTCTTTGGCAAAAGCTCCCCCTGATCATCAGTGAAGCTCAGAAACCCGACATCGGCTAGAGCCTCAAAATAAATGAGTAAAATGCAATGCTCCTATTCAAACATAGTAGCTAGCTTTCGGCCCTCTCTAGCCAACTCCAACCTAGAAAAGTAGCTACACAACATAATCCTGGCATTGGACCAAGCTCGATCCATCCCACTCAGTGGCTTAACTTGGAAGTCAGATTGAGCTAATGCTTGAATCTTTAGTGCCATCTCCAACTTGGGTTCCAGCTGCTCCTCGACATACTCCAAAGTCTGATCACCAATGAAAATTATTATCCGGGCCTCATGAATATACAATAGAACTTTGAGCACTTCTATCGCCAATGTCACACAATATTTAGTTAAATGGCGGTGAGCTTCTTTGATTTTCTCCTTGGAGAAGCCCACTGATTGTGTGGCTTTCTCAACTAGTTATTTTTGTAAAGCTTCAAGTTGAGCGATCAATGCTTGCACTTGCTTCTCTGCTCCTACCCAAGTTATCTGGTATCCCTTGGTTGTATTCTCCAACTCTTCCACTTTTCATTGCCAATGCTCTGCCTCTAATTTTGTTGTCTCCAGTTGTGCCCTATTTTCAGCCAGAGCTTCGTCTAACTCAACAATCTTCACCTCAGCCTCAAAAAAGCTTTTCTTGTAATGCTCACCATGTAGGTAAAGAGAGCTCATATCCACCTGTATATTCCCCATATTCTCCGTAGTATCAATCTTCGTCAGGTCCTCTGTAATGACTTCATAAGTGTAATCACTTGGAGCCATTTCTCCTTGGGGCTTCTGGACCTGGGGGATCATTTTTATAGTGTGGGACTCCATAGCTTCAGGATCAAAAGTGACCTTCTTCAATGTCTTCGTTGGAGCTTGAGCTTCTTTTCACTTACGAATTTTTAGCCACTGTGATGAACTTTGGTGGGCTCGACTTATTTTTACTACAATAGGATGCTCTGGCACAATCTCCATCTCTGGCTCTAGCAGCACCTGCAACTCAAGAAATGGAGTAGAGGGAAAATGAGCTTGCTAAGGGTTTGGCTTGGGAAGGGAAGTAGAAATAGGAACGGTTGGTGGAACGAAAGTGGTTGAGGGAATGGAAGTGAGGGGTTCGGCTACAGTTACACTCACTCGAGGAGGAGCTTGTGTACTTATAGCCATGGTAGAAATTATTGGGATGGAGGATGAAGGGAGCAAAAATGGATTGGGCCCGGATGCAAAGGAACTGAAAGAAAGGGAAATAGAAGAAACAGGAATAGAAGAAGAGGGAGCATCGGTGACTAGGGACTAGGAAATAAGAATTGAAATAGAAGTGGAAGGTATACCAAATGGGGGTGAGATGGAAGCAACAACTATGGAATGGGGTGCAATAGTCACCGAATGCTCAAGAGAAAGGGAAGAGGGTAGAGAAAATGTACCTTCGAGCTCCGACACCATTTGAGCCGATGATGAGGGTGGTTGTGATACTGGCTCTCCTTTGTCTTGTTCCTCCTCCATCTCCTTCTCTAGATCTATAATTTCCATATGTTGGCCAAGTTGTCCTACCTGAACCAAAGGAGGATTTTCTGAAATGTCAGCCTATGCGGCTTCAGCTGTAGGAGGAGGGTTCACACTTGATGAAGAAACTGCACTAGTCCTTGGCTTCTTGGAGATCTTGGGAAAAGGAAGTACCTCACGCTTACTCCTCTTTTTTAGCTGGGGCTGCTCTTTCGATGATGGTTGTTTCTCTTCCTCCACAAGTGGTACTTCCTCAACCACATGTTGCTCCCCTTCAGCCATGATCTCTTCACTGTCAGATCTTTGAAAGCTTTGAGGTACAATTTTAGTGAAAGAAATTGGTTGATAACTATCATAATATTCATCATATACGTCCGAAAATGCATCATCCATTGCCAGGCCATAAGCTGACCCGATTTTCCCTCTGTGGGCCCTCATAACCCACCAATTGGTGATTTTCTCCTCAGACCAAGCGGGCAACTGTTCCTTCATTTTGCCAAACAAGCCCGGAGGAGGAATCTGGTGCTTGTGGACTGCAAGGTTATACTCAGCCTCCATCTCATAAAAATCATGCCATGGCGGGAGCGACATCATATTTTCGACATGCCATTCAAGATCATGCCCCTCTAGATTATTTCTGTTGCTCAATATTTGGTCTAGGGCAACAATGAAAACTTTTTGCTTTGATCCTTGTCACGAAGTGACCCAAAGGGTCATACTTCCATCGCTGGGGTAACTCCACCATACCGAGGTCGTAGAGAGCTTCATTAATCAACTTATTCTGGCCAACCTGGTCTACTTCAATATCATCGAAGCGAAATGGCATGGTGCATGTAGTTTTCTTTCCTCGTCCTGCCCCATAGACGTCATTGATGAAGTCGTTCTGGCGGACAACTTCCATCGCAAAAAGGCGCTCTGTAGTAAAATACGGAAGGAGAAACGGCTTGCTAGTGAAGCCAAAAATTTGTACCATGATGCCTTGCATCAACAAGAAAATATCTCCTTTCTCCTTCGCAATGATCTCCTCCCTCATCGCCCTTGGCACTCTCTCACATGTGCCAAAAATAAGTTCGAGGGTGGGGCCCAAAAACATGCGATTAAAATTGTAAAATGACTCCTTCCTGGACAAGCTTGGAGTCCACAAATAAACTGGCAGCTTCCTGTCTGCCTCATCAACCTGCTTGATCGCTATGAAAGAAAAATGTCGGTGCATGTGGAAGAAGAAATACCAGGCCAAAAATGAAGTGTGCCTGAATGATACTGCTCCTTCACTCTGTATCTTCTCTAACTGGGTATGCATTGCTCGAGCCACGTAATCCACCCAATCAAAGAAAATCGGGTTTGTGCTCGCTTGCATTGTTGTTGGGGCATAAAATTCCACCTACGAAATACATTGTACCAGCATCGCTTGCCATTTATACACCGTGGAGTCGGTAGGAAGACCGGACACCCAAGCCAACATGGAAAACATGTCTAGACTTTTAAATTCGTCAGAGGCTTTGGCAAAGTTAGCAACTCTCCAAACTGGGGCACCTTTATCAGCTGATTCTCCATGAACTGGCGCAACATCACAATCGATTGGTACCTCTCCTCTTGCTCCTTGAGATTTAATTTTTTGAACATAACATCCGGAGAAGGCTTCACCCCACACGCAAATGCCTCTCTGACTACGCTAGGCGAAATGGTGAATAATTTATCTCCCTTCATATTTCGAACAACCCTCATGGCAGGATTGTAAAACTTCAAAATCACCATCACCAGCTCGGGGTAAGGATGAACAGGTGTACATAGGTACCAGGAAATCTGTGCATGATAGGCAATAGTTAATGGGCTTTCTGGCATCAAGCCTTGCCCGACAATAGCTTCCACATCCTAGCACAATTTTTCCATGCCCTTGTTTGAAATAGCATAGTCTCCAATCTGAGCCAACGCATCATAATATGGGTCAAGCTCTATATTTTCATTTCACCTGTTAGCTTTTTTGCCTCCTTGTGCTTTCTTTGGCTCAACAACTTTCGTTGACTCAATAACTTTCTTTCCCATCTTTGTACAATCAGCTTTACTGCAACAATATGATAATCCTACAACAAAGCAACAATTCGGGGTAACTGAATGATAATCTGATAATGCTCTAAAAAAATAATCTCAATCTTTCTTTAACTGTAAGCTTCTGGTTCACCGTATTTAAAAATTTTGCTCCCAACTACCCAATTAAATGTAGGTGGTACTTTTGATGAATTTGGGTGAACGTGCTCCCTTGGTTCTCTCACTCGACATGCTTTTTCATGATAATTTAATTACCATTAATGCCCTTGCATTATAAATATTCCTCGAACTCCGTGTCTAGCTTTTTTATCTTGGAGGGCGTAATCTAGGTATTTAATGACTCATTTTGGGAATAATAAATGCCATGTGGGAGTGATGGGTACTTTTCGGGGAAAAACCATTAACTTCATTGCATGATGATGCTAAAATATCTTTTGAGTTTTCTCAGTGAAATTAGCTCAATTTCATATAATTAAGTTTACTTCAAATTAATACTGCCAATGAAAAATGTCAATTGGGGTTTTCAAAATATCCTTGGGGAAAATATAATCAAGATCCGAAAATACTCTTCCTTGCTTGCTTGGCGAAATTACATGCTTGGCAGCCCTTTTATCTTTTTTGATTTCACCCCAAAAAATTTTATTGCTAAAAAGCAAGCTTTAACTGAGAGTGCTTTGCTTGGAAAAGCAAGGTGAAATTAATTTCGCCCTCTTTTCTCCAAAATAATCTTGCCACTTGGAGTTCTTGAAAAAGCATGTGATTTTTTATCTTTTCTTGGAGTTTCGCTCTGAAAACATCTTTGGGAGAAATAAATGAGGTTTCGCCCCGAAAATAGAAAAAACATGGCGAATCTCCTTTTTCGGGTGAAAATAAAAGTCTTTATCTTTTAATTTTGCTTTGCTTTTTGCTTCTCTATTTCCCTTTTTTTTATCTCCTTTTTAATTAAAAATAGGGGTGCTTTTAAAAAAAGCAAATTGATTTTAATAATTATTTGCAAAAAAATATTTTTTTAATGATTTTTTGAATTAAAACATGAAATTTTTTTTGTAAAGTGATTTAGGGGAAAAACTGCTTGGGATGGAATTAAATCTCCCCGATGAAACTCATTTCTTTTCTTTTCTTTTTTTATTTTTTTAAAAATACTTGACTCAGAATAAAATAACATAAAAAATTATGTACATATATACATACTTGATCGGAATTTTATCACTGATGGTAGGCCTTCAAATGAAGACCATTTACTGGAATCGGCAACACACGACCATCCATATCTTTTAAGTGAAATGAGTTAACTTGATTCACACCTGAAATCTGGAATGGGCCCTCCCATATCGCTTCGAACTTGTGATGCTTGCCAGGCTTAGCCTTGTTCTCGTTCCATTTTAGCACTAGATCACCTACCTCGAATGACTTCTCGAAAGTTTTCTTGCCAAACCATTTTTGTGTCATCCGGGCATGTTCCATGAAGGCATTGTATGATTTATCCCTCTTCCTCCAGCTATAAAATTTGAGCCAACCTCGTGCTCATGGGGTCAGATTCATCGTCTTCACCATCCAACAAGTGCCATGATTGAAGGGTCGACAATTCAATATGAATGGGCAAGACTGCTTCTTTGTCGTATACCAAGGAATAGGGGGACGTCTTGATGGATTTTTCACTGAGATGCGATCGGCCCATAATGCTTGGTTCAGGAGCAAGTGCCAACTGCGCTTAAAGTCGCCAAGGGTTCTTTTTAGAATCTTGAGCAAATTCTTGTTTGTGGACTCAGCCAAGCCATTTCCCTACGGATAGTAGTTAGATGATATCTTTAAATAAATCTCGTACTTACCCATGAATTCGTTGATCTTGGCATCGATGAAGGGAGTTCCATTATCCGTTATGATTGCATCTGGTATGCCAAAATGAGTGATTAATCCTTCAAGGAAAGAGATAATTATTGCCTGGTCCACCTTCTTGGTCGGAATTGCTTCTGCCCATCGGGTGAAATAGTCGGTTGCAGTCAGGATGTATTTGTGTTCGACAGAAGAATTGGGATCAATGACCCCAATAAAGTCTAAGCCCCATTGTTGAAATGGTGCTTCTACTTGAATCGGATGAAGGGGTAATGATGCATTCCTGCTTCTACCAACATATCTTTGGCACTTGTCGCAACTCTGACTAACTTTGAAAGCATCTGCAAAGAGAGTGGGCCAAAAATAACCTACTTTGATGATCTTCAATGCCATTGGTCTCCCTGCATAATGGCCTCCTGATAAACCATAGTGAAACTCCTCTAGGATTCTTTGTTTCTCTGATTCTTGGATGCACCTGAGAAGTACTCCATCAATATTCTTATGGAACAACCCATTTGGCAACATCACGTACCTAAGGGCTTGAAGTCTGAATCTCCTTCTCTGTGAGGCATTAAGATGTGAAGGACACCTTCCTGAATGGAAATATTCGACAAGGTCCTCTGTCCAATCATGATCAACTGTAGAGTGATTAGCAAAATTACTTCCACTTACTGAATCCTCAAGTTGGCAAACCATGGATTCGGAAGCAGTGCTTCTTGCAAGCTCTTGACATAATGCTCGACCTCGAACTAGCTTGGTTGGTCGGATTTCAACATCATACTCCTAGATTTTGGAAACCCAACCAACTCTCTTGTCTCCAAGCTCTCCTTGAATGATGAAACTCCGGACATCTGGATGAACAACATAAACTATTGTTTTGCTCTGAGAAACAAAATGTCGAAACTTCTTCAAGGATTTCATCATCACATATACTTGCTTCTCAATGAAATTATATTTTTCTTCATGCGGTTGGATAACTTGGCTTAAGAAAGTAATTGGCCACTCATCTCCATCATCTCCCTTCTGCGTAAGCACCGTTGCATAGCTCTCTTGTTCACCAATGATATACAGGATAAAATCCTTTGAGTAATCAGGGTTTACTAGGATCGAGGCTTGAGCAATTCTTTCTTTGATTTCTCTGAATGCTCGCTTCCTCTGCTCAGTCCATTTGAACTCAACATTTTTCTTTAAAAGCTCAGTCATCGGCTTTACCACTTGGGTGAAATCTGCAATGAACTTTCGAATAAAGTTTATCTGCCTGAAGAATGATTGCAAATCCTTCTTATTAGCTGGCAATGGAAGCTTCAGGAGAGCCTCAACTCTAGTTGGATCAATAGCCAAACCTTTCTCTGAAATAACATGGCCCAAGAGCTTTCCTTATTTTATCATGAAGATGGACTTCTTCGGGTTGATGGATATTCTGAACTCTTGGTATTTCTTGAACACTTGTCTTAAATGTAGACTATGCTCCTCCTTGTTGTGAGAGAAGATAATCATGTCATCCAAATAAATCACAATAACGTGATTTAACAACTCACCAAAAGCTACGTCCATCGCTCTTTGAAAAGTTGCTCCAATGTTTGAGAGACCAAATGACATTCGTTGATAAGCAAATGTTCCCCATTTTGTGGTGAACACCATTTTATATTGGTCTTCATCCTTGACCCAAATTTGATTATAGCTAGAGAATCCATCCAACAGAGAAAATCTCTGAGCACCAACAACTACATGAAGAATCTGATCAATTTGAGGTAAAGGATAATGATCCTTCAGAGATGCCTGATTCAAATTTTGAAAATCCACACATAGGTGAATATCTCCATTCTTCTTCCTCATAAGGACCAGATTTGCTACCTAGGTAGAATGCTTAATCGGGTAAATGATCTTGGCTTCTAGTATCTTTAGCAGTTTCTCTTTCATCAAGGCTTCAATCTTGGGATTGATTGGCCTCTTTTTTCCTGAAGGGTTTCACTCCTTCCTGCAACTCAATGGTATGTTGGATCACATCTTTGTTGTAGCCTTTCAAATCTTGGTAGCTCCAAGCGATAATGTCTAGGTACTCATGGCATAATTCCTTGATCTGCTCCAGCTCTTCCTGAGTGCAATCGGTGCCAACTTTGATCGACTTCTCGGGTCCCAACTGTAGTTCAGTGTACTCCTCTTCCACTTTGATCTTATGCTTTTTCTCTATCGTTTTGATCAAAGAGACTCTCAAGTGTAATCAATCCTTTTGGGATATGATTATTTCTTAGTTGGATCAATCCCTCAGCTTCTTCCTCATCAAGTGTTCTTTCTTCCATATTACTAGCTTCTCTTATCAAGAAATTTATAATCTGTTCATCACTTTCGAACACTTGCCAGTAGATATTTTTGTTAGGGACTGAAGGTCTATAAACTAACCTCATAGTCTTGGGATTTCTCACCACATGCTCAACTAGAGAAAAATTAGCACCAAGGGATGCCAAGATATCGACATGCTTGTTCTGCTCTCGCGAGATTGCTTGGATGTTCAATGTTGTATAGGCCTCAAATAGGTCCCAAAATTTGTTGCGGTACGCCTTCAGGTAGTGTTGCTTGGAGATACACTTATTGGTTACTTGGTTGACGATCAACTCAGAATCTCCAAAAATCTGTAGTTGTTTGATCCCAAGCTTCTCTGCTTTCTTCAGACCTAGGCATAGTGCTTCATACTCGACAGCATTGTTGGTACAACTCTAGGTCAATCGGTATGAATAAGTCTTCTGTATGCCATAAGGAGAAATGAGAATGATCCCAGCCCCTACGCCATTCTTGCATCTCGCACCATCAAAGTACAACTTCCATAATTGATCAAGAATAGGATCTTGATCATCAGACACCTTCACTTCAACTTTTTCAGGCTTAGTAATGGTGTAACAACCAATTTCAGTCTCCATCATGGCATTAAAATCGAGCATTGAAAACTCATCTTCTGTTCGAAGCTCATCTAGAACTTCTTCCATCAAATCTAATTCCTCCAATTCTTCGGTCATCAAGTTGACAGAATTCATGGGTTTATCTTCTTCTTCAATCTTCTCTATGTGATAAGTCGAAGGCTTCTCATTATAGATTTGGATTCTCCTTCCTTTGACAGGAATCTCCAAATGAGAATAGTCTAGAGAAAGGTAGCCTCCCAACTTGGTAGTGAACTCCCATGATAGGCACATGCTGAAGTACGGCTCCAGATCAACCACAACCACCTCTTGGATCACAGTGATCTGAGGCATTTTATGCAACACAATGGGGATGTCTTTGATGACCCCTACTATCCTCATAGGGGTTCCATCTAATTGCAAAATTCTAGGGCTACTTCTTGTATATTCCATGCCCATAACGTCACAAACTACCTTTGGCATGACAGTCATCGCAGCATCGGAGTCGATCATGCAATTGTGCACAATCCAACCTTCCATCCTGAGAGACAAGTAGAAAGGGGGTGGTCTATTCTTTCCAGTGGTAGAAGTCATCAGCGTTTGAGCTAACACTATCTGAGTCAGATTCTTCCCCTTATCTTTCACAAATTTCAGCGATTCTTGCAACAAGTCCACTTGTCCAGGCAATTGCAATGCATCATAGAGACTCACCTTGGCTGGAATCCTCTTCAGCTCTTCAACGATGTTGTATGTAGATGCATTGGACTCTTTTCCTTCATTGGTAGCCTCATATTTGCTCCGATACTGTTGTGTAGCCTCTACCCTCTAACGCTTGGTCAAGGATGGGTATTTGAGCTTTTCTCTGGCTTGTTCCTCCATTTCAACTTTTGCTTGTGAAGTTGAAGCCTTTTCTTGCAATCTTTCTTTTGCTCACGGAGGCAAAAGATCTTTTAATAGGATAGGTGCATCTGGCTTGGGCGCTGGAATAGGCACTTTCGCTTGCACTTGTTTTTTCTCATTTTGCACCTTTGGATCAGTAGGTACCTTCAGGGGCTCCATTTCAGCTGGGTCCACGGTGATGGGTTTTCTTCTAGCTCTTGTGAGAACTAAAACTTGTTCTTTAGAAGGGACCATGAAATTATGATCAACTTCTGTAATCATGTTGATTTGACCATCGAAAGAACTTTCTGCCAATGTCTGCACGTAGTTCAGGTGAACCATGCAAGTTTCCTCGCCATGCAGATCATTGCAGGTAGAGCACCAGTATGCTTTGTCTGATGAGCCAACTTCTTCATTTGCCAATACAATCGGATTCCTCTCAGGCACCTTGTTGGTTGAAGTTGCTTGCTCCCTGGTGATCGATGGAGGTTGAAATCTCCTAGGTTGGAAATCTCTTTCAACCTACTTCTTCTTAATCATCGTGATCTCATTGCTCATCGCTCTTATGGTCGAGTTCATTGACTGCATCTCTTTAAGCAACTTCTCTTGTGGATCAGGATTTGAGGGTGCTGGAGGAGTTGGTAATGGAAGTGGTATAGGTGGAGATGGTAGTGTTGGGAATGGAACTAGAGTGGGTAATTGTGGAATGGTTGGAGCAAGTAATTGTGGGATAAAAACTGTCATCGTGGTTTGAGATGAACTTGGATTCCATGAAGGGATTGGATACATGGGGGACATTGGCAAGGGCTGAGAAGATGCATTGGCATACAAATACTACGGAAGATCTAGAAATATAGGCATCATCATCTTTGATGGAAGCTTACCGATAGCAATGGATAGCCGATCTTTTGTTAGAATATAAATTAGAAATGTGTTGACATTGGACTGTTGGATGGCCATGCTAATGTCAGAATTGAAGGCTTGGAGGTAATAGAATGCGGCTTGTTCAGGAGTTGGTCGGAGACCATCGGGGACTCTCTGCCAAGTTTGAGTGAACTTGATGTTGAAGTCCATGATTTCCTCCTATGGATGCCTTTGGATGGTGGTAAATTGATGCAACAGAGAGAATGGATCCACTTGTTCATTGAACCCTTTGATCAATAATTCAGCCAACTGGTCCTAAGTGGTAATAGTGGCAGGTTGTAAAGATCGGTACTAGTAAAGCAACTTACCTCTGAGAGAGAGCATGAGCAATCTTACCATGACATCCTCTAAGAGAGGGAAAACCTGGCTCCTCCCCCCCCCCCCCTTAAGAGGAAAACCCTCCTCCCCTGAAAGGTACCAATTCAAACCTTGGGTGATTCCAAGATGGGAACTATCTTGGTGGTATTGGGGTGGATTTGGTTGGTGAGTTTGCTTGGGGGGGGGGAAGGTTGTTTTTTTGGTTGGATGGTAGGTGGGGTGGGTTATTTTTTTTTTGTTGTTGAATGAAAAAATATTTACGTTTGGGGGTTTGGAAAAAATTGGTCACGAATCTGCCTAATCATAAAATATATGTGCCCTAGACCCGACCAACATTGAAAGGCCGAAGGAGAGAGATGTCCTTCGGGCCAATCTCTAGAGAGGGTTGGTTCCCTTACTAATCTAATTCGGTTTAAAGCTTAGGGTAATAGGAAAGAGATGGGAAATGACAGAAAGGAATGGGAAATATGGCTATGAGCCAGAGATGAAAGGTGGGGATAAACTAGCAGCTAAAATCCAAATCAAGTTTTAATCAACATGTAACGAAAAGGAAAGCATAGGAACCATTCATAGATTGTAGGGATAATTTCCAATGACCATTTCAACATTCAGTTCTCTACCAGGAATTAAATTCAGAAATGTAGAATTTAAATTTACCTAACAAAGATCATGAACTTAACAGAAATGAAAGGCATAAAATAATTGCATACAACACTACTCCAGGAACTAGAAGCCAAGAATCCTTCAATTGATGCAGAAAACTCAAAGTGTTTTTTATAGAATGTTCATCCTCTCTTCTTTACATCAAAATGCTTAGTATTTATAGAGGATTTCACCTCTGAAATTAAATGCGAATTAAAACAAAATGCTAGCTAGTCAAAGACCAACAAGAGCAATTCTCTCCTCGACAACAGTGATGATCGAATCAGAACATTCTTCAGGAAGCATCAATCCCTCTTTCATGGAGTGCGCCTAGGAAATCAGCAGAGATGGACGATAGGAAAATCGTTCCAGATATCGGTGCATCGAAACTCAACAATATCGTATGACAATCAGGAGCTTGGATATTAAATTATGGTCACCATTTCATCATTTTGCACCTCAAAATTTTATCTCCGCCAGGGGAGACCCAACGAAAATTAACTTTGTTTCGAAAAGGAGCGAAATCAGTGGAGGGCGCCTCGAAAATGAATAGGATCGCACCAGAATCCGGGACGTAGCATTTAATCTTGGCATCTCTTCAGCAGGAATTCTGGAAATATCAATTTCATTGCTCCAAGAATTAAATTCCATCAATCTCCGATCTTTCCCGAAAAATATCAACAACAGTGGCACCTTCGAAAGAAAACTTTGCTGAAAGGAAGGGGCAAGAATTGATTTCGCCCAGGCAATTTGGTGTTTTCACCCATCAATATGCTTTCGCTCTTCACCTGATTAATTTCACCCGAAAAATAGAGAATTTTGCCAGAAAATGGAATGGAAATGACTTATGCAAGAAACTGGGCGAAAATGATTGATTTTGCCCTCAAGAAGGGCAAAAATGATTTTCGCCCCCTACCTGGGGCGACTTTGACTTTGACTAGCGTATAAAGATGTTTTTTCGAGACTTTCACTCCGAACTAGGCGAAATCAATGTTTCTGCTCAAAATGGGGCGAAATTACATTGGCAAGCACCTTCTTTAAATTTGCTTTGACTTTGATTGGCGCAACCTTCACCCGAATGACGTCACTTCATCATTTGTGCTCTAAAAAAGATCCTCAACTTGGATTTCACCCAAAAGAAGGGCGAAAGTGATTTTATCCTCTATTTCGCCTCTTACTTGAGGCGAATTTGACTTTGACTTCACAAGGCACACATTTTGCTTGATTTTCACCCCGAAACATCTTCATTTAGAAATTCACCCTGAAGAAGGGTGAAAATGATTTTCGCCCCTCTCGGGCGACTTTGACTTTGACCGGTTTCCATCCTTTGTTTTTTCCCCCCATTTTTTTAAAAATGAATTTTCCCCCCAAAAAGGGTAAAATCACCTTAAATGCGTAATTTTTGGGCGAAAGTACTTTTCTCCACTTTGTAAAATCTTGCCTTCGTTTTAAACCGAGCGCTTTCCATTGTTTTCACTCCCACTTGGGCAGAATCTTCTTAACATGGTATTTTCACCCAAAAGAGGGGCGAAAATGATTTTTGCCCCTTCCCTAGGGTGAAAACATCTTCCCCTTTGTCTTCACTGGCGCTTTTCCTTTTAATAATAATTGTTGAAGCCTTAGACCATTTTCATCGCTCCTTTGATCTTGAGACGTTCTTTTGCCATACATTTTCCCCTTTATATTTTGCCCACGATTTGCATTAATTTTTATCGGAAAAAAACTTGCTGTGTATTTCCAAGGATGAAATCAACCTTCTTTATTTAGCGAAATCAATCAAAGGAGGGAAACAAAAACGTTACATTAAAACAGTAAAGACAAAATATCCAAACAACTACATCATTCATCTTATATTCTTTGAATTTTACAATCAAAATTTAGTGTGGCAAAACTGCCAACAAAATCATATTTAAATAATTGTTGGAATTTATGTAAACAATGCAAGGAGTTGGTTTTTATTTTAATAAAAAAAAAATGGGACCCATTTGAATTTATTCTTGTAATGATTAAAACCAAATGCAATGCTTTTTTAAAGGACTCCACTTGCATTATCGGTGATGTGACTTGGATTCAATCTCCGTGGTGGATATGTATAAGAAGTATTACTCAAAAAAAAAAAACATTTAAAATGATGTTTTTAATTTTTATGATGCAGTTATAACTATAAATGTCATTCTTAAAAAGGAGTGTGAGAAACAAAAGCAGAACCACGAAGGGATAAAGTCCCTATATAACATTATAAACTCTAGTATAAAGTCCATCGGCCTTGATTGTAAATGTTTTGCAGTATATCTTATTGTGAGTATTTTGATGGTTTTATTGATAAGTATTTCCAATTTACTAATTGTATGATAGATTTTTTAAGTATGCATGATTTGAATCTCATGTCATCCATAGCAAAGCATTCAAACATAAATTATAGAAATTTTGAGGCAAGCTGAGGCAAAAAAAATCATATAAAACATATAATCTAAACTTTTCTTCTAGTAAAAAAATATTGACCTTAAAATGAGTGTTGTAATTTACTAGAAGTTAAAAACTAGTGTGATAAATAGTATTTTATAGAGAGGATGAGAGCACTTGAATGCATGCTTAAAGCTAATATTTTTTATTTTGGGGTATTTTTAAATTTTAATTTGTAAGATAAGCTCATATTGTTATAATTGTATAATGAGAATTATTTTATTTTAGATAATTAATGATATAGGACTAATGATAGTTGTGCTTATATTGTAAAGAATGGTCTTAAATAAGCTCATAGAACCCAAAATAACTAAATTGAAAAGATAATCCATGTATAATAATGCCATGATGTAGCCTAGAAGTTAGCTTTATATTACAATAACATGTGATCCTTCATTTTTTTAATGCTTCTCTTTTAGGAAGTCATGTAATCATGTGATATTTTGTAATGGTTTCAATATAGCAGCCATACAGGACGTCTTTATTTAGGTCTTAGGTGTAGTTATTTTGCCTTTGAGCAATAGGGTTAGCCATGCAGGACGTCTTTATTTACGTCTTTAAGTGTAGTTATTTCGCATTTGAGCAATAGGGTTAGATTTGATTTATAAATAAAGTGTAGTTTTGAATAGTTGGGATTATTAAAAAAGCTTTAATTTATAAATAGGATTTAGTTTTGAATAGCTGGATCATTCAATAAGTTTTATTGAATTTGTTGGATTCTACCCTCACCAAGGCGTTGCCTTCTTTGATTTTAGTGGCTAGATATTTACATTCATTGAATCTGGATTTACTTACTGCTTATTGATTTCTTTGGAGTTGGATCTGAATTTTTATGGTGCATTGTTGAACCTCTCAACTGTTTGCGAAGTTACTGAAGCGTATCTTAACAAGTGGTATTACAGTGACTAATTTGGCAAAGGGATTATTTTTTAGATTGGAGAAGTTGATGATTTTTTGTTTTCTCCTTTCCCCACGTTAACACTCCAGCTCTGTCCACTTCTACTCCTGCCCTGTGCACTCCTGGCCTGTATGGTCCTGGACATCCGCTTGGCAGATATTAACCTTAATTCAGAGGGAAGGAGAACTTTCAAAGAGAGAAGCGCCAAGACTTTTTGTGTGTACAGATAAAAGCAACTCAGTAGAAACAAAGTTGCGGTATTTATTTATTTGGAGAAACAGATTTTTTCGTTTTAAAATAACACAACCCAACTTTCCTCTCGCTCTTTAAAATTTTGCCTCGCCAAATTCCGCTCTGGTTTAAATACTCTTTCTAAATACCGCAACCCAACTTTCCTCTGGCTCGTTAACATTTTGCCCCACCAAATTCCTCTCTTTGTCGGGACTCCGTGGGTTTATTGTTCTGTTTCCGGGATAATTTTGTTATCTTTATATTATTAATTTTTTTTTTTTAATTTAATTTTAAGGATTTTATATTATTCGATTTAAGTCTCATCCGCGAAATACCGGCTGTAACAACCGGCATTCCGACCCAATGCCCGGCTATTCTGACGTCGTCACCTATTTTCGCACGCGGGCTCACCTTCTCCCTCCAAGGTCTCTTCTTCGTCAATCTGTCATCTCTTCTCCTTCTCCATTTTCTCTCCCCATACAGGAATCTGAGTGCCTCCTGGAACTTGACGCCATGGGGTTGAACCGTGACCTTCTTGCCGAGCATACGAATGGTTTGGTTTTTTTTTTAAAGAAAATTTGTTACATCCACATTCCTTTTCTACTACCAAGCAGGATTCAAATTTTGGTTTTGTAAGGAAAATTGGTTACATGGAGAGTATATTTCTACTACCAGGGTTCAAATCTTGGAGCTCCCCCTATAAACTTTATTCCAGGCGTCATTATACGCACTCAAAAGAATTCAGATCAGACTACGACCTTTATAAAAGGCATACCCCCAAAGTTTGAATCTAGGTCTCTTCTTGATAAATGTCTATCCAGACAAACACTTACCAATCTACAAGTCACCTCTTTAATTTAACTCAAAAGAATTGATCAGACTACTACCTTTATAAAAGGCATTGCCCCAAAGTTTAAATCTAGGTCTTTTTTTTTGATAAATATCTATCTAGACAAACACTTACCAATCAACAAATCACCTCTTTAATTTAATTAAAATCCCTGGATCACCCTTCCACCTTCATCCGAGTCTTTGGCTGCCCAACGGTCCTCTTTAATTTAAGTAACATATACACTGTTGCCTGTTATTTAAAACTACACACTGTTACCTGCGTTTTGAAACTACGCTCCTGAAGAGGGAGACTAGAAGTTTCCAATTCGTAGAGTCTGCATTTCCTCAAGAAGACCCAGCGAATCCAGATTTGTTGGAAAAGTAATAATTTTGAACGTCCATGAAAGCGTGTTTCGTTGCAGCATTCTGTTTACTAGCGAAGACATTCTGGACTTGAATCGTTTTCCTTAATTGCCCACATATCCAACAGACCGTGTTTTGAAATGAAATGAAAGATAAGATTTTAATTACGTCAAATATGTTGGAATATTACCATTAGTAAAAGGTTAAAAAAATTGTTTTTACCTTGGGTAAAGGTAACTTACCTTTTACCTTACCTGGACGGCAGTGGACGACAGCATTTGGGCGGCAAGAGAATTCTATTCATCTTTCCTTTCCCCCAATTTCTCCTTTCCCCCTTTCTTTCTCAAATAGGTTATTTACTGCCTATTTAATCTATGTAACCTAAGTTTTAATGTTAATGCAATTAATCCTTTTTCGTCCACACTCACCTTTCACATTTGGTATCAGAGCGGCGCGATTCCCGAGGCGATGGGGCCCGCAGTTCGAGGCGACGACATGGATCCCGAGGCAGCCCGTAGGAGCCGAGGTGGCACGGATCCCGAGGCGGCCCGCAGGAGCAGTTCGACACGTTTCTCGAGGCGCTGGAGGAGCTGGACGAAGCGGCCCGCAGGAGCAACAGATCCGCACGATTCCCGAGGCGCTGTTGACGTGGCGCACGATTCCCGAGGCACGAGATTGACGTGGCGTGACGCGTGGCGACGTGTGACTGGCACGCGGCCCGAGGTGTGGTGACGTGGCGCTGGCGCGTGGCCCGAGGAGTGGTGACGTGGCGATCCGCGAGGTGTGGTGACGTGGCGCTGGCGCGCGGCCCGAGGAGTGGTGACGTGGCGATCCGCGCGTGCATCGGTGGCAAAAGGATCCTGCGGCGTTAGTGATCGCCCGCGAGCAGTCAAAGCACTTTATGTGCTTAGCTCTTTTTAAAGAGCTTTTACATCGCCCTACGGGCGATGTGGGACTAAAGTCCCAAGTAAAATCAAGCTTCGCGCCGAAGCGCGAAGCCAACATTAGCTTCGCGCTCGACGCGGAAGCTAAAGGGCGGGGAGCACGCATTGCTCCCGGATCAGCCCGGTAGCGCAGCGGCTACCCTCAGCCCTGACACCCGCGAGGTCGCAGGATCGACTCTCGGCGGGGTCAATAGATAATTAAAAAAAAATTAAAAAAAAAACTAAGGAATAGTTTAAATTTAAAAAAAATAATAATTTTTTTTTGTGTGTAATTTCCTAAGAGGAAATATCTGTTCATTAGTTTTTTATAAAAAAAAAAAAAAAAATTCAAAGTTGATAGAAATTTCCTGAGAGGAAATAATTGTAAAGTTTTTTTTTTTTTTTTAAACTTTGAAAGTTAATTTTTTTTTTATTATTTCCTAAGAGGAAATCTTTGTAAAAGAAAATTTCTGGGAAATTTTCTTAAATGATAAGATCGGATGGATGTTATCATGCCCTCTGCAAGTTGTTATTGAAAACAAACCCTGAAAACTTTGATAGGCACGTGAAAACACTAGGACTTAATACAATTTTTTCACAGTTGCAAAACGCGGTTATTGCACACCAGAGAAATCCTGATCAAGGATACGAAGCAGATTCAGAAGATAACTCCTTTGGCAGCAGATTTGAACAATCCGACACAGTTGCAATTGCTTCACAAGGATCCGAATATACTCATTATAGTAATTCAGTTGAAATCCTTCAACCTCCTTCTGAAATAATATTGATCAATGACGATGATGAACAAATCGTTGACAATTTTGTAATTGCTGAACAACAAGTGTGAGTTGTTTATGATTGTAAATCAAGCAGGGCTTGATAGTTTGTAAAGTCTTTTTTGCAATAAGACTATAAAAGAGAGGTTTCTTGTTTTAGTAGATAATAATGGGATCACATAATAATCTACCAATTCCCGAATTCAGTGGGGATAATTATGAGTACTGGTCCATCAAGATGAGGACATTACTCATTGGAAAAGGACTATGGGATATTATTGAAGACGGATACATTGCTCCAACAGATTGGACTACTTTAAGTGCAAATGATAAGAAGATCTACAAAGATGCACAGAAAAATAATTCTTTTGCCTTATACCATCTTCAATCAGCATTAGATCCTAGTATCTTTCCTAGAATTGCATCTTACTTAATCACTACGAGATGCATGGAATGCCTTGAAAGAAGGATTCCAAGGAAGTGATAAAGTAAAGCAAGTCAGGCTTCAGACTTTGAAAAGAGATTTTGAAAATCTTCGAATGAAGGAAAATGAAAGAGTCGGAGACTACTGTGTACGAGTCAAAGCAGTAGTTGATATGATGCAAACTTTAGGTGAAGACACAAAAAATGAAACAATTGTGAAGAAAGTGTTGCGAACACTTCTTCCTAAGTGGAATCACATTGCTATCATAATTGAAGAATCCAAAGACCTTTCTACTCTTACATTTGATAGTTTGATTGGATCATTAACATCACATGAAGAGCGACTTCAAGGAGCCCCTTCAACAAGCTATGGAGGTGATGACAAAGCCTTCACTTCGAATGAAACTGCAAGACGAGAACAAGGAAGAGGCCGAGGCGAGAGGACAACAACAAAGAGGCAAGAGCCAAAGCAACTCCTACAGAGGAGGTAATCAAAACAGAGGTGGAAATCAAAACAGAGGAGCCAATCAGAACCAAAGAGGCAATGCAGCCCGTGGAAATCAAGGACGAGGAAGTAACAAGACTAAAACAACTTGTTTCAATTGTGGGAAACAAGGTCACTTCGCTCGTGACTGCTGGTCAAAGTCTTCAAAAGATCAAAGCAATCAATATGGCTCATTCTACGGAGAAGAAGAAGGTCCATCAAACCTTTTTCTCTCTTATGGACAGCCAGATCAAAATCTAAATGATACATGGATTTTGGATACCGGTTGCTCCAACCACATGAGTGGCAAAGAAAATCTCTTTGCTACATTAGATTCAAATTACAAATCTCATGTTAAGTTAGGGGATAATAAATCTTTGCAAGTTGAAGGCATTGGAGCTATGGCAGTTCCAACAAAAGAAGGCCTTAAAAATGTGAATGACATATACTATACTCCACAACTACAACACAATTTGTTAAGTGTTGGCCAAATGATGGAGAAGCATTACAAATTAGTTTTTGATGAAAGCAAATGTACAATCTTTGATAAAAACAATTGTAACCGGGTCATCACGAAGTACCTATGACAAAGAATAGGTTGTTCCCTCTAAAATTTGGTGAGCCAGGGGGAGCTCAACTTGCAAACATTGCTATTACAAATCCAAGTGAATTGTGGCACTTGAGATATGGTCACCTCAATTCCGCTAGCTTGAAAATGTTAATATCACAAGCTATGGTGACAGGACTACCAAAAATTCCATAACATAAAAAGGTATGCGAAGCATGTGCTTTGGGAAAGCACTCTAGAACGAAGTTTCCAAAAGGCCGAGCGTGGAGAGCAAGCTATCCTCTTCAACTAGTACATTCGGACATCTGTGGTCCAATGCAAACAAAAAGTCTTGGAAACAATTCTTATTTTCTAACATTCATAGATGATTATTCTAGAATGTGTTGGCTCTATTTTCTGAAACACAAAGATGAAGCATTTGATTGCTTCATAGACTTCAGAAATAATGTAGAAAAGCAAAGTGACTACTATGTCAAATGTCTTCGCACCGATAAAGGAGGAGAGTACTCCTCAAATGAATTTCTTCATTATTGTAAGCAAAATGGGATAAAAAGGCAGTTCACCATTGCCTATACCCCACAGCAGAACGGTGTGGCTGAGAGAAAGAACCGCACCCTTGTTGAAATGGCAAGAACAATGCTTCAGGCAAAACATCTCACAAACAGACTATTGGGCAGATGCAAGTGAGAACAAGTGCATATATTCTAAATAGAAGTCCGACTTCTAGTTTAGATGGTATCACTCCTTATGAAGGATGGTACGGTAAGAAACCAAATGTCAAACATTTCGTAGTATTTGGTTCTTTATCTTATGCACACATTCCCCGAGGAGAAGAGAAAGAAGCTTGATCCAAAGAGTCAAGCATGTGTTTTTGTAGGGTATTGTGATTCAACCAAAGGGTATAGATTGTACAATCCCACGACACATAAAATCATTATCTCCAGGGATGTAATTTTTGATGAAGGGGGAGAATGGGGTCATAAAAAATTTGTTGATTTTGACTCTAATTCGGACAGTTCTACATTAGTACCTCCCACATTGGTACAACCCAAGAAAAGCAATGGAAAAAGTCCTCCTCCACAAATTCCACATCAAGAAACTTCATCAAGTACATCAAGTGGTACACCAAGTCCAAGAGGGACTTCTTTGTTGGCACCACCAAATTCTCCAAAACGATTTCAAAGATCTATAAGCGCTCCAAGCCCGATGGATATTGATTCAGTTTCTCAAAGGAAAGAGACAAATAGAGGAAAGCGCATACTACAGAGTCATCCATCTACTCAAATGTTGGATAGGAATTTCCAACAAAGATACACTAGGAGTCAAGCTAGTGAGATGGATGACATTTTGTCAAGACTTGAAAATCTTCAAATGTCAAGGGATGATGAGTCTCATGAACCAAGGGGTGATGTAGTCAATTATGCTTTGTTGGCTGCTGCACAACTAGAACCTTCTAGCTATGAAAAAGCATGCACCGAAAATATATGGCAAGATGCCATGGAAGAGGAAATATCCTCAATTAAAAAAATGATACTTGGGAGCTTGTGAAGCTTCCCAAGGGAAAAAAATGTGTTGGATGTAAATGGGTCTATAAGACCAAATTCAATGTTGATGGAAGCATTGAAAGGCACAAGGCAAGATTAGTAGCTAAAGGTTTTACTCATAAATATGGAATAGATTATGAGGAAACCTTTGCTCCAGTTGCTCGACAAGAAACAATTAGAACTGTTCTTTCCTTGGCAGCCCATAAAGGATGGAAAATTCAACACATGGATGTGAAAAGTGCATTTTTAAATGGATACCCGACGGAAGAAGTGTATGTTCAACAACCTCAAGGTTTCCAAGAACCAGGAAAAGAGAACCTTGTTTATAAATTAAAAAAAGCACTTTATGGCCTCAAGCAAGCACCAAGAGCATGGTACTCACGAATTGACGGCTATTTCAGCAAATATGGTTTCACAAAAAGCAAGAGTGAACCAACACTATACTACCAGAAAAATGGAGTAGATATCCTCATAGTTTGTTTATATGTGGATGATCTAATATTCATGGGTAGTAATAATAAAATGAATATGGATTTCAAAAACTCCATGATGAATCGGTTTGAGATGAAGGATCTCGGATTAATGAGATACTTCCTAGGAATGGAAGTACATCAATCAAAGAATGGGATCTTCATATGTCAACAGTAAATATGCTCATGACATGATCAAGAAATTTGCTATGCAAGCAGTGCAAATCAGCTGCAACACCAATCGGACATGGAATCCAGCTAAGCAAAGAAGATGGAGCACCAAAAGTTGACTTGACCAATTTCAGAAGCATGGTTGGGAGTTTAATGTTTCTCACCAACACTAGGCCGGATATACAGTATGTTGTTTCTCTTGTATCACGGTTTATGGCATGCCCATCCGAGCTGCATCTACAAGCAACCAAACGAATTTTACGATATGTAAAAGGTACATTGGATTTTGGAATCCATTACCACAAGTCTAACTCTGTGAAGTTATTTGGTTATAGTGACAACGATTGGGGCAGTAATATAGATGACAAAAAATCTACATCGTGGAACTGTTTTAGTCTAGGTTCAGGACTAATAACTTGGAGTTCCAAGAAGCAATCTGTTGTAGCATTATCATCTACGTAAGGCTGAGTACATAGCCATTACTCATGCAAGCACTCAGATCCTCTGGTTGAGGAAAATCCTTGAAGAGATTGGCGAAAAACAAATTGGTCCAACCAAACTGAATTGTGATAATATTAGTGCCATACAATTGGCATATAATCCGATCCACCACAAAAGGTCAAAACATTTTGATATGAAGTATCACTTCATAAGAGATATGGTGGAACAACAGACAGTTGAGCTTCAATATTGTAGCACTTTGGATAATCTAGCAGACATCTTTACCAAAGGCATGGCTAAAGCTCAATTTATAAAGCTGAGAGACTATATAGTTAGTCCTCTCAACTTTAAGGGGGAGAATGTTGGAATATTACCATTAGTAAAAGGTTAAAAAAATTGTTTTTACCTTGGGTAAAGGTAACTTACCTTTTACCTTACCTGGACGGCAGCATTTGGGCGGCAAGAGAATTCTATTCATCTTTCCTTTCCCCCTTTCTTTCTCAAATAGGTTATTTACTGCCTATTTAATCTATGTAACCTAAGTTTTAATGTTAATGCAATTAATCCTTTTTCGTCCACACTCACCTTTCAAATATGGAAGTATAATTACTCAAATCATATCATGTGATCTTTAATAGCTTTGAGAAGGTTGTTCCTTCTCCTTTGGGTTAGTAATTCCCCAACTTTTTTTATTTTACTGTCTTCAAATAACTCTGCCATAGACCTGTTTCTAAGTGTCTCTTTGTATTTGCCACGGATATCTGAAAAACTCAGGCTTTTATAGATGAAGTGTTCCTTTGTCTCTACTTCCCCTGTGCTGCATAGAGTACATATCCTTTCTTCCCATTGTTTTTTTTGGGCGTTGTCCATCTTCTTGTTTCACCTCTAAGCCTATGAGAGCTAGTCCTTATCTGAGCAATGAGGATTTTTTCCTTCCACTTGATTTCAGCACCTATATACACTTTTTCCTTGTGGTCATACGTTGGGTTAAACTTTGCAATATAATATTGTCTTTTCCTGCTTGCATTTTTTCACATTCCACTTCTAAACTTTTCATTCACATAATTTTTTTGTCTTTGTTGACATTTGGGCATTCATTTATGTTGATTTCCCAACGTTTCATCCATGTATTCTTCTACCTATGCAACTCAACGTCCCTAGTTGCCCTAGGCCATCTTTCATTTTTCATGTTTTCAGTTTTTTTAAGTAACATAACAGCTTGGTCATAGCAATTGCTTCTAAAGGGAACATTCCAGTTTCAGCTAGAATAATTTCATAAGGGGTTGTGGCCTTAATTTTGAGAAAATTTGTGATTAGATATTTTTGAATCCTTTGTATTTACCTCCATTTTGCATTTGTTGTGCCATTAGCCCACACCTTGCAACCATACAACAAAACTGGTGTAACAAGTAGGCCAAACAACTCGCATTCTATCAAACAACTCCTGCGCTTTCTCTAGACTCTAACATACCGTATACATATCCACAAAGGCATTCCTCTTAAGAATGTGGCGGTTATTAGTGATTTGAACTTTGTGGGGAAAACTTTGTTTTACTTCCTTTTACTATTTAAATAATAATATATATAAATAATTTAAATAAAAATAAAAAAAGAGAAGAAAGTAAAAGTATTGCACGCCAAAAATTTATGTTAGACCTATCATTTAGAGATAGTCTTTTCAAGTTAATTAATAAAAGTTTATGAGCCAATTTGCTGCTTGTATTGGTTGTACACAAGTCAATGTCGGTTACAATATATTGCTCTTATTGGTTGGACACAAGTCAATGGTCGATTACAACATACCGCCATTTTAAAATATGTGTGTATGAGCAGAAAGAAGCTCCAATCTAGAAATTCAAATTCTTCCTCTAATATGAATAGTTTAAACCAACATTTGTTTTCTTTGTTGAACGCAATGGTTTTGCCTCCACCCAACACTTCATGGTCTTCCTCTTAATCTTAGTGCTCCTTCCACTACCCTTCCAAGTGATGTTATACTTCCCAATACTATTGCCCTTGATGTGTTCATAATTCTCACATCAACAACAAACGATTTCTTCCATTTCCAAATCCTTGAATGATCAAGCACATATGATTACTTACATTTCCAATACCTTGGGTACATTCCAAAAAGGCCTATAAATGTCCACCACTACTTCTCTCCTTGTCCAAGGGTCACAACAAACCATTGGGTAACAATTCCTAAATAGTCATCTATTACCAAATACAAGTATTCTTCCACTACCTCCACCTAGTCATAATCCTCCAAATTCCTATGGAAGTTCCTACAACCTAGACTTCACTTTTGATTTGGATTCCATGATAGGAGGTGCTTCTGATTTCCCTAAATGGCCTCATAACGCTTTTGTTCCTCGCATTGACATGCCCACCTTTGAAAGTATCGATCTTTGTGGATGGTTGGCCAAAGTGGAAGGCCTTATTTGTCTATATCATGTTGCAGAAACAGGTCGTGTCACATTTGCAACTTCTAAGTTGGGTACCCAAGCTTTTCAATGGTGGTTGTGGCCGCTTCATTAACATGTTGGTCCTCTTTTGTGGGTTGACTTCAAAGAATGGTTTCTTCAAAGTTTTGACAAGTAATCCAATCCTCTCCTTCCAAGATGGCCAACTCATATTGCATGGAATTCTTTGCCTAGGTTAATTGTAGGAAGGTTCAGTCCTCAGAGCTGCATTTTCCAATACTCAATGAAGGTGGTTGAATCTCTATTAAGCCTAAAGCAATATTGTGGTTCGAAGTTCAAAGTTCATAATCTTCGGTCTCAACAAATTTAGGAGTTCCTCATCAAGTGGTAGGACCTTCCAGAGGATGATGTTGTGTGGGGGCATGAGAGCATTTATTAGTATTTTCCATCTTTGAGGACAACTTTCTAAGGAGGGGAGCCATGCAACAGTCCCAATATAACCATGTTGACTATCTTTATTTTTATTATTAGTCCAAGCCCTAGGTGTAGTTATTATTGTGTATTGATTTCTTTGGAGTTGGATTTGAATTGTTATTACACATTTTTTAATTGTTCTTGTGTTTGCTAAAGTTGCTAAAATTGTATCTTAACATATTTTTATATTATATGTCCATGTGATCATCTAAGATATACAATAAACTATAAAATAAATACCAAAAACATATAACAATATAAAACAAGTCGAGAAGAATCACACGGTTTGTAAAATAAACCACCAATAGAAGACTAAGTGTAGGTAATAAGAATATTTGTCACCCTTATTATGATAATATACCTAATCACCTTTAAATCTTCATCATTCTTAACAATAATAAAAGCTTTGGAGAGACAATTGATGAGGATATAAATAAAGAACTTGATATAAGGTAAACATGTTGAAGACGTGATTAATGACAAGTGGGAATGATGAAGTAAAATGAGTATAGTCGAAGTACTTGAAATAAAATCTTGAAAAGAAACTTTGAATGAGATGTTGGAACACATTATTGAGATCTCATGTGAAAAGACCACCAATTTGGGAACAAAAGTGTGCTTTATGAAGCAAACAATAAAAGCTATTGGAGAGGCAACTACAACTCTCAATGATAGAATACCTAGAGGAAGCATAGAAATGCCAAAAAAAATTAAATGCAGTGGGAAACAATATCTAGATCTGGACTTGAACTCCCAAATGAATTGAAATGAGGGGGAGGGCCTTTGAATAGAATATGTGAACTTTGAGGACCTTTTTTGTAAAAGGATAAAGCATTACAAACATTAGAATTAAGAGTTCACATTGTATGCAAAGGAATGCCAATGGAGGGACATGATGAAGAAAAATAGGTTAGGTGCATTTTATGACATTTAGCAGAAATTATATAAATGATTGTGTTCTTAGCAAGTTGGCATGTGGAGAAGCATAGTTTTATGAAATGAAATAGAGGTAACCCTAGAATAGAACACAAGCCAGATTTGCCAAGTTGGTTCCAAGAGGGAGTTGGATCTTTACTATAGATGATCAAGATGAGAGGACCCTAATAAGACCTGTCTAGAAATGGATCGATACAAATTCTAAGGAAAGAGTTGGATCTTTACTATAGATGATCAAGATGAGAGGGCCCTAATAAGACATGTCTAGAAATGGATCGAGACAAATTCTAAGGAAAGAGTCGCCCTTCTACTAGCACAAACAATGAAAATGTTCTAAGATCCCATGCATGAAGGTAAATTGGGTCTATATTGAAGCATCTATACAAATACAAACACCTTGCAATTTGGATGAGAGGATGTGACACAATCCATAGGAGCGAGCTATACCCAAATCTTGAGCACTTTATTTTACTAGTGAACATCGACATTAATGCACTTGTTTTGGATGTGTGCAACAATGCTTTGTGATACCTTTATGTTACTAGTGTTGTCATAAACTATGGTAGTTGGCTCCTATTGTAGTATTGTCTTCTCAAGTAGTTTTCATCCATATGCTTTGCTTTGTAGTAAGGGATCCTCTATATTTAGCTTTGATGGCAGATAAGTAGAAAATGGGTTGCACTTTAGACAGCTAAGTGATGGCCTTCAATTCAATGTAAAAGAAAATAAAGTATAAATCCTCAACTCAATACATCTAACCCAATTGAGTTTAGTATAGGTTAGCTAAGCAACTATATCACCTATAGCATACTTCACTCCAATGTGGGAGTCCCCTTTATGTACTTAACAAAGTGCTTTGTTGCCTACATGGATTGTCCCTTGGATCCTTTGTAAACATGCACTCAATATTGATAATGAAGGCAATTATAAGTTAGATAAATCAAATTTCTTACAAGCTACTTAAAAGTGGTTGCATCGGCTTGTTCACTTGTCCAATTTTTGGTTAAATTGACCTCTAACTAATATGATTTGGGACAAGAGTGACAAATGTTAAATTGAAAATGATTCAACAAGCTTAACACATACTCAGATGAAGATATGAATATCTCATCCTTCATCTACAAGACTTGCAAACCACGGAAGAAATGTAAAACCCTAAGCAAATTGAGCTTTAGAACTTTAAGTCCTCTTCCTCAACCTTGAAGGATAGGGCTTAAGTAAGCTTCCTCCTCATGTTTGATCCTTTCATTCCACATGTTCATTTTCTCTTAATAAACAAGCACTAAAAGAAATCCATAGGCTATACAAATGACTTCAAAACAAATTAGAAGAAAATTACATGTGAATAATAAGATTCATTGATAACTATGAATATAGGATTGTCTTAAAAAACATGTTAATGATAGACACACTAAAAATGACTAAAGGGCATGCAATGGTTTTTTGTAAGTGAATTCTAATATGAGACAAGATATAAGATTGCATCCTAATAAGAGAGGGATTCATTAAGCAATTATAGATGATGTATGTGGATATTATATTCATATCACTTAGGTCACTCAATGTTAGCCTTCTAGTCCTTGGTTGACCTTTTACATTAAACATTTCATGGGAATTGAAAGTGAAATTATCACTCTTCTTGATTATATTTAGCCACATTGGACACACAACCTTAGGATTCCTCTTGGTTACCTCACAGTGTGCTCACATTTGTTGTGAGTGGAGATGGACCATGATATTGCTCAAGAGGATAAGATACATCATCTTTGCTTTCTTCAAGAGGTGGAGATTGAAGAACATTTGATCTTCAAATGTCCTATTTATTATGAGAGTCAAGAGAGATACTATTGCTTGTATAGAGACTTGTCTGGATCACTTGCTACTTTTTTTAGCTATCTTGACCAAATATGTGTTGATTTTGTAATCTGATTCATGGCCAAGAGTTGACATTGTGCAATGTATTGGATAGGCCTAAGGGCATTTCATTATGCAATGTATTTATTATTTTGTAATATTTTATTATGTAAACCCAATGGGCCATGGTTAACCTTGTTATGGTTAAACCTCATTTAATACTTCTAATTAACCTAAATCTCACTTATTATGTTGGCTTAGGTTAAATTGTATGATATAATAAGGGATTTTGGTGTTGCTATAAATACCCCTCTCACACTCTTTATTTCTTACCGAAATATTGTGCAATATTATCTATGAATAGTGGTTATTTATGGTGCTTACAAAGCACCCACCATATCTTTCTCTCTTTTGTCCTTTTTATGCTTTTTGTATAAGATTTGAGTGGATGGATTGCTTTTGTTTGTTTATGAAAAATATTGTGAATTCCAACATGGTATTAGAGTGGGTATGGAACAACAGTGCTTGGTCACGCAAATATATGTTTTGGAACCTTTGATTCTTCCAAATTCTAGTACAATTTTGATGTCTCTTTAATGATTTTTTACCTTATGATTCTTCTTCTCAAGAGCATTAAAGAATAACCCTAGTTTCTCTTCCAAATATGATCTTTACTTCATTGTTATGCATGTTGCCATTGAGGCTAAAACTTTTTCATTGAAACTTGAATTTAAAAAAAGGCACTTCCTTTGTGCTTGGTATTGGCACCCAAACAATTGAGAGCGTGTAACACCCTTCTTCATAGGGAAGGAACCTGATCCTATGGAGTCCGTAAGACAACCACTACAACTATAGGGCTAAGGATAGGACATGTAATCACATTGCACTCAAGTTTTTTTTTTCCATGTAGGTCCTTTTTGGTCAACATGGGTAGTATGATGTTTACTATTGAGTTAGAAACAATGGATTTGTACTTTGGAACGTATTGTTGCCATCTGTCTAGTGGCATGGTGCGACGGTTCATGTTATGCATTAGAGAGGAGGGCACATGATCGAACTACATCCCTTTTCTTTATAGTTGAATGAGTGAATAATTGTCTAAGAGAGGTTAGAACTATTGAGCATTATCATGCACTATGAATAGATGACTAGCAACTTGTTTTTAAAAATCTAGGATCTTGATATTGAATCATCGTTAGGACCCATTTTTTGTTGTTATGGATGGAAATAAGTGTTGAGTGGGAGTACCTTTTGTCTTGAAATGTGTTGATAGGATAGTGGTTAGAGCATTGTGTTAGTGTTGAAGAGACCATGGTTCGAGTCTCTCTGACGATTATAATTTTTTCAGAGAATATTCCAATCGACATGGTAGACATTGTTGCCTTCTTTCATACCATGTCAAAACAACTTTTCAATATATATTCTAATTTAACCAATAAAAAAAGAGCAAGTGCCAACAACACACTTGTTGAGAGTAGTTGAGGTGGCAAAAAATAAGTGGAGCACATTAACAAATTAAAGACTAACAAGTGGTGGCCTGAAATTTTGTCCTACATTCCCAAGGCTTGAGATTTTTATTTTTTATTTTTTGGGGTCCATAAGGGCAAATCTTTCAAAGGCTATAGTTTTTATATACAGAAGCCTTTTGAGCAAAAGGTTTTTTAAATTGTATAATTTTTCAAGCTCTACACACTAGTGGAATCAATTCATGGACTTGTTATAATGTTAGGGATCAAATTGTATAATATGGACCACAAAGCCCTAGTTACTTTCCATAATGGCTAAAATTATATTATTTGGTCAACTCAAATGATCATCTTGCTATGAAGTAAGAACATATGGTGCATCTTTTAGGAGGATAAAGTAGTTGTTCTTGATCATAAAGCTCAACACCAAAAGGTAAAAGAGGCTATAGGATTATTTTCCTTGATTGATCCAGAGTTGTTTTTCCATATCAAAGAAGAGATTGACCCTATATCAAAGTACGTCACTTTGAGTTAGAGCTTTCTTCTTTTAAGATAGTTGAGTTTGATAATATTGAGGATTATATTGCAAGATTTAAGGCTTTAAGGAAAAATATTGTATATTTTGGAGGAAAAAAGAAAGATAATGCATTAAGTGGCATTAGCTCAACTAGTTAAATTCGTCAACATTCAAGGAGGAGACCAAGATTCGAATATTTCCAAGTGATACATGGATAATATCCAAGATTTATTATAAATAACTATGTGGTGATGATGTAATATGGGTGGGGCCTACTTCTATCCCATATAACTAATTGAAAAAAAAATGTGTTAAGATTGTCCTTGTTAATATTTGCCTCTCCTTTCAGATGTTGAACCTAATGGTTCATATTATTTTGTTCTTCAAATTCAAAAATACTCTTACCCTTGATCATTTTTTCTCTTTTAGTTAATTTTTAGGTTGTAATACAAAATTGTGTTGGTGAAACATAAATATAAGCTCACGCGAAGGAATTCAATTCTAAGGAGGCTAAGACCTAGGGTCCTACAGACAAGGCTAAGTCATAAAATAAATTGAAGACCACTTACAGATACTATAAAAGGGAGGGACACCTAATGAAGAAGTGCTTACTAAATTTGTAAAATATTGAAGCTAAGTTCTTGAAGGTGGGCATATTTCAGATGATGATTGAGATTTAGATGGATTTGCCTCTGTTAGAGTTAGAATATATTACATCATTTGGGTCATGTAAATGTACCATCTATGGTACATAGTTAGAGATTACTTTAGGGGGAAGTTAGCTACTTACTTCAAGAAATGTAATAAATGCACAAGTATCAATGTGCATGTTGTAATGTGCAAGGTGTCCACTTGTACAACTAGGTAGAGTGTTGGCCAAGGAATCTCTTTTCCTATATAAAGGGCCTCATAGTGATAGATCTTAAGTAAGAGCATATAGATATCAATAGTGTTATTGTAAGAGTATTTTGTGGTAGAGCTCTTGTATGGAGCACAATGTAGTTCTTTAGCTTATATTAATGGAGTGACCTTATCCTCTATAATGCATTGTATTTTCACCACTTTCTATTTATAGTATATTTCATTCATATTGCAGACTCACTTCTTTTATATTATCAGGACCTGTGTTAGATCTCTTCCTCTGCATATATCCTCAAGAGATAACAGTTGTTTTAGAGCCACGGTGAATCGAGATAGGAATAGGAGGACCTACATCTGTTATAAGAGAAGTCCAATAGGTCAAGAGGAATAGGGAGAGTCAACATGATTAGAAGAGTGAGGATTAAAATAAATATCAATTGTAGAAAACCTGAGATTATATTTGGCTAGTCTTTTAACAGAGATGCAGAAAAACTCGTGAAAACTAGGACTCAACATTCAAGCCACTAGTTTGACAAATCAACTAGTGAATATTATTATATCCGTATTTATAAGTTCTTTTATTCTAGTCTCTAATAACTTGTTGCAGGAAAAGGAGATTCAATAAAAAGTTTGGAATCTTCCTACAAGAGAGTTAGGAAGAACATCTTCAATAATCATTATAGTACTTGCAACAACAAAGAGAATACTGAAGATTTCAAAGACCTCAAGAAAGGTCTCATTACAAGAGTTGCAATCTTACAAATTGCAGAAGTGAAGAAAAGGCCATAGTAGCCTTATAGTAGACTTAAGGAAGAAGAGACTCTTGAAGTTGAGTCATTGGAGAAGATAAGATATTGGTGATCTTCATTCAAGATTAATACATGCAGAGCGTAGAAAAAGAATAGGCCAAAGAAGCTTAGAAGAAGAAAATACCAAATAAGCTTAGAAGAAGAATAGGCCAGAGAAGCCTCAAAGAAGAATAGGCTAGAGGAGCCTAGAAGAAGAACAGACCAAAGAAGCCTTGAAGAAAAAAAGGCCAAAGGAGCCTTGATCAAGAAGAAGTCCATAGAAGCCTTAATTTTGAAGAAAACTTTAGAGAAGAATTCCTTATTCAGAAGACTCCAAAGAAATAGGAGATTGTTGATCTCCATCAAATCCTACAAATTTTAGAAGAAATAGAAAGTACCAGCGAAGTCCTATTCCAGAAGTAATAGAATCAGAGATCCGAGATCTCATCACCAACACTTACAGAAGTAGAAGGTTGAAGAAAAGGTCTCAATTGGAAGACCAAATAAGTTGCTAGATAGAATACCTTGGAGAGGTCTCAAGCAGAAATAGAAGAAGGCTTGGAGAGTAGAGCTCAGAAGCATCATCAAAGGATTTCCTAGGAGAACTCATTGGAGACATCCACTATCAAGGAAAAGCTCCTAATAGTGAAAGACTTAGGACAATTATCGCCATCCGACAACAAGCCCAAGAGAAGAAGAATTTGGTAAGGAGTGCCAAATACGATAAGAAGAATTTGTCAAGGAGTGCCAAATCCAGAAGAAGAATCCAATGAAGACCTTAAGACATTCAAAAACTTGAGAAGAAAAAGATCTTGTTTAAAGTCAGAGTTTGACAAAAAGGTTGAAGAAAGATTCAGAAAGAAGAAGCCTACCAAATCTAGGAGACTTGGAGATTACCTCTCACAGCAAGAAGGCGTAATTTTAGAGAAATGAGTTCTATGAAACTACAACATAAGACAAAAGATCACTGGAAGGATCAAGCCACCAAAACTAAGGCTCAAGACAAAGAGTTCAAGACCTCAGTTTGGTGAAGCAAGAAGCTATTCTGGATAGCCAACAAGAAGTTGTGAATTCTTATACTACAAGGCAACAACTTGGTGAAACAAAATACCAAGATCTACATCTACTTCATAAGCCATTAAAGGTAAGCAACTAGGGTGCAATAAGTTGAACTTAAATTAGGATTCATTATCAAATTCCATTAAGCACCATATTTGGATTAAAGTTGCAAGAAGAAGGGCTCATATTATAGTCTTCCATAAAGTGCAAAAAGGAGAATTCATTTTAAGATATATTTGCACATTAATAGGAGTTGGATATTTTCGAAAGAAATAAAACTATCATCTACCTATTATCTATCTAGAAAGCAATAAGACTACATCCTACAATATTGATTGTAGTGAAAATTGCATAATATTATTAAGTGCATTAGAATTTATTCTGAGAGTTTATTATCATTTAAAAGTAGATTATTAGTCCATTATAGCACTATACTAGTTGATCTTTGACTAGTTACTCTCAAGAAATTAGTTTGTGTTACTAAAAGCACAAAACTAGGACAAGAATAAGCAACACTGTGTGGCCAAAGGAAGCCACCATTACAAGAAAAGGGTGAATAAGGAAGCCACCATTAATATCCTTGAAGGAATACTCAAATCAATATTTGGTGAGTCTCAATATTCAAGGAAAAATATAAGGATTTCATTTAAGTGCAAAGAGCATAAATCTTTACTTCAAAAATAACTTTGCATTAGCTTGGATTAACCATCATTAAAATATCCAAGGAAGAATATTAAAAGAGGTAAGAAGAATTTCATAAAAATGGTCCTTCATATTGGTGAAAATATAACTATTATAGAGCACCTCTTTTGTTCCTTTGAAAGGACAAAAACCATCATATTTATAGGGAGCAACGCAGTTGTCATATTTTGCAGGTTGAAGGGCAGAATTCAAGCAAGAGGAAGGAGCCACCAAAGAGCTCACATGTCTAAGAATCAAGGTGTTTAAAAACACCATTTCTCCATGTCCAATCCAAGCCCTAGAAGAGAGTGTATCACCTGCAACATTGGAGTCATAATAATAAGCCATTACCGTCCAAGTCTATGTAGAGAAAAGGACACCATACAGAGGAAAACTATCTACGTAGGGAGAAGTGCCATTAAAGTTAATCAAAAGGCTAGTAATAAGTTGTTATAAACGACATATAAACAGTGTATAAGAAGCATTATCAAAGCCAAGCAAAAATCTAGTAATCATCTATTACAAAAGATGAACAAACAACATATTACATGCGTGAAAATACAAAGGAAGAAGTGTTATATCCAAGGTTTCTACTTGGAAATAATGTCCACTATTGAAGAGCACAAGAAGCTACCATAGGACCGCCATTGAAGAGCGCCATAGAACCAAGAAGAAATACAGGTGGTGCCATCCTTAATCCTCTTCAAGACAAAGAGCAAATAGTGAAGAGAGATTGCTTGCGTTTCAAGAAACATAGCAAGCCAACACATATTTTCAAAGATATAGGTAAAAGATAGGGCATCGTTGGAGCGTTAGAAGAAAGGCTTACATGCATAAGCCATGAGTGCCACTTGGCACAAGAGCTCTAAGCATTCAAATGTTCAAAAATATTCCAACACTCAGGAGGAGTTACAAGTCTTTGGGAGTTTACCACCAAACTTATCATTGTCTATGTTAGAATATCAATGCCTACAAAGTAACGCTCAAGTGACACTTGTCCGAAATTCACAAGGAAGCATTCCTATTTAAAGCATCCATATTGAAGAAGGAAAGCACCAGAGGTCAAAGGATAAGACTAGCATTGAATGGTGTGAAGCATATTCAGAGGAGAAGGCTAATTTAAGCTTGTGCACCATTCAAAGGAGAGAGAGAGAGCTAGCATTAAAGAAGTTGTCATAAAGACCAAAAAATACGTCACATTCAATCAACAATCCATGTCTCATTCATGGAAGGAAGTGCCCCATTCAATCAGCAATTTAGTGCCTTGTTCGTGGAAGGAATACGTCATTGAAACCAGCATATCGACATACTATTCACAAAGAAGAAAGTGCATCATTGAAGGTGAAGATAAGATCGAACATTCTCAAATTCATATCAGCACCATTTACAAAGAATATAAGCACTACGTAAAGGAGAATTCATCACCAATCAAAGCGCTATATAAGGGAAAATTCAGCGCCAGTCTAAGAAAGCAGTGACTACCATATCAAAAGATTCAAATCTTCCACCTCATTGTGTCAAAGGCAAAGGAATACTAAGGTAAATCGAATACTATTTATTGCTTGCTATAAATTAAGAAATATAGGAGTTATAAGGGCAATTATATTTACTATTGCAATTCATTCATTTAGCATTAGTAATATATTAAGCAAGCATATTACAAAATATTTATATTTAAAAATAATAAAGGAGGAATAAAGAATTTCAACTTGAAAATTAAAAATCATATTATTGCAAATATTACATTGTTTTTAATATTTCAAATTAGGGAGTCATAAGGAATACTACATCAAAAAAATTAATTGGAATTTAGAAACATTAAACATCAAACATCAAAACTATAAAGGAGGTGTATTAAGAAAAATCAAGAGTTGGAAATACATTGGCATGCTTGTTTCAAACCATATTAAAGGGACAAAAGAAATCCAACCAATAGAACTGTTGGCAATTTTGACATATGCCACATTGGAATTTTTGTTGAAGTTTTGATTGACAGTATTATTGTAAAAGTGGCAAATACAGTAAATTAAGGTTGCAGTTCATTTTTGTGTTAATCTTCTTCTTCTTTTTTCATGAGTTCCGTGCTTGAAAGTAATGGGTGTTATAAGGAAAATTAGGTATGGAAAATGGTGTAAAAAATTGGTTGGAATTGCTCGAAGAATGTAAAAAAAAAATAGTTCTTAAAGATTAAGGGAGAATGGATGGAACAACCTTTTTCCCTAGGAGAAGGGCAAAAATATGTCGCCCTTCCTTGGGGCGAAGACGACTTTGCTTTTATGGTAAAAATAAATTCGATGCAAATGTGGGGAGACAAATGCATTTACCCCAATTTGGGGTGAACGTGAAATTAAAAAGGGAACAGAAATAGCAAAACGGATTTTGCCCCAAGTGAGGGGCAAAAATCCCTTTCACCCCTCCTCGGGGCGAAAAAACATCCAAATATTTAAGTTCGTGGTGGGCCAAAGTTGAAGAACGAAAGCAATAAGAAAAAGTGGTTCACCCCAATAGTGGGGCAAAAACAACGTTTGCCCCACTTTGGAGCGAACATCATTTAAAACTGGAGGATGATTCACCCAATCAGCATGTTGACAAGTCAAGGCTACATTCGCCCCAAGAGAGGGATGAAAATACCTTTCGCCCTCTTTTTGGGCGAACGCATCTAAAAGACAAAGGTTGTGGACCCCACGTTAGCATGCATTAAAAGGATTTAAAAATTGTAGCGATTTCACCCCAGGTGAAGGGCGAAAGTCCCATTCACCCCTCCTAGGGGCGAAGCTACTTGAATATGGTTCCACGAATGCGTCAAAAGTTTTGGCTTCACTTCGAGCAGTATTTCAGATGGGCATTTGGAAATTCAAAGTTACATTTGCCCGAGTTGAGGGGCGATAGCACCTTTCACCTCTTTTGAGGATGAATGCGCATTTTGAAAGAATAAGCATTTTATAGCGTATTGCAATTGCAGCTTCGAGTTTGACAGCGCTTTCGCCCAAGGTGAGGGGCGAAACTCTCAATCGTCCCTCCTAAGGGTAAAACAAAATGAATGTGGTTCGAAGCGCTGAAAACAAAAACAAAGACACTCAAGGTCGATTTTTGTTGCAATGATAGGGCGAACGTGACAAAATGAATTTTGAAGTGATTTTAGTTATAGGTTGTGCATTGAGCGCAATGATGTGAGAATTGCTATACGCGATTCAATAATAGATTAAAGCATTTTTGCTTCTCCCTTAGGCAAAATTATATGGAGTACTACAAATCAAAACCTAGAGGTGCAGATTGAGGGAAAATATAAAAATTGCTACCTTGTGGTGCTCTCTCTACCAGGAAGCGTGAATGAGGAGGAAGTAAAAGAAATTTAAATGGAGTGCTTTCGCTCACGGCTCTAATTTTGAGCAAACTCCAGTTTGAAGATTTTTGAAAGGCACTTGGATTAGATACAGGACAAGAATTTAATGATTGGGGTGAAAAGTAACTAAAGTTGTTGATTTTATGTTGAAAAGTTATCAGATTAAATATCGTAGGGTGATTTTCATGAGTTCCAAAACATTCGAGACAAGAGCAAATTTTTGAGGCGTAGCGAATGTGCCAAGTCAACGACCAAGCTTTATAGTTTTTCGTGCATTACCACCCAAATGTGTTTGTTTCCCAAGGACTTCACCTTAGAAACTGGAGCACTGTGTCCAAAAGTGGATTTTTAGGATTTTCAAGGAGGAATTGTCTCTCCAAGGTTCTTGATTTGTAAACATTTTGTCATATGTACATTAAATGATAGAAGCAAAATTCCTCTATAAACACTACTCAATTTTTGTTGTAAAAAAGAGAGGAGAGACATTCTACAAAAAAAAAATTTCAAGTTCTCTGCGTAAATAGAAGAAGTTGTGGCTTTTGATTTTGCAAGTAGTTTCTGTGTGTGATTTCTTTCTATTCTAGCATTTCTATTTTCATATTTGTGTTTGCTATTTGTTGTTAAGTTTAAATTCTGCATCTAAATTTGGGCATTGCTGGTGTAAGTGTGGATACTGGAATGCAATTTTGAAAGTTGTCTTTGAGAGACTGTAAGTATATTCTCTTGCCCTCCATTCTATTTTATGTTGCTATAACACTTGGTTGGAATTCCTGTTGCTAGTTTGTCCCCAATCCTACAGCTTCGACCTGTGGCCATATTTCCCATTTCTTTCAGTTATTTTGAATTCCTTTCTTGCAACTCTAGCCTTAAACCAATGTAGGATTTAGTAAGGGAGCCAACCCTCTCTGGAGATTAGCACGAAGGACATTTATTTCCCTCAGCCTTTCAATGTTGGCCATGTTTAGGGTGCACAAATGCATGTTTATATGATTAGGCAGATATTTGACCACCAATTTTTGGCATGCCCGATGGGACCCCAAAAGTTCTACTTTCAATAGTATTGAGGTTTGATGTCTGTATTCATGCTATACCGTTAGAACATCTGGTGACTCAATTATATCTAGAAGCCTCCAAAATTGAAGGTAGCAAAAGTTGTACTTCATGATCACAAGATCGAAGGCCAAAAATTTTGAAGATCCCATCAAGTTCTATGAACTTTATACCCAAAGGTTAGGGGAACATCCCTAATTAGTTACTTTTATCAGTACATCACCATTCCATCATACATCATTTGTAACATCCTCACAAATAGCTAGTGTGTTCTCCATGTCATCAAGTCCAGCTAGTACTGCTATTAGAACCCCACCTCCTCAACCTCACACACTAGTTCAAATGACTCAGAACCCACCGCCACAACAACCACAACCACCAAGGCAGTTCCCAGCATGGAATAGCTCAGGAGCCTTGAATTTACAAGCACAAAATCTAGTCCCCCAAGTAGCTTTGAAGGCTTTGCCTACCTATGATGGTATTGGTAAGACTGCTTATGAGCATATTCAGGATGTGGCTTCTTTGGCTACGATCCACGACATTGCAGATGAGGATATTATGGTAAGGTTGCTGGTGTTATCACTTAGAGGAAAGTTATTATACTAGTACCAGTATTTGCTTCCCGCCACTATCGCCACATGGGATCAGTTGGCAGAATTGCTAATCAAGAATTTCTATGAGTAAGCTGATCCATTATCCTTGTTGCATCAATTCATGAATATCCAAAGACATCTGCAGGAGGAGATAGTGGACTTCAACATCATATTTGCACAAAGTTGGTAGAGTTCTTGATGGCCTTTGGGCCACTCATGAGTAAGTTGCGTTTGATTATCTTTGAGCCTTCAATTCAGATATTGATATGGTTGTTTGACAGACCAATGTTAATACATTACCATATCTGTACATGCAAGCGTAAAAGGCTAATAGGTAAGCTTCCCCCAAAAGTGACCATGCCCATCCTTCTCGATCTTCCACAACATTTGTATTCAAGTGCGTTCTCACAACCTATGCCTTCTATGTATCCAGTTCTCTCATGGAGCTCGGGTTTACCTCAAATTGCTCTAATTCCAATTACACAACTCCCTGCTCCAAACTTTTCGCAGTTACCTGCACCAGTCATCCCTTAGTTACCAGCACCTGTTCCTTTCTCGGCACTACCAGCGTCGCCTATTCCACTGCCATTGACTGCTCCATAAGTACCTCTACCTTCACCTGCACCTCCTGCACCCTCAAATATTTATCCTTACATGAAGTTATTACAAGAAATGCAATCTTTTAATTTAGTCATAAGGACAATGTCGGACGAGATCACTACAGTTAAGAAAAAACAAGTTGAAGCTGATTTTTGGTCAAGGAGATTTCAAACAACCTCGATCACAAGAGAGAAATCAACTACTGGAAAGGGCCCTGAGAGGAGCACAACTGTGTTAGAAAATGAAGAAATTAGTACATCGAAGAGAGCATACTGGTGCTCAACTTGCAATTACCCTAATGGAGAAGACATTGTTGGAAATATGAGCAAGATTTGTTGTCATTGATGTCAAAAGTCAGTTTCAGCGAGTAGTGCAAGAGGAAGGACTTCAAGAGTCAGTTTCAAAAATAAGAAGGTGATCAGATAAAGTCTACAGGAGAAGTTAGAAGGCCCAAGAAAAATAATATTATAATATTTTATTATAATATTGAAGATCTAATGGAAAGACCCAAAGTAATTAAATTAATTATAATAATTTCGTTATAAATTAATTTGTAATTTAATTTAATTAATCCTATGGTTATTAAATTAATTATAATTTGAAAGTAGAGAGGGGAGGGCTTTGGTCCCTCCCCTGCTCCCCCTCCCATGGCTCCTGGTTCCTGCCCAGTCCCTGGCTCAACCCAGGTCATCCCTCCCAGGGAGTGGTTGTTTGCGAGATGATCTCCGGGGGGAGATCTTTCTCCACTATCTCGCGCCCCTCCCGGTCGGCTAGGGTTTCCTTGGTTGTTTTTTCAGATCGGTGCTTCCCGGGGATCCCTCGTTTGGTTGGGGATCCCTTCCCTTTTTCCCCTCGGGCTTCCCCCTGGGGTTTTTTGCAGGTTTTTCGCGTGGATCTGGTCCCCTGCGTTTCTTGGTGCGGTGGAGGTGACGGTTTAGGGTTTGGACAGCTTCCCCATTTTTCTTGTGAATCCTCGGTGGGCTCTATGCTTGGACGGGATTCTTGGTCCCTGCTGCTGGGATCCTCTTCTGTTTTCCCGGGGCGGGTTCCTTGTGGTGCAACTCTCCGGTCACTTCCTGATGGGCTGGATCCTCTCTGTGCTGGCTGTCGGCTTCCTGCAGGATGGCTCTCGCTGAACTGAATGTTTTCCCGGTGGGCGGGATGGTTTCTCCACAGGGCGATCCGTCGGTTTTCCCGCGAGGCGGGATCCGCGAAATCCGTCGGTTTTCCCGCGAGGCGGGATCCTTTCTTTTCGGCTGGTTTCCCGAATGGTGGGATTTCCCTGTTGCTTCCCGCTAGGTGGGACTGTTTGTGGTGGTTTTGACTGTTTCCCGCAAGGCGGGATTTTATTGTAACGGTTTTTCTTTGCTTCCTGCTGGGCGGGATCTTCTCGATGGTGGTTTTTGGCTACTCCCCACTGGGCGGGATCTCCAAAACTACTTTCTTTCTTATTTGTTTGTTTCCCGCTAAGGGGGATTGTTTCATGCTTACTGTTACCGCTGGGCGAGATTTTTGTTTTGGTGTCTAGTTTCAAGGGATTGATGCCCTAGGTCCATTGCTTATGTAATCAGGTTTTGGGATCCTTGTTAAAACCCGCTATAAATACAAACACTTACCAAAAATTAATTATAAGTTAATTATAATAATTTTATTATTAATTAAATTATAATATAATTTAATTAACCCTAAAGTTAGGGTTGCAAGGCAAAAAGAAATGTGTCGACGTCATAAATAAAATCCCTCCACCGACGTCTAAAAACTATGGTGGAATAATGGTATAAATACCATATGCCTTAGTGGCAAGAAACTAACCTTTGTTCGAATTCTAAAAGGCCTGCGATTAATGTGATTTATGCGATTTCATGCGAGGAAGAAGACAAAAGTTTTTTGTCTTGTGTGTGCCAATGAAGGAATAAGTTCGACAAGGCTCTAAGCCTCATATCCATCCGACGGGTTGGCCTGGTGGCAAACGGTTGTGACTTAGTGCTTTGGTAAGCGAGAGGACCCGCGATCGAATCTCGACGACAGTTTTTGTGAGTGTTTTATTTGGGCGCCAAAGGAAGCAGCGCATTTTTGTTTAGGTGCCAAGAGGGAAGGATATAGAGCAGGTGGTGCTCTTTGCTCACAAGGTGAGCACCTAGCTCACGCGGCGATTGGATTCGCGGCTAGGGCATTGGTGGAAGTGCAGTGTGGGTTCGATTCGCACCAAGGGCAAAAGGTATTTAAATTTTTCAAATTTAATTTTGTCCTAAGGTTGTTTGGCATAAGGTTTTTTAGGGAGATATAAGGGCTGTGAAAGTTGATTTTTATATTGTGATTTTTGGTGATTAGAATATTGAATGGAGTGATAAGGCATTAGATGGTTTTGAATGTTATTTCAAAATAAAGTTTATTTTGTTTAATATTTGAATGGAGTAATAAGGTTAATTGAGTTCTCATGTTGTGAATGGTGAAAATAATTTGTGAGGAAATTATTGATTAAATTTTGAAAAGTTTTTTACTACCTAACCCTTAAAATTGGCAAAGAGAATAATTGTGATTGAGACATATTTTTAAGGGCACTTCTTCATCAAACAAAAATGTATGGGCACATCTTCCTTGTGAGTGATTGTTGGATGTTGTGAATGCTAAGTTGGAGTGAAAAGGGTTGTTTGATAGGCATTGTTGAGTTTTATTGTTAAAGGTTTTTCTAAGTAAAAGTTGATGACAAAAACCTTGTTTGATAAGCATTGTTGGAAACATTGAATGAACCTTCATATACATGATTAGGATTTGTGAAAGAACATGAGTATCATTGTTATGTAAAGTTGTGAACTATCTTGAACTAGGGTTTGTGAAAGAACATGAGTATCATTGTTATGTGAGATTGGTTGATAATCATTGTTGGAAATAAATGAGTGAGTGTTCGTATTCTTGGACTAGGGTTTGTGTGCAATGAGTATTTCATTGAGTGATTGATTGAGTGGAGTTGATTGAGCATAGTCAAGTGGAAGTGTTGAAGTGATAGTTTTAATTTTGTGAAACAAATTGTTTTATATTCTAATTTGATTTGAGAAAGATATTGAAAGTGATTAAGCATTGTTGTGAGTATGAAGCATATTGAGTCTCTAACAATTCTCTATATGTTTCTGTGAGATTGAACAAGTTTTTGTGTGAATCTTGTTTGTGTGATTGAAGAGGATTTTGTGTTAGATTGAGTTGAGGTGAGTAAGCTTTTATGTAATCTTACAATATAGATTTCAGGAAAGTCTTGGAAAGACTTGTTGAGCAGATTGGACAAGTTCTAGTGAGGACTTGTGGAGCAGAGTTGAGGCAAGTCTTGGTGAAGACTTGTGGATAGATTAGTGTGAGCTTTTGTGGAAGCTTACAATGCAGATTTGAGACAAGTCTTTGAGAAGACTTGTGAGCAAAGTTGATTGATTGATTTGTTCAAACCTTGGGTTAAGTTTTGGGGTATATCTAGCATATTTGATTTAAGATTGAGCAAATTTGTGCTAGACCAAAGGACTATGCTTAGTGCAGATTTGAAGATAAATATTGAGTAGATTTGTGCTAGATCAAAGTACTGGGTTTAGTGCATATTTGAGGATAGATATTGAGTAGATTTTTGCTAGATCGAAGGACTATGTTTAGTTCATATTTGAGGACAGAGATTGAGTAGATTTGTGCTAGATCTAAGGACTATGTTTAGTAAATATTTGAGGATAGATATTGAGTAGATTTGTGCTAGACCGAAGGATCGTGTTTAGTGCAGATTTGAGGACAGATATTGAGCAAATTTGTGCTAGATCGAAGGACTATTTTTAGTGCATATTTGAGTAAATTTGTGCTAGACCGAAGGACTGTGTTTAGTACAGATTTGACAATAGAGATTGAGCATATTTATGCTAGACTGAAGGAATGTGTTTCGTACAGACTTGTGACAAAGCTGAGAGCAAGATTTGGAGGTGATAAAGTATAAAGGATAACAGTATCCAGTGGATAGAGGTCCATTAGCCAGGGTAGTGAAGATAGGTATTCTATGTGAGGGCAAGAGTCTTTAGTGGATAGAGATCCATAAGCTAGTGCAGTGGAGGCAGTAGTTCTTCTAGAAGATCACCAACCAGAGCTAAGGAGAAAGAGTTCTCTTGTGGATAGATATCCATGAACTTGATTAGGGGATTGGTGTCTCCTTTGAACAAAGGTCCATAAACATTGTAATAGGGAAAGGATTACCAAGAGATTTGTTGTGAAAATTTTAGTGAAATATTCTCTGTGGAGTAGCCCACATTGGGTGAACCACGTTAAATTGGTGTCTCTATTGTGTGTGGTTATTTATGCATTGCTTTGATTATTGTTGTTGATATTACTATTTATACATTGTATAATATTGATTTGGAAATAAAAGTAAAAATTGGTCTTATAGTGTTCACCCCATCTCAGTATAATCTTGTGTTCTTCATACACATGCATGATTCATCTGAACTATGTACAAACACTAGAAAAAAAAATTGTCGACGGACAAGTTAACATGATAATGAAAGCTGATCATGACTTTATGGTCCCATATTTGGAGCAAGTTTCAGTTCTCACAAGAGCTAGAAAGAAACCGGTGACTATTGGTCCAACCGAATTGGAGCCTTTGAAAGTTCCTACTAAACAGAAGATAAAAAATGAAAAACTACAACCGCAAGCGAAAGTGTCTGGTGCAATAGTAAAGCTGCAGGATTTTATCTTATTAAAGGATCTACTACCTAAGCAAGCTCAAGAGAAGTTGTAGACAAATACATCAGCTTCACAGCTTGCAGCTACTCAAGTGCAAATGGAGGCAAAGGAACAAGCCAAGGAATGCCTCAGATACCCGTCATTAACTAAGAGGCAAAGGGTGGAAGCTACTCAACAATATCAGAACAAGTATGAATAGGTTGGAGAAGAAAATATTCATGGTATATCTAGTTATAATATTATGGAAGAAATGAAGAAGATTTTAGCGAAAATGAGTTTGTATGATGCTTTACAGTTACCTGGACAGGTTGACCTACTGCAAGAGTCTCTCAAGTCTACAAAAGACCACAAGAAGAGTCATTCTCAAACCGTGTTAGCACAAACACTGCTAGATTATACCACTGGAAAGAATAGACCACCCCCATTCTATTTGTCTCTCAGAATGGAAGGGTGGATAGTGCATAATTGTATGATTGACTCTGGTGTAGAAACTTCTATCATGCCAAAGGTAGTATACGAAGTCATTGGGATGGAATATACTAGAAGTAGTAGAGGAGTATTGTAGTTGGACGAGACCCTAGCCAAGACAGTGGGAGTAATCAAGGATATTCCTATTGTTCTACATAGCATGCCATAAATCACTGTTATCCAAGAAGTGGTGGTGGTTGACTTAAAACCATACTTTAGCATGTGTCTCTCAAGGGAGTTCACAGTGAAGTTGGGAGGATACTTTTCCTTGGATTATTTAAATTTGGAGATTGCATTTTGTAGCTCTAAAATTTTCGCACTCCTTTCCTTCAGGCTAATGGATCCACGCCTAGAAGGGGAATGGAAAAATGCTAGGTCTACACCTCAGAGGAGAGGCACTTGAGGTCATGCCCTCTTTGGTGATTTTTTGATGAATTGGTTAGGGTTCACTAGGAAACATTTACTATGGCAGTTTCCACGCCTAGGGTTGGGAGTTTGTTTGATGTGTTCTTTTATATTTGCTCACAATCACCTAGTTTGGCCAAAAATGCAACTATGCTATACTAAATGCAATTTATTTTCAGATGAATACAACATACAATGAATTACAGAAAGAAAATCAATGCAATGCTTAATAGTAAAAGAGATTTGATCCTCTTACTCAACCTGGATGTCTGATGTAGAGTCTATTTGCTTGTTGCAGGTAGGATCGGATGTTGTAGGGCGATATCGGACATCCGATCAACGATCGTATCCACCGATCTGATATCGTCAGATCCGATCAGTGATCGCTAGGTCCAATCAGAGCAGAAACCTACAATTTCACAAATAGAGAGCAAAACAGAAACTTGCAATATGCTATAGACTTTGTTAAGTATGGATTAGGACATGTAAAAGCTTATTGAATGTTGTATTGAAAGAAAATAATATGAATATGGATTATGACATGCAACTAAGATAATTGAATGCAAGGATGGTGAACTCCAAGAATGATAACAACAATTTCTATACTACATGCAATGATGAATGATAAATATGATGCTAGAAATGTATATCTGAGACTAAAGGATGCAAACCAAAGCCTGGAGTTACCCCCAAGCAACTTGCAAGAAATATCGGATGCAACAGAGTAGGATCAGATGCTATCCAAGCGATATCGGATATCCGATCTTGGATCGTACCAATAGATGCACAGTGATCATACCTCCGAACCTGCAAAGATTTATGAAAAGCACAAAAAATAACGAATGCAAAAGCAATAACTAGCTAGAAGTCAGAATTCAGCCAGGGGGAATTCAAGGGAAGGAGTCCTAGTTAAATAGGCTAGGTAAGTTGGAGGGGTTGGGCCAAAAATAGAATAGGTTGCAACCTCTTCCAATCTGGGGGTGATCGACAAATCCGATCCCGTAACCGCCGTGCTTAGGCAGATAGAGACAAAAAGTATTGCAACAATTTTGTCATTTTTCTATTCTAGGATTTTTCTATTTTTGGATGAGATCGGACATCCGATCTCGTACATTAAATGGCTATCAAGGATCGGACATCCGATCTCATCAAAATATAGCCGATCTCGCCAGGAGGGCATGAAAATCGAGGCAAAAGGGTAGGAAGTTGTTTTAATTGATTTTTTGAATGTTTTTGACTTAATGTGAATTAATATGAGTCAATTTTAGGGTGTTACATTTTTCCCCCTCTTTAGCACATTTTTGAAAAAAAATGCATTAAAGAAAAGAATGGCACGCTTTTCGAGAAAGCAAAAATTTATTGCAAAAATTATTGATGGTTTGAAGTTTTATTGCAAGTTGCATTAGGTGTGATACCCCCTTCGAGTTTTTATGCCAAATTCTACGTTTTGGTGGAAAACTCAAAATTTTCTGCATGGAGGGTAAAATAAATAAAATAGAAAAATAGGAAGAAAACCTAATTCATTTTGTTTTTACTATTTTTTGGTTTGGAGCTCTAAGGAGAAAACTATGGCAGAGGCTATCCATCGCGCAGATGAAGTCCGAGCGGGGCCCGGGAGCATAAGAGTAAGTATCTTACACCTCCTTAGCTTAGGAATTTTATGTTTTTGCATTTAATTTAGGTTAAATTTGGATTTTTAGGGCACGACTACCATCATGCAGCCATGATAGCAAGATCGGATCGATCCGATAATATCGGATTGATTTTATCAATATCGAACCTTTCGATATTGTCAAAATGGGTCTGATATTGGTCAATATCGAACCTATTTCAACGATATCAGAGAGTACGATATCATAGAAATAGATCCGATATTGAACAATTGAGTACGATATTGCAAATTTAGGTTCGATCTTCTAATTTTTAAGTCCGATCACTAACTTAATTATTTTTTACTTTGTTTTGTTAATAGAAACCAGCTTTGAAGAATAGGGAGTGGAGATATGCCAGTCTCTAGGAAGACTTGGGTGCTCTCTCTAATGATGAGAGAACCACTCTAGAGGTAGTTGGGCTTAGATGCCACAAATTCCAGTCGATCAGAGACTACTGACAACATTAGCAGAGAGATGGTATCCAGAATCATCTTGTTTCTGGCTACCGATAGGGGAGATGGCCCCCACATTAGAGGATATCTAGAGGATCCTCAGGGTGCCTATCAGAGGTATGCATATATCTCCATCTAGAAACAAAGGCCAGGTGATGTAGAGATTGATTGGAGACCCGAGCTTCATGCTCAAGAAGGGTGGGATCAACATTGAGAGGCTCAAATAGATAGATGGAGTCTCTTGATTGATAGCTCTTTTGAGTGGTATAGTGGTAGGCCTTCTACTATGCCATCTCAATGGGTGCCACTTACCATGGACTTTGGTAGAGGTCATCTATGACATGCGGGATCAGAGGGTACGGTTTGCTTAGGGTCCGTACATTCTCTACAGGCTATACATGACACTACATAGGGTGGTCTACAAAGGGGGTAAGGCATTGGTACTTACCTCCTTTCTATAGGTATGGTGTTGGGAGCACATGGCTATCAGGAGACCTGTAGGACTACCTTTGACATGGGAAGAGGATGGGAGGCCCGGGGTGGAGGATGACAGACCCAGGGTGTTCTATTGGCATTTACATAGAGGGCACCATGGGTGGGTTAGCCTTGATGTAGCGAGGTGGTTATTTGATGAGCTACTTATAGAGGATATTCGATGGAGACCTTGGAGAGAGCTACCGAGGTGGGGAGAGGATGGTTATGAGTTGGCTCATGTGAGGTGAGTCATTTGGCTATAGATGGAGTAGGGGGAGTTGGAGCTACACCGCGTGGATCGGGTGATGCACCAATTTGGGTTATAGTAGGATATTCCTCAGTATAGGAATATCACATTTTCTAGGGTGACTCGAGATCACACTACCATTAGTGGTGCTCCCAACATGGCTCAGTTTATGGACCCTCAGCTAGATGATGAGGTAGTGGCCATGGTAGAGGGAGATGATGTTGGGATGATTGATAGGTATCGATAGTGGTATACCCACATCCATCCTACATGGTTGACTAGGTCGAGGAATACAATAAAGTAAGCAGCTATGTGGGTTTTCCAATAGTGGTGCATAACTGGCCAACAAGGGCCTAGGATATAGGTACCCCCTAGGAGAGAGGGGCCTCACACTAGAGGTGGACATCAGATCTAGGGGTCATCTAGATCAAGGAGGGCTGCTGGGATAGGGGAGAGATCCAGGGGGACTAGGGAGGAGAGGAGAGCATCCTCTCAGTAGGAGAGGAGACCTGACTCACCCAAGAAGGGCATCATGATAGAGGAGAGGGAGAGTAGTGAGATGGCTGCTCTATGGGTGGAGCTCACTAGTTTGAGGGAGGAGAATGTAGCTCAGAAGACCCGGATTGAGTCTCTAGAGGTAGAGTTGGCACAGGATTGGGCATAGGTGGGACAAGGATCTAGGGTTCCAGCTCCTACATCTTTTTAGTTGACTCACTCGGGGAGGAGTGACTCAAGGAGAGCGCTAGCTTGAGCTCTTCAGCTGATGGGTTTTTATCAAGCTTTATATTTTGTAGTAGTGCCTATGGAGCAGAGACAACTAAATCCTACGATGCTTGAGATGCCTGCGACTTCGAGTCACTCGAGATCTCGCTCGACTTCTAGGGCTACTACTATGGGAGGGATGGGGTTTCGACCACCATGACCCCCTGGTGGGGATGATGATGCTCAGAGCTCTAGAGGTTCTATGAGACCATAGATGATAGATGTATATAGTTTTTTGTACTATATCCCTAGTGACTGAGTATGCCGATTTTGGAGATTGTGGCATACTAGTCGACTTCATTTTGTATATATATTTTGAGATATATATATATATATATATATTGATCTTCTTGTCTTATGTGATTTTGAATGATTTGATTTTGAATATTTGATTGCATTTGTTTGAATTTCTTATAATCATGCTTTGGAATTTTAAATATTTTGATCATGCTTAACATAAAAGAAAATGATTTTATTTTTTTAAAGTATGTTTTTGAAAAAGATGTTTTTGTATGATGATAGAATTGATGGATTAGCAATGAACCTCAAAGGATGTTGTGTTGTTATATGACCATTGGTGGAGATCAATGCTCGCTAGGTCATGAAGCGGATCCTGTTGTGAGGAAGTTTTGTATTGCTAATAATAAGAAAGTTTGTAGGGCTCAAGAGTGACCTTGGAGCTTATGATGATGAAAGAAGATGTCGATTTTAAAAGAAATTGATTTTGAGAAAATAGGTTGATAAAGATTGTATTTTTGTAATTGATATAAAGTGATTTAAGCATGAAAATTGGGAAGGATGACTTGCGCTAGGCATAGAATTCCTAGTGTGAAATTTGAGAAAAATAATTACTAGGAATTATACCATCATCGCGAAGTCAAAATGCAATGCATGATAATATGAAATTGTTTGTTCTTAAAATGCAAATTGATGTGAAACAAATCATTGTGTCACATGTTTAAAAATATTGTTTATTTGTGAGAAATATGAAATGATTTAAGCCTAAAAATTTGGGAAGGATGACTTGTGCTAGGCATAGAATTCCTAGTGTGAAATTTGAGAAAAATAATTACTAGGAATTATACCATCATTGCGAAGTCAAAATGCAATGCATGATAAGATGATGTGTGATTTTTAGAAATGCAAGTTCTTTGGGAATAAATAATTTTGATATATATATATATGTAATTGCAAAATGAAGTGATATGGATTAATATGAATAGTTATAAACTAATGTTGTCTAACAAAATTTCAAAGAAATATTTTAAATTATTTCTAAGACAAAGTCAAATTTATCAAGAACTAGTGTGTGATGTGTGAGTTCATTATCCATCTTGATTTATCATAATGATACAAAATCTCTCAAGGATCAAATGTGTGTGCTTGTGAAATTGATTTACCGATTTTGAGTGAGGTAATGATACAAGCCAACTTTTATGAACCAATGTGTGTGCAAGTGAAAGATTCATTAACCATGATTTTGTGCATGCAATTGTACTGAACTACTATGTAAGTCAAGTTACCAAAATCTAGCTAATCCACAAGCGGACATTGGTCTATACAAAAGAAGGTCGCTAATGTGACAGACATGTCACCACACGAAAGGCTTACCCAAGGCCATGCGGGTTGGGCACAAACCACGTGTTATGGGGCTCACCTCATGGCTTTCGAATAACTGAGGAATTCCAGGGATTCAAGCTCATTACCCCCTTCTTTTCTTTTGATTTCTTGGAGTAGGGATTCTTGTCCATTTTTGAACAAGGGGATTTTATTGCTTTTTGTAGTAAAACTACTTTTTCTTTCTTTTCTCTTTTCTTTGCTTTTTCTTTTGCTTTTTTATTTTTTGGGATACTTGCTCAGATTAGACAAGGAGCAAGGGATTTTATTCGGGTAGGGGGGAGCTTGTCCTTTTGCCAATTCTCAGTATTCTAGACCATGCGCATAATAGGATAGCAAGGGAAACTTTTCGCTTAAGGAACTAAGACTACTATGTAGTATCATTTTTTGAATTTGCAAAAATCATTTTAAGATATGAAAGTGTGTTCTTGGTTCAAGAAGTAGCAAGACCAGTTCCCAAAACTCAAAATTTTATTTAGTGAAGTAGTAGTGCTTTTTGGTACAAGAGAGATTTATAATCAAAGTGACAAAATCAAAATTTAGTAAAGATGTGAATTAAGTGATTGGTTCAAGATAACTTTTGAGTTTATCCGAAATAAGATAAAATATAACTTGAATTTTTGGAAAACAACACACACTGATGCAAAGAATGAGAACTTAACAATAATTTGAAATATTTTTGGAAATTTTTCATGTTTTTTGATTTTTTTGGTTGTTTTGATGATAGTTGCAAATTGATGAAGAAGTTATTTACAATTATATACAGATATGGAACTTTTGCTTTATGCATAATATCTTTTGAGATGCATGATATTCATTGGCTCTTTGAGATATTTTCCATCCAAAGTAGCCAAGCGATATGCACCTGATCCAAATTTAGCAGTAATGACAAATGGTCCAAGCCAATTAGGTTGAAATTTACCTTTAAAATATTTTCTAGCATTAGTATTTTTTTGGTTTTCTTTAAGTACTAAATCACCAACTTCAAAATATCGATTATGAACTTTCTTTGCATATGATATTTTGAGTTTATCTTGGTAAGAGTGAAGATGCTCTAGAGCATGAATACACTTCTCATCTAGAAGCTCCAACTGACTTAGTCTGCCAGCATGATATTCATCTCCTACTTCGGCATCTTGAAGTAGAAGAGCTAGAGAAGGAACTTCTAACTCAAATGGAAAAACTGCTTCAACACCATAGACCAAGACAAAAGGTGAAGCACCTGTGGGAGTACGAACACTAGTTCGATAGGCCCACAAGGTAGGATATAATTGCATATGCCAATCATGGCCTGATTTATTTACCAATATTTTTAAAATCTTAATTAAGGTTTTATTAGAAGCTTCAACTTGGCCATTTCCTTGTGGATAGTAAGGAGTGGACCATCGATGTTGAATTTTATATTTTTGACAAAGTTTTTTAATGTCTTTGTTCTTAAAGCATGTTCCATTATCAGAGATGAGAGTTGATGGAATACCAAATCTGCAAATAATTTGATTAAATATGAATTTGGACACTTGGACTCCTATGCAAGAAGCTAATGGCATGGCTTCTACCCATTTTGTAAAATACTCTATTGTTGTTATGATAAATTTATGACCATCAGAAGAGATAGGATTAATTTTACCAATGATGTCTAAACCCCATTTAGAAAAGGGCCATGGAGAAGATATAGCTTGAAGTTCCTGAGCAAGAGCATGAACAAGGTCTGCATGTCTTTGACACTTGTCACAATGATGCACATAATCATTAGCATATTTTTCCATGGAAGGCCAAAAGTATCCCATTCGTAGGAGCTTTTTAGCAATGGCACTTCCACTAAAATGTCCTCCACAAGATCCATCATGGGCTTCACTTAATGCTTTCTTAGACTCTTCTAAATTGAGACATCTCAAAAGGATACCTTAAAAAGACCTTTTATATAGGGTATTGCCAATAATTATGAAGCGAACAACTCGCTTACGTAATAGCCTACATTGGTTTCTATCTAATCCTTCTAGAAAGGTTCCTTTTTGGAGAAAATTAAATATGTCTATATACCAAGGTTCTGGAGTTATCTCATTAATTAAAAACACATCTAATGGTTCTAGATAAGACTTAGATGAAGTTGGTTCTTGGAGTTGGTGAATAATGATTGTAGCATATTCATCATCCAACTCCAAAGGTAATAAAGAGGCAGCAACAACCATGGCATCTACAACACGGTTGCTAGTGCGAGGGATGGCTTCCAAAGTTACTTTCTCAAATAAGGATATAAGCTTAAGAACATATTATTTATAGGGATGAAGCTTCTCATCTCGTGTTTGATATACTTCATTAATTTGATTTATCACAAGTTGAGAATCTTTGAAGACTAATAAAACTTTAATTTTTAAGGCTAAAGTTGCTCGTAACCCAAGGATTAGAGCCTCATATTCTATAGTATTATTAGTACAAGCAAATTGAAGTTTAAATGACAAAGGAATAAGATGCTTTTGTGGAGATATTAATATAATACCCACACCTGCACCACTCATACATCTAGCTCCATCAAAATACAAGGACCAAGATTCAGAATGATCCTCTTCTAAGTTAAGACATTCATCTAGAAATTCAATGGTTATAGGATGAGTAGATTCAAGAGGCGCAACAACAAGTTGATCGGCTATAACTTGGCCTTTAATAGATTTTTGGCCAATAAACGTGAGTTCAAACTCACTTAGAGCAAGAACCCATTTAGTTGTGCATCCTGACAAGTAAGGTCTACTCATCAAATACCTTAATGGATCAGACTTAGCAATAACAAATGTTTTTTGACTGAGCATGTAGTGGCATAACTTTTGTGTAGAAAACACAACTACCAAACAAAGATTTTCTAATGGTGTATACCAGGTTTCATAGCTTATTAATGTTCTACTTATATAATATGTGGCTCGTTCTTTCTTATCATCATCAATTTGAGCCAACATTGCTCCAAGTGCAAGTTCAAAAGCAAAAATATACAAAATAAAAGGACAATCTGGTTTAGGAGGAACAAGCACTGGAGGATTAAGAAGATATTGTTTAAGGTTTTCAAATGCTTCTTTACATTCATCATCCCATTGAAATGGAATGTTTTTCTTAAGTAACTTAAGAAAAGGTCAGGTTTTATCTACCAACTTGTCAATGAAGCGATGGATAGACTAGAGTTTTCCTTGTAGACTCCTTAATTCTGATATATTTTTAGGTGGTGGCATATCAAGGATAGCCTTAATTTTAAGGGGATCTATCTCTATGCCACACATAGAAACAATAACTCCTAACAATTTTCCAGATTTAACTCCAAATACACATTTTTTTGGATTTAAGCGAATCTTATATTCTCTTAGTCTATCAAACACTTTTCTTAGATCATTAATATGATCATCTTCCTTAGTTGAACGAGCTATAATATCATCCACATAATCATGTAGAATATCATACATCATATCATGAAAGATATATGTCATAGCTCTTTGATAGGTTGCACCTGCATTCTTTAAACCAAAGGGCATTACTTTCCAACAGAATGTTCCCCAAGGTGTAATAAAAGTAGTTTTGGGTTGGTCTTCAGGAGCTATTCTGATTTGGTTGTATCCTGAAAAACCATCCATGAGGGATAACATCCCACTCCCAGCTGTAAAATCTATAATCTGATCCATATTTGGGAGAGGAAAATCATCCTTAGGGCATGCAACATTTATGTCTCTAAAATCCGTACACACTCTAATTTTAGTGGCCTCTTTCTTGGTTATTGGAACAACATTTGATATCCAATCAGCATAATCAATGGCTTGGATAAAAACAACATCCAAAAGTTTTTGTAACTCATTTTTGACTAGTAATGCTACTTTGGGATGCATTTTTCTAAGTTTTTGTTTTACAAGTTTTGCATCAGGGTGCACTACTAAATGGTGCATGACCACAGAAGAATCTAGGCCTAGCATATCTGCATATGTCCAAGCAAAAACATCAGCATACTCTATGAGAAATGTAATATATTGATTTTGTCTCTCTTCACTTAATTCTGCTCCAATTTTAACCAAGCGAGGGTTAGCTTCTGTCCCAATGTTAACTTGTAGAACATTTTCTACCACAATGTTTAAATCTCTTTCAAATTTGGGTGGAGCGGGTGACACACCCATTTCTTGTAATTCTTCTAAGGTTAACTTAGCTAGTTCTTCTTGAGGGGTGGTTGTTTGAACATGGGCTATACATGGTATAGACCCATCAAAGAAGAATCTATTCCTCAAAACTTCATCAAGAGAAATATCATGAAAAATATCTCCTTCTAAACAATCCTCTGGTGTAGCAATCATTTCTGGATATGCTATTGATAACATGTTACAAGAATGTATCCTTTTACTTGTTTTAAAATATTCTTGATGTGCTAAGTATTCTTGATATGTTATTAGTTGATCATCATCCTCAAATGGGAATGGTTGAGTTTTTGTAGGAATGTAACCAATACCACATCGGGCAGGCCACTCCTCTATTTCTAAAGGTTCATGTATACCATTTTTGAGAGGTCCCAAACCTCTACCTTTATAACCCATGTTAAACATCATTTGTTTTGACTTTACATATCCATTAGAAAAATAACATCTAGCAAATCCATTTTGATCAATTGTGAAACTCATTTTAATATTAATTTTACCAAAATCATACCCTGCATAGATAAAGGTACAACTCCCCATATGATAAATGCTTCCCAACTTTTGTGGCAAGCCCATTGTGCGGGGAGATGGTGGTAATTGAGATAAAACAAGGGAATCTTGGGTAGCAAAATTAGTCTATTCTGAAGTTGTGAGTATTGAGGATAGATCCGGTAAGACTTCATCCGAAAGAGGATATGAAGTAGAAGGACTATCTACTTTAGTTGTAGGTTTAGATGGTGTGGGTTTTGATACTGAAGGAGGACTAGGGTGTGTTGAAGACATAGCAGGACAAAATGGGACTCCTATTGGTTCTGCCATAGCACACATGTCAAATGGTCTAGGGTCACCATGGATAGTGACTAATTGATTTTTAAACTCAAACTTAACACATTGATGTAATGTAGAAGGTACTGCCCTCATTGCATTGATCCAAGGTCGACCTAGAAGGATGTTGTATGATGCGGGGCAAGATACAACAAACACGGTCGTATCTAAAATCCTTGGACCAACTTGCAATGGAATCGACAATACTCCACATGTTTCTTGAGTTTCATCATTAAATGCTTTGATAATCATTTCAGTTCTTTTTAAATCTTCATTTCTAAACCCAAATATTTGAAAAAAATCATATGTGCATATGTTTAATGATGATCCATTATCAATTAAGACTCTTTTAACACCTACATCCCCAATCAATGTTGTAATGTATAAAGGGTTATCTCTATACATACTTTGAGGAGGAATATCCTTATCTTGAAAATCTATATAATTTGTTCCATGAGAAATTACAGCATTCACCACAGCATCAGGTTCTATATTTTGAGGTACCATCATTTTGCTTAAGGTACTCATTAATTCCTCTCTATGTATAGATGAAGTTCTTAGAAGGTCTAGAAGAGAAATTCTTGCTGTGATATTAGCTAGTTGTTCATTAATGTCATAAGGGGATTTTTGTTGTGGATTTGATATATTATTTCCTTTTGTAGGTGCTTTTAATACAAATGGAGGTGATTTCTCATTTTGAGTTTGAGTTTGTGATTGAGAATTTTGATTTTGGGCTTGTTGTCTAGTGATGGCTCCAATAGTACCCACAATATTATTGTTTTGTAAATGACCAAAGTGGGGTCTAGCATTTACTACTTGTTCATTTGAAAGTGTTTGTTGAGATGAAGGTCGAGTGGTCATTCTTCTAGGGAATGGTTCTTCTGGAACTAATAAATCTGTGATGGGAAGAATTTGATCTGACTCATCTTCAGAACTATTGGAATTATTTGAGGTGATGTCCATTTCACTTTCTGTTTCACTTTTTGTATTTTTTGTGTCACTTCTTGTATCTTCTGAAGATGAAGATTGAAAATATTGTATTGGTCTAGTTGTGACTACAGATAGAGTAGGTACATAGGAGGTTTGCAAATCTTGTTGTGGTAAAAAGTTACTAATGGTTCCCACATACCGAGTTGGAGGAGGAACATTATGATGTTCTAATTGATTTACAACCTCTTTACCATGTTTGGGTAAAGGATGTTGAAAAATATCTAGGTTTTGATTTGCATTTTGAGTTGGTTGTTTTTGGGTATTATTTTGAGGATTATTATTTGAAGGAAATTGTTGTACTTCCATTTTACCTTTATCAATCAAATCTTGTATCATATGTTTCAACCGCTTACAAGAATTAGTTGAATGTCCATCCACTTGATGAAAATTACAATGTAGATCAGCCCTATATCCAGCTGCAGTGGTATCCGATTGTCTTATCTCTGGCAACCGTATCAAACCTTGTTCTAATAATTGAGGCAAAATCATGGTTAAGGGTTGATTTAGTTTTGTGAACTCTCTTGGAGGTTTATCAGGAATATTTAACAAAAACTTCTTTACAACTTCTGTAGTATTGATGTTTGAGGTATTTCTACTATCAGTGACTCCATCACCTACTACTTGTTTATTCTTATATTGGTTTTTGGAAGTTTTATCTTCATCCTTTTTCTTAAATTGTCCTCTTCTGATAAGGGCATCTTCTACCCTTCTTTCTAAGTCTATATCTTGATCAAAAGAGGTTACTATAGTTGTAGCAAGTTCATAGGATAATTGTTCTTGTAAATTACCAATGAAAATTTCCAACATCTCTCGGTGAGGTAAAGCAAAATGCAATTTTCCTAGAAGTTGCCTCCATTTGGCTAGGAATTCAGCAAAGCTCTCATCTTTCCCTTGTTTCAAATTATATAAATCCTTAATAGTGACATGCCTTTCTATGTATGCACTAAATTGGTGAACAAACATTTCCATTGTCTCTTCAAAGTTTCTCAAAGAATTTGTTGGTAATTGATAATACCATTCTAAGGCCATGCCTCCAAGACTTTTAGGGAATATTTTTAGTAACAACAAGTCATCATAAGAAATATCATGACAGGCTGTCCTAAACATGCAAAGATGCTCAATAGGATCTTCGGTTCCTTTATATATCGGGAGGACCGACATAGGGAAATGTTTGGGGTAAGGTTGAGCAACAACGATAGGATCCAAGGGTTGACTACACATCTCTCTGTAACTGTATGAGGGATGGTAGGGATCCATCTGATCTAGACGTGAAGCTAATTGTTTAACCAAGGCTTCAAGTCCTTGTGGTTGCCCACCAAATTGATTTTATGGTATCATATTGTTGTGTCTTTGATGATATGGTTGTGTTGTCACATAAGGATTTCCAGTAGAAATACTATTGTGTAAAGTGTTTGTGGGAACAATGTTATGGAGCTTATATGGGATTGTATTTTGTTGAAATTTTTGTTGATGATGATTGGAATTTTGAATTTTCTTAGCTCTTTGTGATGTAGCTATTTGTTGATTAGGAGCTTGAGAGGAAGAAGAATTTTGTTTTTTCTTGGAATTTGGTTGTGTTGCTGGTTTTTGATTGTTTGAATCTATGTTTTGATGGGTGTTTTGAGATGGTCCAACTTGATCTTGATTTGTCTTATTTATGTATGTCATTGGATTTGCATTTAATTGGAGAGCAGCTTCTATAGCAACCTCCATTGAATAATCTCTCGATGGGAGTAAATGTTCTATCTTTATTACATGATGAAGTTCATCTATATTTTCTTTTAAAAAATTCGTAAATTTTTGGATAGATTTAAAGCTAACATTACCTTGAGGATCTACAAAAGGTTGGTTAGGATCTTCTTCTTCTTCCCCTCCATTATCATCCTCACCTTGTTCTGTGAGTTTATCATCTTCAATAATTACCCTATCATCAAGGTTTTCTTGATCTTGTTCATCATATTCTATTTGTTTTCCATTTCTCAAAATCCTAGGCATTTTGTTTTATATTTTAGTGATATATATATATGTTGTATATATATGCTTTAAATTCTTGGGTATATATGTTATATATATACCTATATAAATAATAAATATTATATTTTGTTTTTGGTTTTTTGTGTTTTTGATTTTTTAAAACAAAGCAGAAAATAGAAATTATAATATTCTAAATATTATACTTTAGTCTTCTTGAAAGAGTCTATAGATATCATTGATAGGTTCAAGCTCTTCAGGTGACATATAATGCTCTTCCTCAAATTGAAAGTTGGCTTTTAAAAATTTGACAAAATGGGCTATGGTGATACTATCAATTTCAGAGTTTTGCATATAAAAGTATAGTTCGTGATAATACTCATGGTAATGGACTGCCCTAGGAGTTTTGTGAAATCTTCTCTTATTTTCCAAGACTATTTCTTGATCTTCTATGTGTGCTAGAAACCTATGTATTGTTATAGCGTTTTCAATATAATCATCAAAAGTATAAATAGTTGAAGAAACACTTGCTCTTTTATCTGTTAACCACCTCTCACATGCCCTTTGAATATCAAAGTAGCGAGAAGCGTTATCGGGCTCCAGGATTCTAGCTATGTCAAATATTTTAATTTGGCTAAGTCTTGGTGTATTGGATTTTATAATGTCTAATCTCTTCCAAAGTTCAGTCCACTATTCTTGAGATGGAATACTAGAATTTTCAACTACTAGGGAGATTTCTTGTGTAGATAATAATGCTCTAACATCTATGCTTGCAACTCTTCCTATGTTGAAATCTAACATCTATGAAATGAACCTAAAATGTGCAAGTTTTGATTAATGATATTTTTATTTTTTTTTTGTAATTTTTATGTTTTTTTGTGTTTTATAAATCAAAAATATGCCTATGTTATTCACGTCGGGTTCACCAAAGAATGTAGCTCTAAAATTTTTGCACTCCTTTCCTTTAGGCTAATGGATTCATGCCTCGAAGGGGAATGGGAAAATGCTAGGTCTACACCTCAGAGGAGAGGCACTTGAGGTCATGCCCTCTTTGGTGATTTTTTGATGAATTGGTTAGGGTTCACTAGGAAATATTTATTGGTAGTTTCCATGCCTAGGGTTGGGAGTTTGTTTGATGTGTTCTTTTATATTTGCTCACAATCACCTAGTTTGGCCAAAAATGCAACTATTCTATACTAAATGTAATTTATTTTTAGATGAATACAACATACAATGAATTACAGAAAGAAAATCAATGCAATGCTTAATAGTAAAAGAGATTTGACCCTCTTACTCAACCCGGATGTCTGATGTAGAGTCTGTTTGCTTGTTGTAGGCAGGATCAGATGTTGTAGGGTGATATTGGACATTTGATCAGTGATCGTATCCATCGATATGATATCGTCAGATCTGATCAACGATCAACAGGTTCAATCAAAGCAATTTCACAAATAGAGAGCAAAATAGAAACTTATAATATGCTATAGACTTTGTTAAGTATGGATTAGGACATGTAAAATCTTATTGAATGTTGTATTGAAATAATAATATGAATATGGATTATGACATGCAACTAAGATAATTGAATGCAAGAATGGTGAACTCCAAGAATGATAATAACAATTTCTATACTATATGCAATAATGAATGATAAATATGATGCTAGAAATGTATATCTAAGACTAAAGGATGCAAACCAAAGCCTGGAGTTGCCCCCAAGCAACTTGCAGGCAAGATCGGATGCAACAAAGTAGGATCGGATGCTATCTAAGTGATATCGGACATCCGATCTCGGATCGTACCAATAGATGCACAGTGATCGTACCTCCGAACCTGCAAAGATTTATGAAAAGCATAGAAAATAATGAATGCAAAAGTGATAACTAAGCAGCTAGAAGTCAGAATTCAGCCAATTAGGGGAAATTTAGGGGAAGGATGCCTGGTTAAATAGGCTAGGTAAGTTGGAGGGGTTGGGCCAAAAATAGAATAGGTTGCAACCTCTTCCAATCTGGGGTGATCGAAAAATCCAATCCCGTAACCGCCACGCAGTTAGGCAAATAAAGACAAAAAGTGTTACAACAAATTTATCGTTTTTCTACTATGGCCTTTTTCTATTTTTGGACGAGATCAAACATCCAATCTCATACATTAAATGATTATTATGGATCGGACATCTGATCTCATCAAAATATAGCCGATATTTTCAAGAGGCACGAAAATCAAGGCAAAAGGGTAGGAAGTTTCTTTAATTGATTTTTTTAAATGTTATTGACTTAATGTGAATTAATATGAGTTAATTTTAGGGTGTTACACATTCAAAGGAAGGATAATCTGCATCTATAATGAAAAGCCATCCACTTTTCATATAGAAAAATTGGAAGAAGAAGAAAGATCCACTGGTGCAGTCAACATGATGACTGAAGAATTACAAGAAGTGGACTTGATGGAAGAAGATCTTGGTGAACTTCACCTTGAAGATGAGTTCTCATTGATGGATTTCAATACGATGGTCAAAATAGACATCGATTGTTATACCATAACCAAACCCAAGCAAATTATAGAAAAAATATCTGATTTCCAAGACCCTATCTCTGATCAGCTATGGAAGCTATATTTTGATGGTGCAATATGTAAGAACGGGGTAGGGGCTAGTATTGTTCTTATTTCTCCTACATGGAAAACCTATTCATATCGGTTAACTTGGAGTTGTACCAATAATACCGTTGAATACAAAGCATTGTGCCTTGGTTTGAAAAAGGCTGAAAATTTGGGTATAAAACAACTACAAATCTTCGAAGAATCTGAGCTCATGTTAATAAGACTACAAAAAAAGTGTGTGTCAAAAAAAAACTACTTGAGGGCCTACTGTAACAAGGTATGGGACTTGTTTGAGTCATTTACTGCATTGAATATCCAGGCGATTTTGCGGGAGTGGAACAGACATGCAGATATTCTAGCTTCCCTTGGTGCCAATTTCTCTCCTGTGGAGTAGGTAGTTCACAAACCCAAGATTGTGAGGGTGATTTATAGACCCTCAGTCCCTGATAAAAATATTTATTGGCAAGTGTTCGACAGCAATGAAAAAATAATCAATTTTTTTATTAGATAAGTTGCAAGCGCAGATGATAGAATACTCGTTGAAGAAGAAATGGAGGGGATGATTCAACTAAATAATAATCACATCCCTAGGGGGTTGATTTCACTTGAAATTATCTTTTATCAGAATGATAGGTCTAAGAAGCATAAAATCAAAGTTGATGCAAAGGAATACAAAGAAATGTAGTTGGAATCTAAGAAGATTATTAAGGTCGGGACAGACTATATGTCGAAAGAGCTTGAAGATATCAAAAATTTGTGTTATGAGTTCCCCGATATCGTTGCATAGAGCTATCATGATTTTAATGGTTATGACAAGGACGTGATCCAACATACCATCGAAGTGCAAGAGGGGGTAAAGACCTTTTCTGCAAAAGCAGTATCATGTCAACCCAAAGATTGAAATACTCATGAAAGAGGAGCTATTAAAAATACTAGAAGCCAAAATAATTTATCCAATTAAGCACTCTACATGGGTGGCGAACTTGGTTTCGATTCATAAGAAAAATTGAGATATTCGCTTATGCGTAGACTTTCGAAACTTGAACCAAGATTCCTTGAAGGATCATTATCCTCTACCATAGATCAATCAGATTCTGCACGTATTTGCTGGAGTTCAAAGATTTTCACAGCTGGATTGTTTTTCGGGCTACAATCAGATCTGGGTAAAATATGAGGACCAACATGAAATTGCATTCACTACAAAGTGGGGCACTTTTACCTATCAAAGAATGTCATTTGGTCTTTCAAATGCTAGCACCACTTTTCAGATAGCTATGGATGTTGCTTTTGGTGAATTATTAAATCAAATTATTGTGATCTACCTTGATGACATGACTATATTTTTACACCATAGGGAAGAGTAAATTTCTCATTTGAGGTAGGTGTTCAAGAAATGCTATGAATTTAGGATTTTCATTAACCCAAAAAAGTCCATTTTTGTTGTTAAAGATAGAAAATTGTTAGGTCATGTGATCTCACGAGAAGGACTAGTGATTTATCCCACAAGAGCTGAGGGTCTTTTGAAATTGCCTTTGCTAGTCAATAAAAAGGATTTGTAATAATTCTTCAATTAGACCAAATTCATTCGGAAGTTCATTGTAGATTTTTCCCAGGTTGTAAAACCAATGACCGAGCTTCTGAAGAAGAATACGAAATTTAAGTGGACTGAGGTGAGAAGAAAGGCTTTTCATAAAATCAAGGAAAGAATCACTCAGGCGGTAGTATTAATTAACCTAGATTACTCCAAGGATTCTATCCTTTATGTAGTAGGTGAGCAAGAGATTTACGCTGGCATTCTCACATAGAAGTAAGAAAATGGAGATGAAAAATTGATTCCTTTCTTAAGTCAAGTGATTTTCCCGCACCAAGAAAAGTATAATTTTATTAAAAAACATATGTACGTGGTTATGAAATCTTTAAAGAAGTTCCAAAAAAAAAATTCATAAAAAAAGAATAGTAGTCTATGTTATACACCCAGATGTCATAAATTTCATTCTTCAAGGAGAATTAGGCAATAAGAGAGCAGGTTGGGTCTCAAATATTCAGGAGTACGATGTGGAAATCTGACCTACTAAGTTAGTTCATGGATGAGCTCTTTGCCAAGAACTACATAAAAGTGCGTCTTTCGAATCATTGGCTACTAAACAGGAAGAGGATATCAATGAATGTATCTATGCAAATAAAGCTACAGGTGGTCGTGACTGGACAAAGGACCTTGTCAAATTATTTACTTCTAGAAAATGTCCATCATGTCTTGATGCTTCACAGCATAGGAGGTTTAGATTGTAAGCAATCAAGTATGTCTTATTGCCAAGCAGATTGTTTCACAAGAATATAGATGGAGTGCTCCTCATATGTGTGAAGGATTCAAAGAAATAAAAAAATATTGGAGGAATTTCACTCTAGCTTATTCGATGGATATTATGCAAGAAGGCCTATGGCATTGAATATTATTAGAGCCGGTTATCTTTGGCCTACTCTTTTTGTAGATGCATATAGGGTGAGCCAAAACTATGATAATTGTCAATGGTATGTTGGTAGGAATAAGAAAGTAGCTTTGCCCCTACATCCAATTCAAGTGGAAGTGCCTTTTCAACAGTGGGGATTAGACTTCATTGGAGTTATTTATCCTCATTCCTCTATCAAATACAAATATATCTTAACAGCGACTGATTATTTCACCAGGTGGTCAAAGACCATTCCAACTAAAAAGGCAGATCAGGCTACAATCATATCTTTCTTGGAGAGATTGATTACTCGTTTCAAGGTCCCAGACGCCATTGTAACAGATAATGGAACTCCATTCATTGGGTCCAATATCACTGAATTTATGAGCAAGTATAGGATTTATGTAAAAACATCCTCCAATTAATATCCATAGGGAAATGGCTTGGCTGAATCCATAAACAAAAATTTGCTACGAATTCTTAAAAGAACATTGGGAAACAAAAAATAAATCGGCACCTATTGTTGAATCAAGCTCTATGGGCAGATCGAATATCAGTAAATAAGTCCATTAAATCTACTCCCTATTCTTTGGTGTATGGGAAAGAAGCAGTCCTTCCCACTCACATCGAGTTACTTGTCCTCTAGACATTGCAGTTGTTCAAAGATGAAGATGATGAGTTTGACCCAATGAGCACAAGGCTAGCTCAACTGTTGCAACTAGAGGAAAGAGAAAAGGCATATCAATCTTTCATCGAATACACTAAGGTGACACATAAGTGGTTTGGAAGGAAGACAACAGAACATAGTTTTCAAGTGGGTGATTTAGTCCTCAAGTGGAACGAGAATAAAGCCAAGCTAGGGAAGCAACACAAGTTCGATGCCATCTAGGAAGGTCCATTTCAAATTTATACAGTGAATTCATCAAATGCATATTATCTTCGAGATATGGATGGTTAGGATCTTCCGATTCTAGTAAACAATCTTCATCTGAAGGCCTATTTTCAATGATGAACTCAAGAGGTACCAATTTGTAAATATGTACATATTTCTATTTACAAGCAATTTTTATTGTTTCTCTGACATATTAAATAAATAAAAAAGAGAAGAAAATATATGCTCCATCTCCCTTTCAGAATCAATTTCCCCTCAAAATGGTTCAATGAAGAGACATTATGATTTCAGGCAGAATTAATAGTTGCACTAAAAGGAGAAAATTGTGATAAGCTCAAAATGCTCTAAAAGTTTTAACAGGTTGCTTTACCCTACAAGTTTTTTAGTTTAAATGTTTCAGGGAAGTGAAACGTCAATATTTGGGAGCACAAATAAAGTGCCTAGTTGAATAATTCAAGCATAAGGCCCCAATTTCAGAAGTTTGGAAAGCAATAAGCTAAAAATGCTTACACCTCGAAGAAAGAGTGAAAGCCCCGTTCACCTCCCATTAAGGTGAATGCATTCTAAAACAAAAAATTTTGAAGCTCATGGTTAATAATCAGAAAGTCTTTTCATTGAGAATGAAGGGCGAAAGCCAAAGTCGAAGATGGGCAGCAAAGCTTTCACCGAATTAAAGGGACGAAAAACCCATTCGCCCCCAAAGGGAGGCGAACGTATATTTATAAAAAAAAAAAGTGTGACAAAGCAAAGTGAACATAACGAAAGGGTCAAAAGGGATTTTGCCCCTCATTGAGGCGAAGACGTTGAAAATTTTTACAACTCGTGCTATTTTATTAAAAACACGCACCGAATTTTTAAAGAGAAATTGAAGATGACCAAAGGCGCTTTCGCCTTGCATGTAGGAACAATGTGCAAATGTTTTAAAATGTGTGAGGCATGCTTTGGTTCTTTTTGGGCAATTGCATATAAATATTTTCATTGAAGTTTTAAGCAATGATTGAAGGCAAAAATAAAAGAAAAGAAAACGCAAAAGTAGGGGTTGTCATAGCTTTGCTATTATTAAAGATTTAAAAAAAAAAGAGGAAAGCATTAAAGTTTTTTTTAGAGATTTTGATTTTCTTATATATATATATATATATATATATATATATATATGGCATGTAAGCGAAAATGAAGAAAGGATAAAAATCAAATAGAAAAGGCCCTAAAAATTAGCTTTTTTTTTTTTTAAAAGGGGTAAGGAAATCCGTGTTTTTTTCTAAATTTGGGCAAAAAAGAGAAGCATAAGTTGTTTTAAAAGAAGAACATTCACCATGGAATAACATCAAGCAGGAAAATGACGTTTTTGGAGCAAAGGAAAAGAATATCAAGTGTGCCTTAGTAGTATTTTCACCCCCTATTGTTCTTCGGGCGTATGATGATTTTTTTTAACTATAAATCGAGTTTTTTAAAAGCAACCTTCGAAGTGGTTTCACCCTAGTACGTGGAAATTTTTGGAAGCACATTATGGCATGTTTTCGAGATATTTAATTTAAAACACGTCTGGGTTGCATCGAGAGACATTTTTGCCATCTCAGGAGTCAAAAGTTTACCATGTCAAAAGCAAAGGTGTTCATTGGACCATAGGTGGCGGATTTATTTTTTCAAGGTAGTTTTAGTAGCCAAGACACATTTTTCGAAGGCATAACATGGTAAGGAGGGCACATTTTTTAAGATGATTTTCTGGTGAATATCATTCAGTTGCAAGTTGAGCATTGAGAATATTGTTAATAAGGTGAAACGAAGGTGCCCCCATCCAAATTTGTCGAAGCGAGGTGCAACATTTATTTTGGTGGTTGGCGTGCGTTCTATAAATAGAGCACAGGTAAATTCACTCAAATATTATAATTTTAAAATTTTCCACCGGTGTATTGTCAAGTTGTTTGTTGTAGAAATTACAAAGTGCTTTCAAAATTTGCAGGGTTTGACAGAATGGGTAAGAAAATCAATAAAGTTAAAGAAGTTGTAGAGTCTAAACAGTGAAAGAAGAAAACAAAAGGTGGGTCGAAGTCCAAGAAAGCCTGTAGAAATGAGAATGTGGATTTAGATCCATACTCTGACCCTATGGCAGAGGTTGGAGACTGTTTTATCACAAACAAGGGCATGGTAAAACTTTGGTAGGATGTGAAATTTATAGTAAGTCAAGGATTGATGGAAGAAAGCCCTCTAATAGTGTCATTTCATGTGTAGTTAGTTTGGTATTTGTGTACGCATGTACACCCTTGCCCGGAGCTGGTAAAATTAATTTCTAGATTTTATAATCCACTTACCAGGGTTGTTTGGAAGGTAAATGGGGAGGTGATTTTCTCTATCTCTACCACCGAAGTGATGAAAATATTTGTTTGTGGCTTGAATCCTCCGTCTACTATGATTTTTAAGAAACTGCATATCAACGAGAAATAAGAAATATATGTTTCTATAGTGACGATGCACCAATTTATGGAAACGTAGTTGATCAAGGAGCTGTAGTTAGGGTAACTTTTGAATCTACCAAAATCCTTGTCAAAATTCAAGAGCTCTAACTTATTTTCTATGCTTGCATGGGTTGGTGGTCTTTTGACAGACTCTACAGTGCACAAGTGGCAAGCAACATTGGTGCAATGTATATCTCAAAGGGAGTTTTATGCTCCATGGGCCATGAGAAGGGATATAAATCCAATTTTTTTGACTGGGATAACTTTATTTATCAAAATATACACATATAGTTAGACAAATTATGCATGGGAGGAGACTTCATTCAAGTGCACATCTTTCCTCATTTGGTATTTCTGTTTTTATTTGCACCAACATTTTTCATTCATTGCAATAAAACAAGTTGATGAAAGATATGAACTATTACCTTTTTATATGTGGACTTCCACTCTGTCGAGGAGGGAGTCATATTAAATTTTCAACCACCTATTTGTGGGACCTACAATTGAGTTGATTTTTGGCCAGAGTGAATGTAGTGTCCTATCCCTTTCGAAGACAAAAAAAATTTGCCACCAAAAGAGCCAGGTTTCGATCTTGGGTTCTAAACTAAAAACTTGAGTGTCTTGTTTGCTGATTTGGGTTATTCAGTGTTTTGTATGTTTTGATATCATATGAACATTCAATGTACTAACTCCAATTTTCAAATATCATATTAACTCATAAATTTTCAACAAGACATTTTGACAAACATTTGTCATGCATACTCATAAATAACAGGGCAGCTCTCAATAATTGATCACAACTTGAAAACTATCAATCCAAATGCTACCAAATTCGAACACTAGCTTATTCAAATATAGATAAACAAACCCAATAAATAAAATTGCATTTAAATGAGTATACCCAGAATTGTGAAGGTCTGATACAGATCTGGAAATGTTCATCAACACACAGAAATCTTCATTTTTTTATCATAAAATCCAATTTACAAACTTCTCCAACATACAACTTATGTTTTTGAATACCCTTCTTGGAGACAATAACAAAGCATGTAAGAAATCCTCTAAAGACTAGGCGTTTGGACCTAGTCAAGCAACTCGTCCCCCAAGAAATGTATGGCCATGCCAGGAGCAGGTATGGCTACTAACACTACAAAAATCCAATGAAAGTCTCTAAAACCTCAAAAAAGGTGGCGGCTAGGTCTATAGTTGCAAGTAGATCTCAAACTTCAATAAACCATTGCTGAGTGTGCATCCAAATCACTCTATTTTGGCCCTACATGGTATGGCCAACTAAAGGAGTGAAGTGCAAATGAAATGGAACAAACCCTCTCCAATCTGTTGAACAATATCTAAAAATATCATCTTTCTTAGCTCAATTGCATCCACTGAGTATGAATTCTCATTAACCAATCTAAAGGTATCTTTCAACCTCAAGATATGGTGTCCTTGTATGTGGTTTTTGTCATAAAACAAGCCTGGAATGACTGAAATATTGCAACCTGCAAGTCTCACACAATAAGCTTCAATAATAATAGCAAAATATGTCACAATTAACTCTTCAATGCCACTTTTATCCTTTCCCAAAGCTGGTTGATCCATTCACTTCTTGAATGTGGGATAATTTATCTTTCCAAATGCTACGTTGCACCTTAAAGGTATTATTTTTACCATAAATTGTAATATATTTCACTTATTTTTTTCCAAGGAGACCATACCACTTTTATGACATTAGAAATATGAACTTTATAAAATCCCCTTTAATTCAAGTGGCTACATGACCCCTTTTAAGATTAAATTAATGCCCAACATTAATATATTTAACTTTTATATTTAAATATAACATTATAAATCTTTGGGCATTAAAATTATTGCTCTCCCAACATCCAACCACCAAACAACTTACGGAAATGGATACCCATTAAGCTGAATATGCCAATCGTACTTTTTGTTTCTCGAGAATCCAACCCTAACTGACTTACTAAAAATAGTAAGTCTTTGAAAATACTGCCAGAAATAGTCTTGAAAGCTGACAACTGTGAATGTAGATTGTCCAACAATATCTCCATAACACCTAGTGGTTCCTAAACACTTGACATTGTCTACAAAACTTTATGAATAGGCAAGTTCATATTATGCTCTATTAGCTTACTAGTATGGGGACATTACAGTGAAAGAGTATCGCGAGCAATGAAGGAGGCGGTTGCTACAGTCGAAAAGGGTGACATATTTTTGTTGACTTAGGGCGTGGTCATAAGAATTTATGACTTCACAAATAAACCATTCCTACTCCCATAATTTTCCACTGAATATGTTTTTTCCATGGAGGTGGTACGTCAAACAAACTACACTAATGATGTGTATGGATCAAGGCGCGAAAAGAGAATGACTTGCAATATTTTTCAAGTTCGATAGTATAGAGGTGAACCAGGTTGGGCATAATAGGCTATTCATAGTGGCACTTCAATATCTGGGGTTGATAGAACTGCCAAAATGATGGAGATATGATCCCTTGGATATATTTTTGGAAATAATCAAGGCCATGATATTCCATTGTTGTCCACGGCCCGGTATTCATGAGAGGTGCAACAATTTTTATGGGCATGACTTAGAGTGGCACATTGAAAATATGATGTCGCTCCCACATTGGCATGACTTCTATGAATTGGAGGTTGAGTACAATCCGAAAGTATGCAAAAATAATATTCCTCCACCTAGACTATTTGGCCAGGTGAAAGAAAGTCACCCCTTATGGACCGAAGAGAAAATCATGAATTGGTGGATAATGTGGGTCCATAGAGGAAAAATTACATCACCCTATGGGTTGAAGATGGATGAGGTATTTTTGGAAGCCTATGATGAGTATGTCAATGCCTATCAACCCATAACTTTCACCAAGGTCTTACCTCAAAGTTTTCAACATTATAATAGAGATGAAAGTGTGGTAAAATAAGAGCATCCATAGTTGAGAAAGAGACACCCGAGGAGTAAAAATAAAAATACGTGTTTCAACAAAGGTCGTAGTGGGAAAATAAAAAATTTGATGAGATGAATTTGTTGTAAAATCAAGTTGTGGTGCTCCCATTCTCGAAAGCTACGAAGAAGCCACAGACTGGCGCCACTTCCTCATCTATTATTGTAGTTTCAATTGTTGCAGTTCCTACATTTGTAGTTGCTTCAATGATTACTAATTCCCCTCCACTGGTGTTGTATGCACTGATGAGTGTCACTCAAATGTTCCAATTGATTCATGAATAGTTGGAGGATCAATATATAGAGGTTGTTAACCTCGAAGAGGAAGCGAAGGAGCAACAAGAAGTTATTATGCAATCACCTCCATCGCTAGGACACACGGTTCTCATGCCCGAAGGTACGTATTTCCTTCCCTCTTCTTCTACTTCAGAGCATGTAGTGGATGTTAGTTTATTTTCCTCAGTTTCTACATCAGTCGCTCCCCCCTTCGGTATGCCCTCCGTATCCATTTTGCTCCCCTCTTCTAACCCACAAGTCACTACTGCTCCTATCCCCTTATTTTTGGATTCCCTTTATTTTAGTTCATTCGCATCAGGTCCAAATCCATTTTTACATCCTTCCTCTTCCATTACTACCACCACTTCTATTGAGGCTGTAAGTAGGCAAGCTCCTCCTAGAGTGAGTGTAACTGCAACCAAACCTGGATCTTCCATCCACTTCGTTGTTTCGGTTCCCCCTCTCTTAGCTATTTTCTCTTCTTCCTTTGAGTCTGACCGTTCATAGATCTTGCTTTTTTTCAAACCATTTTTGGAGGTGTAAGTAATGCCTAAAGTTGAGGTGGCACCTAAGCAGCTAGATGTAGAGAAAATTAATTAAGTGCACCTCAGTTTATCATAGTGGTTGAAGATTCACAGGTGAAAAGAGGCACTTGCTCCAACCTGGCCTCTCAAGAAATTCGCTTTAGATCTGGTTGCCATGGAGGTTCACACAACCAAGATCACTTCCCTGGTTTAGAATTCGTAAGGAGAAATGACATCGAGTGATTGCGCTTGTAAGACTATGATAGAGGACCTAACCAAGATTTCCCCCGTAGAGAAAATGGAAAATATATAGGTTGATATGAGTTCATTTTATCTACACGGTGAATTTTATAAGTAGAGATATTATGACATAGAAAATAAATTTATCAAACTTGAAGATGCCTTGGCAGTGATTTGAGCACAATAAGAGAATATGACAACAAATAATGAACACTTGTGTCAGTAGGCAAGGGCATATCAAAAGGAAAAATATGCATTGGAGCAGCAAGTGCAAGCACTAAAGGTGCAACTCAAATCCATACAAAACCATTTGGTATAAAAGACTACACAGGTTGCAGGCTTCTCTCTAAAAATGATTAAGAAGGCTCACCTTCGTTCAACCCAGAATTATAAAAAGTTAGCGGTACAGGAAGTTTAGGTTTTGCATTATCTCTGGGTGACTCATATTCATATTTAGTTGGGACAACAATTGATAGACACTATAGAGGAGATGCTAGAACCCTATATGGAGATGGCTATAAAAATCCAAGCTTTGGCTCGGTCTAGCATGCACATTCACCCCCTGAGTGAAATAGACCATGCTTGGTCTACCACCAAGGTTACACTATGTAGCTACTTTCAAAGAATGGACCTGGTGAGAGAGGGTAGGAAGATACTTAATGCTATATAACGAGAGCACACTATTTCCATGACTCATTTTGATGCTCTTGTCGATATGGGATTTCTAATTTTTACTGATGAATGGGGTGAACCTATGACAAAAGAACAATTGGAAACAACCTAGAAGAATTTTGTGGAAGACACCTTTAATATTGATAAATGGGAGGAGCCCATCACAGAGGAACAAGTGTTACTGTGTATGAATAAATTTACTTGTATGGATTTGTCATTGTTTGAGCTAGCCCAACGAGCTAAGCGCCTTAGCCTGGAGGACATCCAGAACCTTCGATATGTGTACAAGTCACTGAGTGTTCCCTACTTATTCACTATGCATGCTTGGGATGTAGCAGTTACAGTCTACAAAGTTACTTGCAAAACCCTGAAATAAAAGGAGGAGCAAGTCAAACAAAAAAAGTAGCATCATATTAAGCAACAATCGAAGTAGAGAGATCAAAAGTGCTACAAGTAGCAGTAGAAGCAGATGTGGCTGAGAAGGTGATATAAGAGTAGGCACTAAAAAAGGTTTCCACGTCAGGAGTGCTAGCCAAAGCCACTGGTAAAAATACTCAATAAAGAAACCCAATGGATAAAGGCTTGGGATTGCTTGCATCCATGCGAGCTGGATCCCCGTGAGCCATCAGAAATGTTGGTAATTTTAACATGTCACATTGGAATTTTTGTTGAAGTTTTGATTGACAGTATTTTTGTAAAAGTGGTAAATACAGTAAATTAATATTGCAGTATTTTCTATAATGTGTTGCAGTTCATTTTTATGTGTTAATCTTCTTCTTTGTTTTCATGAGTTTCGTGCTTGGAAATAATGGGTGTTACAAGGAAAATTGGTTATGGAAAATGGTGTGACAAATTGGTTGGAATTGCTTGGATAATGTCCACAAAAATATTTCTTAAAGATCAAGGAAGAATGGATGGAATAACCTTTTCACCCCTGGAGAAGGGCAAAAATTTTTGTAGCCCTTCCTTGGGGCGAAGATGGATTTGCTTTTATCGTAAAAATGCGTTCATCCCAAATATGGGGTGACAAATGCATTTATACCACTTTGGGGTAAACGTGAAATTAAAAAGGAAATATAAATAGCAAAATGACTTTCGCCCCAAGTGAGGGGTGAAAATCCCTTTTGCCCCTTCTCGAGGTGAAAACAAATCCAAATATTTAAGTTCATGGTGGGTCGAATTTGAAGAATGAAATCAATAGAAAAAAGTGTGTTCGCCCCAATAGTGGGGCGAAAGCAACGTTCACCCCACTTTGGAGCGAACATCAATTTAAACTAGAGGATGATTCACCCAATCAGCGTATTGACAAGTCAAGGCTTCGTTCGCCTCAAGAGAGGGGCAAAAATACCTTTCACCCTCTTTTTGGGTGAACACATCTAAAAGATATAGGTTATGGATCCCACGTTAGCATGCATTCAAAGGATTTAAAAATTGCAATGCTTTCACCCTAGGTGAGGGGTGAAAGTCCCATTCGCCCCTCCTAGGGGCGAAGCTACTTGAATATGGTTCCACGAATGTGTCAAAAGTTTTGGCTTCACTTCGAGTAGTATTTTAGATGGGCATTTGGAAAGTCAAAGTTGTGTTTACCCGAGGTGAGGGGTGATGGTACCTTTCATATCTTTTGGGGGTGAACTCGTATTTCGAAAGAATAAGAATTTTTATAGTGCATTGCAATAGTAGCTTTAGGTTTGACAACACTTTCACCCAAGGTGAGGGGTGAAACTCTCAATCACCCCTCCTAGGGGTAAAACAAAATGAGTTTAGTTCGAAGTATTGAAAACAAAAACAAAGGCACTCAAGGTCGATTTTTGTCGCAATGATAGGGCGAATGTGACAGAATGAAGTTTGAAGTGAGTTTAGTTATAGGATGAACATTGAGCACAATGATGTGAGAATTGCTATACGCGATTCAATAATAGAATAAAGCAATTTTGCTTATCCCTTAGGCAAAATTATATGGAGTACTACAAAGCACAACCCAAAGGCGCAAATTGAGAGAAAATATAAAAATTACTACCTTGTGGTGGTCTCTCTACCAGGAAGTGCGAATGAGGAGGAAGTAAAAGAAATTTAAATCGAGCGCTTTCTCTTATAGATCTAATTTTGAGCAAACTCCAGTTCAGATATTTTTCAAAGGTGCTTAGATCAAATACATGACAAAAATTTAATGATTGGGGTAGCTAAAGTTGCTGATTTTATGCTAAAAAGTTTCTGGATTTAATATCGTAGGGCGATTTTCATGAGTTCCAAAACATTCGAGACAGGAGTAACTTTTCGAGGCATAGCGAATGTGCCAAGTCAATGAACAAGCTTTGTAGTTTTCCATGTACCGCCACCCAAATGTGCTTGTTTCCTAGGGACTTCACCTTAGAAAATGGAGCGTTGTTTCCAAAAGTGGATTTTTAGTATTTTTGAGGATGAATTGTCTCACCAAGGTTCTTGATCTGTAAACATTTTGTCATATGTACATTAAATGATAGAGGTGAAATTCCTCTATAAATACTACTCAATTTCTATTGTAAAAAAGAGAGGAGAGACATTCTGCAGAAAAAAATTTCAAGTTCTCTACGTAAATAGAAGAAGTTGTGGCTTTTGATTTTGCAAGTAGTTTTTGTGTGTGATTTCTTTTTGTTCTAGCATTTCTATTTTCATATTTGTATTTGCTATCTGTTGTTAAGTTTAAATTCTACATCTAAATTTGGGTATTGTTGGTGTAAGTGTGGATACTAGAATGCAATTTAAGTTATCTTTGGGAGACTAAGTATATACTATTTCCATCCTTTCTATTTTATGCTGCTATAACACTTGGTTGGAATTCCTGTTGCTAGTCTGTCCCCAATCCTACATATTTCCCATTTCTTTTGGTTATTTTCAATTCCTTTCCTACAAATCTAGTCTTAAACTAGTGTAGGATTTAGTAAGGGAGCCAACCCTCTCTGGATATTGGCACGGAGGAAATTTCTTTCCCCCGACCTTTCAATGTTGGCCATGTCTAGGGCGCACAAATGCATGTTTGTATAATTAGGCAAATATTTGACCAACAAGAACCTCATCTAATTAGAATGTGCTTAAGTTCAATAGGAGCAATAAGGTGTAATAGAAGTTGACTTTTGCCACTTACACAACATTACAAAATCAACTCAAAATTGAACTACTATTTTCAAGAAGCACTTTATCTAGGGATTCATAAGGCATTCTAAAAAACTTGATAATTATAGCATTCATAAAAAATTATCAAGTACTTAATCCATTTGGAATCATAAGGTTTCTACTAAATCACTTAACTAGGGAGATATAAGAAAGTCTACAAAAACCTAAGCTCTAAAAAGGTTCTATCAAATCCATTCCTACAGTCCTAAGGAATAACAAGTAACACTATCCTAAATCTATCAAGGAATATGGATGAAATAATAAGAAATGTCTTTATCAACAAAGAATTATTTCATGAAAAGGAATTATATTCCCAAAACTTGATAGATACCCTTTAAGGATATGAGAATCTATCAGATAGTGAAAAAGAGAGATTCTCCTTATTTCTTAAGGAGGCCAAAGAGGAAAAAATTGAAGCATTAATTGGTTATCTTCATGAAAATATTTTCAAGGCATGGTGGAATTCACAAAAGATAGTTATATTTACGTCAAAGGAATGTTTGATGATTTATATATCACTAATAGTATTTGTACTCACTCAACACATGAAACAAGATAGCAATAGAAATCAATTTTATTGTGATGATAGACTAACTCCTCATGAAGTAGAAATTCCACTAGCATCAATGCAGAATTGCAGGAGACAAAGGAGAAAAAGGAAGAAAAGACATGCTAAAATAAATCATAATGGAGAGAACATGAATACCAAAGAAATCACAAATATTGAACCAGACGAGCATCTCCAAAAGACTGAAGAACCCTCAACTACAACTCTCTTTACATCATATGAAGACATTGACTACTTGCTTAATCATATTACAATAAGAAAAGAAGGAGAATACAATTTCGAGCTTTGATTGAAAATAGAAGAAGAAGAAGAAGAAGAAGAAGAACCAATCCAAGGAGGATTACAATGCAAAATCCCACTGATGAAAGAACCTAAGAAAGCCAAAGAGCATCCAAAAGAAGAAGATCCATATTGAAGATTAAAATCTTCAATACCCAAATAATGTAATATAGGGGGTTTTAGAGTTAGAATATTTTACATCATTTGGATCATGTAAATGTACCACCTATGGTACATAGAGTAGATATTAATTTAGGGGGAAGTTAGCTACTTCAAGCAATGTAATAAATGCATAAGTGTCAATGTGCATGTTGTAATGTGCAAGGTTTCCACTTGTACAACTAGGTAGAGTGTTGGCCAAGGAATCTCTTTTTCTATATAAAGGGTCTCATAGTGATAGATCTTAAGGCAAAGTATATATATCAAGAGTGTTTTTGTAGAGAGTATTTTTTGGTAGAGCTCATGTATAGAGCACAACGTAGTTCTTTATCTTATATTAATGGAGTGACCTTATCCTCCATATTGTATTGTATTTTCACCACTTTCTATTTATAGTATATTTATATTGTAGACTTGTTTCTTTCATATTATCATGACCTATGTTAGATCTCTCCCTCTGCATATATCCTCAAAATATAACATCCTCAATTGTAGAGACCCATTAGAGCATTTATTATGAGGGGAAGATATTATTGTCACTAATGTCTTCTCTCCTCAGCCTCTTAGTTTAGATTATGAGGGGTGTTGAATATATAATCTGATTCATGGCCAATAGCTAACATTGTGCAATGTATTATATTTACCTAAAGGTACTTCATTGTGTAATGTATTTATTATTTTGTATATTATTATGTTGGCTTAGGTTAAACTTTATGATGTAATTATGGGTTTTTGTCTTGCTATAAATACCCCCCTCACCCATCATTTCTTATTGAATTTTTGTGCAATATTATCTATGGATAGTGATTATTTATGGTGCCTATGGGAACCCACTATATATTTCTCTCTTTCATCCTTTTTTACTCTTTTTGTATAATACAAATGGATGGATTGCTTCTCTTTATTTTTGGAAAATATTATGAATTCTAACAAGATGCCTAGATTTATACCTTAGGAAAGCCATAATTCTATAAAATTAGTTATTATAGGGAAGATTAGCTGCTAAATAAATCACATCATTCATTCACTCTCTGTAGTTGATAAAGAGAGTTAGTTTGAAGCTACAACTCTTTACAATGTTAATGACTAATATGTGTGTCTTTGTTTACATAGAAAAGTGGCTAGTAGGGCATTCGATATTTCTTTTTCTTGTATATTGTGAGACAAGATTGTATTTCTTCAACATTGGGTTTTGGTTACCCCTCACGTATTAAAGAGTTGTAGGAAAATACAACTTACTAATTTTCTATATTCTTCTATTGATTCCACATCCATGGATGTTAGAAGAGTCTTAAGGGGTCAAACTCCATGTCCTAAGAATATCCAACTAAGCCCCCTTGGTCATGACCATTTTCTAAAAGCATCATTAGATCTCATGTTGTCTCTTTTGGGATAGTTCGTGATGACGGTGACTTTGCTTCTCATTTACATTCCATTATAGATTATTGTTGGTGCTTGGATCTATTATAGCTCCTGACTATTGACTCAATCTTCATCATCACTCTCAACACAATGTCAAATTGTCCTTTCAAATATTTTTTCTTCCTTTAAAATTATTAGACTAGTGATTCTTGTTATTCCTATATAATTAAAAGAAACACAACTTTAACTATCAATGTTATCTTTTCTATTCTAATTCACTTCATATATCTATGCAAAATTATGGTGTGATTTTTAGGTGGCTTGTGTAAAGGATTTCAAGGAAGCAAAGGAGAAGGCTTAATAGCCCAAGGGCAAGTGAATCTTTAAAGAAGTCAAAAACCACTTGCATATATTAGAAAAAAGGAGATTCTAATAAAAACAAGGGGGCACATGTTGATGTGGCATTTGTTTACATGAAATTAGATGATGTGTCACCTATTACTATCGCACCCATTGAGGTCACACCTACTAATGTGGCACTAGATGATGTGGCACCTATTGACTTGGTGCTCAATGAAATGATTGTGGCTGGTGTGGCATAAATTACATCAAATATTTGGTATAAAAAGGGGTTTGACCAATCAAATTCATCCAATTCATTGAATTATGTATTATAACACTCGTACAATTGGTAGTAGACATGGAAAACTATGGATGTTAGGAGGAACCAAAAGATGGCACATTTACATTTTGGTCCATTGAAACCCTATCTAGTGGGCTACACAACTAGTGTTCCAATGACACCCCTTGCATAGAATGATACTTTTTTTTTGGTAGATAAGATACTATAGCATTAATACCGGGTTTTACAGGTTGACCCAAAACCTTTTACAAAAATCAGCCCAGGGTTGTTGATGAACATGTCCTTACTAAGGATCCAATATATGTAAAATCTACATGCCGCCAAAGCCATTACATCCGATAAGGCACATAGCCTGTTATCAAAAAGAAACTTCCCATACAACATTTTGGGTATACCCCAAGAAAACACACTTGCATCATAATTACAAAAAAAAGAAACAGACACGGATCCCTTCCTTGAAACAGTGGAGAAATAAAAAGCTGCAGACACACATTAGAGTACTGAAAAAAACTCCCACAAGATCTGTATTGACAGTTACTCTTAATAATTCTTTGGTAATTGCTTTCTTTTGTATATGACATGCTTTGGGACCACATCTCGTCTTGGCCAATCAGCATTGGAGAAGTGAACCTGCTGGCTAGATTTATGGCAATGGCTATCTGGTGGTCCACATGGATCTAGTTCGAAGTCTTATATTGTCTTTTCTTTCCTGCCCTGTGATTATCAACCAAAATCAAATTACTAAGATGACTAGGAGCCATGTTATCTGACATGTGACTATACCCATTAGTCTTTGTGGTATTTACAAGTAGCATACACGAAGACTGACAACTCGGATAATTTTTATTGTGAGTCCATTTCAAAAAAGAGACGGGAATACTCATAGCCTTCGAACTTACAGTGCCTTCCTTATTGGTAAATTCGACTACCATTCTTTGCATTCTTGTTGAATAAGCTCCTCTATTTCACTTGGGACACCGTGTTTCCATTTGAAAAGTTCGTCACCATCGACACCTAAATTGGATAGCTTATCAGCAATTTTGTTAGCTTCTCGAAAGACATGTTGGGATTTTTTGTTCTGTCTTCCTTGGAAAAGGATCCTAGCCTCTTCAACAATTGTTTTAATCCTCAAAGGAGCTATTTTCCAATTATTGAGGAGATTTATAACATGCATAGAGTCTCCCTCTACGATCAAATTTCCTTCTAATTCTTGAGTCATTTGAAGGCTTCTCCACATAGCTCTAGCTTCAGCTTCGTTGTTCGTCCTTGTTTCCAAATATTTGGAAAATGCAAGCATCATATTACCATTATGATCTTGCACAATGCTTCCAGTGCCTGCTATGCCAGGATTGTCCTTAGCCGCTTCATCAAAATTAAGCTTAAACCAACACGTAGGAGGTGGGGACCACTTAACATTGGCTTTGGGTTGACTACCCTAGGCACAAACTCATCTAACAAGGTTAAGCTTAAATATTGAGCAATCGTGGTCTCCTGTAGATGAGGTTTATGGCTATCAAAAGGGATAAGTTTCACATTCTCATTGACAAAGGATAGGATCTTGGCAATGATAGTTTGATGATCATGGATAGACTCATTAAAGACTCTATGGTTCCTTTCTAACCACACCTACCAAAGATAGTGATTGAGAAAAATTTTCCACATGTATCTAAGTCTTTGGCTTGAAAAGGGGTAAGGCCACTAGACGAACAAATCAAGTACGATGGCTGGTTTAACCCAAGAAATATTGAAGGCCTAAAAAACCCCACTTAGGACAATCAAGGAAAAAGGGCACTCAAGGAAAATGTGATAAATGGTCTCCCAATTAGCCCTGCATAGATAACAATGATTAGTGATACAAATACCTTTACGCATCATATTATCAATGGTTAGAATTCTTCCTTGGATAAATAGCCATGAAAAGACTACAATTTTTGGAATTAAATTTTTTATCCAAACTAAGTCCTTTTGGAGGACAAAATCCTCGTCATCAAGCATAATCTTGTAAGCTGATTTAATAGTGAACTGCCCATTTTTCGTAGGAGCCCAGGTCACTTGATATTCCTTGGGTCTCATGGGGATAAACTATTGCCCAAGAATGTTACAAAGATCATTTGATTCTATTTGAAATCCCTAAATCCTTATTTGTTTCCACTTCATTCTGCCTTTGTCCTCAACCATATAATCGGAGACTTTTCTACCAATGAGTTCTTCCATGACATCTCTTATTTGGGCTAAGTTAGGATATTGTATCAATGGTTTGTCCTTAGCCCACCTATCATTCCAATAGTTTATCCTCTCACCATTGCCTAAAACCCATCTTAAACATTTTTTGATGATTTCCTTACAATTGAGAATTGCTTTCCAAAAAGCAAAACCTCTGATTGGAACTGAGTCACTTAGAAATTCCATATTTTGAAGATAATTTCATTTGATGATAGTTGTCCATTCATTTTCTTCACCAAAAATGAGGTGCCACGCCTGCTTAGCTAGTAAATCTAAATTTATATGAGCAATTATCCTCGGACCTAAGCCCCCATTTTCCCTAGGTCTGCACACTTTGGTCCATCCTACAAGGTGTATCCTTTTTTCTCCTCTGATCCAGTCCATAAAAATTCTTTTTGGAGTTTCTCAATTTTTTGGAAAACCTTCACAGGGGCTTTGAAAACGGAGAGGAAATAGACTAGAATGCTCTTAAGAGAGGCCTTAGTGAGGGTCAACTTTCTTGCTTGAGATAGAATATGACCTTTCCATCCAGCAAGTTTTTTTGAATTCTTTCAATAACCCTGTCCCACATTGACTCTCTCGGAGAACCAATGAAAAGAGGGATACCAAGATACAAAGTGGGAAGGTTTGCTATATCACACCCTAAAATTTTTTTAGTACTTCCTTGCCTCTGAATGGGGGTGTTCAAGAAATATAACTTGCTTTTACTGAAATTAACTTTTTGACCAGCAGCGTCCTCGTAGAGTTGCAGGATGTATTTAATTATTTTGGCCTCAACCATCGACACCTTAGTCAATAGAAGGGTATCATCGATGAATTTTCAGTTAGAAACAGCCCTAGTGAGAGATGTTTCTTTGATTCCCAATATTAGCCTTGAACTACAAGTATTTTTGATGGTTCTGCCTAAAGCTTCTGCCACAATGATGAATAACATGGGTCTATTCCTCTGCGACTTTGAAAGTAACCAACAGTTGTTCTATTAACCAGAATCTAGAACCATGCTTTAGAAATGCATTCTTTGATCAAATTAACCCATTGGTGGTTAAAACCAAACTTAAGGAGAACAGAAATCAGAAAGTCCCAATTTAGCTTGTCAAATGCTTTGTTCATATCAAGCTTGAGGGCAAAAATAGAATTGTTAGTCTTATGAGAAGAGTGTAGAGCTTCATGAACTGTGATAACTCCATCCAATATTGACCTACCCTAGATAGAGCTTCCTTGGCATGGATATATGATGCGGGGTAGAACATCTCTTATTCTATTTGCAATGGATTTAGTTAGGATCTTGTAAGAAACATTGCATAGACTGATTGGCCTGAAGTCAGCCATAGATTTAGGGGTTTGCTTCTTAGGAATTAAAGAAATAAAAGTAGAGTTAATACCTTTTGGGATATTATTGCTTGCTTGGAATTCTCTGACAGCAAAAATTACATCCTCACTTACGATGTCCCAAAAATCTTGATAGAAACGAGGGGGAAAGTCGTCGGGTCCCAAGGCTTTGTCTGGCTCCATGCTAAACAAGGCTTCCTTAATTTCCTCATCAGAAAAGGGAACTAGAAGCTTAAGGTTTATATCCTCATTTATTATGCTAGGAATGGATTACAAGAGAATATCTTTGACCTCCTCATTGCACTACGATTCCTGAACAAGGATAGAATTAAAATAAGTTACTGTTTCCTTTCTGATTTCTGTTAAGTCCTGAGTAATAGAACCATCTATTTTTTTTTTATCTTGTTATTGCTTATGTTTCTAAGCATGGTGACATGAAAAAACTTGGAATTTTAATCTCCATATTTCAGCCAAAGATCCCTTAATTTTTGCCTCCAATAGATTTCCTAACAGGCCAAAATGTTATGAAACTCTGCTAGTTTTGTCTGTTCCTCCCGCATAGTAGTTTCATCAGCATCACCATGTTGAATCCTCTAATCAATTATCTTCAAACTTTCAACAGCCTATTTTTTATTTTCAAAGAGGTTCCCAAAGACCTCTTTGTTCCAATTTTGGAGCTTTTCCTTAATAAAATTTAATTTGCCAACAAGTTTAAAAGTTGTACTACCCCTAACAGGTTGTTGCCACCACTGAATTAAGTTATCTCTGAAACTGGAATGTTTGATCCACATAAATTGAAATCTAAAATGTTTCTTGAAGGAAAGAGAGTTAGGGATCTCCAACAAAATGGGATTATGATCAGAGGAAATTTTAGGAAGGGCTTTCATGGTAGAATCATCGAACATATTTGTATCCTCCTTTGATAGAAAAACCTGTCAAGCCTTCTTGAATGAGATGACACCCTATCCGTCGATTGCTCCAGGTATAATTCACTCCTCTAAGTTTTACATCCATCAACATGTTGGATTTCACAAAGTCATTGAACTCATCCATGCTCCTGATAGGTGGTCCATTTCCATCCATTTTGTCTAAAGGGTAAAGAGGAGTGTTAAAATCCCCAACTAGAATCTAGGGGACATTATGGAATATTTCACTTAGATTGCCTAAGTACTCCCACAGTAGAGCTCTCCCTTGAATTGAAGTTGGGGCATAAATATTTGAAAGGATACATGAACTATTGTTGTTTATTTACTTAAAAGGAACACTAAGAACCCTATCATATTTTTGAATAATGGTGCCTTCTACTATTCGGGGATCCCACAAAGTCATAAGTCTTCTAGACGCTCCTCTGGCTGATTTGCAAACCATCTCCCCTTGATTCCAGATTTTGTTTACTACTTTTTTTACTGAATATCATTAGTTTTAGTTTCTTGCAACATGATAATAGTTGGATTCACTATATTTCTTATTGCACTAACTTCCCTATGTTTTGGTAGGCCATTGATGCCTCTCATGTTCCTGTTGGTCACGAATCTGCCACAGGAAATGATTTTCTAAAACTATGCACCCTAGACTCGGCCAACATTGAAAGGCTAGGAGAAAGAGATGTCTCCCATACCAATCTCCAGAGAGGGTTGGTTCCCTTACTAAAACTAAGTTTGATTTCAGATTAAAGCTGTAGGAAAGAGATGGAAAATATGCAGAAAGAAACAGGAAATTACGAAAAGAGATGGGAAATATGACCATAGGTCGAATTTGTTAGATCGGGGAAAAGAAACTCAGCAATATGGAACTTCAAGTGTATAAACAGCATAAGCTAACAAAAAATAGCATAATTCATTTACAACCTTGCGCAAACTACCTCTAGGATTGCATTCCAGAACTTACTTTCTTACTAGCAGTATTCAAATTCAAATGCAGAATTTAAATCTAACAGCAGATCAGAAAGACAAGCATAATAAAGAAATGCATGAAATAGAAGGAAAGTACACAAAAAGACGTTTGCAAAATCATAGGCCAAATCTCTTTCATTCATGCAAGAACTTGAAAGCTTTCATGCAATATCTCTCAAACTCCCGACCCTTGTTCTTGAGATTTACATTGGTTTATATAGAAGCCTTGCTTCTTTACAATCATTTAAAACTTGCGACGGACTTCCTCAAGATCTAAAAATTGTGCAACGAAAACAAGGAAATGATATCCTTAAACGGCCTTGAAGAAACCAGAAATTAAATGCAATAAAGAGTCGGTTGTCTTCATTAAATTTCTTGAAATACGCTTTAATCGTTAGAAAAATCACGAACAGCAGCTTCGAATGATGGAAATCTTCAATTCTGGTGGCTCGAACACGTTCTTCTACCTTGACCACATCGGAAATTAGCAAAACATTTAATTCTTGAGTGCTTTTAATCTTCAAAAATCGCAAAACTGCATTGGGCCGTTTAAACTGCGTTCTGGCGTGAAACTGTAACAGGTCGCGAAAATGCGACATGTCACGAAATCGCGACGTATCTCTGCTCCATACACTTCTGTCGCTTTCGGACCGTGAAAACCAACCATGTCACGAAATCGCTACAGGTTCGGCTTCTTTATCTTCTTCGTCTCCTTGCCTCGCGAAAACGTGACGCGTCGCGAAATCGCGATGTTCCATACAACTATGCACTTTTTCCACTTTGTCTTTGCAAAAATGTGACAATGCGCGATTTCGCTACATCCTTCTTTCTCTGGGCTATGTCTCCCTTATATGTCGTGAAATCACGACGTTATCTTCTTACTGCTCAATCTTCTCTTCTGTGGCACGAAAATCCGACATGTCACAATTTTGCTACCATTTTTATGCACGTTGTACGGTCCTGCTTCTAAGGCATGAAAATGCGACACTCTTGCCTTAAGTGCTTCTTCAATATCTACCATGTCGCGATTTCGCTACCTTTTTCATCTCTGTGGACTTTACTGATCCTGACTGCAAAAATTTGTCATGTCACGAAATCGCTACCATTTTCTGCACTTGGCCCCTTCGTTCCACTATGTTGCGATTTCGCTATGCCAACTCCACGTTCTCTACTGCTACTACTTCCTGTCACGATTTTGTGACGTCTGCTTCGTGTTTGGTTTCTTTTTCACAAATGTCACGATTTCGCTATGCCATCATGCCTTAAAATTTTCTATCTCCACCTTGCCACGACCACACAACATGTAGCGATTTCGCTACATCTTTCACCTTTTGTGCCGCATTCAAATTTTTGTCACGATATCGCTACAAAGTTGAGTGCCATTACCCTTTGCTGAGTTATGTCGTGACCTTCTCCTCTGCTTTGCTCCATGCCCATAATGAGTCACGAAAATGCGACATGTCATGATTTCGCTACAACTTTTCCGTGCAACTTCCGTTGACCGTTTTAATCACGAAATCCAACGCGTCGCGATATCGCGACGGTTTTACCCCCTGCTGTTGTTGACTGTGTTGACTGCAATTTTTTGACACGTCACAAAATCGCTATGGCTTTGCATTTGTTTTCTCTCTCCTAATCCGACCCGCGATAACGCGACATGTCGTGATATCGCGACGATTTTTAACTTTGGCTCTCCACGCTATTTTTTTGTCACGATTTCACGACAGTCTTCGGACTTAGGCATTTTTTGCATCAAAACCTGTAGAGGAGTCAGAATTTCAACAGCTTATGCATGAATAATCAATAATCAACATAATGTGGCAAAAATGCCAACATTCTTGGTGGCTCGCAGGGTATACAGTTCTGCTGTATGCACGAATCCCAGACCTGAATCCATTGGGAAACAGAGTCAAGAAAACTGAGAACAGAAAGTTGGCTGATGGGGTACATCTCGGCAGACTGCTGCAAAAATTCTTGCTTGAATGACTGAAACTTCAAGGAATTCTGTATTTGGCTGAACTGACCATGGAATGGAAATGATGAATGATGGAATAATGGAATGGAGGGAGTGATGCGGTAGATACAGTAACATAGTGCTTCTGTGCTACCAACTGCAATGAAAGGGAAATGGAAGTGAATGGAATAAACAGAATGATGATCAGTGAATGTGTAGACTATGGAATGAGAATGGAATGGGGAAATGAACTATAGATAAATGCTTAAAACAATAATGCAATTAGAGGAAAAGGAAAAGAAGAACCGAGAATAGTAGAAAAGGGGAAAAGAAACAACAGCAGTGGCTTAATTACTGCATAAGAAGAAGGAGTAGGAGGAGGGAAATGAAGAGGGGAAGGGAAGAAATAGTGAGGAAGCCACTAATCTGCTGGGAAAGAAGAAAAAAAAAAAGAAACACGTACCTTCGGGCTCGCATGCAAAAAGAGCCGAAGAGGAAAACAATATTTTTTTTTTTGCTATATACAAGGTGATACTGGACTGTTCATGAAGTGTAGGCTTTCAGATGAAAGTCGTTCACTGAAATAGGAAGTGGGCTGCCATCCAAATATTCCAGATGAAATGAATTTGCTGCACCAGCACTGACAATGCGGAAGGGACCCTCCCACAAAGCATCAAACTTCTTGTGATTCCCAGGCTTGGCTTTATTTTCATTCCATTTCAGGACCAAATCACCCACCTTAAGTGGACAGTTAGCAGAATTCTTATGGAACCATTTTGAAATAATCTATGTATGTTTAGCAAACTCCTCATAAGCCAAGGAACGTTGCTCTTCCAACTATAACAACTGAGCCAACCGCATATCCATGGAATCTACAGCTGTTTCATCATCCTAAAATCCCTGCAACTGCTGCAATACTGGCAATTCTAAATGAATAGGCAACCTTGCCTCCTTTCCATATACTAGGGCATATGGTGAAGTCTTGATAGACTTCTTGATTGAAATCCTATCTGCCCATAAATCTTGATTCAGTAGAAGGTGCCATGATCTCTTGTTATCCCCCAAAGACCTCTTTAAAATTCAGAGCAAATTTTTGTTTATGGACTCTGCCAAGCCATTTCCCTGAGGGTAATAGTTAGAGGATGTCTTCAAAAAAACACCATATTTATTTGCAAATTCAACTAGTTTAGCTCCAATGAACGGAGTTCCATTGTCTGTAATAATAGCATCAGGAATGCCAAAACATGTAATCAGCCCTTCAATGAAAGAAATCACCACATTCTGATTTGCAACCTTGGTTGGAATAGCTTCAGACCACCTCGTAAAATAATCTGTAGCTGTCAAAATATACTTGTGTCCAGCTGAAGAATTCGGATCAATAATCCCAATAAAGTCTAATCCCCACTACTAAAAAGGTGCTTCAACCTGAATTGGATGCAGGGGCAATGATGCATTTCTAACCCTCCCTGTATACCTCTGACATTTGTCACATGCTTGGGAAATCTTGAAAACATCTATGAACAAGGTTGGCCAATAATACTTAGCCCGAATGATTTTTAAAGCCATTGGTCTACCTGCATAGTGTCCTCCTAATATGCCAGAATGAAACTCCTCCAAGAGTCTAGCTTTCTCTGATTCCTTGACACACCTTAAAAGAATGCCATCAATGTTCTTTAAAAACAATCCTTCAGGAAGCAACACATACCTGAGAGCTTGCAGACGAAACCTTCTCCGTTGTGAAGCATTTAACTGTGAAGGACATTTACCAGTTGTGAAGTAATCAATGAGGTCATCTGCCCAATCTTGTTCCTGTACTAAGAGGTTCATCAGACTGTTATCTCTAGCAGAATCATCTACTTGATAATCAACTATTTCAGATGCTGTAGTCTTTGCTAAGTGTTGGCATAAGGCTTTACCCCGCACTAGCTTAGCTGGATGAATATCAACATCAAATTCTTGAATTTTGGTGACCCAACCTGCACGTTTATCACCCATCTCACCTTGAATGATGAAATTCCTTACATCGGGATGAATAACATATATGACTGTCCTACTCTGAGATATGAAATGCTTGAATTTTTTAAGAGACTTCATAACAGCATACACCTGTTTTTCAATGAAATTATACTTTGCCTCATGAGGTAAAATAATCTGACTAAGGAAAGTAATGGGTCTTTCATTCCCATCATCTCCTTTCTATGTGAGCACTGCGGCATAGCTTTCATCTTCCCCAACTGCATACAAAATGAAATCTTTTGAATAATCTGGATTCACTAATACAGGAGCCTGTGCTATTCTATCCTTAATTTCTTGGAATGCCTCCTTCCTCTGAGTCGTCCATTTAAATTCTGCATCCTTCTTCAACAACTCAGTCATGGGCTTGACAACCTGGGAAAAATAAAAAATGAACTTCCTGATAAAATTAATCTGTCCAAAGAAAGACTGCAGCTCTTTCTTGTTGGCAGGGAGTGAAAGTTTCTTCAATGCTTCAACTCAGGATGGATCAATTGCCAAACCATCCTCTGAAATAACATTCCCCAAGAGTTTACCTTCTTTCACTGCAAACATCGACTTCTTTGGATTAATGGAAATACCAAACTCTCTACATTTTCCAAAAATTTGCCTCAGATGCGAACCGTGATCTTCCCGTCTATGTGAAAAGACAGTCATATCGTTGAGATAAATAACAATAATCTTGTTCAAGAATTCCTCGAATGCAATGTCCATGGCTCTCTGGAACGTAGCCCCAGCATTTTATAATCTGAAAGGCATTTGTTGATAAGCAAAAGTACCCCACTTAGTTGTGAATGCTATCTTGTACTGGTCCTCATCCCTAACCCAAATCTTGTTATATCCAGAGAATTCGTCCAGCAATGAGAAACACTGAGCCCCAGCCACAACATGCAGTATCTGATCTATACGAGGCAAGGGATAGTGATCTTTCAGAGATGCACAGTTCAGATTTTGAAAATCTACACACAGTCGTATGTCTCCATTCTTCTTTCGAACCGGGACCAGATTAGCAACCCAAGTCCAGTGCTTAACCGGGTATATAATCTTGGCCTGCAGCATTTTCACAAGTTCGGCCCTCATTAGAGTCTCAATCTTTGGATTTACTGGTCGTTGCTTTTGCTTGAAGGGTCTGACACCTTCTTCCAACTCAATAGTATGTTGAACAATTTGTTTATTATATCCCTTTAGATCTTCATAACTCCAGGCCACAATATCAGAAAATTCTTGACACAGTTGCCTGATTTCTTGTAGTTCATCAGGAGTAGAATCAGTCCCAATCTTAATGACCTTATTTGGTTCCAACTGCAACTCCATGTACTCTTTCTTATCAATATCAATCCGATGTTTTTTGGACCGATCATGCTGATCAAACAAACTTTCTAGAGTGATAAGACCCTTCGGAATATGATTATTCTGCAACTGAATTAGACCTTCAGTTTCTTCGTGCTCCAAGGTTCTTCCTTCAATGGTGGCAGCTTCTTGAATCAAAAAGTTGACAATTTGTTCATCACTCTCAAAGACCTACCAGAAAGTATCTTTTTCTAGGACACTAGGCCTGTACACCATCCTTACTGTCTTTGGTTTCTTGACTACCTACTCAATGGGATAAAAATTTGCTCCAAGGGATGCTAAGAGATCTACGTGCTTATTCAGCTCCCGAGAAATGGCCTGAATATTCAGAGCTGTGAAAAACTCAAACAGGTCCCAAAATTGATTGTGATATGCTTTGAGATAATGCTGCTTGGAAATACACCTATTTGTTACCTGGTTTACAATCAGCTCAGAATCACCAAAAATCTATAACTGTTCGATTCCCAACTTCCTTGCCTTTTTCAAGCCTAAGCATAATGCTTCGTACTCGGCAACATTGTTAGTACAATTCCAAGTAAGACGATATGAATATGTTCTTTGTAAACCAGAAGGAGAAATCAAAACAATACCTACTCTTGCATCGTTTTTGCATCTAGCCCCATCAAAATATAACTTCCATAGTTGATCCGTGACAGAGCTCTGATCATCTTAGTTAGAAAATACTTGCCTTGTGCCATCCTCTGGTTTTTGGATAGAATAACAACCGATTTCAGTCTTTAGCATAGCGTTGAAATCAAGCATGGAAAACCCGTCTTCCAACTGAAGCTCCTCTAAAACCTCATTCATCAAATCAGAACCCTCTAACTCTTCGGTTAGCAAGTTAACAGACTACATGGTATTTCCTGCTTCTTCTAGCTTCTCTATATGAAAAAAGGAGGGTTTTTCATTCTAAATCCTGAGTCTTTTACCTTTGAAAGGGATTTCTAAGTGGGAATAATCCAGTGCAAGGTAACCTCCCAACTTTGCAGTAAACTCTCTGGATAAGCACATACTAAAATACGGTTCTAGATCTACCACAATAATCTCTTGAATGACTGTAATCTGAGGCAAAGTGTGTAAAACAATTGGGACATCCTTGATTACACCCATCGTTTTCATAGGAGTACCATCTAACTGCAAGACTCCAGGGTTACTTCGTGTGTATTCCATACCCATAACTTCGCAAACTGCCTTTGGCATGACAATTGTAGCGGCTCCAGAATCTATCATACAGTTATGAACGATCCAACCCTCTATTTGCAATGATAGATAAAATGGGAGCTGTCTAATTTTACCAGTGATAGAAGTGGTTAAAGCTTGAGCATAAATTGTCTAGGTAGAACCCTTCTCACTATCCTTCATAGATTTTAAAGATTCTTGTAATAAATCTACCTGCCCAGGCAATTGCAGTGCATCATAAAGACTAACCTTAGCTAGGGTCTTCTTCAGTTCTTCAACAATGTTGTATGTTACCGTAGCAGATTCCTTCTTTTCAACGGGGTGATCATATCTGCTCCGATACTGCTGAGTAGCTTCCACTCTCAGCCTCTTTCTCAATGAAGGGTACTTCAGTTTTTCTCTAGCTTGCTCCTCTACTTCTGATCTCGCCTGTGCAGGTGTGGCCTTTTCTTGTACTCTATGTTGAACAGGATCTTTCGGCAAAACAGGCGCATCAAGCTTTGACGCTGGCACATGAATCTTCACTGGTTTCTTCAAATCAGCTGACACTTTTAATGGCTCTAGTTCAGCAGGATCTACTGTAACAGGCTTCTTTCCAGACCTTGTGAGAAAAGAAACTTGCTCTTTAGATGGAACCCTTAAACTGTAACCTAGTTCAGAGATCATATTGACTTGCCCTCCCGAAGAACTAGCAGCCAATGTCTGCACATAATTCAAATGAACCATTCAAGTGTCTTCTCCATGGGGATCATTGCATGTCGAACACCAATATGTTCTTTCAGCAAGGACTGCATCTTCATTTGCCAAAACAGTAAGGTTTTTCTCAGGTGCTTTGTGTTGAGCAAGGTGCAGCAAAAGAATTGCAAAAGTATTGTCATTGTTGTCAACACAGTCAGATTGATGCAGTTGATGCAGTTCAGAGGTCAGTCAGATCAAGTGCAGAAAGTTTCAAGGAAAATGAAGTGACCCAGATTCGAAACTGGCAAAAAGAGACAAGGAAGAAAACTGTCGCGATATCGCGACATGTTTTCTGTCGCGATTTCGCGACATGGTCGAGGAGAGAGAAGGCGCAGCCGAAAATGTCACGATTTCGCGACATGTCGAGTTTTCATTGAGGAGAGAGAAAATGTGTCGCGATTTCGCGACAAAAAGTAGGAGAGAGAAAATGCACGCCAAATTGTCGCGATTTCGCGACATGGCCGAGGAGAGAGAAGATGCGAGCAAAACTGTCACGATTTCGCGACATGCTGGCAGAGAAGGAAACAAAGGTGTAGCGATATCGCTACATGTTGAAATGAATGGAAACAAAGGTGTAGCGATATCGTTGCATGATGAAAATACATGGAACTAAGGTGTAGCGATTTCGCTACATGTTGAAACAAAGAGAAACTAAGGTGTAGCGATTTCGCTACATGTTGAAACAAAGAGAAACTAAGGTGTAGCGATGGCGCTACATGTTGAAACAAAGGGAAACTAAGGTGTAGCGATTTCGCTACTAGTCAAAAGTGTAGAACTAAAAGATGCAAGAATGATATTACAAGTCAAAATTTCATGAAAAGAGGCAAGGTAAAAGCACAAGGCACAAAGTTGTAGCGATTTCGCTACTGCATGGAGCAAAGAGCGTACGAAAGCCAAAAGCGTCGCGATTTCGTGACAAGAAGATTGATGACGTCAGCAAGAGCCGAAAGCATCGTGATTTTGTGACAAGGAGGATGATGACTTCGAAGAGCGAAAGTGTCGCGATTTCGTGACATGTTCCATTTTTGCTGGAGTTGGCAAGGAGAGTTGTACGGAAGAGCAAAGTGTCACGATTTCGTGACATGTTCCTTTTTCGCTGCTGTTGGCAAAGAAGAGTGTACGGAAGCCGAAAGTGTCACGATTTCGTGACAGCATTGATGATGACGTCAGCAAAGTTGAAAAGTGTCACGATTTCGTGACAGGATGAAAGGAAAGCTGCTGGAAGCCGAAAGCGTCGTGATTTTGCGACAGCATTGATGATGACGTCAGCAAAGTTGAAAAGTGTCACGATTTCATGACAGGATGAAAGGAAAGCTGTTGGAAGCCGAAAGCGTCGCGATTTCGTGACAGCATTGAGGATGACGTCAGCAAAAGTTCAAAGTGTCGCGATATCGCGACAAGATGCAGGGAAAGCTTCCAAGAGCCAAAACGGTCACGATTTCGTGACATGCTTAAGGATGACGTCAGCAAAAGTTCTAAGTGTCGCGATATCGCGACATGAGCGGGGGAAAAGCTTTCAAGGCCAAAATGGTCATGATTTCGCGACAACCTTCAGGGTGACGTCAGCATAAGTTAAAAGTGTCACGATATCGCGACAGGTAACAGTCTGGCAGGTAAAACCCGTAGGAACATGCAAGGTGACACGTGTCGAAAAAAGCAGACTTAAACGTTGACAGGTGTTGGACATGCAATGCAACAGCCAAACATGCATAATTGAAACGCATTCGAAAAGCCGAATATGAAGGATAATAAAAGCATTCGAAAGGTCGTATTTGCAGGCATTCTAACAGACGTATTTGAAGCATACAGAAAAGCCGAACATGAAGAATCGAAAAGCTTTCGAAGAATCACATATGGAGTTTCGAAAAAGCATTCGAAAAGCCGTATTCGAAGAAATTGAACAGTCGAAGTGCATGAAACAAAATTGTCGTATTGCATGGTTTCCAAAAGACGTATTGCGGGGTTTCGAACAGTCGAAGTGCATGGAACCGAACAACCGTATTGCATGGATTCGAACAGTCAGAGTATGTGATTCGATTGCATGCAGGATTGAAAGGTTATAAAAGAATAATCGTACAGAGAAGATGTTGCTGCTGTTAGAGAGAAATTGTTGTAAAAGGAGAGTTAGAAAAGAATCAAGAGAAAAATAAGCAGAGCCGTGAGAGTGTGCAGAGTTGAGTTAATTGCAGACCAGTCAGGGTCGTGCATAAAGTGAAGACATTTTTATGTCATTCTAAATTTATCAGAATTGCAGTCCAAGTTGGTGCTTGGTACTAGGAGTTGGTGCTCCATCTCATTGCGTGCAGAAAATTACAGGGGTTGGTGCTCCTTCCAGCTTGGTGCCGGTAAAGTGTTTGTAAAATTGATTTTGCAAAGACTCGGATTTGGATTGGAGTCCAAGCAATCATTTTTGAGGAGTAGCCAAATTGGTGAACCTCGGTATATTGAGTGTTGTGGTGTGCTCTCTTGTTCAAGTTGTTTTTCAGTTGTCAAGTTCTCTTTATTTCATATTAAATGTTGTAGATATAAAAATTAATAGCTACACTGATTCACCCCCCCTCTCAGTGTCATTGTGTAATCATCAATTGGTATCAAAGCAAGGTTCCTTGTACAAGCTTAATCAGCTAAGGAGATCTTGGAAGAAACAATGGCAGGTGGTGAAGGATTTTCATCCAACAAAGCTCCCTTATTTGATGGAACAAATTACACCTTCTGGAAACTCAGAATGCAAACATATCTGAGTGCATTGGGATACGATATTTGGGATTTCGTAGATAGTGGATACACAACACCCACTACCCCTCCAACAGATATCGCCGAGAAAAAGAAATTTGAAAACAACTCCAAAGCTAAGAATGCCATAATGTGTGGGCTTGTTGACAGTGAACCGATAAGAGTCATGAGTTGTAAATCACTAAAGGACATGTGGGATAAATTGAAGAGCATTCATGAAGGAGACAGTAAGATTAAGGAAGCAAAACTGCAAACTCATCGAGCACAGTTCGAAGCACTGCAAATGAAGGAAGATGAAAACATAGAAATTTATATGCTGAGAGTCAACGAAATTATTAATGCAATCAGAGGACTTGGTGAAGAAATTGATGATGCAGTTGTTGTGAAAAAGGTTCTCAGAACACTTCACAAAATATTTAACTCCAAAGTCTCTGCAATAGAAGAGGCAAAAGATCTAAACAACTTCAGCATGGATGAGTTGCATGGTTCCCTGACAACCATATGAAATGAGAATAGGACAAACCAAGTCTACAGACAGAGAAGCAGCTTTTAAAGCACACAAGAATGTAAAAGCTGAACATGAATCTGAGGATGAAGGAACACTGGATGAAACAGAAGCCAATTTTGTTCGAAAACTCACAAAAGGAAAAGGAAAATATAGAGGGAAGCTACCTTTTAAATGCTTCAATTGTGGAGGAGTCGGTCATTTTGCAGCCAAATGTCCAATGCAGGAGAGAACCAAAAATGGTGAAGGTTCACACCAAGAAAAAGGTGACTGGAAGAAGAAACAAAATTTCAGAAAGAACAACTTCAAGAAGAAAAGCTTCATAACCAAGAATGTCAACAGTTCTGAAGAAAGCACAGATGAGGAGTCTGAAGAAGAAGGAGGTGAAGCTCTGTTCATGGCACTTGAAGAAGAAAGAACAGAGGAAAATCAGGAAGGTGATGAAAATTCCAAGGATGAAGTTGAAGTGTATTTGGAAGGAGAATTGGTTGCTGCACTTGAAGAGTTGAGTGCGAAAGGAAGAAGAATAAAAATTTTTCAAAGAAATTAGAGAATGCCACAGACATAATAAACAATCTGAAAATACAGACAGAGGAATTCAAGAAAATGTCTGAAGTTCTTGATGAACAATTAACTGTAAAGACAGTTGAATGCAGCAAGCTAGAGGAAGACATTGTTAAGTTAAGGATGCAGTTAGAGGAGATGAATAGAAAATTGAACTGTTTTCATAAGTTTGAAGAAAGTACTGTAAAGTTGGATAAAATGTTAAATAACCAAAGGCCTTCTGGCATCAAATTTGGTTTAGGCTTTGATGAAGGAGAATCTTCAAAGGATTCAAAGAACTTGAATATAGAACCCACAAAGAAAGAAGAAAAGATCATGGTTGAACCAGAAAAACAAAATCATGCAAAAGAAAACAATAATGCCAGATTCAAGAAGAATACCGACAAAGATGGATTCACAAAAGTCACACATCCGAGGAGGAGAAGAGTCATGGCTCCTACTTCAAACCGGCAAAGACCGGCACCCAGGTTTAATCATGCATTTTCTGGTTATTGTTTTAAATGCAATGCTTATGGCCATAAGATTTCAGATTGCAGGCATAATGTATCTCAAAGGAATTTTACCAGTAGAAATGTTTTTTCTCCTTTAATGAATTATGCAGTTGAATGTTATAATTGTCATAATTTTGGACATATTGCTAGAAACTGCAGAAGCACTTTTGCATCAAATAATTATCAGGGTAGAAAATCTCAGCCAAGTGGGTTGAAACAAAACCAGAAATTTCCTGAAAAACAGGCACATGCTAATGAAAGGACAAAGGCAAAACAAGTAGCAAAATCTGCTATCAAACCAGAATGGAAAGAAAAGGAATCTTTGATTGTCCAGACTGCTTTTAAAGCTCATAACAAATCAGCACCTTGGATACTTGATAGTGGTTGTTCCAGTCACATGACAGGTGACAAGCAAAAGTTTGAGAATTTACAGAATTATGAAGGTGGTTCTGTGAAATTTGGAAATAATGATGGAGCAAAGATTGTTGGAAAGGGATCAGTCAAGATCAGTGATGGCAATATAAAATCAAAAGAAGTCTTGTTTGTAATTGGCCTGAAGCATAACTTGCTAAGTGTAAGTCAAATATGTGACAGAGGTCATGATGTAATCTTCAAGGAGGGCTGTGAAGTAAGAAAGACAAAAAATGGAAAGTTAATAGCCACTGGACTGAGAACTTCAGGAAATCTGTATACACTTTCAGAAACCGCAGAAGGAACATGCTTGATGGGACAGGAAGATGAAAACCGGCTATGGCACAAGAGGCTTGGGCATATTAGTTTTGACAACTCGGCAAAAATCAGTTCAAAAAGAGCAGTTAGAGATATACCAAACATTGGCAAACCTGTAAATAGCATCTGTGAGTCATGCCAAAAGGGAAAACAAACCAGAGCCACTTTCAAAGCAAAAGAATACTTCACTAGCAAGCCATTAGAACTAATTCACACTGATCTATGTGGACCCATGAGAACTGAAAGCATAAATGGACACAAATATTTTATGCTATGTATAGATGACTACTCAAGAATGACATGGGTACTATTTCTGAAACTCAAGTCAGAAGCCTTTGAAATGTTTAAAACCTTCAAAAATCTTGTTGAAAATCAATCAGGAAAAAGAATTAAATGCCTAAGATCAGACAGGGGAGGAGAGTTTATCTCCGAAGAATTTGCAGAATATTGTCAAAAACATGGGATAAGAAGACAGTTTTCAGCAGCTAGGACACCTCAGCAGAATGGTGTTGTAGAAAGGAAGAATAGAACAGTGCAGGAAATGGCAAGGACAATGCTGGCAAAAAACAAAATAGCTGACAAATTTTGGAAAGAGGCAGTTCATACTGCAGTTTACATTCAAAACAGGTGCATGCTGAGACCACATGAAAGCAAAACAGCTTATGAGTTGTGGTTTGGCAGAAAGGCAACAGCAAGACATTTCAAAGTATTTGGCAGCAAGTGCTACATAAAACGGATTGAAGATAACCTCGGTAAATTTGAAGATAGAGCTGATGAAGGTATCTTTCTCGGTTACTCAACAAAAAGCAAGGCATACACATGTTACAACAAGAAGTTGAAGAAAATTGTTGAAAGTGTTGATGTAAAAGTTGATGAAGGTAGAGAACAAGAAACTACTTATCAAGAAAACTACCCTATGTATGAAGAAGTCATTGAAGGTGATGATGAAAAAGAAACAGAGAAGAATCAGAAAATTGATCCAGATAGTGTAAAAACTGAATCTGAAGAAGAAGAAAACAGGAAATTTAAAACAGACAACTGGTAGAAAAATCATCCAAGTGAACAGATTATTGGGGATCCCACAGATGGTATTCAAACAAGAAGAACAACAGTGAGGAACTATTCTCTATTATCTAGTATTGAACCTAAAAATGTTGTTGAAGCAAGCACTGATGAAAGTTGGATGAAGGCAATCAATGAAGAACTAGATCAGATAGAGAAAAACAATACCTGGGAATTAGTACCTAGACCAACAAATAAAAACATAATTGGTACTAAATGGGTTTTTAGAAATAAATTGAATGAAGATGGGCAGGTTGTCATAAATAAGGCAAGATTGGTATGTAAAGGCTATGCTCAGGTTGAAGGCATTGATTTTGAAGAAACTTTTGCACCGGTAGCTGGACTAGAGGCAATCGAGATGTTTCTGCATTAGCAGCTCATAAAAACTTCAAAGTATATCAAATGGATGTAAAATCAGCATTTTTGAATGGAAAACTGGAAGAAGAGGTTTACATTGAACAACCCGATGGCTTCCAACTTGGTGAAAATCCAGATTTTGTTTGCAGGTTAAAGAAAGCTTTATATGGATTAAAACAGGCACCCAGAGCATGGTATGCAAGGCCGGATAATTATCTAATTAAACAAGGGTTTAAGAAAGGTTTGGTGGATAGCAACTTATATGTCAAAACAGAGAAGGGTCATCTTATTGTTCTTGTTGTTTATGTAGATGACATAATATTTGGCAAAGACAGATGGATGAATATCGCAAAGACATATCAATTAAAATGAAAAAAGAATTTGAGATGTCAATGATTGGTGAACTTTCTTATTTCTTAGGTCTGCAGGTCAATCAAAATGAAAAAGGCATTTTTATTTCTCAAGTTAAATATGTAAAAGAAATGCTGAAAAAGTTCACAATGGAAGACAAGAAACCGGTCAAGCACTCCCATGACAACAAGTCGCAAGTTGAGCAAGGATGATAAATCCCCGGATGTAGATCAAACAATGTACAGTGTCTATGATTGGAAGCCTCATTGTATTTAACGACCACTAGACCAGAATATATTACAAGCAATATGTATGGTTGCAAGATTTCGAAGCCGATCCCAAAGAAACTCATGTAACAAATTGTAAAGAGGATTTTCAGATATCTCAAGGGCACTATGGATTATGGGTTGTGGTACCCAAAAGGTAAAGATTTCACTTTGATTGCATATTCGATGCAGATTGGGCAGGATGTACTGATGACGGAAAGAGCACAAGTGGAGGAGCATTTTATCTTGGTGACAGGCTGGTAGCATGGCACAACAAGAAACAAGAATCAGTATCTCTATCCATCGCAGAGGCAGAATACATTGCAGCAACAACATGTTGTACTCAGATATTATGGATGAGACAAACGTTGAAAGATCTTGGTATTCATTTCAATGAACCAATTTCAATTAAATGTGATAACACTAGTGCTATCAACATATCCAAGAATCCAGTAATGCATTCAAGAACCAAACATATTGCAATCCGATATCATTTCTTGAAGGATAAAGTTGCAGAAGGAGAGGTTAAATTGGATTTTGTTCCAACTACAGAGCAAGTAGCTGATATATTCACAAAACCTTTGCCAAAGGAAGTATTTGAATACCTTCGGAAGAAGTTGGGAGTAGTCACACCACCCAAGCACTGACTAGCTATGGGAAACACATTCTCAGGGGGAGCATTCAAACTTTTTAAGTCTGAGAATGTTGTGCATAGACTCATGGGGAGTCTACAGCAGCCCTTTGGTATTATTGGCAAAGGGGGAGAAGAAATTAAGCAAGGTTGCAAGTGTGTTGCCAACAATTCCAAAGGGGGAGATTGTTGAGCAAGGTGCAGCAAAAGAATTGCAAAAGTATTGTCATTGTTGTCAACACAATCAGATTGATGCAGTTCAGAGGTCAGTCAGATCAAGTGCATAAAGTTTCAAGGAAAATAGAAGTGACCCAGATTCGAAACTGGCAAAAAGAGACAAGGAAGAAAACTGTCGCGATATCGCGACATGTTTTCTGTCGCGATTTCGCGACATGGTCGAGGAGAGAGAAGGCGCAGCCAAAAATGTCACGATTTCGTGACATGTCGAGTTTTCGTTGAGGAGAGAGAAAATGTGTCGCGATTTCGCGACAAAAAGTAGGAGAGAGAAAATGCACGCCAAATTGTCGCGATTTCGCGACATGGCCGAGGAGAGAGAAGATGCGAGCAAAACTGTCGCGATTTCGCGACATGCTGGCAGAGAAGGAAACAAAGGTGTAGCGATATCGCTACATGTTGAAATGAATGGAAACAAAGGTGTAGCGATATCGCTGCATGATGAAAATACATGGAACTAAGGTGTAGCGATTTCGCTACATGTTGAAACAAAGAGAAACTAAGGTGTAGCGATTTCGCTACATGTTGAAACAAAGAGAAACTAAGGTGTAGCGATGGCGCTACATGTTGAAACAAAGGGAAACTAAGGTGTAGCGATTTCGCTACTAGTCAAAAGTGTAGATCTGAAAGATGCAAAGCATTGATATTACAAGTCAAAATTTCATGAAAAGAGGCAAGGTAAAAGCACAAGGCACAAAGTTGTAGAGATTTCGCTATCGCATGGAGCAAAGAGCGTACGAAGCTAAGCGTCGCGATTTCGTGACAAGAAGATTGATGACGTCAAGAGCCGAAAGCGTCGCGATTTCGTGACAAGGAGGATGATGACGTCAGCAAGAGCCAGAAGCGTCACGATTTCGTGACATGTTCCATTTTCGTTGGAGTTGGCAAGGAGAGTTGTACGGAAGAGCAAAGTGTCACGATTTCGTGACATGTTCCTTTTTCGCTGCTGTTGGCAAAGAAGAGTGTACGAAAGCCGAAAGTGTCACGATTTCGTGACAAGCAGGATGATGACGTCAGCAAAGTTGAAAAGTGTCACGATTTCGTGACAGGATGAAAGGAAAGTGTGAAGCCGAAAGCGTCGCGATTTCGCGACAAGCATTGATGATGACGTCAGAAAAGTTGAAAAGTGTCACGATTTCGTGACAGGATGAAAGGAAAGTCTGGAAGCCGAAAGCGTCGCGATTTCTCGACATCATTGAGGATGACGTCAGAAAAAGTTCAAAGTGTCGCGATATCGCGACAAGATGCAGGGAAAGCTTCCAAGAGCCAAAACGGTCACGATTTCGTGACATGCTTAAGGATGACGTCAGCAAAAGTTCTAAGTGTCGCGATATCGCGACATGAGCGGGGGAAAAGCTTTCAAGGCCAAAATGGTCATGATTTCGTGACAACCTTCAGGGTGACGTCAGCATAAGTTAAAAGTGTCACGATATCACGACAGGTAACAGTCTGGCAGGTAAAACCCGCAGGAGCATGCAAGGTGACACGTGTCGAAAAAGCCGACAGAAAATCATGCAAATAAAAGTAAAGTCGAGACGCTAAACGTTGACAGGTGTTGGACATGCAATGCAACAACCAAACATGCATAATTGAAACGCATTCGAAAAGCCGAATATGAAGGATAATAAAAGCATTCGAAAGGTCGTATTTGCAGGCATTCTAACAGACGTATTTGAAGCATACATAAAAGCCGAACATGAAGAATCGAAAAGCTTTCGAAGAATCACATATGGAGTTTCGAAAAAGCATTCGAAAAGCCGTATTCGAAGAAATTGAACAGTCGAAGTGCATGAAACAAAATTGCCGTATTGCATGGTTTCCAAAAGACGTATTGCAGGGTTTCGAACAGTCGAAGTGCATGGAACCGAACAACCGTATTGCATGGATTCGAACAGTCAGAGTATGTGATTCGATTGCATGCAGGATTGAAAGGTTATAAAAGAATAATCGTACGAGAGAAGACGTTGTCATTGTTAGAGAGAAATTGCTGTAAAAGGAGAGTTAGAAAAGAATCAAGAGAAAAATAAGCAGAGCCGTGAGAGTGTGCAGAGTTGAGTTAATTGCAGACCAGTCAGGGTCGTGCATAAAGTGAAGACATTTTTATGTCATTCTAAATTTATCAGAATTGCAGTCCAAGTTGGTGCTTGGTACTAGGAGTTGGTGCTCCATCTGTTGCAGCAAAAAATTACAGGGGTTGGTGCTCCTTCCAGTTGGTGCTGGTAAAGTGTTTGTAAAATTGATTTTGCAAAGACTGGATTTGGATTGGAGTCCAAGCAGTCATTTTTGAGGAGTAGCCAAATTGGTGAACCTCGGTATATTGAGTGTTGTGGTGTGCTCTCTTGTTCAAGTTGTTTTTCAGTTGTCAAGTTCTCTTTATTTCATATTAAATGTTGTAGATATAAAAATTAATAGCTACACTGATTCACCCCCCCCTCTCAGTGTCATTGTGTAATCATCACTTTGCTTGTTGAAGCAGCTTGTTCTCTAGTAATTGGCGGAGGTTGAAATCTCCTAGGCTGGAAATCTCGCTCAGGTTGCTTCCTTTCAATAAGCGTGATCTTATTACCCATTGCTCTTATTGCAAAATTGGCAAATTTTACCTCTTGCAGGAGTGCTGTATAAGGATCAGGATTTACAGGTGCAGGAGGTGCTGGTAAGGTCAAAGGTGCTGGTGGTGTCGGTAATGCTGGGAATGAAGTGGAAGCGGGGAATGGCAGAATGCTAGGTGCAGGTAACTGGAGATTTGCTGAAGTAGACAACTAAGGAACTGGGATGCGTGTAATTTGAGGAGCACTGGAATTCCATGATGGGACAGGGTACATAGTAGACATAGATTGCGAAAAAGAACTAGGATATAAATGCTATGGAATATCGAGTAAAATGGGCATTGCTACCTTTGGGGGAAGCCTGCCAATCACAATCAAGTCTGCCTCTGCCTTTTGTGCTTGCTCGAACAGTTTTGGGAAAGTCATCACATTGGACTGCCTGATCGCCAAGCCAATATCTGTATTGAATTCTCAGAGGTAGTAAAACGTATCTTGCTCAGGGGTAGGGCGAAGTCCTTCAGGCACTCGCTGCCAGCTTCTGGTGAAACGAACATTGAAATCTGTAATTGTCTCCTACGGGTGCCTCTGGATCGCATTAAACTGGTGCAACAATGAAAATGGGTCAGCTTGTTCATGAAAATTCTTAACTAACAATTCTCCTAGCTGATCCCAGGATGCAATAGTGCCTGGTTGCAGAGATCGATACCAGTACAACAATTTTCCTCTTAAGGATAACACTAAGAGCTTCACCATCACATCTCCATCTGTTATATCATGAATAGTTGCCAGAGAAGCCACATCATGAATATGTTGGTATGCAGTCTTTCCTGTACCATCATAGGTTGGCAATGCTTTCAGAGCGGCCTGGGGAACTGGATTTTGAGCCTGCAAATTCAAGGCTCCCGAGCCGTTCCATGCTTGAAACTCGTCGGGGTGGAGGATACTGGGCCATTGGAAGTAGTGTATGTAACTGAGAAGATGGAAAACTAGTAACAATACCAGGAATTTGTGTGGATATGGCAGATGATGCAAGGAATGGGGAAACCAACCTAGAATGTTCACCTTTTTTTGTGATGTCAAGTTCAAAAAACTCAACAAGATCTTCAACTTTTTTAGACTTCGATCTCGTGATCATGAAGTACGACTTTTCATCGCATCCACATTCAGAGATTTCTGGGTACTGCAGAGTCACCAAATGCTCTAACTTTACTGCATGAAGGTGAACATTAAACCTTCAATACTATGGGATCTTTCTGAGACAGAAGAAGTCTGTCCCATCGAGCATGCCAAAAACTATTGGTCATGAATCTGCCACAGAAAAGGATTTTCTAAAACTATGCACCCTAGACTCGGCCAACATTGAAAGGCTAGGAGAAAGAGATGTCTACCAGACCAATCTGTAGAGAGGTCTGGTTCCCTTACTAAAACTAAGTTTGATTTCAGATTAAAGCTGCAGGAAAGAGATGGAAAATACACAGAAAGAAACAAGAAATTATGGAAAGAGATGGGAAATATGGCCGTAGGCCAAATTTGTTAGATCGGGGAAAAGAAACTCAACAAGATGGAACTTCAAGTGTATAAACAACATAAGCTAACAGAAAATAGCATAATTCATTTACGACCTTGCGCAAACTACCTCCAAGATTGCATTCCAGAACTTACTTTCTTACTAGCAGTATTCAAATTCAAATGCAAAATTTAAATCTAACAGCAGATCAGAAAGACAAGCATAATCAAGAAATGCATGAAATAGAAGGAAAGTACACAAAAAGACGTTTGCAAAATCATAGGCCAAATCTCTTTCATTCATGCAAGAACTTGAAAGCTTTCATGCAATATCTCTCAAACTCCCGACCCTTGTTCTTGAGATTTACATTGGTTTATATAGAAGCCTTGCTTCTTTATAATCATTTAAAACTTGCGACGGACTTCCTAAAGATCTACAAACTATGCAACGGAAACAAGGAAATGATATCCTTAAACAGCCTTGAAGAAACCAAAAATTAAATGCAATAAAGAGTCGGTCGTCTTCATTAAATTTCTTGAAATATGCTTTAACCGTTAGAAAAATCGTGAACAACAGCTTCGAATGATGGAAATCTTCAATTCTAGTGGCTTGAACATGTTCTTCTACCTTGACCACATCAGAAATTAGCAAAACATTTAATTTTGGAGTGCTTTTAATCTTCGGAAATCGCAAAACTGCATCGGGCCGTTTAAACTACGTTTTGGCACGAAACTGTAACAGGTCGCAAAAACGTGACATGTCACGAAATCGCGACGTATCTCTGCTTCATACACTTCTGTCGCTTTCGGACCGTGAAAACCAACCATGTCACAAAATCGCTACAGGTTCAGCTTCTTTGTCTTCTTCGTCTCCTTGCCTCGTGAAAACACGACGCGTCGCAAAATCGTGACGTTTCGTACAACTATACACTTTTTCCACTTTGTCTCTACGAAAATGTGACAATGCATGATTTCGCTACATCCTTCTTTCTCTGGGCTATGTCTCCCTTATATGTCATGAAATCACGACGTTATCTTCTTACTGCTCAATCTTCTCTTCTGTGGTGCGAAAATCCGGCATGTCACGATTTTGCTACCACTTTTATGCACACTATACGGTCCTGCTTCTAAGGTGCGAAAATGCGACATTCTTGCTTTAAGTGATTCTTCAATATCTACCATGTCATGATTTCGCTACCTTTTTCATCTCTGTGGACTTTACTGATCCTGGCTGCAAAAATTTGTCATGTCACGAAATCGCTACCACTTTCTGCACTTGGCCCCTTCGTTCCACTATGTCGTGATTTTGCTACACCAACTCTGCATTCTCTACTGCTACTACTTCCTGTCGCAATTTCACGACGTCTGCTTCGCGTTTGGTTTCTTTTTCACAAATGTCACGATTTCGCTATGCCATCATGCCTTAAACTTTTCTATCTCCACCTTGCCGCGACCACGCAATATGTAGCGATTTCGCTACATCTTTCACCTTTTATGCCGCATTCAAATTTTTGTCACGATATCGCTACAAAGTTGAGTGCCATTACCCTTTGCTGAGTTATGTCGCAAAATCGTGACCTTCTCCTCTACTCTGCTCCATGCCCATAATGAGTCATGAAAACACGACATGTCGCTATTTCGCTACAACTTTGTCGTGCTACTTTCGTTGACCATTTTGACCACAAAAATCCAACGCGTTGCGATATCGCGACGGTTTTACCCCTTGCTGTCGTTGACTGCGTTGACCATGATTTTTCGACACGTCGTGAAATCGCTATGGCTTTGTATTGGTTTTCTCTCTCCTCATCCGACCCGCGATAACGTGACATGTCGCGATATCGCGATAGTTTTTAACTTTGGCTCTCCACGTTGTTTTTTTGTCACGATTTCACGACAGTATTTGAACTTAGGCGTTTTTGGCATCAAAACCTGTAGAGGAGTCAGAATTTCAACAGCTTATGCATGAATAATCAATAATCAACATAATGTGGCAAAAATGCCAACAGTTCCATGATAGGAACTTCATTTATATTGTTTGGGATTTCTTCCTCTCCCCCTCCCTTGAGGGGGTTTTCCTAATTTGTTGTCTTCAGAATCTAGAATAACCTGTTGAAATAAGAATCTATGTTTTCCATTGGCAATGTCATTATCAGTTCTAATTTTTTTATGCTTAGCATTTGATATTCTCCATCTTGTTTTTTCACTACCAAAATCTATAGGATACTTCACAGTGCTCTTGGTTTGTTTAGGACTAACTGGGGGGAGGAAATTTATTACAGAACTGGACTGCCATATTCCTCAGTCTGAAGAGTTTCACATATCTCCACTCCTACATCCAAATCTTCTCCTTTTTTCCTGTATTCCCCTGGTCAGCAGGACGGCCCCTCGATGAGGATTCACTTGGCTCCTAGTGATGATGTTAGGGAGATGAGATTTTTTATTTTCCAATGCCTCAACTTTCTTCCTAAGTTCTTCAAAATTAGGTTTTGGCTTTGGGATGCCCACTGGGCTTGAAGTATTTTCAGCATTGGGGTTTAAGGATCCCAACTTGGATGGGGATTATATATATTGGGTATTAGGGTTTGGCTTTGTGATGCCCACGGGGCTTACAGTAATTTCAGCATTAGAATTTGAGGATTCTTACTTGGATGGGGATTCTAGAGAGTTAGAAAGGTTAGCCTGAAGGTTTTGGGCTTCCATGTCTTTCGATAATCCTCCTAATCCCATATTGGATAGAATTGAAAATTTATTTGAAACTAGAGGATTGGAACTTACATGAGTATTTTGGTTGCAAACAACCTGTTGTTTTCCTTTGTCTTGTTGGGACCATGCATCCTCTCTTTTCTTTTTTGGGTAGACATAGTTTGCCTGATTGAAATCGCCTCTACCAGGGAAACTCCTCAAATTTCCTCTGTCTAGCATTCTCTTCTTCTGCTTTTCTCTATTCATTGCCAGGTTAGGGCATTGGTTGCATAAATGTCCTTGATTTTTGCATTATGCATAGAATGTTGGTCGATTCTCGTATTCTACCGACTATTTTCGATAGTATTCTCCATACTCTAGCTCCACAAACATTGGCAATTTATTATCCAAATTAGCATTTACGCAGATTCGTGCATGAGTCATCCTTGTCCTGGACAAGTGCATAGAACGATACTTGATGATAGATGATTAGAGCACAATTGGCACTGCCTCAACTACTTAATCAACAAAACATGGCACTATCCCATTTTTTGAAGGTGCAAATATATATATATTTTTAAATTTTTTGGTAGCATTTTACATGATTGTAGGCCTAAACATTTGGGGACTAACTTTTGCATACTAAAGTGTCTTGAGCACTTTTTTAGATTGTACAATTTTTTCAAGCTTTCTACATTAGAAGTATTATTTTTGGTCACAACCACATGAAGTCTACATTTTAGTATGGAAATAATGGATTAACATGTGCTCTTGTTGCATAGACTAAATTATGCCACTTGGAAAATCAATATTAAAGCTTTACTTTGATATGAGGTATTTCTCAAGTATATGAATGAGATCCCTTGAAACACTAATTTTTAAGAGAAGAAGCAACTACTCAAGGAAAAGAAGGATGAGATGCTTGGTATAATGGATCTTGATGTTGATAAGATCTATGATACTCCTTAACAACAATTTGGATCCTAAGGGTTTTCTTGACAAGTTTTATAACCTATGTGATCACATTGACTATACACAAATTAGAAGATTGGATGCAAAGCCTATTATTTTAAACATGAATAACTTTGATACCATAGGTAAATATGTTGATCAATATAAGAAATTAGAATATGATATCTACACTATCAAAGAAGCTAATGATAAGGAAAGGATATTGATGATAATAACATGATGGACATAAATTTTATTAACATTTTGTTCAACGACATATTTAAGACATATAAGACCATTATTATTGTATTTGAGATGCTTTGAGTTTACTGCCTAGCTTCTCCTCCTCCTTCCCTTGATGATGTGTTCAAGTGCCTTCTCTATCACTAGGCTTAAAGAAAAAGGCATAAGAGCTATTCTATCACCATTTAAACTCATGCAAAGAATGTTATCATGGTAGTGAATTGCCAAAAAGCCAAAGCAAGGTGATAAGAAAGCTAATAAGCCCTTCAAGAAGTTTGTTTATATCATTTGTAAGAAGATAACATTTTGTTGGATATAAATTAAGTAGTTTGAGGAAGTAACCAAAAGGAAAGGTGTTGATTCTACTCTCTTGTATGCTCAGAGTGAGGATGACCATGATAAAAAAACTTTATAGGCATATATAGTTGTTTACTCAATATATTGGTCATGCACCTAGGTGTTGTAGGTGAGTTGGAGAGGAGAGGGCAATCCTCCAAGGGAGGTCCCAGGTTCAAATCTTCACCCTGCCAAAAAGCTGAATTGGGTATCTAAAATCCAATTGATAATGTTGGTGCGGGCAGGGGTCGGGTGCGACCCCCGAGTGACTTTGACGGTGTAGTACCCCCCTGTTTGTGGTCTCTCAGACCAAGGTGGCTCCGCAAGGGGTTTTTCGCTATATATATATATATTGGTCATGCACTTCTAATGAGTGGATTACAATTTTAGGGGCTACTTGACACATGACCAAGCATCATCATCTCTTACATGACTATAAAATTCTACATTATGGAGAGCATTTTGTTAATGGGGATGACTCATATTTATAGGTGGTTGGGTGTGTTCAAGCACATGTTGGTTCTTCTTCATTTGATAAAGTACTTCATGTTTCTAGTATGAGATCCAATATTTTGTCTACTCATTTTATTACCCATATAAATAAGAAGTTAAAGTTTTGGTCAAATAAATGAATGATAAATAAAATTGATGATGGTTTCAAGATAATTGCCTTGTGATATTACAATGAGTTAGATTATATGTATAAACTTGGTGATTGTCTGACTTCTTATTTTTCCTCTCTTTAGAAGAAAGACTTTGTAGCTATGGTGGTACATGCAAATGATGTTATTCAATGATGCCATCATAGACTTGGGTATCCTATCTATGGATCTTTGAGTTAAATGACTTAACCTCAATCATGTATTGGGATTCATCCTATTTCTTCCCTTAGTGGTGTTTGTGAGATGTATATTTTGGGGAAGCATCATAGTCCTTTAGAAAAGGGATTTCTATGCATGTTATATGACCCTTGGATCTCATTCATAAAAATATTTGTGGATCCATGGTGCACATTATTTTTCTACGAATAATTACTTTCTTACCTTCATTAATTATTTCTCCTAGTATGTATGGTTGTACACTATTCATACTAAATATAAGGATTTTGGTAAGTTCAAGTACTTTAAGGTATTTATGGAAAATCAATTCAAGATGAAGATCAAGTGCTCAAGGACAAGCAAAGGAGGTGAGTATTTGAGTAATGTTTTCATGGATTTCTTGACTCTTCGTTATATTTTCTTTTAGATGATTGTACATTTTATCCTAAGGAAGAATGAGGTGGCTGAGAAAAATAGTTTGATCACTAATAATATGTTAGATGCATGTTGCATACTAGGTAGATGGCACCCAAGTTTTAGGGTGAAGTAGTGTGTTGTGTTGTTTATATCATCAAGAGGACTCTGAATCAAGCCATTCAAGGTATGTCTCCTCTTGAGAGATTGATAGTCTATAAGCCTAATGTGTTTTAGTTTTACATATTTGGGTCCAAAACATAGGTCCATATCCCCAAAGATGATAAAAAGTTAAATCAAATGGTCATCAATGCATTTTTATGGGGTATTGTGATACCTACAAGGGCTATCACCTCTATGATTTCAAAAGGTGGGATGTTCTTATTCCATGAGATGTGGTCTTTGATGAGGTTCTTCCAACTACTCCTTCAAGTTCTCTTTCTACTCTTTGGTTGAGGATATTTCTTTATTTTCTTTGATGGTCCTTGATACTCTCTCAAATATTCCTATTGGTACCATTCTAATTGTTCTAGCTTCTTTATCTTTCCATAGATATATTTTAGTTGAGCCTTCTGATTTGACTCCTCTTCTAATAATGTCTTCTCTAGGACTTGTAATTTATATCATGAACATATGATCTTGGTCTTGCTAAGCCTTGTGCATTGTGATGGATCTTGAGGTGGATGGTGAGTTTAGATTCGATACTTTAATTTTGGCTTTTGATGTTGTTCGTTTACTAAATGTTCCATAATGTTCTATGGTTCATCTAACACCAAAGTGGGTGTGGATCCTCCTTCAAGATGTTCAACCCATTCTCTTGTAGGACCATCATTGAAAGGATTTCTCTTAGACCCTTATCTTGAAGGTTGATGACTTTGTAGATATCATCACTTATTTCCACACTAAGGGCTACCCAAGTTGGGGAATTATTATGCTTGTTGGGTATGAATCCCTGATTAACAATAAGACATGAGAACTTATTCCTCTTCTATAAGTAAAAAAGGTAATTAGATGTAAATGAGTCTATAAGACTAAGTATAATTCCCATGGTTAAGTGAAGAAGCACAAAAAAACACCTTGTTACTAAAGTATTACCTTGGGAGGAAATTGACTTGTTATGAACCACTCTTCTCATTATAAAAAATCATTCACCAATATGTAGAAATATCAAACATACATCCATAATAAATTTCACAATATGAATCCACATAATAAAATAGAGATTGATAATATCCTCGAGGTAGGGAAACATCATACAATACTCCTTATTTTAAGGAAGCCACTCCACAATATCTCCAGGTCCATGAGCCAAGAATTTTACAAGAATACTTCATATATGACCTTTTTTACAATGGGGATACATCTCTCTTTATACAAGAGTGCGATGGTTCACATTCCATGAGTTACAAGAACACCCATGTGGAGGTTCACCTTCCAAGAGTTACAAGATGACCCATGTGGTGGTTCACCTTGCATAAGTTACAAAGTGCATAATAATATGACAATATTCCTTGATGGTTACATATGACAATATTCTCTAACGGTTACATATATTATTTTATGACATTATTCTCCTACCTATTTCTAACTTGACATGTGGCCTTCTAATGAATAATGGTTACATAAGTAACATTTACATCATAGTGGGTCCACATTAGCCAATAATTAATTTATGGCTCATATCAATATACAATACAATATTAAATTATTAAGTACATATCTTGGGTACCTAACATTCCATCCCCCTTACAAAATGTTTCATCCTCGAAACATTAGAAGAGGCTAAATAATATTATTTGTTAATCCATGCTAAGTATTGGTGCCAACCTCGATCATCCATACATCCTAGTGAAACTATGATTGGTGGTGGTTTTCATTGATGCCAATGCCATGTGTTGGAAGCATAAATTTCACTTTTTTTCATCCATACCTGCTTGCATTTATGACTTGTATCATATCCAAAGTTTTGTCTCTTATGATTTCTTGTATGTCCATCATAGCTTCTTTGTTGCTCTATGCCTTATCTCCATGGTTTTTGCCTCTCATTGTAGTGTGGATGGTGATATAATCTAACCTTAGCCTGTTGTTCTACTTGTTTTTGCTCCTCTCTTGCTCCCTTATTTTGGTTCATCTTTTGATTTTGTTTCTTCTTTGATTTCTATTACTACCTCCTCCTTAGGTTTTGTTTTAGGTTCTTTTGTTTTTTCTTCACTTTTTTTAAGCAAAAAACCCCTTGTGGGGCCACCTTGGTCTGAGAGACCATGACCAGGGGGTTCTACACCATCAAAGTCACCCGGGAGTCACCCCCGACCCTATCCGCACCAACATTATCAATTGGATTTTGGTTACCCAATTCAACTTTTTGGTAGGGTGGAGATTCAAACTTGGGACCTCCCTTGGAGGATTTCCCTCTCCTCTCCAACTCACCTACAACACCTGGGTGCTTGTTTGTTCTTCACTTTGTTACCTTGCAATAACTACATGTTTTTCCTTATATTGAGAAATGTCATGTAATTTTATCTTCTTATTTTGGTACTATAAATTCATGAAATTTTTTTGCACATTAATATTAATAGTACCCAAAGAATGCAACCAAGGATAACCAAGAACATTATTTTTACACATTAATGAATTTCTTTGCTTGAACTTGCAACCCCTTAGTCAAAGACATATTAATAAAATTATATTTTCTACTAGGGTTAATGGAAACAATAATATTTTTTACTTTGAATGCAACCATGAACTTGCAAAATAGAACTTTTGCATTTAAATAATTTTTTTGACCATTGTTTGGCCCTGATACACAAGGTGTAGTTTTCATAGCTATCATATAATTATCCTTTTATTTGGATCCCCATTTGATTAAGAATGCAACTTCAAAATTTCCCATGTATATATATTTATGAGCATACATAAAGTTTGAAAACCAATAATAAGCTTCCTTTTGCAAAGAAAAATAAAGGCTACATTTTCATAATGACTCAGAAAAATTTAAAGATTTTTTTTTAACTTCTTCAACCTTTCCCTGACATCACTATTATCTCTTCTAGTGAATTTAAAAAAATCCATGACCTCGACCCAAAAAAATTTCCAAACAACTAGGGTTTTTAAATAACCAAAATTTCTCAAAAATAAAAAGTTTTGCAACTTGATCTATTTCTTGCTTCAAACAATTAAATATGTAAATTGGCTTCAAAACAAAACAAATAATAATTGATTTGCTTACCCAGATTGAGAGTTATGGATATTTTTCCCTTTTTCGTGCGGCCCAAAAAATAACATCAAAATCCGAACTTAAAATAGTTGTAATTCTCTCAATACTTCTCAAAATTTCACAAGTAAGCAAACATTTTTATAGTACTCAAAATAATATACATGTTGGTGCAAATTTTTTTTGAAAATGACTGCTAGAAAATTTAATATGATTTTTTTTTCTTTTTAAAAACAATTCGTGCAACCAAAAAATAAAACAAATATCTCAACTTCAAATAGCCATAACTTCCTTAATACTTATCGTAATTTAACAAATAAGTAGTCATTTTTATAGTACTCAAAACAATATACATGTTGGAACAAAAATATTTTGAAAATGATTGTTGAAATAATAATTATGGCCTCTGCAAAATATGATATTTTTTGAAAAAATGTGCCCTAGCTCTACAAAAACAACTCCACTTTGCCCAAACCACTGCTCTGATACCAAATGTTATGAATATCTCTTCTCATTATCAAAAATAATTTACCAATATGTATAAATATCAAACATGCATCCATCATAATTTCCACAATATGAATCCACACAATAAAATACATACTGATAAAACCCTTGAGGTAGGGAAATACTGTACAATGCTCCTTATTGGATAGGAGCCACTCCACAAGATATTCAGCTCTACGAGCCAAGAATTCTATAAGAATACTTCATATATGACCTTTTTACAATGGGGATACATATATCTTTATATAAGAGTGTGATGGTTTACCTTCCATGAGTTACAAGATCACCCATGTGGTGGTTCACCTTCCATGAGTTACAAAGTTCATAATAATATGATAATATTCCCTGATGGTTACATATAATAATATTTCCTAATGGTTACATATATGATTTTATGACATTATTCTCCTACCTATTTTTAATTTGACATGTGGTTATCTAATGGATTATGGTTACATAAGTAACATTTACATCATAGCGGGTCCATATTAGCCAATAATTCATTTATGTCTCATACCAATATAAAATACAATATAAAATTATTAAGTACCTATTTTAGGTACCTAACATGACTCTTCATAGATATTTGCTCCAATTGCTAGAATGGATTATATTTGGATGATTCTTTCCATAGTTGTCTCTTCTGGTTGGAAGATACATAAGATGGATATGTAGGATTCCTTCCTTAATGAAGAGTTTTAGGTGGAGATCTATACAGGAACAACCACCTAGTTTTTAGCTTGATGGACCAACCACCTTGGTATGTTGTCTAATTAGGTTCTTGTATAGGATTAAGTAGGTGATTTATGATTGGTATAATAAGGTCCATTCCTTCTTTCTTAATTATGGATTTTGGCATTGTGAGGTAGATTATGATATCTATAACAAGCATCAATATGGTCAAACTTTGGTATTTGTATTGTATGTTGATGATATGCTCATTAAAAGTAGTTTACCCTCTTAATTTAGGAGATAAAGTAATGGATTTATAATATTTTTAAGATGATAGAATAGGTAATTTTGCATTATTTTTTGGGAATTCAAATTGACTAGTCATCATCTAAGATCATCATCTCTTGGCCCAAGAATGCCTTGGATCTTCTTCATCATTATTAAATGGACAATTACAAGTTTTCTTAGACTCCATTTACTTTTGGCTTGAATCTATGAGAAAATTGCACTACTCTTGGTAGATGCTACTTTATATCAGTCACTTATAGAGGATCTTTTGTTCCTTACCCACACTTGATTACGTATTGCATTTTTCATATACTATTGTTCTAGGTACATGCAAACACATTTTGAAAGTCATTGGATAATAGCCAAGTAGATCCTTTGATACATCAAATATACATACCATATGGGTATTTACTACTTACTTAGAACACCTTTAATTTTGATAATCTTTTTAGATGTATATTAGGCCAGTGATTTAGATCACCGATGCTTCATTATAGGTTTTGTTTTTCATCTTGGTATTGAAGATGCTAGTCCACTTTATCTTAGTTTCTATAGAGGATAAATACTATGTTGCCAATGAGGCTACCAAGTCCCTTTGAGGGATGTTTATATTTTTGGATTAAGTGGGAGTTCCTCAACAATTTGTAGTTACTCTTCATTGTGATAATCAAAGCTTCATTAAACTTATTTGCAATTTAGTGTTTCATTAGTGGACCAAGCATATTGAGGTGTGGATGCACTACATACGATGAATTTATGCTTATAGGATGTTTGATCTAGTCTATGTTATCAATAAATAAGATAATGAATATCTTGAGTAAGTTCATGCCTAAGGCTCCTTTTGTGCACTTGTAGGAGTGCCTTAAAGTAGGAGATCATTTCTTAAAGGGGATGACTAGTAACAATATTTTTGTATGTTCTCATTCAATTTAAGGATAATGTTGGAAAAAATAGTGTTAAACTTCATTTAAGGCCACAATCAACTTTTATAATATATCTTTAGGCTTTTGGGCCCTTGTACACCTTGTATATTTAATTTATTGTAATATTTTATTATTTAACATAAAGGTTGATTTCTTAATCTTGACCTAAAGGTCTCTTTTTTTTGGCTAAATAATAAGGGGTTGTTATTGAGGTCCCCACCCTTGACAAATTACAAATCTCTTCTTTAGATCTTGAGATTTTACAAATAGATGCACTTATCATCTCAATTGAGATGCTATAGCTAGAAACCTACATTATTTTACATAAAATATTTGAATTCTTGATTTTCATTTTTTGGATCTTTTCAATTTTTTTTATGAATACAAATATTCTAGAATTCAGCATCATATTTTTATATAGTAGCCTTGACAATACCAAATGTTCACCTCTACTATCTAGGCATTGCATCCTAGTAGAGTAATATTTTCAAAACATCACACTATCATAATCTACTTTACAAAATATGGATTTCTATTTTCCTTCCTAAAATACAAGTGCAACCACAAAAATTATAATAAATAGTTTATATGAAAACATATTATTGTTACAAAATAAAGTAGATATTACCAATGGAAAATATTAAAGTAAATCTTAATCATTATTTGATTCAGGCAATCAAAATTTTCTTATCAGTTTCGACTAAAATTACTTCCTCTAACCATGGGAAGGAGAATTTAACTTTACAATCATAAATCAAAATCCCTCTATTGGCTAGCCTATCTGCACATTTTTTTCTTTCCCTTAAAGTATGTGTAAACCTGATTTCTTCAAACTCTTAAGAAAGATATTGATTTTCGTAATCATCTCTTGTATGTTCCATGGAGCCTTTTATTTCCTCAAAATTGCATTTATTACTATGAGAGAATCACCTTCCATCCATACTCTATTCCATTTTATTTGTTTGTAAATTTTTAACCCTTCTAAATTCTCCCAAGCTTTAGCTTCATTACTTATCTTAAATCCACTATTGAAAGCATAATGAGATAAAATATCTCCTCTATTATTTCTAATTATTCCTCTTCCTCATGTTGGTCCTAGTTTTCCTTTAGATGCTCCATAAAAATTAATCTAACCCACTCCACATCTGGTGGTTTACAATTTATATTCTTTTCCTTCTTTTTTCTTCTCTTGTACCCAACATCATAATTCCATTTAATGACTTGACACCATCTATCAAGTCTCTTTGCTTCCATATTAGGTACTGGGTGAGTTGATAGGGTTGGTTTAGACTCCTCTATGGCTAAATATATCTTCCTTTCATTACCTCTAAATTACTTTCCTTTCATTTAAATATTCTTCTATTCCTTTCTAGCCATACAGTCCAAAGTATTGTATCTTTTGATATAATCCCATATTGTCTTTAAAGCCTCACTTTTATAAATGTTTTGTCATTGCTTTAATCAAACACCAATTTTTCTATTCATCACCATGCATTTACAAAACATATTAAGAATCCATTGCCATAGTTCCCAAACTATTGAGAAATATTCCAAGAGATGGTATATACTCTCCTCCTCCTTTTTACAAATAACACATTGAGAGGGGCCATGAAAACCCCTTTTCATAAGGTTATCCCAAGATAAAATACTTCTACAATCTACTAGCCAAACAAACATACTGAATTTAGAAATGGTTGGGCTATCACAAATATCTCTTAATATTCTAGTGATATTACTAAATTGTTGGTGTTGTGCATGATATCCACTTCTTGTTGTGTATTCTCCTAAGCTATTCAACTCCCAAATCAATTTATCCTTAGCTCCCCTTGGAATAATCACAGTTGTTATCTTTCTACTCAATTACCTCCTAGCATCAATGTATTTTATACTTGTAAAATATTCTTTCCATTTGTATCTTCCTTCCTGATCCTTGTACAAAATGTTTAAAACCCTACCACCATATTTTTCTTGAAGCAATATCATCCAAGGTTTTAAAATTAGATCTAAATTGAGTGGTTTTTTAACACATCAAGTATCCATCCAAATACAAAATTTTCTTCAATTCTAAGCACCCATATTAAGTATTTAATCATTAGATCAATTATATTTTTTTAATCAATTCCAAAGAGTAGAACCATTTGGTAGAGAGAATGCAGTAAATATTAAACTTGGATCATTGGGCTCAACATACTTAGAAGAATTCTTGCCCATTGTCTTTGAATTTTTTTGTACAATATCCATATTAATTTTCCTTTAAGAGCTAAGTTTACATCTGTAAGAACTCTTAAACCAAGACCTCCCCTAATTTTTTCATCACACACCTTACTCCATTTCACCAAAGGCAATTTCCCTTTATCATGTACACCTGACCATAAAAGGATCACATAATATAGATTAATTTTTTTTAACTGGTTTTGGCATAAAATACAAAGGCATATAATATGTTGGAATTACTTGTAATACCGACTTAATTAACTGAACTCTTGTTGCTAACCATGTCTACATTTCCAAGCTGAAAGTTTTTTTTGAACTTTACTAATAACTGGATTCCATAATTTTATCCTCATTCTCCTCTCAAATAAAGGTATCCCTAGATAAGTTGCTAGAAAATTTGCCTCCTCCATTTGAAGTAACCTACAAATTCTTGCTTTGATATTAGTTGGAGTGTTAAGGAAGTAAATTTTGGATTTTTTTCCTATTAACATTTTACCCTGATGCTCTTTCATATTCCTTTAAAAAGTTATTCAAATATCTGGCCTCATTTATCCTTGCCCTTCCAAAAAGGGTTTTATCATCTACAAACTATTGATAGGTGATTTTTTCAATATTATTACTAACCTTAAGTCCATTTATAATCCCATCTTTGTAAGCATTCTTTAAGTTCCTACTCAAAACCTCTACCATTATAATGAAAAAATAAGGAGATAAAGGATCTCCTTGTCTAAGGCCTCTCTTGGACTTAAAATTTTCTATTACTAACCCATTTACCAACACTGAATAAGAAACTATAAAGAAACAAGCTTTAATCCATCTAACTCATTTCTTCCTAAATCCAAACTTTTTTGAAACTACAAAAATAAAATCCCATTTAACCCTATCATAGGCTTTACTCATATCAAGTTTTAAGATCATTGCTTTCTCTTTTCTTGAATCTACTGAATATATAACTTCAACTCCTTCGCTCTCATTTTATTTTCGACAACCGTCTGATTTTGGAGAACCGTCTGATTTTTTAATGATTATTGCCCCATTCCGATGAGGGGTTGTGAAACCTGACAATGATTCGATATGATTGAGAGCAAGGTCACCCTTGATTCTTGGTTGTTTCTATGAAATATTTCCACATGCATTCTGAACCAAGTCATATTAGACCCATGTTTCTCATTCTTTGTTATGCCAACCATACTGTACCATGCTCTAACTTCATCGAGAGACTTAAAGCTATTTTTCATTGCAGGTCCATCCTTGTGAAGAGAATACCTAAATAGGACCACCTGCAATCACCCTCCCACACGATGTTTGCCTGATCCCATTGAAAATTTATCTCTTTCAAAAATCCTCCTTGCTCTTCTGACATAATTTTGTCTAACAATGGAATTAATTGATTTACCATCACTTTGGAGATAATCTTATATGCCATGTTACATAGGCTTATGGTTCTAAAAGAATAAAAAAATTCAACATCCTTCTTTTTTTGAATTAGGGTAATATATGTTGCATTTATTTTATAAGGAATATATTGTTTTACCCTAGACTATTTCACTGCCACCAATAAAGAATCCTTCACTATATCCCAATTATGTTGGTAAAAAGCTACAGATAGCCCATCTAGACCTAGGGATTTATTCTTATTAAAAGAGAAAAGAGCTAAATGAACTTCTTCTAGATTAATAGGCTCCATCAATTTCCTATTGTCTTCATTTGTTATAATTGAAGGAACATCTTGAATAAGTTTATAATTAAGAATTTTAGTCTCCTCTGATCCTAGAATATTTTGATAAAAAGACTTTGCCTCTTTTCTAATTTTAGTATAATCTTCAATCCAAACCCCTTATATTGATTTAATTCTACTAATTCTAGATGTTGATCTTTGTACTATAGCCATCCTATGAAAAAAAATTGTATTTTTATCTCCTTATTTTAACCAAGTCTATCTTGATTTTAATATCCATAATTTCTCTTCCTTACTCAAAATATTATGATATTCACTATGCAACTCCCTTTCCTTAGAGCTTGTATTATAATCACCTTTTTGAAATTTTGAAAGTTCATCTTTTAGTTCTTCTTTCTTTTCAAAAATGTTTCCAAAAGTGTTCTTGTTCCATTCTTTTAATCTATATGTCATAGATTTAATTTGATTTGGAAGAGCATACATCCTGCATTGCCTGAATAATTCCACGTTTGAGCTATCATATCAATAAATTGAGGATGGTCTTCCCACATCTACTCATATTTAAAATATGATCTTTTTGAATTCACTTGCTATCATTTTAACTCTTATTGGCCCGTGATCTAAACCAACCCTTGTTAAGGTTTTAATTTTAGCACAAGTTATTTCATCTAGCCAATGATATGAGAGAATGCATTTGTCTAATTTTTCTATTATTAGGTTCTAGCCTCTCCTATTGTTGGTCCAAGTATAGTTGTCTTATTCAAACTCAACCTCCCATAGATTATTATTTTGAATAAAAGTTGAGAAATCTCTCATACTTTGGGTTAATTTCCTAATTACATCAAATATTTATCCATCTTGGTTATGGCATTAAAATCTTCAATGATCATGAATTGGGTTTCTTGGTCTTTACTTCTCATAAAGGCTTCAATCCCACTCTAAACTTCTAATCTACCTAACTGAGTTGTAGGTCCATAAACATTGATAAGGATGAAATGAATATATACAAAGTAGCAAGTGACTAAAGAGGCTATCTAATTCCTATTTTTATGAATGGGTACACAAGAGGTTATAGAAGGATTCCAATAAGTTAGAATTGCCCCTACCACTCATTCAAAATCCATAGCATCCCATTCACATCTTGCCCATACTGCTTTCATAGTTTTTTAAACTTCTTCTTTTGTCATTTTAGTTTTTTGGATACAAAGAATATCAGGCTTATTACTTAAACATAGGTCCTTGATACACCTCTGCTTTGAGGGGGCATTAGCACCCATTATATTTCATGAGATGATAATCATGTCTCATTAGGGGATTTTGATCATGCCTGCATATTACCAATATCATTTTGTTGTTTGGTAAAGAGAAGTTCAACCAAATTAGTATGTGTTCCTTTCTTTATGTTTGCCCTTCCTTCCTTGGTCTTACTTGATAATTTAAGGGTGTTTTTGCTTTTAGCCTTGCCTATATCAGGAGTAGGTCTTATTGTTCTATTCCTCAATATTCTTTCACAATTTTATTTTCATTATATTTATCCTGGCTCTACTATAGAAGCTTTTGACTTGTCCTCCTCATTTTTTGGTATTTCCTTATTAATGGCAGAGGTATTAACTTCTAAAATTACATTTTCTTTACCAATTTTTTTCTCTTGAATGGTGCATGGTACTTCAAGAGAGTCTTCAAAATCTGATGAGACACATTCCTTAGGTTCATTGAGAATGTTCTTTCTTAAATTAGGATCATACTTAATAGATAGTTCCTTGTTAATATGTTAAAATTGTTGTATTATGTCCTCTAAGTTTTGATCTACTTTTTCTTCATAGGCTAAAGCCTCAAAAGAGTTGGTATTTCTTCCAATATCCATCCTTACTGGTCTTCACTATTTATTTTCTTTCATTTTTCTAGATCCTTTTTTTGGAAGTTGAAAATCATCTTCATCCATAACCATTTGTAAGTTTCTCTTGTGGTTTTCTACATATGATTCTATTGGGCTCTTCTTAGGGAATGATCTCTTAGTATGCCCCACCTCATGACATATTCTACATCTAAAAGATATATTTTCATAATCTATGGTTTGGATCCACATATTATCCCCATACTTAAGAATGATTGATTTTGGTAAGCTTTACTTATATCAATCATGACCAATATTCGAGCATAAATAGCCAAGAATCCATCTTTCTCTGTATCTAAAATCTCAAGGAATTCTCCTAGAGTGTTTCCTATTGCCTTGAAGGTATCTATTTACAAAAATTCAATGGGAAACCCAAACATCCTAACTCAAAATGGTACTAGGGATAGATTTATATTTTTAGGTGAAAATCCTTCATACCAACGGGTAAGGAAGAGGTATGCTCTTCCCATAAACCAAGGACCCCCTTTTTGTATTTTTATCTTTCTTCCCTAGAACAAAAAATAGTTAGGAAGAAACCTTTGAGAAAAATTATAGAATCACTCCTGGAGACTTCCAACTCCTATCAATCTATTTTATCAAGGTTGAATCCCCTGACCAATACCCATTAAATTTACCAAAAATCACCCTATCTTGAAAAAACGAGGATCTCTCTGAGGTGCGCCCACTAACATCTACCACTAGAGATGATTCTAAGGATTTAACTATAAATTGGTCCATGGAAAGGAAACTAAAACTCAAAATCTATTAAAATTTATTTGAATATCCTATAGCAAATATAATATTTGATAAAAACTTTATAATAATTTGCATGCAAAATTTCTAAGATAAAGAAGGGAAAAAAATTAGGTAAAAAATTCTATTCATATAGAATGTCTTGCCTCACTAAATTCCTAGCCCTTCATTGCTCTTCCCATCATCCGAACCCTAGCTGACAAATATTTACAATTTTATTTTTCATGAATTGAAAAATTGTCACTACCCTTGTTTTGGATGGTTCATATCACAAGGTCACATCTTGATAGGGAATTAGGTGTGTAATGTAATAAATGATAGTTTTTACAATGGATTAAGGTATCGTAATCATTGAATGCAGCCCTTATCCGTTCATGTCTTGTAAATGCCTATTTATAGGCATCTGTTATCAATGGAATATCAAGTTTTGTGATTGTCTTCTATTTCCTTTGTCCATTGTAATTTTCTCCCATATCATTGGTATCAGAGCAGGTTACGAGTAATAGGCTATTCTCCTCTTCCCCTAGGTCAATTTCAATTTATATGGGGAATGAGAACGCCTTCGTAGATCTATTTGTGGAGTCTTACATTCGTTTCGGACACTTGTCATTACAGGATTTTATTTTGTGGTTTTATCCCACTTCACGATTTTGCCCACCTTTTACCTCGCAATTTGACAATCACAACCCTTCCTTGGTTCATAATGTCGAATTTCGTAGAGCTTTCTACTAATATTGTCACTATAACTACATGACTTCAACAAATTTAGCAGACTCAAGCTACTATCATCACAAGTCTTCAGTAGTTCCAAGCTGACCTTGTCACTGCTGATGACAACGATCTCATTGAAGATGATCAAGAATTCATTCCTGATATAGCAATTGCAGCCGTTACAACCACACCTAGATTTGAACTAGGTTCTCTGGGTTAAATTCCCAGCATCTTTCCATTAGACGATATGTCTCCTATTGCTCCTAATGTATATTTGAGCTTTGGAGCTCTCGATCTAGATGCAGATCAGGCACCTCCTGACTTTGCAGATCACAGTTCACACCAAACTGTTACAGTGGATAAACCCATTGTTTTCTCTACCCCTGTCAATGAGTCTGCAACACTTTCCTTTATGGTTTAATCGCATTGTTGGTGTTCCCTTACAATTTATACCATGCTCTGCCCTTGCCTGCTTCCTCTAACTTCTTGCACTTCATTGACAGTTTTCCAACACTTTTGACGACTTCTTCATTCGATTTTTCACTTGCAGCTTGGTGTTGTTACTCTCTTCAGCGATCCACTTCTTTGTGGTCACACTCATGCCACCGTAGCCCCAATCTGGCATTTTCAAACTTTTCTATCCACTTGTGTCAGTCACCACCATGTCTTTTTCGGTGCACTTTCGTTGATTTACTACATCTCAGCTTAACCAATACTGTCAATCTGATATTTTACCGTTCACATTGCATGCCACTTACAACACTTCCCTAGCCCCCATGGCAGTCGTCCGTGTCAACCACCCAACTCTTAACGTTTCCTATCATTTATTAAATTAAACTAATATGGTTCACAATTTTTCTTGCAATATTGTGGTCCATGTTAGCCCCCCTACCATCCGATCAGATGTATCATCGAATGGCTTTCCATTGTCTTGGTCAAATCTAGTCAGAGTCCGTCATTCCACCAATTTTTAATGCGAGGGCCATTTAATACACCGTATTTCAATTAAATTAAATTATTTTTTTAATTTAATTTAATTAAAACAATAAATTAAATTAATTTTTTTAATTTAATTTATTATTTATTATTTTTATGTTTTTTCATCGTTATCATTTTCATAGTTGTTGCATTCCGCCTCGCATTCCGTAACATATTCGCTTTTTGACCATTGATAGTCGTTGCAATCATTAATTAATTAATGATAGTTGTCCCGAGTATTCATAAAAATTTGTGTCGAGTCATGTTGTGGACAATTTATCCGTCCTAGAGTCAATCAATCGTATTTTATTAATCCATTATATTTTCATTCAATCGCATTTATTAATGCATAATTAAAAAAAATTAAATTAATTTAATTTAGTTAATAACAACGTCTCCTTCATTTAATGGTGTCTCCTTCATTTAATGGTGTGGAGTTGTTGTAAACCACCATTCAATGCATTCCAACCACATTTTTCATCTCCAATATTTGGTACATATTTCGAGGCATTTTGCTCCGACATCAATTGCTGCTATATTTCACTGTTTCCAAGGATTAAATTTTTGATGTCCGCTAGCATAGCAGTGTTTATAGTCATCGAAGAGCATTTTTTGAGCCCGATTTAATGCCACTGTCATATTTTGGTTTTGTGCAGCCATGTAAAATTTCATCATTTTGGTTTTCATCTGTTGTAACAGGAGTACATTTTTGGTTGTACCTGATACTCTTTGTTGTTTTTTCTTCTTTCTCTTACACCTTTGTATGCATTGGGGACCAATGCTTCTTCAATGGGGAGGAATGATAGGGAATTAGGTGTGTAATATAATAAATGATAGTTGTTATAATGGATTAAGGTGTCGTAATAATTGAATACAACCCTTATCTATTCATGTTTTGTAAATTCTTATTTATAGATATCTGTTATCAATGGAATATTTTTTTTTAAGTGAAAAACCCCTTGCGGGGCCGCCTTGGTCTGAGAGACCATGAATAGGGGGTTCTACACCATCAAAGTCACCCGAGAGTCGCACCTGACCCTGCCCGCACCAACATTATCAATTGGATTTTGGATACCCAATTCAACTTTTTGGTAGGGTGGAGATTTGAACTTGGGACCTCCCTTGGAGGATTGCCCTCTCCTCTCCAACTCACCTACAACACCTGGGTTGTTATCAATGGAATATGAAATTTTGTGACTGTCTTCTATTTTCTTTTTCCATTATAATTTGCTCTCATATCATATCTCCCTAAATATTAATTGGGTTCTTTCATATGACCACTCATTTTAAAGTTATTCAAATTCCGCACAAGTTGGTCCAAGAATCAACTAAATTGGATAACCCTTCGTGAAGATATAGCTCCTAAAAGATGAGATAATTTCTAGAAAAAAACCCTAATCCTTTACAAAGTGGACATTAAATGTCTTTGTAGGACCTAAAGGTCTCTTGTAATTGGATATTTATACTTCTTTCTACCAACCAATTTCTTATTGGTTGGAGTGTAATAATATCCCTCTAATATGATATTTTATTTTTATTGACACCCTTCATATTGTATGTATAACTTTTGAGTTACTTCTGCCTATTTGGGTAATGCATTGATTTTATTCATTTTTAGAAAGTATTGTAAAATTCAACATAAAGGGAATCTTTTAGATGAAGTAGTGCTTGATGAACTTTTAAAATACAAGCAAGAGAATATTTTATACAAGGGAGAGTTACAATTGAAAATCATAATGCTTTTAGGGTAACACATGAAATCAACATAATACCTAGGTACTAGAGTGAGAAGATAAGAGAATAAACTAGTTTGATATTTATGCCTTTATGTTTTTTGTTGAGTAACTCAAAACCATACAATTTGCTTTATGGATTTTGGATTTGAATTTATTTTTTCCTTAAGGCTCGAGTTGATTATATATCAATTCAATCCCTAGGACAAAATTACTCAAACCCAACAAAAACCTTGTAATTTTAGTTTTTCCATAGATGTTTATAAGATTTTTTATTTAACTAAATTCAAAACCATAGGGTTTGCTTAATATTAATTAGACAATATAAGTCAATTTTGCATAGATCAAATCAAAACCAAAGGGTAAAATCAACTCAAACTCAATCTAATATTTGCAATTTTTCTCATTTTTCCCAAATAAACAAAATTGAGCAGGAACAAATAAAACAAACAACAAATAGGAGAGATTGAAGAGGAGGAGAAATGAAGACTTAAAATATAGATATAATATTGAGCAGAATGCAACGAAGAGAAGAAAGCAACAAAAGACCATTACAATCTTTAGAGAGGTGAATTACATGGTTTTCTTAAACAATTTGCTTAAATCATTAACTTTATGTTATAAGTTATGTAAAACTCAAACTCTTTACAAAATCCAAACCCTTGTAGCCTCAATCTTATGTGCATTCTTATATGATTTTTCTCCTAGAGGTTAAGTTGACTTCTATAGAAATCACTTCACACCCTAGGTAAAAATCAACTAACCTCTAGTAGAAACTCTCATAATTTTAAACTTTTATAGATGCTTATAGTGATTTTTGTTAAATAACTCAAAACCCTATGGTTTACTTTTTTCTTTTCATAAGAAAAAAATCATAATTTTATCTCAAGAGTGAAATAAAATTATACTTATCAGGTGCCTTAGCACAAATAAAAAATCCAAATAAAAGCAGATTATTGGGATTCAAGATATAATTACAGTCGAGCAGACCAAAGAGGAAAAAATTCCATATTTGAAATAGCATGGGGATAATTGTAGACAACAATTCTAAGCAAGACAAACCATGAAGAACTGGATGATGACAATGGCCATCAATTTTGATTGTATATAACAAGTTTGGTAATGCTATGTTGTCTTATTAAATTGTAAAATCAGCCAATGAATGTTGAAGGCTTGATTACATACATAGAGCACTAAAGATAAAAATAGTTGTCCTGGTGTTAGTCGACTAACTAGGCAAGACGTCTAGGATTAGACATTAGTCAAGACGTCTAGCAATTCATTATACATCTAACAAATGGTTAGCAATCGGTTGGGCAGTTGGGAGTGAAGTAGTTGTAATTGTTGGCAATTTTGGGTACTTTGGGTACATTGCATTTGCTCAAGTGAATAAGTTGTCATTGATGTCAAGAAGCTTTCGAAGGAATTTGATTTGATGTCAAATAATTTGTTTTGATGAAGGTTACGGCATGACAGTTTCAAAGGTCTTTTGCAAACCCCAAGCTGACAGGTTCGAGAAAGAAAGTAAGTTTGAAAAGTGTCACGATATCGCGACATGTCGCAGTTTCGCGACTTAAGCAGGAGAGAGAAAGCATTTTAGAAAAGTGTCGCGATATCGTGACATGTCGCAGTTTCGTGACTCAAGGAGGAGAGAGAATATATGGAGTCAGAAATGTCGCGATTTCGTGACATATTGCAAGGAATATTTTTTGGACGAAAAAGTTTCGCGATTTCACGACATGTTGCAGGAGAGAGAGTCCGAAAGAAAAAGTGTCGCGATTTCGCGACATAATACAGAAGAGAGAGTCCGAAAGAAAAAGTGTCATGATTTCGTGACATAATGCAGAAGAGAGAGTCCGTAGTGTGAATTGTCACAATTTTGCGACAAGTTTGAAGAGAGAAAAAGTAACACGAAAAGTGTCATGATTTCGCGACATGCTACAGAGGTCTGTTGGTCCGGCTTTCATGCACACCCCGGGAAAAAGGATGAAGGCAAGGAAAGCTCCGGAGACACCCACGGGACTGATCCCACTCATCTTTAGGATCTAGCTGGTTATCCAAGGTGCGAGTTACCGAGTTGGGTCGAATGGCAATTCACTCTTTTCCACTTACGGAATAGATTTCGATATGGATTGCTCTGTTACCTTACGGGGGTTCCTGAACTTGTTCGGTAGTTGCAAAAGTTGTTGACAATCAGATTTGACTTGAATTCTTTGATCTAGCTCTCATGGGTCGTGATTTAAATAAAAGGCAAATAAAGAAAATAAAAATGGATCATTCACGGAAAGCAAAGAGAGGGTAGGGTAAGGCAGAAAAGAGAAGTTTATCAAACATCAATTGTAAACCCAAACTGTCAATCTTATCTATGCTATCAGCTTCACAACAGAACAAATCCCAGAAGAAAGTGTCCAGTCAGTCTAAGATCACTTTCAACTAAGAGCACAAGGCGAGTGAAACAGATCTAGCGAGAAAATCATAAATCCAAGGGCAGTTGGTTAAAGCGGTATCTTTCACCGGCGGCCCTAGCTCGCACGGTGAAGACAGAGCAATTAGAACAAACTTAACCTCAAATCTGTAATTTCCCCTAGCGAGACAATAGAACAAGCTGAAGCCCTAACGACATATTTAATCTTGACAATGGCGGATTTACGACATATATCTAACAAACTTTAAATGGAACGGATAACAAAAGAAAATACACTTATCACACTCTGCAAAAGATTAGGCTCCTGGCCATGCTATCAGAGAAAAGCTAAAGCACATCAACTCCAAGTCCAGAAACAAAGGATTTCACAAAATTTGCAAGAAATTGCTTATAAGCCTTTTATTTCTAAGTCTCCGCCTCCTGCGATTACATTTAAAATTTGTATTTATAGACTCAGGACAGACCCCGATCTTTTCCAAAATATCTTGCTCAAACCCTAAATCTTATCGCACTTAAACCCTAGGACCCGGGTTTTACAATAAAAATCCATTTAAAAATCAAAGTCCGGATAGAACTTAACCCTTCGGCAAATCGGTGCAGTTAGCTGCCATAAATGGAGAAGATAAAATCAAATGCAACTTGCATTCATCCGCAGCTGCAAATAAATGCCTCCATTAATTCTGTTGGTGAGCCGGATGAGTCACCACTTCTCCATCAATTTGATCTCCGTAAATCCATCTCTGAGTTGAAATGGTCTCCATGCTATCAATTCTGCAATAAATCTCCATTAAATGCATTTATCGGCTTCTTCTCTTCTAGCATGGCGGTCCTTGACTAAATCCGCACTTTATCTTTGCCTTTATGGTCTTTCCCGGTTGTCCCGTAAGTGCCAGGTGGAATCCTGCATGAAAGACAAAAAGATGCATTAGATTAGCATTTTAATTAAATCATAAGCTTAAAACATTAAAAACAGATTAAATCCACAAAATAAGCTTGCATGTCGGCCTCTGTTTGTCTCATTCACGCTTTGACACGTGTCGCTACCCCGGAAGCCTTCCGTTTCCAGTAGGAATGCACTTTCGAGTCAACTATGACTTTCTCTCTCCTGTCGCGATTCTGCGACATGTCGCGATTTCGCGACATGTCGCGAAATCGCGACCCTGCCAGCGCATCGGCAACTTCCTCCCTCGTCGGCCGCAAAACGCGACATGTCGCGATTTCGCGACATGTCGCGAAATCGCGACCCTTCACGGCCTCCGTACGCTTCTTGATTTTCGGCCGCGATTCTAGAACACGTCGCGATATCGCGACAGTTCCTCTACATGCGTTGACCGCGTTGACCGCGATTTTGGAACATGTTTCTGACTTAGCCGATTTTTCATCCTGCGGCCCATTTTCTCTCTCCTGCCGCGAAAATACGACATGTCGCGATTTCGCGACATGTCGCAAAATCGCGCCCTCAGTCTGACTTGCTTCTCTCTCCAAAAAGCGTCGCGATTTCGCGACATGTCGTGAAATCGCGACCTTTACGCACTTAGCTGCATTTTGACTTACAGTCGCGATATCGCGACATTTCGAAAATGGAAGTGTCGCGATATCGCGACACTACAAAAATGGAAAGTTTGATTTTTCGGTGAATTATGCAAGCTGTTTTCGGATTTTCTCGGTACCGGTGCAAGATTTTGCTTGTGCATGAATGATTCTAGCATGTAAAAAGTGAATTCTTGGATAACAATGCTAGAATGCAAGAAAAAGCACAACTTTAAAAAGGAGGCAAGCAAAATATGGATTTAAAACCTGAAAAGATCAAGAGGGTCCTGCTGCAAAAATGGAAGTTCATAATTTTCTAAGGATGGAATCTCATTTTTCAGTGGGGGTGTGTTGCTTATCAACAAATGGCGATATCTGCGGGTAAAATAGTAGCACTATTTTAGAACCCAAGACTATGGTTTCAAAACAAAAAGACCATGCATCATGCCTTGCCACGAGGCATTCTTCACAATAAATTGACTACTAACGCAGTGTTAAAATTTCCCAAGGACATACTGGACTGGATTACTTCAAGGAAGATTTACGATGTGCAATTACAAGGGTATAGAACTTTCTTCAAGGATGACTGAATTGAATGATAAACTTGGATTAATCAACTTTTCTAGATTGTAAAAGGGGAAACCGAGTAGAGCTCCGTTTACTAGTTTAGCCTTTTCCGACCTAGACAGAGTTACCCTTTAGATTTACACGACCCAATTTACAACTGTAGGGCAGAATCTAATATTGGCTGCCTCTTTTGATCATATAACTCTTTTTTTTTTTTTTTTTTCTTTTTTTTTTCTTCTTTTTGAAATATATCACTATCTGGAAGACCTTAGAGAAATTACAATTTTCTTTTAATATTTGATCAATAATGAACTATTTCGGTCTAGGCATTGATAGCCTACTGGTGACACCCAAATAATTGCATGAACCATAGTCCCCTCTTATAACTGACTTTTCTTGGATTCCCAGGGAGTTCCTCCAACTAAACAGCATAACAGTTTTTCTATCATTAAAACAAGCGTGGCAAGTAAGACACAAGATCCAATCATCTCTCTACCTTCATCCTGGATAACAAAATAGTTCCACGATTTAGTGCAAGCGAGACTATCTCAATTAGAATAATGAAGCGAGAATGGGGAGGCATTGGATTGAGGATTTATCGACTTAGAATAAAACAATTTTTAGCGGTGACTTTTCATTGATTGCTCAGGTAGAGGTTAAAAAATAGATTTTTAGAAGCCAAAGGACTTTGTACAGGCTTCCAAGGACGAGCACGAGCTTTAAAGCAAAACAAAATAAAACTACATAGACTGCAAATAAAATAAACTAAACAGAAGAAGTCGAGACAAAGGAATAAAACAAGTGCAAGGCTATTTACAAAGGATGCAAAGCAGGATGGAAAATTAAGACTAAAACAAATAAACTAAGAATAAGCAAATAAATTAAAGCGAAGAAAAAAAAAAGAAAGCAAAAAATAAAATAAAACAAAAGAGTACGAGACAAAAAGAAAAGGAAAAGCAAGGAAGAAAATAAAAGCTAGAGCAATAAAAGAAATAAACTAAAAGAAGCGAAGAAATAAAAACTAAAGTAAAATAAAAAACTGCAACTAGTACGAGACATTTAAAAATAAAGCGCAGACAAAGAAATAAGTGAAAAACAAATAAATTAAAGCTAGAGCATTAAAATTAAGCTGAAACAGATTAAAACTGCACAGACATTGAAATAAAAACTGCACTGACAAAGAAATAAAACTGAAAAACTTCAAAGCTTATTTACAATGCATACATATGTTACAACTTCCCTTCATACTCAAAAAATGCAGCAGTTGGGAAAGCAGAGAAATGGTGCTTTAAAAAATTTTGACCATGCAAGTAATTTAAAAAAAAAATTACCTTTCAGGTCCTGTTGACGAAATGCCAGTGTGCTTCAAAAATTTGCTATCTGGGAAAGACTTGGGTTTACTGTCTTCCCTGTCCCATTTGAAAAACAAATCTGCAACTCCTTCAAATTAAACAAATCATATAATAACAAATCATATGATAACATGTTTATGCTTCTAATTAAAGGGTTTGCGAGTTCTTTCAAAAGAATTTGAATGTAAAAAACCCCGAGGATCAAATACTTTAAAACCTTGACGGACCCAGGACCACCACATTTTCAAATTGATGTGACAGCTGAAAGAAATCATGTTTTATCTGTATGCCCTGGTTCTTAACAACTTGAACATTTTTTGGTTCTTGCACTGCTTCAATATCCGGGACTTCAATTTTTATCCCTCTAGGAGAATGCTTACAATTTTCCTTTTCACCAGAGCCTTGCTTAGACTTAACCTCATCAATGTGCAATGTCCAAACATCATTGTTGTTATTGATTAGGGCTATAATTGTTCTCACCTTTTCAGTTGCCAAATCATAAACTCCAATATCTGCATCAACACAGTTTATAGCCTTTTCTTTGATATTATGTTCAGAAGTTGCAGGCTTATGTTGAGACAGTTCATCAATTCCAAGTTGGCTGACCACATTCATATTTACTACCTTTTCCTCCTTTTCTTGAAATTCAACAGGTGGTCCAGAGTAAGCCTCAATCAAGTTAATGTTTTGTCCAACAATGCGAGGCAGTTCATAGAGGGTGATGTCAGCTTTAAGTTCCCTCATATCCTCAATGATGCTATCCTCCTCGGTTACTTACGCATAGTGAGATTGAATCTCACTTTCATCATCCTACGATGAGGAAGGATCATTATTAAGTTACGGACTCTCACATTTCAAGTCATAGCTGTCCATTTTGAGCTGTTGAAAATCTTGCATTTCATCCACCGAAGTCTGTACAAGACTTTCTGTCTCTTCGAGAAAAGTGACGAGAATCCGAAACCCTGGTTGTACTATTTTTGGGTGAACTAGAAATATCAATATTTCTTTGATCTCTAGGAAAATTTAACTCACCGGGAAAAACTTGATTTGGGTGGTGCCGGATCTCAATTGTTCGGTTCAAGCACTCCACTTTGAATTTGTCGGAACTTTTCTCTGTATTTTGCACATCTTGAGTGGATGTGACGATTAACGTAGTCTCCTTGGGTAGAGCATGACATGTTGGCATTAACTCATGATGTGGAATGGGGTCTGGAACAGGCATGTTTTGTGTAACATAGGATATCAAAGGGCTGCTCAAAATTTGAGGCCCTAGCTGTCTTTCAAGAATTAAGGCTTCTTTATAAGCCTCTGCCAGGGTTGTGATATTAATGTCTCTCTTGAGGAAAATAGAGGTCACCGAATCCAATGCATTCTTGTAGATTTCTAAGGCCAGAGTTGCATTTGGGATGTAATGGCCGATCATTCTACCGTAAGCTCTTTGGAACCTCATATTGAAAGACACTTGACGGTTTCTCCCGACTCTCTCTTGATCTTTGGAAAATTCCTGATATAAAATCTTGGGATCTATCACTTCACGAGCTGTGATATAAAGACTTTTTCTAGATCATTCCAGCTAGTAATGAAATTTCTCATGAGGTTTAAAAACCAGTCATATTCTCCCTCCTGGAGAGTGAACAGGAACAGTCTGCGAGGAAACATCTTCATCTTGTATATTCAACAATCTTAAAGCATTTTTAAAAGCTAGCGAGATGTTCTTCTGCGGTTCTTGTCCCATCATGTTTGTACCTAGGGAGATACCTTTCCGGACTTAGGGCAGGTCATGGGCTATACCGGAATGTTCAAAGCGGTGGAGCCCAACCAATTTGCCATTATTACTTGGGCGAGGTGATGTTCGATTTGTAATTGGATAAGCGCAAGTGATGATAGAAGCTGTTCTTAACAAACCATGAACTTAAGGCCTTCTCCGGCAATTTCAAAAGCGCCCGACAACTTTCAAAAGCGACAATTTATGGAGCCACTTTTAAATGTTAAAATGCGGACTAGGATAAAATCTATTTGGAAATTTAAAACTTGACAATTTATAAAAGTATGGACAATTTATAAAGCATGGAGTTCTTGTGGGTCCTTCAAATGTTCTTGTTATGCCCTTACAATACTTGAACCGAGTTCATGCCCTCCTTCTAGCGCCAATTAGATGTTGGGTGAGGAGGAGGGAAAATTGGCTACGAGACTTTGGATAAAATACAGTATTACAGTTCCACATACAGTCGGATTTCTCAACTCAAGTGCACTAAGAACAGATGTTCTGTGGCCCTCCTTCTAGCGCCAATTAGGTGTTGGTCCGGCTTTCATGCACACCCTGGAAAAAGGATGAAGGCAAGGAAAGCTCCGGAGACACCCACGGGACTGATCCCACTCATCTTTAGGATCTAGCTGGTTATCCAAGGTGCGAGTTACGGAGTTGGGTCGAATGGCAATTCACTCTTTTCCACTTATGGAATAGATTTCGATATGGATCTGCTCTGTTACCTTACGGGGGGTTCTGAACTTGTTCGGTAGTTGCAAAAGTTGTTGACAATCAGATTTGACTTGAATTCTTGATCTAGCTCTCATGGGTCGTGATTTAAATAAAAGGCAAATAAAGAAAATAAAAATGGATCATTCACCGAAAGCAAAGAGAGGGTAGGGTAAGGCAAAAAAGAGAAGTTTATCAAACATCAATTGTAAACCCAAACTATCAATCTTATCTATGCTATCGACTTCACAACAGAACAAATCCCAGAAGAAAGTGTCCAGTCAGTCTAAGATCACTTTCAACTAAGAGCACAAGGCAGAGTGAAACAGATCTAGCGAGAAAATCATAAATCCAAGGGCAGGTGGTTAAAGCGGTATCTTTCACCGGCGGCCTAGCTCGCACGGTGAAGACAGAGCAATTAGAACAAACTTAACCTCAAATCTGTAATTTCCCCTAGCGAGACAATAGAACAAGCTGAAGCCTAACGACATATTTAATCTTGACAATGGCGGATTTACGACATATATCTAACAAACTTTAAATGGAACGGATAACAAAAGAAAATACACTTATCACACTCCGCAAAAGATTAGGCTCCTGGCCATGCTATCACAGAAAAGCTAAAGCACATCAACTCCAAGTCCAGAAACAAAGGATTTCACAAAATTTGCAAGAAATTGCTTATAAGCCTTTTATTTCTAAGTCTCCGCCTCCTGCGATTACATTTAGAATTTGTATTTATAGACTCAGGACTGACCCTGATCTTTTCCAAAATATCTTGCTCAAACCCTAAATCTTATCGCACTTAAACCCTAGGACCGGGTTTTACAATAAAAATCCATTTAAAAATCAAAGTCCGGATAGAACTTAACCCTTAGGCAAATCCGTGCGATTAGTTGCCATAAATGGAGAAGATAAAATCAAATGCAATTTGCATTCATCCGCAGCTGCAAATAAATGCCTCCATTAATTCTGCTGGTGAGCCGGATGAGTCACCACTTCTCCATCAATTCGATCTCCGTAAATCCATCTACGAGTTGAAATGGTCTCCATGCTATCAATTCTGCAATAAATCTCCATTAAATGCTTTACTGGCTTCTTCTCTTCTAGCATGGCGGTCCTTGACTAAATCCGCACTTTATCTTTGCCTTTATGGTCTTTCCCGGTTGTCCCGTAAGTGCCAGGTGGAATCCTGCATGAAAGACAAAAAGATGCATTAGATTAGCATTTTAATTAAATCCAAGCTTAAAACATTAAAAACAGATTAAATCCGCAAAATAAGCTTGCATGTCGGCCTCGTTTGTCCCATTCACGCTTTGACACGTGTCGCTACCCCGGAAGCCTTAGTTTCCCGTCGGAATGCACTTTCGGGTCAACTATGACTTTCTCTCTCCTGCCGCGATTCGCGACATGTCGCGATTTCGCGACATGTCGCGAAATCGCGACCCTGCAGCATCGGCAACTTCCTCCCTCGTCGGCCGCGAAAACGCGACATGTCGCGATTTCGCGACATGTCGCGAAATCGCGACCCTTCTCGGCCTCCGTACGCTTCTTGATTTTCAGCCGCGATTCTAGAACACGTCGCGATATCGCGACAGTTCCCTACCTGCATGCGTTGACCGCGTTGACCGCGATTTTGGAACATGTTTCTGACTTAGCCGATTTTTCATCCTGCAGCCCATTTTCTCTCTCCTGCCGCGAAAATACGACATGTCGCGATTTCGCGACATGTCGCAAAATCGCGCCCTCCGTATGACTTGCTTCTCTCTCCAAAAACTGTCGCGATTTCGCGACATGTCGTGAAATCGCGACCTTTCTCGCACTTAGCTGCATTTTGACTTACATGTCGCGATATCGCGACATTTCCAAAAATGGAAGTGTCGCGATATCGCGACACTACCAAAAATGGAAAGTTTGATTTTTCAGTGAATTTATGCAACTGTTTTCCGGATTTTCTCGGTACCGGTGCAAGATTTTGCTTGTGCATGAATGATTCTAGCATGTAAAAAGTCAATTATTGGATAACACAGCTAGAATGCAAGAAAAAGCACAACTTTAAAAAGGAGGCAAGCAAATTATGGATTTAAAACCTGAAAAGACCAAGAGGGTCCCTGCTGCAAAAATGGAAGTTCATAATTTTCTAAGGATGGAATCTCATTTTTCAGTGGGGGTGTGTTGCTTATCAACAAGGTCGAAGAGAGAACTGTCGCGATTTCACGACATGCTACAGAGTTCAAAGTGAGAACCGTCACGATTTCGTGACATGCTACAGATGAAAATGTTCCAAGTAAGAACTATCGCGATTTTGCGACATGCAGCAAAGGAAAGGTTTCAAAGTAAGAAATGTCACGATTTCGCGACATGTTGAAGAGAAAGCGTACGGATGCAAAAAGTGTCACGATTTCACGACAGGTTGTAGAGAAAGCTTACGAATGCAAAAAGTGTCACGATTTCATGACAGATTGAGATGGAAGCATTCGGTTGGAGAAAGTGTCATGATTTTGTGACAGAAATAGAAAGCAGGTCTTCAACAGTTGAAGAGTCATGATTTCGTGATAGAAGCAAAACGAAAGAGCATGGAAGAAGAAGCGTCACGATTTCATGACAAATTCAAGAAGGAAGAGCTCAAAGGCGAAAGCATCATGATTTCACGACATGTTCCAGTTTTGCGAGCGTAAGGCAGAGAAAAGCACAAGGCAGCGAAAGTGTCGCGATTTCGTGACATGTTCTAGTTTCGCGGGCGTAAGGCAGAGAAAAGCACAAGGCAGCGAAAGTGTCATGATTTCGCGACATGTTCCATTTTCGCTAGTGCAAGCAAAAAAGAGTGCAAGGAAGCGTAAGTGTCACGATTTCGTGATAGAAATTGAAAGTAGGTCTTCTATAGGAGAAGTGTCACGATTTCACGACAAAAGCAGAAAGGGGGTCGACAAAGGGAAAAGAGTCACGATATCGCGACAAAAGCAAAGTTGATGCTGACAAAGACAAAAGTGTCACGATATCACGACAAGAGCTTAGTTGAAGTCGACAAAGGCTGAAGTGTCGCGATATCGCGACAAAATCCAAAAGGAAGTGTACGGTTGCAAAAGTGTCATGATATCGTGACATGTTGTAGTTTCACGGCAGAAGCTACAGAAGAGTTACAGAGGCAGTGAAGCGACAAAGTTAAATATGAGTCGACGATGTTTAGGATTTGTAGCCGACGTAGTTTAGGGTTGTGCAGTCGACTAAGATCAAAGTTTTTGATCTTGAAAGTGTTAGTATAAAAGGAGGGCTATTTGGAGAGTTGAGCGTGAATCGAATGTGTTTTTGGAGTGCAACGTTCATAGAGAGTGCGCAGAGCAAGAAGTTCAATCGCCGAGAGAAGAGTGCAAAATTCGATCATAGTGTGCAGAGTGCATTTCGTCGAATCATTCTAAGTGTGAAAGATCGCAAAGGAAGAAGAGTGTGTGCAGACAGTGCAAGGGTTGAAGTTCGACCAAGTGCGGGTGTGTTTGCACAGAGAGAGCAGAGGGCATAGAGAGCAAACAGGCAAAGACAAACGAGGACATTTGTGCTAGACCGAAGGACTATGTTTAGTGCAAATTCGAGGACCAACTTTGGAGGTGATAGAGTTGAGGACAGAGGTCTCCAGCCAGAGCAGGGAGGACAGGTTTCTTCTGTGGATAGAGTTCCATTTGCTAAGGGCAGCGGAGGCAGAGGTCTTCTAGAGGATCACCAACCAGAGTAGAGCTAGGGGATTGGTGTCTCCTATGGGTTGGTGCCCACGAACTCGAGATTAGGGGATTGGTGTCTCCTTTGGGTTGGTGCCCATAAACATTGTAATCAGGAAAGGTATTCCCAGAATTTGGATTGATAAAATTTAGTGAAATATTTTATCCGTGGATGTAGCTCACATTGAGCAACCACGTAAATTGGTGTCTCATGTGTGTGTGATGATTTGTACATTGCTTTGGTTTCTGCTATTGATATTGCCATTGATATATTGTATAATATTGATTGGGATAAGAAAAGTAAAAAGTGGTCTTATATTGTTCACCCCCCCATCTCAGTATAAGCTTGTGTTCTTCAATTGGTATCAGAGTCGGTGCCTTCAAAAAGTTTAACGACTTGAAGGAAAAGCTAGTTAAGAACACAATGGATTATTCAAGTGGCAATGCAGCACCTATTCTTGATGGGTCAGATTTTGGTCTTTGGAGTGCAAGGATGAAGGTTCATCTAATGGCACTTGGTAATGAGGTATGGGAAGTAATTGAAGATGAGTACACTATTCCTGCACATGGTCCAAATACTAAAGAAGAAAGGCTCCTACATCACAACAATTCAAAAGTAATGAATGCAATCCTGAAAGGTTTATAGAAAGCAGATCTCACCAAAGTGATTCACTGCAAGACAACTAGTGAAATGTGGAAACAGTTGCAGGTGGTTCATACAAGTGATACAAATGTCAGAAAGGCCAAGTTGAGACACTTCAAAGGTATGTTTGAACAACTCAAGATGAATGATGATGAAAAAATTAGTGACTACATGCTTCGTATGGATGAGGTTGTTAACTCCATGAAAGACTTAGGTTTTGAGCTTGCTGAAAATGATGTTTGTGATAAGATTTTAAGATCTCTTCCTAATAGATTTAGTGAAAATATTTCTGCTATTGAGGAAGCAAAATATTTAGATAAGTTGAAAAAGGATGAGCTCCATAGTATACTTGCAGCATTTGAGTTGAGAACTCAAGTGAAGGTTGATGTCAAGAAAGAGGCAGCTTTCAAAGCTACCAAGAAATCCAAGGGTAAACAACTTCAAGAGAGTGATGAGTCTTCTAGTGATGAAGAGGCATATTACAACAAAAAGTGCAAGTTCTCTAGAAAGCACAAAAGCGTGAAAAATATAAGATGTTTCAATTGTGGAAAGTTTGGTCATTATGCTACTGACTGTACTATTTCCAAGAATGAAAGTGATGAAGAGAAACATGATTCTAAGAGCAAGGATTCTAAAAAGCACAAGCATCACAGAAAGAACAAAGATGAGCACAACAATCAAGGAAAGAGGTATTCTCACAAGCACAAGAAGATTTTCTACCTAGACAAAGCAAGTAAGTGTTCGAGTAGTGATAGTGAAAGTTCTTCGAGTGATGATGAAAATGAGATGTTGTTCATTTCAGAAAAAGAGGAAGAACCGAAACATAGATTCATTATCATGAAATGTCTTAGATGTAGAAATTTTGGTCACCTTGAGGATGACTGTACAAATAATGACTTGGTTGCTAGTATGTATGAGGATGCTTCGAAAAACTATAAGGAAGATGCATGTATGGTTTTTGAAAAAGGTAGCACCTCTAGTGATAAGAAATCTGAAAAAGGCTTTGATGATTCAGAAAGCAAACAAATAAAGGATCTTGAAAGTGAACTTATTAATGCTCTTAGTGCTTTGAAAAAGGAAAGAAAGAAGAATGCTAGACTCAAGGATAAGTTAGATGAATGTTGTATGGAGAGAGATGATCTTATAGAAAATCTTGATTTCTCTATAGCTAAGACACAAGAACTCAAGGATGAGTTAGAGTCTAAGGTTCTTGAGTATAGTGAGTTAGAACAGAAAATGGCTTCTTTGAAAGAGGAAACTAAAGAGTACAAGGATAAGCTTTACAGGTTTCAAGATAGCTCCAAAAAGGTTAAGTCACTCATCAAAGGTCAAAGAAAGACAACAGATAAAACAGGCCTTGGTTTTGTTAAGCCGCACAAGGAACAAGTTGGAGAGTCTAGTAAGAGACTCCAAAAGGAAGAGAGTTCTGATGAGGAAAGTATTTCAGATCATGAGTCCTTGAATGATAGATGCGCAGAAATAGAAAATAGAATTCAGAATGAGAAGAAGAAGTTTTCAGGACCCAAGAGGTCAAATAAAAGAAAATTTCAAGGTAGATGTTTTGCATGTCACAGGTTTGGTCACATGGCTTCACATTGCATGGCTCAAGTGAAAAAGGTAAATGACAATTTTAGAAGTGCTAGTTTCTTTCAAGGGTATTGCTACTCTTGTCAACAATTTGGGCATAAGGCAATTTTTTGCAAGGCTAAATAACGGGAACAGTTGAGTAGTTAGCAAACAGTTTGGGAACAGTGGATTCAAATAACGGGTATGCCTAAAAGAAATAACATTGTTACTTGTTATAAGTGCAACAATGAAGGCCACACAGCTAGACAGTGTAGAGCTGAACTTCCAAGGTACAGGAACAAGAACAGTGGTATGAACAGGTCCAAGGATCAAGGCATGGATAAGAACAAGAATGATAACAAGAATAGGAACAATGACATGAACAAGAATAGGAATATGGACAAAGAGTTCAAGAGAAGGCCCAACAAGGAAGTTATAGACATTGATGATGATCAGTGCCTAATGGGAGTTTTACTCCCACCCTAGAATTAATCACCTCATCAGGAGGTGGGGGAGGGACTAAGCTAAGAGGCTCATTCTTAGTCTCGAGCCCCAAAGGTGACCCTTTGCCATTGATGACAAAGGGGGAGAGATATGAGTAAGGGGGAGAGCTTCATAGTGAAGAGGAAAGCTTCAAGTCAGGGGGAGCAAAACTTCAAAGGAAGATTCTCAATTGTGGGCATAGTTTCTCAGCTGTTAGCACAGTTGGTTTCAATTTTGGCTCTCGAGACGTGTTTTTAGTAAAGGTTTGCCATCAATGACAAAGGGGGAGATTGTTGGCAATTTTGGGTACTTTGGGTACATTGCATTTGCTCAAGTGAATAAGTTGTCATTGATGTCAAGAAGCTTTCGAAGGAATTTGATTTGATGTCAAATAATTTGTTTTGATGAAGGTTACGACATGACAGTTTCAAAGGTCTTTTGCAAACCCCAAGCTGACAGGTTCGAGAAAGAAAGTAAGTTGGAAAAGTGTCACGATATCGTGACATGTCATAGTTTCATGACTTAAATAGGAGAGAGAAAGCATTTGAGAAAAGTGTCACGATATTGCGACATGTCGTAGTTTCGTGACTTAAGTAGGAGAGAGAAAGCATTTTAGAAAAGTGTCGCGATATCGCGACATGTCACAGTTTCGCGACTCAAAGAGGAGAGAGAATGTACGGAGTCAAAAATGTCACGATTTCGTGACATATTGCAAGGAGAGAGAGTCCGAAAGAAAAAGTGTCACGATTTCGTGACATGTTGTAGGAGAGAGAGTCCGAAAGAAAAAGTGTCACGATTTCGCGACATAATGCAGAAGAGAGAGTCCGTAGTGTGAATTGTCGTGATTTCGCGACAAGTTTGAAGAGAGAGAAAGTAACACGAAAAGTGTCACGATTTCGCGACATGCTAGAGTTCGAAGTGAGAACTGTCACGATTTCGCGACATGCTGCAGAGTTCGAAGTGAGAACTGTCACGATTTCGCGACATGCTGTAGATGAAAATGTTCCAAGTAAGAACTGTCGCGATTTCGCGACATGCAAAAAAGGAAAGGTTTCGAAGTAAGAAATGTCATGATTTCGTGACATGTTGAAGAGAAAGCGTACGGATGCAAAAAGTGTCGCGATTTCACGACAGGTTGTAGAGAGAGCTTACGAATGCAGAAAGTGTCACGATTTCATGACAAATTGAGATGGAAGCATTCGATTGGAGAAAGTGTCACGATTTCATGACAAAAATAGAAAGAACGTCTTCAACAGTTGAAGAGTCATGATTTCATGACAAAAGCAAAATGAAAGAGCATGGAAGAAGAAGCGTCGTGATTTCACGACAAATTCAAGAAGGAAGAGCTCAAAGGCAAAAGCGTCACGATTTCGTGACATGTTCCAGTTTATCGAGCGTAAGGCAAAGAAAAGCACAAGGCAACGAAAGTGTCACGATTTTGTGACATGTTCCGGTTTCACGGGCGTAAGGCAGAGAAAAGCACAAGGCAGCGAAAGTGTCGCGATTTTGTGACATGTTCCATTTTTGCTAGTGCAAGCAGAAAAGAGTGCAAGGAAGCGTAAGTGTCGTGATTTCACGATAGAAACTGAAAGCAAGTCTTCTATAGGAGAAGTGTCATGATTTCATGACAAAAGCAAAAATGGGGTCAACGAAGGGAAAAGAGTCGCGATATCGCGACAAAAGCAAAGTTGATGCTGACAAAGACAAAAGTGTCATGATATCATGACAGGAGCTTAGTTGAAGTCGACAAAGGCTGAAGTGTCGCGATATCGTGACAAAAGCCAAAAGGAAGTGTGTGGTTGCAAAAGTGTCACGATATCGTGACATGTTGTAGTTTTGTGACAGAAGCTACATAAGAGTTATAGAGGCAGTGAAGCGACAAAGTTAAATGTGAGCCGACGATGTTTAGGATTTGCAACCGACATAGTTTAGGGTTGTGCAGCTGACTAAGATCAAAGTTTTTGATCTTGAAAGTGTTAGTATAAAAGGAGGGCTGTTTGGAGAGTTGAGCGTGAATCAAATGTATTTTTGGAGTGTGACGTTCATAGAGAGTGCGCAGAGCAAGAAGTTCGATCGTCGAGAGCAGAGTGCAAAATTTGATCATAGTGTGCAGAGTGCATTTCATCGAATCATTCTGAGTGTGAAAGATCACAAAGGAAGAAGAGTGTGCACAGATAGTGCAAGGGTTGAAGTTCGACCAAGTGTGGGTGTGTTTGCGCAGAGAGAGCAGAGGGCATAGAGAGCAAATAGGCAAAGACGAATGAGGACATTTGTGCTAGACCGAAGGACTGTGTTTAGTGCAAATTCGAGGACCAGCTTTGGAGGTGATAGAGTTGAGGACAGAGGTCTCCAGCCAGAGCAGGGAGGAAAAGTGTCTTCTATGGATAGAGTTCCATTTGCTAAGGGCAACGGAGGCAGAGGTCTTCTAGAGGATCACCAACCAAAGCAGAGCTAGGGGATTGGTGTCTCCTATGGGTTGGTGCCCATGAACTCGAGATTAGGGGATTGGTGTCTCCTTTGGGTTGGTGCCCATAAACATTGTAATCGGGAAAGGTATTCCCAGAATTTGGATTGATAAAATTTAGTGAAAGATTTTATCCGTGGATGTAGCTCACATTGAGCGAACCACGTAAATTGGTGTCTCATGTGTGTGTGATGATTTGTACATTGCTTTGGTTTCTACTATTGATATTGCCATTGATATATTGTATAATATTGATTGGGATAAGAAAAGTAAAAAGTGGTCTTATACTGTTCACCCCCCTCTCAATATAAGCTTGTGTTCTTTAGTAATAACTACTTCGCCTCCCTATTTATACCCCCCATTCAAACTTGTAAACATCATCATTATTTTTCTCATAATACCAATGCTCTTGTACCGAATACTTGTTTTGTGTATGGTGATGTTGTGAGGTTTCCAAGTGATTGTAGGTTGTGTTGCAAATGCACTGATTAGTGATATTATAGGGTTTATCTTTACACTTGATTGCAGGTTGTGTGTAGTAGCAAGTACAAGAATAGAGTGTTGTAATTATAGGTACAAAGAATTTGAGGAAATAGATGGTAGACATCTAGATCTGGATGTCTAGTCTACTCGTCATACGACTAGCCATCTAGCCCATAACACTAGATGTCTAACCTTTCCTAGATATCTAGACTTATCCCCTAGACGTTTGCCTCTATCATTGACATCTAATCATGTGTACTAGATGCCTACCTCCAAATATTGATGTCTAACCTTAAATCTTAGATGTCTAATCCTGACCCTTAGACATCTACCCTAAACCTTATGTCTAACCCCTAGACGTCTACCCTAAGTGCCCAAACATCTAGCCTATGATGGCTAGTCTTTGATGTCTAGCCTATGATGGCTAGTTGGTGACGTCTAGTCTATGATTTCTACCCCTAGACGTCTAGCCTTTGATGTCTAGACAGTGCACTTAGACGTATGACCCATTGACGTCTAGACTTGACCAGTGAAACACATATTTTCTAAGGTCTATAATTAGCTATTTTGATTATCATCATCACTTACCCTAGGAATCTACTCACTCCTATCTACATTTGGTGTCGTTGCCTAATTAAACTTAGAGTCTAGAGATGCAAGTGATAGGAGTAAGATGTGAATGACTAATTCCATGTTACAAAGAAGAAACCAAATATTGGTAAGAAGTGCACGACTGGCAAGCTTAAGGACACACGAGGCAATATAAGTCTCTCACCAAAAAGTGGAGATAGTCTAGGACCCTAAAAACAAAGAGAATCCAAGCATTGAAACATTGTTGGTGACTATAGAAAATGAGGAAGAGCAAATAGATAAGGAAGCACCCATCATTGAGTATTGAATGGTAACACCAGAACCAGCGAGGGAGAATTGTCTAGAGGATACTAAAGGAGGGAACCTTGTATCAGGACAACAACATGAGGGTTCATGGGAAGGAAGACCAAAGCCATATTTGGTGTACTCACGAAAGAGATTGTGAAGTAGAGATCAATTGGAGTTGGTAAGAAGGCTACTTAGGTATAATTTTGCACCATCAGCAGTAGACAGACAACCAAATTGAACTCCACAACCACCAACACCAAGGAGTTCGACCAATAGAACAAATACTATGGTAAATCCTGTCAATAGAATAGTACAATAGAAATACCCACCTTTTTTATGTGAAGGAGCTTGCATTACCATTTGGGGAGCAAATAGGATCACACAAGACACACAATGGTTGTAACTATTCCCAACCATATTGCGAGGCATGGTGATAGACTGGTACTTGAAAATTTAAAGTACATAAGCATTTACATAATGGGAGGACTTGAAGACTGCATTCATAGAATAATTTTAACCACTAAGATATGACACCGATATCATCATAAAAATTTGTGTCACCAAGCAAAAACCAAACGAGGATGTCAAGAATTACAATAGAAGGTTAAAACAATTGACAAACAAAATGGAGATGACATCGACATATGGCATGATAAAGTGATGGTTTTGGATGGACTACTACCAAAATTCAAGAAGAATATGAAGGTAGTACCATCCTCAACATACGCAAAAGCATTGGAGAAGACCAAGAACTTTGAAAGTGAATGCAAACAAACAACTGCAGGTATCGGAGCATACGTAAAACATAATGAAGATTTAGACAATGATGCAAAAGATAAATTTCAGAGCACAATCCACTCCTTTCAGAGAGAAATTGACAAAATTCTAAAAGAAGCAAAATAAGAAGATCGTAAGGATCGAAAAGATATTTGGTGCTCAGACTGCAAGACAGAAGGATATTCAATTGTCAACTATCCAAAGAATGCATACTGTAACATATGTGAGATAGATGGGCATCCTATAGTCGGCTATCCATTCAACCTAAAAAGTAAGAGGTATTATACATTGGCTATACAATAGGATAAGCAACCAAACATGCCAAGGAATGGACACAGAGCCACTAGTGGGGGATATAGGAATAGTCATCGAGTAGGAAGAAAAGGAGGACAGAGTCGACTATAATATGACTCTGATGTTCAACCGATTATTCAATGTTGAAATTGTTAGGAATGGGGCCATTTTGTGAAGAATTATTCCAAACCCTAGAATTCAGGTAATAAGAGTGGTAATAATACCACTCAAATGTGTAAATGGTGTGGTCCAGGAAACCACAAAGAAGCCAATGTTAGGGTAAAAAGTAAATTGTTACTTTTTTACCATTAGGTTATTACATTATTTACTTTGTTTTACTATTGTAAATGTCTTAACAATAACTTATTGTTAAGATGTGAGATATTATTCACATTGTTAAGTGAATAATATATTGTTAGTAGTTAGCATTATTCCCTAAGTTGTTAGCTACATTTAGGGGGGGCTACCTATTATGCATTTTTTAGCTACATTAGGGGATAATATTTTATTTTCTTCCTAAAGGCTATTTCTGGTCTATGTTACTTTTATTTAAACATTGCACTATGAATAATTATTTCTTAATGCTTTTTCACCTATGCTCTCACTAAATATTGGTATCAGAGCAGGATTTTTCAATCGTGCTCCACTTCATTCCACTTAGCGTTGAGATCTAGGTGATCCAGGTTCCACCCATTATTGGTGGACAAGACTTGGACAATGCCTAAGATCCAGGTTCCACCCTTTGGTGGGCCTAGAATCCAAGGGTTTTCACTTGACAGAACCAAACACTAGCCTCAGAGAGACCTGACACCCCTGCATGTGGATAACCTAACAGACTCTGAAGATACGACTGATGAGGGAACTGGACTGACTGACAGACTAGATCGACCTGACACTGGATAGACTCCTGTTGAACTGGACCAGATGTAGACTGATCGGATGGATGACTCTAAGGACACCCTACACTAGACTGACAACATTCAGGTAGGATAGACTTGACCATTGGATGGGGATGGACTAGCTCACCTAATACGCGATATAGATCTCTGACACACTCATACCGATGTAGCTCGACCACAAAGCAGACCTCATATGTGGATCAACCACAATGTAAACCTCAAACATGATCGACCCATAATTACACAAAAGTCTGTACTGATAGCTTCAAGCTAACGCAAATCTCATAGAACCTACACAGATCTTGAGATCTCAAACCCCATCGAATCAAACATTTGCAGTGCACGGTAACCTAACCCGGTAGTACACTCTCTGAGATGCGACATGTGGCACTGCTGACATGGTGGGGGCATGCACTCCAAGGTGATGACTAACGTGAAAAATGATATAATCAAAGGGCTACTAAAGTGGAATTGTTGATTTGATGATCGACTGACCTAGCAAGTGATGTGGCATTTAATGTTGTAGGAGGCTAACATGGCATTGATAGTTCTAGAGATTGGCCTATCATGCAATGATTCATCCACATGAGCATATGTGTGGCAGGTTTCAATTGGTCGAATAGGTGGCAAAAAAAAGACCTTGATTTCCCGAAGGCAATCACTACAAAGGTGGGGGAAGAAGTTTTATGCTACTCAAAACGCTCTGCGGCATCAATGTGGGACAATACATCCTAAAGCCATTAAAGGATTTTTATATCTGCTACGTAGTAAAAACCGCCTTCAAATTGAAGGTGGCTCCCTATCATCTATGTTGGGCTAGCTAGCTCGACCGGAGATGAGGCCAGCACTAAAGCGCTACCCGATGGGAGGTCGGGAGTTCGACTCACATCGGGGCCACCCTCCCTTATTTTGCTAAAAGGGGCAATCACCAAGGTAAGGTGAGTTTTTTTTTTTTTTAATTAATTAAAAGTTTATCTTATATATATATATATATATATATATATATATATATATATTTTTTTTTATAATTTAATAATTTAAATATAATTTATGTTTTTAAAAATTATTTTTTTTATAAATTGATTTTTAATAAAACATTAGTTTATTTTTATTATTAATTCAAATTATATGATTAATATTTTTTTAATTGCACATAAAATCAAAAAAAAAGGGGGGACCTATTTTTTTGCAATTTCTAACAAAAGAGTGTTTTTGTTTTTTCTCCAAGAGGGGAATATAAGACAAATAAATAACACCTTTTTTTGCAAACTAGGGAGCCCTAAAATATTCTCAAAACCTTGTTAATTTTGCAAAATCAAAGGGGGACAAAATCAAGAAAATTGATTCTTTCTTGCAAAATTGTAACACAAGGAGACACAAAATTTTGTAAAATTCAAAGGCAATATGTGCATTTGTTTTCTCCAAGGAGGAATATAACAAAAGAAATTGCACATTTTATTTTTTGCAAAACTCAGAAGAATTTGAAGTGTTGGACATTTTGAGTAGATAGGTTGTTATTGATGCCAAGAGTGAGCGGTCATTGATGTCAAGATTTCAACACCAGTCAATGGTAGTTTCAGTGGGCAGCATTAATTTTAGGTTGTCTAGTTTCAGTTGATCAAGACCTGGTTTTAGGATATCAGATATGGTATAAAGTGCAAAAATCCCAAGTGAATAATATTATAATATTTTTTATAATATTATAAAGGGAAGTTTTAAATTAATTAGAAATTAATTAATATAATATTTATTATAAATTAATTTATAATTTAATTTACTTAAAGTTATTTAAATTAATTATTAGTTAATTTTGATATTAATTATAAGTTTAATTTATATTAATCTTTAACTAAACCTAAGGAGGGTTATTAAAATTAATTCAAAATTTGAAATTGAATTTCTAAGAACCGACGTTAGAAAAATATTTACCATGTGTATAAAAGGAGGATTATCCACCTTACCATAACCTCTGTATGTTTTTGAATAAAATCTTATGCTATGCGCACATGCAAATCGTGGATGCAACAGAGAGTTTTGTGTTTTGTTTAAAGTGCTAAGAGAAGGTGAGATTGCATCATACACCAAGGAGGGAGCCTTGGCCATCAACTGTAGGTAGCGCAATTAGCAACCGTGGCAAAGGTAAGTCGTTAGGGCAGCCACATGTGCATTTTTGAATACCTTGTGAAGGATCTTTTGCTTTACTTTTTGGTTGGAAATCATGACAGATGTTGGTAGAAAGGGAAGTAAGCTTTGATTCCTTCACATGGGTGCTTCTAGTCCACGCAGTGGGCTCCAAATCACTAAGGTGCTTGGCACTTGGGGAGACGATAGATCGAGTCAAGTCAAAACCCTTTTTGAGGGATAGTAAGGTATGCATTAAATTTTGAGTGTCGGATTTATCAGAGAAGGTTGTTGAGGTATTGAAAATTAATTTTTACATATTTTATGTGGTATATGAGGTTTTAGGGAGTTATAAGGATAGTGCAAAATAAATTTTTGATATTATTTGTTTTAGGGTTTGAAAAAGAAATAAAGGTGTTTTAGAAAGATTGGTTGTAATTTTTGTGGTGTTGGATATTATTTTAAGTTGGAGTTGATTAGGTGTAACCAATTAATTATTTTATGTATGGTTTGATGAGTGTTAATTTTAAAAGGAAGAAATAAGGTATATTTGAGCTTTGATTATTTTTGTGTCCAAGGAATATTTTGAGAAAGTATTGGAGTAATATTTTGACATCTAACCTTCTTGAGTTTGGCAAAGAAGTGTTTATGATTATGGCAGATTTGTGTGGTCTACTTCTCATCAAGAAAAAGGTATGGGCACATTCTTCCTTGGTTGATTTTATTGGTTGGTTTTCTGGAAAACAACTTTGGAGTGAAAAGGACTTGATTAGGTTTCCTTATTGAGTTGTTGAGCTATTGTGAAGTGATGTTATGTTGTTTTATAAGCATTGTTGTTGACGTGATTGAGTGAAGAACTTGAACTAGGGTTTGAAAAGAACATGAGCATCATTGTTATGTGAGATTGGTTGATAAGCATTGTTGGAAACATTTGAGTGAGTGTTCATATGCTTGGATTAGGGTTTGTGAGCAAGGATTATTTTATTGAGTGATTGGTTGAGTAAAGTTTGTTAAGCCTAGTCAAGTGGATGTGTGAAGTGATAGTTCAATTTATATAAAATAAATTGTTCTATATTCTAAATTGGTTTAAGAAAGAGGTTTAGTGTTGATGAGTGTGAAACATATTGAGTCTCTAACAATTATCTATATGTTTCTATGATAAAAAGAGAGATTGAAAGTGATTGAGAATTTGTGAGTGTGAAGCATATTGAGTCTCTAATAATTCTTTGTATGTTTCTAAAAGAATGATTGAAAGTGATTGAGCATTGTGATGAGTGTGAAGTATATTGAGTCTCTAACAATTCTCTGTATGTTTCTATGAGATTGAACAAGTTATAGTGTGGACTTGTTGAGTAGATTTAATGTAAAGTCTTTGTGAATACTTGTGGACTGATTTGTATACAGATTGAGAGCAGATTTGGACAAGTTCTAGTGAGGATTTATTGAGCAATTTTGGAAAATTTCCTCAAAGGACTTGTGGACAGATTAGTGTGAGCTCTTATGGAAGCTTATAGGGCAGATTTGAGACAAGTCTTTGAGAAGACTTGTGAGCAGATTTGATTGATTTATTTGTTTAAAACTTAAGCTAAGTTTTGGGGTTGATCTAGAAGAATTGATTTGCGATTGAATCAAGCTTTGTGTAAGGCTTGAGGAAAGAGATTGAGGACATATTTGTGCTAGACCAAAGGATTGTGTTTAGCGTAGATTAGAGGACATATATTGAGGACAAATTTGTGCTAGATCGAAGAACTATGTTTAGTGCAGATCAGAGAATAGAGATTGAGGACATATTTGTGCTAGCCGAAGGACTATGTTTAGTACATATTTGAGGATAGAGTTTGGTTCAGATTTAAGGACATGTTTGTACTAGATCAGAGACAAAGATTGAGTAGATTTGTGCTAGACCGAAGGACTGTGTTTAGTGCAAATTTGAGACAGAGCTTTGAAGGTGACAAAGTATAGAGGATGACCGTCTCTAGTAGGTAGAGATCATATAGCCAGGGCAGTGAGGACAGGTGTCTTCAATGGATAGAGATCCATTAGCCAGAGTAGTGGGGGTAATAGTTCTTCTAGAATATCACCAATTAAAGCTAAGGAGAAAGGAGTTCTCTTGTGGATAGACATCCACAAACTAAATTAGGGGATTGGTGTCTTCTTTGGACAAAGGTCCATAAACATTGTAATAGGGAAGGGAATCCCAAGAGATTTATTGAGAAAAATTTATTGAAATATTTTCTCCATGGAGTAGCCCACATTGGGTGAACCACGTAAAACTGGTGTCTCTATTGTGTGTGGTGATTTGTGCAGTTCTTTGATTACTAATGATGATATTTTTATCTTACATTGCATAATATTTATTAGGAAAGAAAAGTAAAAGGTGGTCTTATACTATTCACCTCCCTCTCAGTATAAGCTTGTGTTCTTCATGAAGACCTTGGGTCCATAAAAAAAACCAAGTTGTGTGTTGACTAGTTCTAAAAGCCTTTCAAACGCGGGTTGTCTGTTGAATTGACTTGAAAAGAGTGTACTTTGTTAATTTTTCAAAATAAAATGGGGAAGATAATAATTTGTATTTCTTTGCAAAAATTGTAACACAAAATGGCAGATAGGTCCGAGGTGTAGACCAATTGGTTCATCCAAACCCCATAAGGGGGGCGGAGGTCCAAGGTTCAAATCTCGGGCCTCGTCGGACTGAACGCTTGTCCCTTTCCTGGTGCTTTCAGCGGCATAAAAGGTTTAAAATGATTGTGGCATGGTGGTTATAGGGGTGGACTGCATGAAGATCTATGTGGCGGCTTCTAGGGCGGACAACGCAGAATACTGTGGCAGCCATAAAAGCTGGACAGCCTTCCCGAATTCGTGGCGGCTACCGATTCCACCATGTAAATTCAAAAAAAAAAAATTGTAACACAAAGTGAGGAGCACTTAAAAATCAAAACTTGTTAATTTTGCAAACACAAAAAGGAAAGGCAATTGTTTTATGCCACATTCTTTGCAAAATTGAAAAACAAGAGGAGACAATTGAATATCAAATTTTTGCACAATACAAATCAAAAATTTGTTGCAAAAATTAGTAATAAGGTGCACTTTGGATATTACTCAACACCTTTATTACAAATTGGCAAATTAGGTGCATTTTCGGTTGCATTCGACACCTAAGTGATAAAAAAATTTTGGGCACCCTTTGATTAATTATTGCATTTAATTTCTTGTTCTTTGCAATTATAAGTCATCAAAATCAAGAGCACTCAAAACCCAAAAATTTCACAATAATTTGTTTAAATTCATTGCACAAGTATAAGCTATTTTTAAAACTGATATTCTCTCCATACAACCCTAAAATTCTCTCTTACTTGTTTGGCTCAATATCCTCAAATTGATTATTCCTCTTTAAGAGGATTTTCAGGAAAGTGCCATTAAATATCTTTTTGAGTGAATTTTCTTTCACCTCTTATTTATTTGGCTTAAATATCCTCAAACTGATCATCTTTCTTCAAAGATATTTTTTAGGCAGGTGCCATTAATTAAGAGTGAAAGAAAGATCATCTTGGTGCAAATTCTAGAACCTTCATCATGGCAACTATCAACAAATACCTAAATGATACATAATTTCTTAAAGGTCCTAACTATTTAGCATGGAAAACCAAGATGAAATACATCCTTACTATAGAGGAAATGTGGGATTTAGTAGATGGCACTAAAACAAGACCTACATCAATAGGACCATATTAGAAAGCATGGGACAAAAAAGAACAATCATCTTCTCATGTTGATTCTCCTAGAAACTACTGATGAGATCCACCCTCACCTAAGTGAAGCTAAAAATGGTAAATATGCATGGGATGCACTTTGTACCATTTTTTAAGGCAAGAATTAGTTCACTATTCTAAACCTTCAAACACAACTTTATACACTGAAGTCTGGAGAATCAGTAGAACTATTCCTCTACGGAGTGGCAAAACTAAAGTCAAATATGAATTCTTTAGGAGCAAAACTAGATGATACTATCATGACTTCAGTAATATTGAGGGCTCTTCCAGAATCCTATAAGATATTAATAACATCCCTTAATGTATCTCAAAGAAAATTCACCTTTGTGGAGTTAGTCAATTTTCTTCAAATAGAGGAAGCAAATCAACTCCAAAGTGATGAAGTGTCAAACAATGCACTTTACTTGAACAATCAAGGTGGAAAGAAGAAAGGAAATTTTCATAAGGGAGGATCATATTCAAAAGATAAGGGAAAGAAACCTCAAAATAAGTTTTGCACAAATTGTAAAAAGGACAACCATGACACCAATCAATGTTGGTTTAAAAACAAGCAAAACAAAAATGGCAAAGGCACATCACAGTGTTAAAACAAAGGCCATGTTGCTAGTGAAGTGTTTGATTCCAATTCTGATTCTAGTTCAGAAAGAGCACACAAAGTGCTCATGGCTAAAATAGTATTGTCAAGGGAAATAAATTTTTCATCTCAGGCAAGCACCATTTACACTCTCTTTTTAGGCTTCATAAATAGCATAAGTTTTTGTTTGAAGTACTTGCAATAAAGGGATGATTGTACCTCTTTTAGGCTTCATAAATAGCAAACTCTTTTTGTTTTAAGTACTTGTAATAAAAGGAGGGATTTTCTGGTGTAAAATTTACCTAGGAGGCAATCTTTGTAAAAATCTTAACAAGCTTCATGAGTTGCATATCTTTTGCAATTAAGGAGGGATAAACATTTCTTTCCTACCTCACACATTTTTTTATAAAAAAGGAGAAAGACTTATAAGGGTGCATTTTCTTTCCTACCTCACACATTTTTTTATAAAAAAGGAGAAAGACTTATAAGGGTGCATTTTCTGCAGTGATCGACATCTTAGTCATACTTATTGTAGAAATTCCATTACAACATGTTTTGCAACAAGGGGGGGAACTTATAAAGGTGCATTTTTGGCAATGATCGACACCTTAGCTACCTTATCAAAAATTTTGCAAAATCATATTGTAACCGAATGAACCTTGTATGTAGTGATATACTCTAGTACACCTAGTGGTTGTAGTGGTTGGTTACCCATGCAATTCGGTTGGATGACAAGATTACAATAAGGACATTCATTAATGTGAAGACAAAATGAGGAATGACCCACTTTTTTGCTTAGAGCAGCTAGAGCAAGAGCCAACATATCAACATATTTTTCACTGTATTGGGGCAGTTATATACATTACCCAAATAATGTAATAAGGGGGGATGTTAGGGTAAAAAGTAAATTGTTACTTTTTTACCATTAGGTTATTACATTATTTACTTTGTTTTACTATTGTAAATGTCTTAACAATAACCTATTGTTAATACATGAGATATTATTCACATTGTTAAGTGAATAATATATTGTTAGTAGTTAGTGTTATTCCCTAAGTTGTTAGCTACCTTTAGGGGGGCTACCTATTACGCATTTGTTAGCTACATTAGGGGATGATATTTTATTTTCTTCCTAAAGGCTATTTCTAGCCTATGTTACTTGTATTTAAATATTGCACTATGAATAATTATTTCTTAATGCTTTTCACCTATGCTCTCGCCTAACAACCAATTGTTCAAACAAGGCAAGTATCAATGGAACTCAGAATATCAACCTCATTGGCATTGAAGAAGTGATGAAGGAAGATAATGAAGTCTTAGTTGTAACAAGAACACAGACCAAGAAGATAGAACAATATCCAAACCCTACCAAGTAGAAAGAGCAATGGCAAGAAGCCTAGGAACTAATCAGAACATAACTAGTAAAAGAGCAGCAGGATCAACTAGTTCTGGAGAAAGTATTAAAAATATTGGAGATCTGTAAGAAGGCATCAGTAGAAGGCTTGGTAACTGAGGTACTAAATACGAAGGTAGAAGTGAAGGTCATGAACCTGTTTAGTATAGTACTTTATTTGTATGCTATGATCGAGGAAGTCATCAAGAAGAAGGATGAAACTTGACAGGTAGTAACTATCAAGCAAGGGAAATTCATTGATCCAACAATATTGATCATTGATACCGGGAAGAGGCCAGCTATAGTCTAGATGGAGGTTTTGGACCATAGATTGAATCAGGTGATTGTGGATGGAGGATCAAGTGTGAATGTGATGCCAGAGAAGACATGGTGGATTATTAGGCATCCTGACTTATGGTCTCTAAATTTCAAATTATATGGCACTGATCAATATGGCATTGAAACAATAGGCATCTTGATGAATCAAAAAGTACGTATAGCAGAACAATATTTCATCCTATATTTTGATGTCATTGCGATGCAAAAACTTGCATATGATGCATTTCTAGGATGAGGATGGTTAAGAACAACAAAAGTCAACCATAATTGGGAGAAAGAATGTTTATCCTTAAAGTAAGGACATCACAAGTATATAATCAATCTGAAGAATCAGACAGTGAGTTAAGACATAGCAACTTTAGATGATTCAAGATTCTCTTCATCGGATGGTGAGACAGGGTATGAACCAGATGAGGAAGAAGTGTTACACCTTGAAGACTGCACAAAATATGAGTATGACCAGGAAGAGGGTTTTTTACATTGGCAGTTAGAAGACTATGAGATGTTCTCTCCCTAGTGTTTTTGCATTGATACGAGAAAATAGATTCAAAAGGATGAGATGCAAGAACCTGAAAAGAAAATTAGCAATAAAATATAGACAGTAGTAGAGAAGAATAAGAAAAGGGAGAAATGGACATTTTCCAAGAATTTTGTAGAATAGACAGTCATTGAAGATAAAATAACCCATCCATCGATGTATTAAAGGTAGTAAATGATCCTGAATCCATTAAATATGAAGGTCCTAAAATAATTTAGGTCAACTTGGGAAAAAATAGTGAAGAAAATATGGAGACAATTGGGATCCAATCCTGGAAGCAGCAACATTCAAGATTTTTTTGGACTATAAGGATGTTTTTGCTTGTACATACAAGGACTTGAAGGGAGTTCCATCAAAAATCTACGTACACAAGATTCCTCTGATTGAATGTGCACAACCTATAAGAAGGCAACCTTACAAAATGAATCCCAAATATACAGCAAGGATGAATGCCAAAATTGAGAATATTTTGGATGCAGGTATTATCTTCAAGGTTATGAAAAGTGAGTGGGTGTCACCGATCATGATTACCCTAAAGAGAGAAGTAGATAAAATTTGAATCTATGTGGATTTTAAAATTTTAAATGTCGTAACCATAAAGGATCCCTTCCTGATTTCCTTCACAGACTCCATACGAGAAGTAGCTGGACATGATATATACTCATTCTTGGATGGATTCTCAAGCTACAACTAGATTAGTATAGCGAAGGAAGATAAGCTGAAGACCACCTTTGTTGTGGAAAATTGGATATACACCTATAACCGCATACCATTTGGATTGTGTAATGCACAAAATACTTTCCAAAGGATCATCTTATACATTTTTGACAAGATGTTCCCAGGGAACTTTAAAGCCTTCCTGGATGATTGGTCACTGTATGGCAGGACACTGGAACATTTAAAAGCTTTAGAAGAATACATGGGATTGTGTAGGAAAGCACATATATGATTAAACCCAAACAAAAGTATATTATTGGTGCCATAAAGGAAGCTACTAGGGCATATAGTGTTCCAAGAGGGTTTGAAACCCAACCTGGATAAGATATGGGTAATATTGCTAATGGAGGAGCCATATGATGTGAGCTCAGTCAAAACCTTTTTAGGAACAGTCAAATATTACATGAGGTTTATCCAAAACTATGCATTGACATCTCATCCACTAGGCATGCTTACACATAAGAGTGTTCCATTCAAATGGATAGAGGAGCACCAGGGAGAGTTTGAGGGATTAAAAGGGAACTTGGTGAAAGCACCTATCCTAGTTTACCCAGAATGGAAGAAGGAATTCCATGTGCATGTTGATGCCTCAAACTTTGCTATTGAAAGTGCATCGGCACAAGAAGGTCAATTCAAGCTAGGTCAGCCCATATACTTTGCAAGTTGGCTACTATCATGAGCTAAGAAAAATTATAGCATAGAGAGTAAGAAGCACTAGGAATGGTGTATGCAGTGCAAAAATATAGGCATTATTTATTGTCTAACCCATTCACTTTCTATGTGGATCATCAGGCCCTGTTGTACTTGATCAATAAACCAATAATATATGGATGAGTGAGTCGATGGCTTGTCACCCTATAAGAGTTTATATTTATAGTGGTATTCAAGCCAAGGAAGAAACACGTAATAGTAGATCAATTGGCAAGGATTCACTTCAAAGAACCTACAGAGGAAGGAATACCAGACAAATTCCCCGATACCCAATTGTTTATGATTAATGCAATACCAAGATGGTACAAGCATATAGGGGAATGTCTATTGATAGGAAAGCTACCAAAGGAGTTGATGGTAGCCGAGTAGATAAAGGTGATTACAAAATCAACACCCTTCACCTTGATTGTAGGATTGCTTTACAATATGGAGGAAGACCACATATTGCGAAGATGTATAATGGAGGATGAAGTGCAGCAAACCATGAAGGAGACACATGAGGGATTATCAGGAGGACACATGGGACCAGATGCGATAGCCAAGAAAATACTTTTGGTAGGCCTATGGTGGCCCACCCTCTTTCACAATGCAAAGAAATTTGTGGTAGCATGTGATACATGTTAGAGAACAAGGAAGCAATTTAAAAGAGACTTCATACCACTACATCTATCACAGCCTCAAGAACTTTTTGAGATATGGGGGCTAGATTTTGTAGGTCCTTTAAAAAATTCAAATAAGGAGATGTCGATATATCATAGTTGCCATGAAGTATCTCATAAAATGGGTAGAAGCAAGGGCTTTATTGGATAACTCAGCAAATAGTATGGCTCACTTTTTGTACGAATAAGTTATTACAAGGTTCGAAATACCTCCACAATTGACAAGTGATAGAGGAGGCCATTTTTGAATGCAATTATTCAGAACTTGACAAAATAATAACTTTATTTTTCACTCCTTGTCAAGTCCATATTACCCTAGAGCAAATGGGCAAGCGAAAGCGACAAATAAAATCTTGGTTTCAATTATGTACAAGACATGTGGAGTAGAAGGAACCTACTGGGAGGAACAGTTACCAGCAGTATTATGGGCATATAGAACCACCTTCAAGCCCACTACAAACAACACACCATTTCAACTAATGTACGGATAGGAGGAAGTAGTACTAATTGAATTCCTTGTGCCAAGTTTAAGGGTAGCAGTCAACAATCGGTTGAATGACGAAGAAAGCATTCAATAGTGACTGACAGCATTAGTACAGTTGGATGAAAAGAGGGTAATGACACAATGGGAAATAAATATTGCACATAAAAGAAGGAAATTTTGGCATGATAAGCATCTTCAAAATATGTATCTCAAAGCTAGTGAACTAGTTATCATATACAATGGTAAGAGAGAACTCAAGCTAGGTAAATTGAAAACCTTGTGGCTTGGACCCTTCTAGGTGGAGGAAGTACTCAAGAATGGGGCAGTGAAATTGAGAAAATTGGATGGAACACTATGCCCTAAGGTAATAAATGGTTCTAAGTTGAAGGTATATAAGCCACATGTTGAGGTGAATATGATCAACTTGGAGCAATCGAGAACTTCTGAAACAAGGATAGAAGAAGTAAATCCAGGAATCCAATCCCTTAAAAATGACGAGCAGAGTAGTGTTTTTCAAGAGGAGCAAACTCATAACCTGGATTGGTTATTTGGGACTGAAGGAGGACCAACATAAAACAAATATAGTTAGAACCTCGACAAGGAGAACAACGAAGTTTGAAGCTACACGTTCAATTTCCAAATGATAATGAGGAAGACCGACTTCAAGCTCTGATGGAGGTTGCTCTACAAGAAAATTTAGAATAATAAGAAGAACAAGAACAAGAACATGAAGGAGAGGGAGCTAGACTTCTGCAATGAATGCGGTTGGAGACACAAAGCTTGCAAGAAGAATATGAAACCTTGAGATAATACAATAACTAGTTGCAATAACAGGTAATTCAGGAATTGTACATGACAATGCAATGGATGAATGAATGACATAAAGCATGGCAAGTAGAATGGATGGAGCTAGAACAAGAAGAATTAAGAGGAAGTGTAATGGGTAAATCTTCAAAAAGTGATCTATTCTCCTTAGAAGAAGAAGAATAGAGAGATAGTGGAATAGTAAGCCCAGTTGAAAATAGAAGGGGAAATAAAATAGCAACAAATGCACGCTCTAGGAGTTCATATTCAACAACATTAAAAATCATGCTTAATTCAGAAGATTCCTCAAGCTCAGATTAAATGAACCATCAAGAGATGATAGGATCCTCATAAACACCTAGGGTATGGGAAGTAGGACAAAGTTTGACTACAAAATACCAAATGAGCAGGGAAAAAATGGTAGCAATCATATGGAAGGATGTCGAGACAGTACCAAAAAAACCAAAAACTAGAGGTTTGTTGAAGGAATCAAGTAGTGACAAGAACCTACCATGGATTATTGATGTACCATATGCCAATCCTAACCTAGACCGTAGGAGACAGAGAGATGAAATTCATAGTCGACAAGCAGGAATCAGATTTATGGAAATTGTAGACATAATTGAATATGATAACTTATTGAGCCCACAAGATGAGTACAATGAGGAAATAAATTAGGACACGATACCATAAGTACTAGCACCTTGTACATGGAGAACACCATATATAGGAGCCATGAGATATCCAACAGAATGGGAAGAGGTAGCCAGGTATCGGATGGCTGCACTTGACTTACAATAACATAGAAGAGAAGTAAGAAGATTGTAGCAACGTGTTCAAGAAACCTTAGAATGGCCAATGAATATGGTAGGAGAAGGAAACAAATCAAGTACTGATTTAGTCTTATTAGAAGAATATCAGAAAAACTTAACTCATTGTGCCATGCAATGACACTTGGAGGAAACAATATGGAGACGAAGATTGATAAGGATCGATAGGAGGCTAAAAATCTTGCACCAACTAACACCTGCGCATTTACACCATCCACCATAAACAAGAGAACAACTGATAAAATAAGCCCATAGTATATATAACTTAGGTACTCTTTGAAGACCGTAAAGAATTTTGAGATCACTTGACCAAGTGAGGAGTGTGGTTGACCTCCATCCCAGTATCCTGAGAGGAAGAAATTCCCCTCCAGCTACCCATAGGTTGACTGGTTCTCAGATTGGACCACAAGGACCATTTCAGAACTTAGTCCAAGCCAACCCATTACTACATGCTCCTGATAATAAAACAATTGGTCCACCTCATCGAGCTCGTAGGAATCAAAGATATCATTAGGAACGACTGAGGGACCGATCGAATCTTGGGCAACTAAGATATAGATAGCCCAATACTAGGGAGATTTGATCGAAAAGATACTGAGGATGCAACAACCAGGTTCAAGAGAGAAGAGGAACCTGGGATAGATATTTTAATCCAGGATAAAGGTATCAAGAAAGAGTGGTTGCAGGAAATTATAGAGGCTGAGGAAGAGGCCCAAGAGCAAGATGACCCCACCAAAATAGGGGGTAGCAAAGACAACAACAACCCAATCAAAATAAACTTGATCAACATGTGCAAGAAGGGAAGAGGTTTCACTATTTGGATGACTGCGTCATTATCCAGTGCATTGATGGAAGTACAGAATGAATTTCATGGGCTATAGAGCCTAACCATCTAGAAGATGATGATATATGTCCAAATTTGGCCAGTATACACCTGGAGGATGTAGTTGAACACCTGGATAACAATAATGATAATCTAGAAGGAGGAGAAATACTCTTGGTAGAGGAATAAATGGAACATACACATCTGGTAGATAATCAACAAGCTATTAATATTGATAGATGATGAAAAAAAATACCATACTTGTGAGCCAAAAGTACGACATCATCCAGAAGAAGTAGAATGGCCAGATTGGTGTATTGTACCAAGAAACATCGGAAGACATCAGCAATAGTCCCAAACTCCCCCAAGATGAAATAATCATCAAAGATGTCAACTGGTAGAAGGAATGAAAACCAGTCATGATGATGGCTTCAGTAGTTTTGGATATCAAATGCATGGGAATGTTGGCCACAGATCCGCCACCTGGGAAGGACTTAGTATATCAATGTGCCCTAGACTTAGACCAACATTGAAAGGCCGGGAGGAAGGGATGCCTCTCGGGCCAATATTTGGAGAAGGTCGGATCCTTTTATAATATACTTGGGGAGTTTAGATAAGAGTGTAGGAAAGAGATAAAAAAATATAAGGGAATAGCAAAGAGATTGAAAATGCAAAAAGAGATGTCAATGTCAAGAAATAATGGTGAGGAAGAACAAGCAGCACAATTACTAACTAATACCCAAACTAACAGTAATCAAAACAAAGCATGTAACAAAAACTAACACCATGATTCTTCCCTATGTATCCTTTAGCCAGGATTCCAGATTCACTTACTGTCCAATGCCCTAATCCAAAGTGTAGAATTATAGCAAGCAGAAAGATAAGTGAACATGAAGCAGAAATACTTGCAGAAGGCAGCATAAAAGAAAGAGACATGAGTCAGAACCAAGGATGCTTTGTATTGATGCAAACATCTGGTTACAATAGCTCTCTAGCAATATGTTCCCCCCAGGTGGTCTACAGGTGGTGGAAGAGGACATTTTCTCACTGCGCTCTCCCTCTTTCCTTTGCCCTTTTTCTCCTTTTGCAATTCAATCTCAGGCGAGCTCGAAGTTGTTTGCTCCTGCGACTCACTCTAAGAAGCGCTAGAAGCTGCCTGCATGGGGGATTTTCCCTTTTTTGCACCTAAATTTTTAGCCATGGCAGCGAGATAATTTTGATAATTCAATTTACTATTGGTAAAATTTGTGATTTTATCTCTTTGGTGCAGATTAGATTTTAACTAGTTTTAACAATGGCAGTAAAATGAGCGACTGAGCCCTTTTTATGAAGAGGTGAAAAGGTTGGCATTAATGGTGAACACTGGAATTAAAGGCCCAGTGTGTGAAGTGGGTGTAGAGCACCATTATTTTTCATGGATCATGCACAAAATCTCCTTTGGTTAATGCACCTCATTACTGATTGGCCCGACATTCATCCTTGCCTTTAATGGAATCTGCATTGAAAACCGCATAGTCATTTGCATTTTAAAATGTGCACCTTGATGATGTCATCTACTGCCACCTAAGCATGAACCACGAAGTCTATTATTTTTAAAACTATGTCGGGGAGCACTGTCGCTCTAAGCTAGGGACGATTCCTAGAATCGCTAAAAAGTTGAGCGATATTGAGCTATTTGCATCTTGGCGGACGATCGACGTCCTCAGGGACTTAGAAAAAAATTTTAAAACTCATTTCTTGCTTGGAGTCCCCTCCTTGCTGAGTTTCTCTTGAAATAGGAGCGATGATTGGCATCGCTCAAAAAAATGAGCGACTACGGGAGTTGCTTGAGAAATTGGCGACGGAGGGAGAGTGTGCCTTTGAAAAAAAATTTACATTTTTTACATTCTCTCTTGACACGTTGGAGTTCACTCAAAAATCTTAGCAATGACAGTCATCGCTCCAAAATGGAGCGACAGTGGGCACCAACACTTAGCATTTTTTTCTTTCCTCCATGCCTTGATCCCGCCGGTTGTCGCTCAAAAGTGTGAGCGACTCCCGGTGTCGCTCGAAAAATGAGAGATCGCAAGTAACGTTGTTGCTATACTTAGAAAATTTTTGGCTTGCCCTTACTTGTCACACCTCCCAGGATCCTTGATTATTCGAGGGGACATTGGTCATCGTCGAGTTTTGGAGCGACAATGGGCGTGAGCCCTTGCCTTAGTCAGTTTTTTCCTCATTTTTGCCTTTCAAAATCATTGAATTTGGAGGGCGCTTCTTGGAGTCGTTAAAGAATCGAGCGATGATGGGCTCCTAGGTAATTATACCAATTTTTTCCTCTTCTCATTGATTGAGATGTCTTTAGCACACAACCATATTTCACTTGAGAAATGTGCAATGGTGAGCGTCGCTAGCCAAATTGGGAAAAACTTGGCATCTCCCTTTCCATGGACGCTTAGTGAAATTTTACAATTTCTCAATCCTCCATAATTTCTTCAGCCTTAGGAGTCTGCTACTAGGAACTATGCCTATAAAACACTTGGCTCTTTTTTCTTGATTAAAGCAAGAAACTACTTCTACTGAAAGCAGTATTTACATTCAGGAAATAAACAAACTTAAACTATAGAAAAGAAAATATGTATAAGCATAAATCTCTAAGAACTTTTCAATGATGATAGGCTTTCAAATGAAAGCCATTAACTGGAATGAGAAGTATGTGACCCTCCATGTCTCTCAGCACAAAGGAGTTGAACTAGTTCTCCTGGGCAACTTGGAAGGGGCCTTGCCAGAAGGCTTCAAATTTGTCATGGTTGCCTGGTTTTGCTTTCAGGGCATCCCATTTTAGCACTAGGTTGCAAATCTTAAAGACTCAGGTCGTAGTTCCTTTTGAGAACCAGTTTTGTGTAGTTTGAGTGTGCTTGGTAAAATCCTACTAGGTTTTTTCTCTTTCCTCTTCTAGATGCAGCAACTGAGCCAGTCAGGCATCAACATTATCCATGTTACCCTTTTCATCCTCCAACAACCAGAGTGCAGGCATCTCTATGTGGGTAGGCAATACAACCTCCTTCCTATAAACTAGCGCATACAACAATGTTATGATTGATTTCTTAAAGGAGATACGATCTTCCCACAGCACTCGATCTAGGTACAGGTGCCAAGACCTCTTGTTCCTCTCTAGAGTCTTCTTGGTAATATTCATCAGATTATTGTTTGTAGACTTAGCTAGGTCATTTCCTTGTGGGTAGTAGTTGGGGGACATCTTGTGATAAATCCCATATTTTTTGGTGAACTCTCTCAGTATAGCTCCTGCAAACCCTGGTCCATTATCAGTCACAATGGCTTCTAGAATCCCAAAGTAGGTGATTAGGCTTTCAAGGAAGCTTATGACTATCTCCTAGTCGGCATGCTTGGTGGGTATCATCTCTGCCCATCGGGTAAAGTAATCCATGGCAATCATGATGAACTTATGACCTACCGAGGAATTAGACGATATGGTCCTGATGAAATCAAGGCCTCTTTTCTAGAATGGAGCCTCAGCCTGGATTGGCTGGAGTGGCAGTGGTGCATTCCTATTTTTTTCGATGAACCTGTGATATTTTTTGTATTTCTGGCAGACTGCATATGCATCTACGAAGAGGGTGGGCCAATAGTAGCCTACTTTGATGATTTTTAAGGTCGTAGGACTTCCTGAGAAGTGTCCTACCAACATTCTAGAATGGAACTCGTCGAGGACCTTCTACTTATCATATTCCTTGACGCATCACAAAAGGATGTCGACTATGTTTTTGAAATATAGCCCCTCGGGGTGTAGAACATACTTCAAAGCATTTAGCCTAAACCTCCTTCTTTGTGAGGCAGTGAGCTAATCTGTACATCTCCCTATGTTGAAGTACCACACTATATCATTGGTCTAGTCACTCTCCTTTGATAAGGAGTTGGCAAAGTTAACTCCCATCACTGGATCTTCCCACTGACAAGCAACCACTTCGGTAGAAACACTTTTGGCTAACTCCTAGCATAGACCCCGACTTCGAATTAGCTTGGTGGGTCACACCTCTATATCGAATTCTTGAATTTTAGCAATCCATCCTACCCTTTTGTGACCTAGTTCCCCTTGAATGATAAAATTTCTAACATCGGGGTGTATCACAAAGACTATAATCCGAATCTAAGAGACAAAGTGCTTGAACGTTTTCAAGGATCTCATGACTGCATGCACTTGATGCTCAATGGAATTGTACCTTTTCTCATACATATGGATTACTTGGCTCAAGAAGGCTATTGGTGACTCTTCACCATCATCCTCTTTCTGTGTCAGGATTATAGCATAGCTTTCAGGCTCCCCGATTGCATAAACGATGAAATATTTAGAGTAGTCTGGGTTTATCAACACGGGTGCCTGAACAATTCTAGCCTTAATATCTTCAAAGGCCTTATTTCTCTACTCAGTCCAGATAAAATCGGTATCCTTTTTTAATAGTTTAGCCATAGGTTTGATGACTTGAGTGAAATCAGGCACAAACTTCCTCACGAAGTTGATCTGGCCGAAGAAGAACTGGAGCCCTTTATTTTCCACTAGTATGGAGAGTTTTAGGAGAGCTTCTTCTCTGTCAGGGTCAACTGCAAGGTCTTTCTTAAAAATGACATGACCTAACAGCTTCCCTTCCTTGACCACGAAGACTAATTTCTTTGGATTGATGGATATGCTGAACTAACGACATATTTCAAAGACTTGTTTTAGATGAGCGGTGTGTTCTTCCCTCTTGTGGAAAAACACGGTCATGTCATATAAATAAATTATAATGATTTTATTTAGCAGCTCCAAAAATACAAGGTCCATGGCCCTTTGGAATGTGGCCCTAGAGTTGGATAAGCCGAATGGCATGCACTGAGAGGCGAATGTTACCCATTTTGTGGTGAATACCATCTTGTGCTGGAACTCTTCTCTAACCCAGATTGGTTGTAGCCAAAAAATCCATCTAAGAGAGAATATCTGAGCTCCACATGGAGAATTTGGTTGATCTGCAGGAGCGAATAGTGATCCTTGAGGGAGGCCTTAGTCAAATTAAAAAAATCCATGCAGAGGCAGATATCCCCATTCTTATTTCTGACTGGGATTAGATTTGTGACCCAAGAAGAATGCTTTGTATATGATCTTGGATTCTAGCATCTTCAGAAGCTCTACCTTCATCATAGCCTCAATCTTTGGGTTAATCGATTTTTATTTCTGTCTAAAGGGCTTAACCCCTTCTTCTAGTTCTATTGTGTGTTGTATAATCTCTCTGTCATATCCCTTTAGGTCCTGATAACACCAAGCTACAATATCTAGATACCTTTTGCACAAGGCCCGGATCTATTCCAGTTCCTCTAGGGTGTAGTTTGTTCCAACTTTGATCACCTTTCCTGGTTCTAGCTCTAGGTTTCTGTACTGTTTGAAGTTGACCTTGATCCTATGAGATATGGCTTTGTCATTATGATCAAATAGATTTTCTAGGGTAATCAGTCCTTTTGAACATGATTATTCTTCAACTGTATCAACCCCTTGTATTGCTCGTCATCAGGGTCTCTACCTTCGATTGAACTTGTTTCATGAATTAAAATATTGATGATCTGCTCATCAGAATTGAACACTTACCAGTCGGTTCTCTTATCAATAGTATGAACCAGCTTCAGCTTCTGTATAGTGTCATCAGTCAAAATGTACCTGGCTCCAACAGACGCTAAGATGTCAGTATGTTTATTCTTCTCACGAGAGATAGATTTGACATTCAGGGAGTCGAATGACTCCATCAAGTCCCAGATACGATTGTGGTACACCTTGAGGTAATGTTTCTTAGAGGAGCACTTGTTTGTTATCTATTTGCACACTAGCTCCGAATATCCAAATATCTGAAGCTGCTTGATCCCTAGTCTCTTTGACTTCCTCAAACCTAGGCATAGGGCTTCATACTCAGTAGCATTATTTGTGTAACTCCATGCTAGCCTATAACAATAATCCTTTTGTATACCATATGGTGATACTAGGACCCCTACCTCAGATTCGTTCTTACATCGGGCACTATCAAAGTATAGTTTCCACTATCAAATTATAGCTTCCACAACTCATCGGGGGCAGGGCATATTTCCTCTTTAGCTATCTCCTTTGGCTTCTCAAGTTGGGTGATGGAGTAACAACCAATATTTGATTCAATCATGGCGTTGAAGTCTAGCAGGAAGAACTTGTCTTCCACTTGTAGCTGCTCTATGACCTCCTCAACCAGGTCTACTTCTCCTAGCTCCTCATTCATCATTTGGACTGACTCGTCTTGCTGCTCTTCCTCCAGTATTTTTCCAACCAAAAAAGTGGAGGGTTTCTCACTGTAAATTTTCACTTTCCTCCCCTTGAAAGTGACTTTCATGTGTGAGTAGTCTAGTGATAAATATCCACCCAACTTAGCAGTAAACTCTCGAGAGAGGCACATGTCGAAGTAGGGATCCATATCAACCACCATGACTTCTTGAATTACCATGATCATGGGTGTATTGTAGCTAGATGGCACTCCTATAAAAAAAGTGGGCGTCATAAAGGATATTCTAAAAAATTACTAAGTGACTAAGTGTTAGGTCACCAAAGATTGCTGGCTTGGAGCTCAAAAAATGGTTAAGTGTCAGCTCACCCGCAATCGCTGTCGCTGATGAGAGATTCCAACATCACTAAACTTTTTGAAGACTCCTGGCATCGCTGCTCAAAAAATGACTAAGTGTCAGGTCACCAGATATCGTTGTCTTGGAGCTCAAAATGGCTAAGTGTCATCTCACCCGCGATCACTGTCACTGATGAGAGATTCCCAGCATCGCTAAACTTTTCGAATATTCCCAACGTCGCTACTCAAAAAATGGCTAAGTGTCAACTCACCCGCGATCACTATCGCTGATGAGATATTCTCAGCATCGCTCAACTTTTTAGAGATTCTCGATGTCTCTGCTCAAAAAATGGCTAAGTGTTAGCTCACCTGCGATCGCTATCGCTGATGAGAGACTCTCGACATCGCTAAACTTTTTAGAGATTCCCGATGTCGCTGCTCAAAAAATTACTAAGTGTCTGGTCATCAGAGATTGATGGCTTGGATCTCAAAAAATGGCTAAGTGTCAGCTCACCCATGATCACTGTCACTGATGAGATATTCTCGGTGTCGTAAAACTTCTCAAAGATTCCCAACATCGCTTCATTTTTCAGCGACCTCCGACAGAGATCAGTAAGGAGTTTTAATGCAAGTAAAGCCGGATTCCCCTCCATTTCTGTGACTGCTAAGCGAGTATGCCTCTCCCAAGGTTGCTACTCTCCCCATACCTAAGATGAAAACAAGCAAATTTTCAGGATTTGGACCAGTCTCGGTGAGGATGAAGATGTACTTCAAGGACAGGGTAGGTGAACATTGAATGACAAATTGTACCGAACCTACTACATTTATCAGACCTAACATCTCACCTACCAAATTTGTTCGAAGATATCAAAAGAGCCATATTACAAGTACAACTACAGTCAAAAGGGGTCTAATATTTGTAGCTTTTTGTAGCTTTTATTGGGCCTCGAGTTCCATGCTTAATTGTAATTTTGGGGGAAATTCCTACTATAAATAGTAGTGTGCTTTCATTGTAAAAATGGGGAACATATTGCTAGGAAATCTAATGTAATCAAACACTTTGCATCAATACAAGGCATACTTGGCTCCATTTACTATCTCTTTCTTTTATGTTGCCTTCCTTAAATATTTTTGAAAGTTACATTTATTTTTTTGATTGCTGTCATTCTGCATTATGGATCTCAACATTGGCAATTAAATGAACCTAGAATGAATATAGAAGGATACCTAGGAAGGAATCATAGTGTCAGTTTATGTTACATGTCTCACTATTGATTGTTGCTAGTTTGGGTATTAGTTAGTTATTGTGTTTTTTGTTCTTTCCCACCATTAAATTACACATTTACATTTCTTTCTGCATTTTTTTATCTCTTTCTTGTTCCCTTATCTGAAAAATCAAGTAGTGTAGTATAGGAGTTGGCCTTCTCCAGATATTGGTCCAAAAGGCATCCCTTCCTTCCAGCATTTCAATCTGCTGGGCGAATCTAGGGTGCAAAAGATTAAAAACCTTTCCTAATGGTGAATTTGGAACCAACAAGGAAATATGCATTGGCTTGTCCATGCGTTTTACTTGTCGACGGTGAGAAAAAGACGTCAGGCGAAAAAAAAAAATTGAAAAAATAATAAAAATAAAATAAAAAGGAGAAAAAGTCAAAAAGAAAAGAAAATATGAAAAAGGAATAAGACAAAAAGTGAAAAATATAAACTAAAACCCTAGACGTCTCAAATAGATGAGGTGGTGCGCATGCAAGGAAGTGGTTGCAAGGTGGTGGTTGCACAACGGTTTTGGGAACAACTAAGCAACTATAAAATGAGGGGAGTATAAGCAGTTTTGCATACTGCTTTCATTTTGCAGGAGAGAAGAGGAGAAACGCGAAGGAGATGTGAGTGCCTAGAAATAGAGGAGAACGGTTCGAGCACACCAAGTTTTGCTCAACCAGATGAAGGACAAGACGCCATAAGTCGTGAATGACCTGGCCGTCACTTACTTCATGGAGAAGAATTGATTTTTCTATGCAAATGCAAGGGTGAATCTCCAATCCAATTAACGGTGCAAGTTAGGGCATCGAGATGACATATAGAAAGAGCGCGTAGATATCTAACGATAAGTAGAAGACATCTAGGATAGAAGATGTTAGATGGTTGATAGACATATAGGAGAAGTAGAAGATATCTAGGGTAGAAGATGTCAGACGGTTGATAGACATCTAGGATAAGGAGAAGAAGTCTAAGGCATAATACATCAGATATATGGTAGATGTCTGATGGTAGTAGACATCAAACAATAAGTCATATATGTCTAACGGTAATAGACATATAATAGAGAAAGTAGATATAAAATGATAGGTAGACGTCCAACAGTGGAAGTCAACGTCTGATTGCAGGTAGATGTTTGATAGGATAAGCTGACATCTGATGACAATGAGATGTCCAATGAGGAGGAAAAGATGTATGATGGATGGATTGGCATATAGAATGTGGAATCGATGTTTGCAATAGGGTGACATCTAGCTGGACAAGGTAGATGGGATTGACATCTGGTGAAATATATTCAATGTCCAAGAGGATTGGACGAAGTGTGGAGCTGAGTAAAAAAGGAGGGGAACTGATAAGGTAAATGGCACACCAAAAATCTAGCAAGACTCTATTTTAGTTAGAACCTGAACCTAAGTCGGTGTTAGCTAAAATACTAAGGCATCAATTGGAGCATGGGATACGCAGTTAGATTGAAATACCAGACAAAGGATATGTTCAAATTTGAAGAGAGGCAGTTGAGATTGCTACTCGCAAAAACAAGGAAATCCATAGCAGTAGCAAAGCGCTAATACCTATTGATAAAATTACCTGGTTATATCCAACGGGTGATTTTTACCATAAATTATGGGCAGAGGCACCAATAGATAACCCAACATGAGCAAATATTAAATAATTAGGGGTGCATTTCATTTTGCAAGCTCCTAACTTTGACAAGGAGTTTTTCAAAGAATACCTGCTTCAAATTCTAGAAATGTATGATGAAGAGAATAACATCAGTCGAGTGCAGGTAGGGAATCATGCATTGGTGGTTTATTTCTCTCCTACAACATTTCAATGCGTATTTGAAATTCCACAGAAGGGTAACCCAATGGTGAAAGAAAGAGTGGATTCCAAAAAAACACCAAAATTAATCAGGAGTGTCACAACCTTGAAAAATGAAGAGGTGGATGCTATGTTAGGCACTCATGGTGGAAGAGGGATCAAATAGACACATCTGAGGAATAGCATATTGGAGGTCATAATGAATGTCATCATGGCCATATTGTCAAGAGAACATCGCAGTTCCGATTTCTCTATTTGGCTAATTCTATACTTGCAAGGGATAGAGTAGGTAATAGCCTATGATTGGGTAACACACTTGTCAAACAATGTAGAACTTCTCTATGGTATTTCATGCCATTGGATTGCTCTTAGATGCAACCACTAGAGTTAGAGTACAAATACCATACTTGGATTCTATGAGAATGCTACCTGACTTAGCACCATCTATCTATCGATGGATGGATGCTCAACCAACAAAGAAAATGACACTAGTGCAGAAGACTCGAGTAAATCAGATATAACACAAACCGTGTCAAGAGAAACTAGTGGCCAATTTAGAATGGGAGGATACCAAAGTGGCACAAGTAAGGGAGAAGAATTTATAGAAATAGAAGGTTGCCCAATATCAGAAGAGCCGAAACGAAAGACGAAGAAAGGGTGATCTGATGATCCACCCCCAGTTTTCTTCCAATAAGCATTGCAGAAAATAGCTCAAAATTTGGAGGCAACTCGTACTCAGGAGAAAAAATAGCCAATATAGATGGAGGAAGTGTATTTTTCCATACCTTTAGTTCTTCATGAGCAGACGGTCGAAAATAGCTCAGTTGCACCAAAATTGGACCCGCAGATTATTTGGTAGAGGCTTACTTTTGGGCCCACACAAGTTCACCTGAACCAATTGGGGAATATTTGGCAAGAAAAAATTTAATAGTAGACACATTGAGCACATTTTCACTAGAGGAAATATTGGCTACAGTAATTCAGGAATCAGTCGACACAAGTAATCAGGGAACAAGTAATAATCCTGGGGTAGAGGAGGGCCTACCACCGAATACAGGACGATTGGCACCCAAGGAAGAAAATCCCATTATAATAGAAGAATTAGAGGTGTCAAGAGAAATAGAAATCCTCATAAGAGAAGGGGAATAACCCCCACAAATAATAGATCCTCAACAGTTGGAGTAGTATGAAGGCCAGAATAGCCAGGTTCCAGTATAGCCTGGAATAGCCACAAAGGAGGCAGATAGGCCAATTTTTGATCAGTCAAATAAAGGGAAAGAAGCAGAATGGGAGTAGAAACAAAAGGATGCCTAGACTAAAAAATTTCTTGTATAGGCACCCAACCTCATGGACCCATCAGATTCCATATATTAGTAAGCAGTAAATTGTTTTTCAAAATTGGGAGGCATTATGGACAGTTTATGCTTGCAATTTAAAATGGCATGTGTGGGTCAGTGGAAGAAGTGGCAAGGCATGATAGAGGACAAGTTGGACTGATTGGTGAAGTGGGTGGCACAAGGACCTTGGCGTAAGGACATTTCCAGCATATATGCATCTCAACCTTGGTCACTGCCCACTATCCATTTGAATACCATGGAGGGCATTGAATAGTTGCTTGAAAAGATACCAAGCCCCTATCTAGAGATAGCATAGGTATATGTTTATGACCACAGTATTAATCCTCTTTAGCATCCTATGGAGCAAGGTTCACAAGTGGAGATAATACCTGAATTACTGATAATTTATACATACTTGAATTTCCTTACACATTTCTTGAGTTGGATAGGAGAAGGGATCAAATGTGTGCACTTAGCAAAATAGGCAATGCAACAAGAATTACAAGCTACCTATGAAGCCTTGGAGGGAAAGTATCACCTCTTAGAAAAATGAATGGGACATATGGATGTAGTCAAACAATAAATGTAGGTACTAGGATAGAATTTGCAAAACCTAACCACCCAACTGGAAGAAAAGGACCAACAAATTTCTCAGTTGGAATCTAAAGTCTTGCGGTTTAAAAGTGCAAAGGAACTATTAATCAAATAAATAGAGGTATTTACAGCTAATAGGAGTGAACAACAGTGTTCTTGGAAATAGGAAAAGGAAAGTTGGCAAAAAGAACAAGTAGCCTTGAGGGGAGAATTGTGACTAGCACAACAACAACTAGCACAAAAAGCTGTACCTACTCCTTCAGTGTTAGAACAGTGCATAAAAGACATTTTCCTGTGAAGAGAGGTAGAATTATTATCTAGTCTAAAGCAAATAGAAGAGCATTCTAATACCTTGGGATTGGAATGGGCCCAATACTTCAATTACTCCAAGAGGATCAAAGAGGAACGCGAGGTCATGCAGGCTCAACTCCAGGAGTACGAGAAAATATTTCAAGCTGCAAACCCACAAACTACAAATGATGGAACTCCTCAAACTGAACGAATAAAGTCATTGAGGACATCAACTTATTCAAAGGGGAGGATATATGTAGATAATAGTTCTAAGCAAGACAAACCATGAAGAACTGGCTGATGATAATATCCATCAATTTTGATTGTATATAACAATTTTGGGAATGTTATGTTGTCTTGTTAAATTGTAAAATCAACCATTGAATTTTGAAGTCTTGAATACATATATAGAGCACTAAAGACCAAAAAAATTGTCATTGTGTTAGTCAAATAACTAGGCAATACGTCTAGGATTAGACGTCTAGTCAGTCAAGATGTCTAGCAAGTGATTAGGCATCTAATAAATTGTTAGCAATCAGTTGGGCGGTTAAGAGTGAAGTAGTTGCAGTAACTACTTTGCCTCCCTATTTATACCCTCCATTCAAACTTGCAAGCATCATCATCATTTTACTCATAATACCAATGCTCTTATACGAAATACTTGTTCTGTGTATGGTGATGTTGTGAGGTTTCCAAGTGATTGTAGGTTGTGTTGTGGATGCACCGATTGGTGATGTTGCAGGATTTATCTTGATGTTTGATTGCAGGTTGTGTGTAGTAGCAATGATGAGAATAGAGTGTTGTAATTGCAGGTATGAAATACTAGAGGAAAAAAATAGTAGATACCTATATCTAGACATTTGGTCTACCTATCAAATGGCTAGTTGTCTAGTTCATAACACTAGACGCTTAACCTTACCTAGACATCTAGATCTATCCCCTAGACGTCTACCCCCTATCATTGATGTCTAATATTGTGTACTAGACATCTACCTCCTACCCTTGATGTCTAACATTGAACCTTAGACGTCTAACCCTGGCCCTTAGACATCTACCCTGAACCTTAGACGTCTAATCCCTAGACGTCTATCCTAAGTGTCTAGACGTCTAGCTTGTGATGGCTAGTCTTTGACATCTAGCCTGTGATGGCTAGTTTGTGATGTCTAGTCTATGACATCTACCCCTAGACGTCTAGCCTTTGACATCTGACCCATTGACGTGTAGACTTGGCCAATGAAACACATATTATGTAAGGTATGTGACTAGTTATTCTGATTATCATCATCCCTTACCTCAGGAATGTACTCACTCATGTCTACAATAATAAGGATAAATATCCTTATATATCAATACTTAATCATCCAAACAACCTCCATGACCAAAACCTAGATAGAAATCAGTGAAAAAAACCAACAAAATAGAAAACAAACAGTTAGAAACCGCCATAAAGCTCTAATCAAACAAAATAGGCGCATTTAAAAACATAGAGCTAGCATATAAACTAGGGATATGATATGTGGGTGAAAGAATAAACTCCATCCTTGTTCTCTTCCATGTGCAAGAAACCTTCCAGAACCTATTGATATTCTTTTGATAACTATCTGCTTCTTGATTAAATTCCCTATAAACATGTATAAAAGAGATATTTTTCAAAAAGAGAAATTACCTCCAGTAGTTCATCTCCCATTGGTCTAAGTAGATTATTTTTTAATTGAGTAGATTTATTTATCAAATTGATGACTAGAGTGGAATCTCCAAAAAATTATTAACAATCTCAACGCCTAAAATCAACAAAATTATTAGAACTTATACCAAGACATGCTTTAAATTTGATATAGTGGGTATCCAAAAAGTACATAATGCCTCCTACACTACTAAAAGATGATTGTCTCTGACTAGCCCCATCAAAAAAACCCCATGGCTGAGACTTCTCAATGAAAATTATCTACTTGTCAAGGTTTCTTATGTTTTTCAGGACCTTTGTTGATTGAGACCAAAGTCCTCACCTGAAATATGACTTGAAATGGGGGAATTAACTTCCCTTAAAAAATAGTTGCATTTTGTGCCAACCATATACCCCAACATATAATACATGGTAAAGAAAGAAATTGTTTCAACTCTTTTTTCAAAAACCATTGTCTTAAGCATACCTCCACTATTTCTCCTTCTCAAATATTTTGTACTCCAATTATCTGTTCAGCTTCTTGTTGAGTGATAATTTTACCCTATTGCAAAACCACACTCATAGTTAGGATTTTCATTAGCAAAACCCTCTCTTGCAAAGAAATCAAAGCTTTATCCAAGGTTTCTTATACTCGATATATCAAAATGAAACTTAGAATACTTCAATGATTTGCAAATAACCGTTAACAAGGGGATTGCTAGTTAGAATGATTTGCCATGTATTATGTAAATGAAAGGGCTTGAGTTCCCTTGTGTGCAAAAATCAGAAATGAAAAATGCTTGTAAATGATCCTAGTTCATTTTACTTCTAATTTATCCATGTGATTTACCCATAAAACCTTGTTAGCAGGTTCCTTTTATCTTTAGTTAAGAATATTATGTTAGCAGGTGTTGTGGAAAACCACTTCGTTTTATCTTTGATTTAAAATAAAGTTAGATTCAGTACTTTTTGTTAGTTGATTCCTTTTATTTCAAGTTAGAGTGTGTTGTTAGCAAGTGCTGTGGAAGATCCACTTCATTTTATCTTTGCCTTAATGTGATATTGGAGTTAGCAAATCCCTCCCTGAGTGTAGGTTTTATTTTTATCTTGATATTAGGTAATAAAAGGAAATGTTGAAAACTATGAAATGTTGATTCCTTTCATCCTTAAACAAAAATTTGCATGAAAATGAAAACCATATGGAGTGCTTGAATAATAGAAATAAATATCCAAATAATCTTAATGGATTAACATTAAAAATAAAACTATATGGATATCTTATAACTTTAAAATCCTAACCATAAAATAGTAATCATAGATCTTGTTAGGATTTAAGTGTTTGATTGAACAAAAATAGAAAACACAAGTAAAAGAAATAAAACAGCTAGGGTTAGGAAAATAAATCTGAAACTCTAGAAAGTGGACCAGATTGTGAAAAGATAACCAAAGAAATAACCACTATAAAATACTCTAGCTTAACCTGCATAAAAAGTCAAATCTTGAACAAGAAACATAACCAGGTTAGACCTACATTCACACAATCTAAAACAAATGGTTATGGTGAGAGTCTAAGCATTATAAATATATACTAAAAATCTATTCACAATGTAGCTAAGTTCATGCATAAACATTATGAATGTAATTTCAACACATGCAAAAACAGATAGATGTGCAATAAGAACAATCTTTTATATTATCAAAACCTTGGCTTTCTACGTACAGAATGACTACCAAAACTTTTGACAGCAATTTCAAAGCCTTTCAATCTCTTCTCACAAGTTCTATTCCAATTTTTCTAGCCCTGTCTCCCTTGTGTCGACGGGTATTTATCCCTTTTTGTAGTAACTCTTCATCTCCTCATTATGTCCATGGAGACTCTTTGTTTCACATTCTTTTATTTTGTATGATTTGAGTTTCATAACTTCTTATCTCTCCAAAAGCATTCCCATTATAACTATTGTATAATGGCTCCCTAGACTCTTAGTAACCTACAACGTACTGATATCATAGTCTTCACATCACCCAAGGTTGATCAGATATTTATCACTTCAAAGAATAGGTGTTTGGTAGACTAAATACAAATTCCTTCACCCTTCATGGACATGAATATTCATGTTCCCCTGTAAAATTCGTTGGCATCCCATTGTAAAAATGACCATTGATCGTTCTTTACTATTTCCTTGCTTAATGGATTTATCGCCAGCATGGCATGTTGGTTAAAATAGCCTATCATGCGGGGAGCGATGGCAAGCATTTTCTCTCAGGTAAGTTTTGGCGAGAATGTATCGGGTGCGGCAGCGATGGGGAACTTCGAACCAGGTGAGATTCCCAACTTTGCTACAAGGTAGGGCATGGATGAGTCAGATGTTGATTCTAAAACTAACCTTTCCACTAGGTGGGAGAAATACTTGGGGAAGGACCCCCCAGACAAGAACGAGGGCTATCCCAAAGTAGGTGGGATCGGCGTTGGGTTCTTTGGGTCTGCATATTATCTCAAAAAGGTCACGAGCACCAAATCGTAGAAATCTACCAAGGATCGAAGCCCTTTAACAGCGGTCGAAGAAGACTTAGTAATTCTAGAAACCCTAATGGTCAAATATCTTTCCCTAGAAGAACACTCTTTGATTGGTAAGTTCATTGGTGGTAGACAAGATATGGAATCCATTAGGCAGTGGGCCACTACCAGGTGGAAAGTTTTAGGTAATCTTGAGATTGTATCTCTCCCTAGAGGGTTCTTTTAAATTCGCCTAAACAATCCCAAAGATGCAACCCGTATTCTAACAGGGGGGCCATGGTTCTACGGGAAGAAGAGTTTTTTCATTCACAGATGGGGGAAGATTTTAATGCTGAAACTCAGAGCATTAATTTTGCTCCAGTGTGGGTTCATCTTCTGGGACTCCCTAGCCAGTTTTGACATGAATATATCCTACAAGGAATAGGTAGATACATAGGGGAAATGGTGGACATGGATTCAACCACCAAATCTCGCACCAAGTTGACCCAAGCTAGAATATGTATCAATGCAAATATTTATTCCCAGCTCCCAACTTGAATCAACCTAGTCTATGGTTCTTTTCATCATTGCCATGCCATAGAGTACGAAAAAAAACTAGCATTCTGCATCGAATTTTGAACCCAAGGACACCTCAAGTCCCACTACCTCTAACTTAGACCTTAGAAGGAGGTAGATTCTAGCAACCATCTCTATAGGAACCAAGGTTTTTGCTCCCCTAGGAAGCCCCCTATGCAAAATACCAAAAAAATCTACAACAGAAACCCTTTCCAGCAAGCACTAGGGCAAAACCCTATGGCAAACAAAGGGAATTAAAAAGTGCAACTAAAACAATCAGAGGACCAAGCTCAGGTAAGCTCCCTATTTTCTCATCCCAATCAATTTGATATTTTAGGTAATATCACCCACTCTTATTCATAAATAAATGAAGGGTTTTTCACTCAACAAGAAAATGATAGGTTAGACCTAAATTTTGACCTCAAAATCCCACCATTGAAGAAGTTTTGTAGTATCCCCTCCCACCAAAAAACCTATTTTATCTCCAGTTAAACTAGGTTCCCTTGATACCCCTCCTAAAAATCTTCTTTCCTAAGAGGTTGTCGAGAAAATAAGAGTAGATTTCAACCCCAAAAACACACGAAGCTCCAAAAAATCCTATGTGGATGTTGGAAATGACAAGAAAAGGTGAAGGCATAATATCCAAGAGAAAATAAGAAGCCAAAATTCTGAGGACATAGCCAATGGCGTCCAAACAACCCTTGTTCTAGAAATGTTTACCCACCCGAAGGAAGATCCCAAATTATCCAAACCCCCTATGTAGCAGTCAAAAGAGGGCAAGAAATCATCCAAAGTTTCCATATGAGGATACTCTCATGGAATGTGATGGGCCTCAAAAGCACAACCAAGAAGAGGTTGGTTAGCACTGTTAGAAAAGAAATCAAACTAACAATCCTCATTATTCAAGAGACTAAGTTAAATAAGTCAAAAGCATGTAAGGCGGGCAATGCCATTTGGAAAAATAGTGGAAGAATTTTCAGTCCCAACCACGGCCCATCTGGGGGTTTCTTGTGCCTTTGGGATCCAGAGAAAGTAGATGGTATAGTAATCTCGTCCTCAGATAGAGTTATAAACATCATGTTTTTTTACAAAGATAGGGATCAATTTTGGATAATGTCTATTATCTATGCTCCAAAAAATCCCCTCAATAGGAGCTCCTTTTGGGACCAATTAAGTCAAATGAGGTAGGCTTTCAAAAACTTTCCTTGGTTTTTGGTTGGGGATTTCAACTTCCCCCTTTACCCATCAGATAATGCAGGAGGAAATGTCATCCCTACAAAAAGTTTTCAGGACTTCCATGGTTCTGTCATTGAAAATAACCTAATGGACATCCAGATTCGGGAGCTCAATTCACATGGAATAACAGAAGAATAGGGAACAATATGATCCAATTTAAGCTAGATAGATTCTTATTATCTCAAGAATCCATACCTCTGTTTCGTTATGCCTCCCTCATTTCCTTACCTAGAATCGGCTCAGATCATAGTTGTATTTTGTTCAAAGCTAAAAAGACTTCAATTTTTAGAACCTCTTTCAAATTTGAGGCAATGTGGGTTCTCCATCCAGATTTACGTAATCAAATTGCAAGGTGGTGGCAACAATAGGTGGTTGGATCACCCATCGCTCAAGTCACCCAAAAACTCAAAATAATCAAAGACCACATCAAAATATGGAACAAGGAAGTGTTTGGTAAAATTTTTGAAAACAACAAGCAAATCATCAAAAAGCTCAAATCTATAGAAGATCAAATTCAAAAAGGGCATATGAGCATACAAATTAGGAATGAAGAGAAAAATCTCCTTGTCGATTACCACAACATTTTGGCCAAGGAAGAAATGTACTAGATACAAAAGTCTAGAGCCTTGTGGCTCAAGGACAGAGACTCAAACACAAAATTCTTTC